>CM053592.1:33694700-33733136 GCA_028646515.1 Pseudochirops corinnae | reverse complement strand
ATATATTATATATAAAATACAATATATTATATTATATTTTATTATTTCTTTGAGATATAGAATGTCTTTTGTCTTTATAACATAGTAATTTCTCACTGCCCTCCACAATGAGCCATCCTTTGTCACAAAGAATAAAATACCCCACAGTCATTTATTAAGCACCTTATTGACTCCATAGAAAAAGCAGTGGGCCTGGAGTCAAGAAGACCTGAGTGCAAATCCAGTCTCAGACACTTGCTAGCTGGTTGACTATTGGCAAGTCACTACCTCAGTTTCATCATCTGTAAAATGTAGATAAAAATAACACTTATCTCCCAGGGTTGCTGTGAGGATCAAATGAGATCATATTCGTTAAGTGCGTAATTAATACAGTGCCTTCAACATATAGTAGATGCTTAATAAATATTTCCTTCCTTAAGCACCTACTATGTGTTCGCCTTTGTGCTCTGTGCTGGACATACAAGAGTTAAAAATGAAACAATCCCTGTTATCTGTTAATAGGAAGATTCTCTGACATGATAAAGCAGTAGCATTCCAATGTTTTAGTAAATGTTTATTAAGGAATATTTAGAATCTCAGCATCTGTCAGGTATTACTAGTTATATTCTAATACAGATATTTGGTTTGGGGTTACTTTATCTCAGTAGCCTGAAGAATGAATGGAGAGATGAAATATTTTTTTTTAATTGGAAAGAGTGAGTAAACTCCAAATTTAAAAACTGTATAACTTAAAAATTGGGTTATTTTGTGTTTACAAAGAAAAAACCCAGCTACTCTGTCTTTTTTAAATGAAAAAAGTATTTCAGTTTAATGGCTTCAGTTATCTGATGTTTAAAAACAGGATTAAAAGTAAAAATCAAGCTGTCGTTATTACCTCCTGGTTATTAAAAAGACATACAAGGGGAAAATTATTTTTTGGCTTCCTAGGCCTTACCTTGGAGATTTGCTAAAGTAAATAAAGAATTTTCAAGGTTTTCTCTCCTTTTTCCTCCCCCTTTACTAAATAAAAAACCTTTGCTTTTGTTTCTTTGTGACCCAGAGTTGTAAGTGAGGTGTGCCAACAGAACAGAGAATATTCATTGTACTGAGTATGGCTCTTAAGTAGTTTCTCCTACTCGTGGCTGAAAAGTAGAGGTGAGAATTTTTAGGACCCCTTTTTTTCCATCTGTGATATCCTGTAGTTCTGAGGGTTTTCCTAAAATAGAAATCTGATCTTCAATGTTTATAGTACTGCTGACCCCAACTTAGCTAACTTAGCCCCACTCTTAGAGGCAGGGACCATTTTGAAACTACTTTCTGTTGATAAAAGGTAGCATGATGCAAAAGACAGAATGCTGGAGTTGGAATCAGAGAGCCTGGGGTAGCAGCCCACATGTGCTGCTACTCACGTGACTTTGTTTACCTCTCTGAGTGTCAGTTTAAGAAGAAGCAAAATATTTAGCATTTATATACCACTTTAAGTTTTGCAAAGCCCTTTACACATGTATGTTAACTCATTTGATCCTCACAACAATCCTGGAAGGTAGGTGCTCTTATCATCCCCTCTTTACAGCCTAGGAAACTTGAGGCAGACAGAGGTTAAGGGCCTTGCCCAGGGTCACAGAGTAAATATTTGGAGCCATATTTGAACTCAGACTTTCCTGATTCCAGACTCAGCATTCTATCACTTTGACACCGAGCTGCTAGAAGATGACTCTTTAATTGGCCTTGCTCTGGTTCCTGATTTTGCTCCACAGGCCCCAGAAATCGTGATCAGCAGTGCCCAGCCTTGTACAATGAAGCATTACAGCAGCTTCCTTATTGGTGATAGCCTACTTATAAAATAAAACAAAAATCAAGATATAGTTGAAGAAATAAGAAAGAAGCAGTCATAAACTTTATTTATTTGTGCTTTATTTATCTCATCCAAAGTTTCTGAAGTATAATTGACTCCCAAAACCAGTTGTACAATCAAAACAGTATGGCTAGTCTAATGGATACATAATATTGTCCAGATAATTACAAGTTCTCAAATCAGAGCCTTCTCTTAGGCTGCCTTTTATTCACTCACCAACTGGTGTCTGGGAGATATCTCCAGTCATCCTGATGTATGTATATCTTGCTACTGGTTCCAGATGGCTCTGGAGGAGAAAGTGAGACTGGTGACCTTGCACAGTCCTCTTTCACTTAAATCCAACTCACTTGCATGTCATGGCATCATCTTCCTGATGGCATGGCCCTCTTTGAGAACGAAAGACAAACAGTTGGTGTCTAGGGTAGTGATGTGTTTGATCCTGTCTTTATTAGTTTGGAGGTTCGCTAATGCAAAGATTGAAAGCAACTCATGTAACAATAAAAGAGTTGCATGGTCTGGTTGACAGAGCCTTGTACTGACAGTTAGGAGAGGTGCACTCAAATCCTGCCTTGAACAACTATTGTGACCCCAGTACAACTCACTTAATCTCTCCTTTAGTTTCCTCTTCCGTGAAATGGGAGTTGGACTCTGTACCCACTAAAGACCCTTTGGGCTCAAGAGCTGTGATCCTATAAGAATCTCAGAGCAGGTTGCCAAGATGGTCATCAGTACCTCAACATTCTTGGTGATAGAGCTGGGTGGAATAAGAGAATCCCTGTAGTTAGTGCTCAAGAACTTGTCTTTAGAGCAATGAAAAATCCTGGTTGACTTGTACTTAGCAAAGCATTCTTCTCTCTGTTAAGTAACTATTCCTAAGTTTGAACTGACATCTTGGTGCCTTCTGAGAGAAACAGAGAGAATGGGAAGCGGAAAGCTGCCTGCCTCATTTTTATCTGCTGTTGAGCTTTAAATCTAGACTTAAGCTTCCATTTCTTGCGTAGATTTTCTTTGGTATTGCTTGAAAAACCCCATTTCCCTCTCGGGGGCCTCTCTCTGACTCTTCTCTTACTTGAGACTTTCAGAATTTATTCTGAACGTTTTTAAATTATTGATCGGCACTGGTATTCATTTTCCATCTATTATTAGAAGTTCTGTCATACAAATTTCCTGCATCCCACTGATTAAAATCAAGACTTATTAACCAGGGGCAAGGTGGTACAAAGCAAAAATCAGTGATCTTAGAGATACAAGAATTCATTTGAAATTTCAGGTCTGTCACTTAGCTCCCTGTATGACTAGACCAGTCAGACTCTCTGCACCTCCCTTTCTTCTGTTGGACTGAATGACCTCGAAGGTTTCTTAAAGTTCTTTATGACCCCATGAAAGGATTGCACTCAAGGCAACTCCTGATCTTAAGTACAAATAAAGATATTCAGAGATATAAAAAAAATGGGGTTATTTCCTTTAAAGGGGGAATTAAGATATGCATTTGTCTTCTCAATCCATTTTTAAAGTTTATCTTTAGTGTTAGAAAAGTCATAGTGAATAGAAAGAAAGGGGAAATGAATAAAGATTTGAAAATTCTGTATTTGGTATATTAGATTCACTTTGTTCTTTGTAATCATTGAACACTTTGATTTACTTGAAGGGAGTTTTGGAAAAATCCATTTTTCCATAAATTGTCCTATGGGAGGTACTTTCTATGGGAGTGGTTTCTTGATCAGTCTTGTCTTCGAGAAGGTTGTGTGAATCCCTCCAGGGACATTAATTCAATGTGCTTGTTCTACGTGGGTATTATGTGTACACTCATAAAGGGGACAACAAAGGAATGTCAACAGAAAAGAGAAACCTAAAACAAAGGACATAGGACAAAAATAAAAGCACCTGGAATTTTCTTTTTATTAATAGCTACAGGGTAACCCCAGGGAGAAACAGCCCTGATTTGTTGGAAGTCTTTTTGATACTGCCAAAGTCGAGTGTGCAAATGAGCTCATTTTCATTTGTTGTGCATTCTGTGATGCTGGCTATGAAATTCTTCTTGAACAAAGGTGGAAGCCAATTTCTTGACTCAGCCTCAATAAAGACAGAAGTTTAAGATGAGGCAAAGAACCGATGATAGCTTGAAACACTCTTCCTTCTCTCTTCCTCCTGCTCTCTGTCTTCCCAGCCCTCCCCCCCCCCCCTACTTCCCCCATGCTGGGAATCTTCACTTTACATTAGGGCTTTGTGGTTGGTGTGCCAGACCATTGGTATTGGGGGTGGAGGCTAACACAGCTGTATAAACAAGACTGGGTTATGGCCATCCATAACCACACATTATCATTTAAACTTTTTTTTCTCAATACTTAGTAATGCCTTGTTCCAAGGCACTGGGACTAGATTTCTAAAGTTATATTTTTTAATCTTAAAGAAGAACTAAATTTTCAATTCAGCTTTTTGTACCTTTCATATCCTTCCTTCCCAATGAGTTAATAAGCCATTGTTTCCCGTGGTCTGAGGGCTCCATTAGAAAAGTGACAAAAGGATTTATGTTCAGTAGACTGACCCTGTCTAAGAGAACAACAGTTTGAACCTTGTAGGAAAAGAAGTGTGACTTATCTTCAGACTAAACCCCTGAAAGACAGGGATCTCTGTATAGGCATGGCATTTTTCAGTGGAGTGGTTCACACCCCAAAATGAAATCACAGGTTTGGGAGTGTTTTTGTCAGTTTTCCCCAGGGCAGTGAAATTTCAGGCATTGGCACAAGGTGTGTGGTGTGGTATAAAGCAATTTCTGCAATTAAAATCTGTGTCTCTTTTCACCTCTCATAAATCCCGCTCTAATCTTTCTCTCCTCCTCTCCAATTTTCATGTCAGAACTAAAACCGTTTTTTTTCTTTTTTTTTTTTTTTGGTGGTGGTTGTTTCTGGAGTGGCATCGTGGGAAGAGAGGGGACCCTCTACCTCCCTTCTTCTCTTTTCTAGTACCAAATCTCAACCAAGGGAATATTCTTTCTCTCCCTTTTGCAGGGAATAACTTGGTCATCTTGTATCTGGGTCTTGAAAAATACACTGCACCAGGCAAAGTGCTGCAGGGACTAGACATTGTGGGCTGGACATCTATATACACTTCATTGCCTATACACATCCCCTCCTCCTCTGCCCAACCATCCTATGTACTTTGTTTTGTCCTTCCTGCTTGGGGTCTGCCTAGGAGAAGGCTATGGAACTGTAAGGAAATATGTCAGCACCTTGCCTTCAATTCATTTCATGTTTGAACTAATAAGCAAGCATCTCCTCTCTGCTCCCTTTCCATTACCATTCTCCATTCTCTCTCTCTCTGTCTCTCTCTCTCTCTGTCTCTCTCTGTCTCTGTCTCTCTGTCTCTGTCTCTCTCTCTCTGTCTCTCTCTCTCTCCCCCATTCTGTCTTCTCCACCCCATTTACGCAGTCTCTGTCTCTCTCCCTCCCCTCCCACCGTCTCTGTCTTTCTGTCTCTGTCTCTGTTTTCTGTCTCTCTCTGTTTCTGTCTCTGTGTCTCTCTCTGTCTCTGTCTCTCTCCCATTCTGTCTTCCCCACCCCACTTTCCCAGTCTCTGTCTCTCTCCCTCTCCTCCCACTCTTTCTGTCTTTCTGTCTCTCTCTGTCTCTCTGTCTCTCTCAGTCTCTCTCTGTCTCTCTGTCTCTCTCTCTCTCTCTCTCTCTCTCACACACACACACACACACACACACACACACACACACACACAAACACCGTTTCTCTTTTGCACATCCTTTGAGTCAGGGTCTAAGAGAACCACTGGCTATAAATAGTTCATTTACCAAAAATAAGTCTCATTTATTTTAAAGCATTTATTATCTCTTCCTCCCACTATCCCTCTGCATTGAACAATCATGAAAGAAATACAGCCCTCATAACAAATATACACAGTCCAACAAAACAAGTGGCCACGTTGGCCTTGTCCAGAATGTCTCAATCTGCATTTTAAGGCCATCAGCTTTCTGGCAGGAGGTGAATGGTGCCCTCTGAACTCGTTGTTTCTCTTTACATTGATCAAAGTTCTCAAGTCTTTCAAAGTTGTTTTTCTTTATAATGTTGTCATTGAATAAATTGTTATCCTAGCGCTACTTATTCCCCTCAGTATTAGATCCTAACATTCTAACATCGAAATCTGTTAGTTACACAAAAGACTTTCCCTGGGCTCCGTCCCTCGCCCCCACCTCTTCCCCACCTTGTGAGTTGCCTTACTCCCAAGAGGTAATTTTGCCGACCGTTGCAGATCACACTTGACTTGTTGGGATAGTTTGAAAAGTTCATAGTTTGATCCTTGAGTACTTCATATGGATCATTTACATTTTCTTTTAGCAGCAACTGTTTAGAGGGCACCCCCCTCCCCACTCAGATACCCAATACAAATGGCACAGACAGTGGCTCTCACTGTGGATCAAGCCCAAGACTTAACATATGTAAAATGTGGCTCGCAGCACTTTCTTTGAAGCCTAACCACAGCCGTGGAGCTGTAATTGCAGCCTTTGATTGTGCCGGCTTCACTTGTGGATTGGGCTTTGCTAGGGCATGCCTGGCTTGGCAAGGCTTCAGCTGCAGCCCCCCAGTGAAGTCTTAGATGTGGGGAGAGTTCCATCTCCTTAGCGCATGCCTGTGGTTTCTTGAAAAGAATCCTGATTTGACCTGTTTAATGTCTGTAAAGCGCACCACAAGGTCCCCCCATTCCTTATGTTTTAAGGTATGGGGTTGGTTTGTCCACAGTGGGAGCCCATGAGTTTTGCCCCTTAGCTCTTAAGGGGAAAGAATGACATTACTTACTACTTACTACTCAATTGCCTTCTTTAAAAGAAACCAACAGAACAAAAAAACAGCAAATCCCTTGGAAGACTGGTCCCAGTGGTGTTAAGTTGCTTATTGGTGGGCCGTTGTCCAGTGAGCTCACGAAGCAAACTTAAACCAGGATTAGTATGAAAAAGAAACATGTTTTGGCTGAGCGTATTTTAAAAATTCCTCTCCTAAGTCCTGTTCAGATGCTGAGAAACTTACTGTGTGTGTGTGTGTGTGTGTGTGTGTGTGTGTGTGTGTGTGTGTGTGTGTGGACAGGGGAGGGGAGCAATGAAGAATGTGAGATAAAATTTTTGTTTTTCAGCTTTATCCTAGTTCGGCAAGTCGAATTGATAATCATTCCACATTTATGTTAGGATAGTAGAATTTTAATCACTTCATCAACAAACCTAAAATTAAGCCTATTTCTTGAGCACTTAAAAAAGATATATATTAGGATGTACTTGGCTAGAGAGATGGAGGGAGAAAGGAAGCCTTTAGGCAGGGCAGTGAGGAGTACTGTGAGGGGGTAGGCGTATACATTGCATTTTTATTATGGCTTAGGAGAAGTAAAGGCCTTGTTTAAGAGTGAAGCCTAGAGCAAGGCCATGGAAGTTATCTTAACCTTCTGACTTCAAAGGGGGCACTTGCTGGTAAGAGAAGGGAGTGAGGAAAAGCCGCAACAGAAGAACGCTTCATTTCCTCCAGAAAATAGACATTTCTGACTTTTAATGGAGAGTCCACTCTGAATGACAGCATTTGTATCAGACTGCTGTTAGCTACTGGCTTGGAGCCTCAAGGCTATTCCTCAACAGGAAGCTGAATGTTTTTATGTAAGACTGAGAGGAAAACCTTCCCAGGAAGAGTGACCTGGACCAAACCTTTGAAAATCTGGGATGAAAAGGCACCAAGTAAATGGAAATCTACGGGGTGCACTCAGCACTGATTCCATGCTGTTTGCTTGGACTCTTCCTTTCTCCTTGGAAAGGTAGAGACCTTTATATCCCTTTGATCCCTACATAAACTGGGTAGGGTACCACTGCAGGAAACTGGGTGGGGATGGGATGGGGGTTGAGGACATGAGATCTCCCCTTAAGTCAGAAGAGGTCTAATTTTATAAGAAAATAGAAATTGAATGTGCCAATAAAAGGCCTCCTTAGTAGAAAACATTACTTTTGTAAATAAACATTTGGTCTTACCTTCAGAAAGCATAGATGCCTATTTCATCCCTAGTTTCAGGCTGAGCATTTAGTAACCACCATTCTCTATGAGACAAGGAACTTTTCTACCTAACTTGAGAGTGCTGTAGCTTTATCTCAGTCAAGTAAGTTCAAATGACCCAGTAATCATTTTATATTTATGTCAGGATAGTAGAATTCTAATTACTCCATCAACAAGTGTTTGTTAAGCACCTAAAAAATCTTGTTTACAGACAACATTGAAGTTTGCTGTCTGCCATCTTATTTAAGAAACAATCAAATTAGTGTTCAGTATTCTTATTTTTATTTCTCCTCCTTTGTTCTTAGTCTCCCCAAAAACCCCCAAATAAAAAGCAGATGGAAATCCAAGCCATCTAAGTTTAAGAAATTATTTCACTGTCCTATCAACTTGAGCTAGTTGGGTGCAAGATTTCTAAAATACTCAGACCCTCTTCTCTTCCTCAAGGTTGTATTTGGAATAATAGATCTATTCTGAGTGTGTCTGGTTGTTTCAGTCAAGTCAAACTCTTCTTGACCCCATTTGGGGTCTTCTTGGCAAAGATCCAGGAGTGGTTTGCCAGATTTGACAAGATGAGGAAACTGAGGCAAACAGGGTGAAGTGACTTGCCCAGGGTCACATAGGTAGCACATGTCTGAGGCCCGATTTGAATTCAGGAGGAAGAGTCTTCCTGACTCCAGGCCTGGTACTCTATCATTTCACCTAGCTATCCCCCTGCCAGCCTAGAGCCGCTGCCTATTCCTAAAGTCATATGGGAAAAGATTCAGAGAATAGTGCTTTCTTCAGCAAAGATCTTGATGTTTGATTTCATTTATCTTATTGCATATAACACTTATCAATGAAAATAAGTACATTTCTTCTCCCTAACTTACCAAAAGCTATTTTTTGAGGTCTGTTATATTCTCAGCTTTTCTAGTCTTCAAGATTCACCACAATTGTCATAAGTATTATCTACTTTACATATCCATTGAACACTTGCCATGTACATTACAACATGGTTCTAGGTACTTGTGTTGATTATCCAAAAGACAAAGTTGTTCGGGGTTTGTTTGTTTGTTTCTGGTCCTTGAGAATATTAGAATTAAAATGGAGAGGCTAGATGGTCTCCAGTGTTGCTTTCATTTCTAGGTCTTTGGATCATAATGAGATAGTAATAAAGGACCCTGGACTCTGATATAAGGATGTAAAAATGTATGGAACAATGTGGTGATGCTTTGTATTAGGATACTAGCAATGTGCTGGATAATATATGTGTCCTCTTTTATAAATTGTAACACCCACAAAACTGGCCTCCCCGGTTTTTTTTTTCTTTTTCCACTATACACATCTTATAGGTGAGTTTTTCAGAGTTTAATTGTTAAGCAAAATAGCATCTGAAGTGGAGGGTTTTAAGATAATTTTTATCACAGAATAGTTATTACTAAGTGCACTGGGTTGTCTAGAGTGTTGTACAGCACAGTCCTTGAGATCATAAGATTTAGAGAGCTTAGAAAGCTGTGCCTAGTACAACCTCCTCATTTTTGTGGGCCAGGAAACTGTTATGCCATTGTATAGCAGTCCCATCAGGTAGAACCAATTAATTGGGGGCAAGATTTCTAAGACACTTAGACCCTTTTCTCTTCAAGGTTATGACTTGTTCAGAGTCAGATAAGGTAGTTAGTGATAAAACTGGAGTCTGAATCCAGTTTTTCTGGCTAAATCTAGTGTTCTTTCTGTCTGCTCTAGGAGTTTGACTTCCTAAGGCAGAAATTTGAACTCAAAGTACTGAGAGTCACATTGTACATGGGGAATCACATCACTGATTCAGTGCTCAGTTATGGAAGGAAATGTAATCTTCATTAGAAAGGAATTACTGTTGAGTCATTTTTATTTTCCAAGGTGTTTGTTTTAGGGTTGTTTGTTTTTAGCCAATCTAGCTAGATGGTACAACAGATGCCGCTAACTCATTAAAAAGTAAAAATGTGTTTAATTAATCTAGTATGTGGTGGAAGGTGCATGAATCCAAACATTTTGAAAACCCTGATGTTGAAACATTCTAATTATGTTGCCTGAAGCCAGAGTTCCACTTGGGACTAAACAGTGCTAAGGTACAAGCCATCTTTGGGATAACCAAGTTGCCTTAATGGACAAAAGAAATACAAAGGGTTTGTGAAGGTCTTGTACTAGAGATATTAGAAAAAAATAAGGGTTTTTTTTTTGAGGGGGGCAGGGAGTTTCATCTATTAATATTTCATATTAATAACATTTCATTTGTTCCTTCTTGAGGTGGAAAACGAAACTCATTCCCAACGTGCAAAGCCAAGGCAGCAACCCCAGGGCCCCTTCTGGAGATGGAAGCCTGTTGAAACTCCAAACATCTCCTCAGTCTGAGCAGTCGACCCCAAAGGAGTCTTGATGTTCACTTGACCCTGTGGTTACTGCTAGAGACTTTGAACCATAAGGACAATCACTGCCAAATCCCTCTTAGCTCCTACTGCAAGAACCCAGTCCTGAAAGAAAAGCATAAGAAGATTTTAAAACAACAAACCCCACAAAAATGAAATGCACACGAGAAGGTTTGCAGGCTTTGGGTCAGTTGAGAAGCTTCTCTCCCTTCATCTCTGCCTTGTATGTCCCAGAGCATTTTGCATCCGTATCTGTACCTTTTGGCAATCAAGGTAACCTGGCCATGTCCGCCTGCCTGCTGCAACCACCTGGAGCCAACAGCCAGCCAGCACTCAATCACCTGCCCATCCCCCCATGAGGAATTTGTGGAAGACTTCTCCATCTTTCTTTCTGTCTACATTGTTTTCTCTCTTCCTTCCTCCCAAACTTCTTATTTAATAACAGTGCAAAAGGATCAATTTTATGTTTGCTTCTTTTTTTTAAACTTGAATGCTTTTATATTTTTAACTTTTTAGTTTTAATTTCCTTGGTGTATATTTTACTAGCTATATGATCTTTTAAATAAAGTTCAAAGATCTGGAAAAGTATGATTTTTTTAAAAAATGAAACTGAAAGAAGTCCAAGAGAAATCTTGTCTGAAAATGTGGCTTCTCTGTGAACGATTTGTAACAAATAGTGGCCTCTCCGTCTTTGTAAGGTGTCATATAGAACTAATTATGTGTAACCACCAAGTCAACTTGTCAGTAGACATGTCGATCCTGCTTCACTTTAGTCCTATTTGTAAACCTAAGCAATACATCCAGCAAATTGGTTTGCAGTGAGTTTTCCCTTTTCTTCTTTATCTCTTACCCCCTTCTTGTAAAAAGCCCAGCACTTGAATTGTTATTACTTTAAATGTTCTGTATTTGTATCTGTTTTTATTAGCCGATTAGTGGGATTTTATGCCAGTTGTTGAAATGAGCATTGATGTACCCATTAAAAAAAAAACAAAAAACTGCAAGGCGCAGCCTTGGCCAAAAACTGTTAACTAAAGTTTTGTCATTCCAGTTTGAGTTAATGTGCTGAGCATTTTTTTTAAGAAGCTTTGTAATAAAACAACAAAAAAGTATCACTTTATTAAGAGTGGATTGTCTGATAAAGTTGGATTAGCATCGATTTGTTAGGGACCATTGGAAGTAATTTTCTCCATCGTTCAGTATCTAGACAGGTCTGTATGTCAGCCGTCCTGAACAGGATCGTCAAAACTTTTTTGAAAACCGTAGCAAGGGTTTTTTGTTTGTTTTGTTTTGTTGGTTTTTTTTTTTGTTTTTTTTTTTTTTTTGTGCAGCTATACTGTACTTAGAAGTACAAATACAGGGTTGCCTCCGGGTGGAATGGAAATCGTTCTTTGTCTCCCCCTCCTCCTTCCCCACTTAGGCAAATAAGCAAATAAAATTTGTGCAGCTTTGCCTTGTCCTGTTTCAGGTGGAGATACACATCCCAATTCCTTGAAGCTTACATCACCTTTCCTTTAATCATTTTCATTGCTTTCCTCTGTACCTTCTCCAATTTCTTCTCATTCAGTCCTAAACTATAATCAAGAAGGAAAAAAACACCTGACAATTTAGCACTGGTCTGATGATGGGGAAGTGTCTTTTTTTTTTTTAATTTGTCATTGAACCCACATGACTTACCTGCTTCAACCATTCCAAACTGATTGTCTTTGGAATGTGATGTTAATTCATCTTTGGCTTGTTGACTGTGCAGCACCATAAAAATAATGGCTTAGTAATATGATTCTCTGAAATACCAGGGAAACAAAACCCTCTGGGAAGTTATCAATCTAGGTTTAGGTGTCTGGTACACAGGATCATAAACACATAGCTGGAAGGAACCCCCGAAGCCATCTTAGTCCCACCTTCATTTAATAGATGAGGAAACTCAGGTCCAAGAATCTTAAGTAAATGACTTGACCAAGGTCACACAGTTTAGCATCAGAGACAGACTTTAACTCCTTTTCTATGACTCTAAAGTCAGTACTCCTTGCTCTGCTCCAAGGTAGCAATTTATTAAAAGCTTGTTGAACGATGCATTGATTGTCCTGCATGCTGGGTGGAAAACCATTCAAGTAAAAACCGTTCATCGTTTTGGGTTTGAGGAGGTTAGAATCTACAATAGCAAAATCCAGTTCAAAGAGTGACAAAGAGTTTTTGTCCTCCTCTCTATACATCCTGAGAAAGAAACAAAAGAAGAAAGAAATAAAAAAGAGAGAAAAAGACTTGAAAAGAAATTGATTTCAGCTTGGCATTTTGCACAGTCACCTTCTCCCATATTCCTCAGCCTTAGCTCCCTTTTTTTTCTGGGCTATGCTTTTAGGGAAAAAAAAAAAAAACAATTTCCCTAATGACCTCATTGTTGACAAATCCCCATAAAGCCTTACTTCTTTAGGTGTTATAGAGTTAAGTAGAGTAAGGAGTCCTGAAGGTATGAGCTAAAGAGTAACCAATACTCTGGAAACGCAAAGGCTTCTGCCTCCTGTTTTTCCTGGTTTGGTCTTGGTCTGTCCTTGACTTTTCTTTGTTGCTATGTCTTCAGTAAAGGATGTGCCCAAGAAAGAGGATGGTTTAGCCTCCTGGGAGGTACATACTAGCAGAGGCTCTGGCTGATATCCCACTCATTACCAGGGGCTATTTTTCTCTGTCACCTTGGTTTATTTGGTTGCTAGGAGTGATGCCTTCTGACCTGCTCCACTGCTATAATTGTTAAGTCCTTTTTCTTTTCCTATGGGTTTTGATTTGAGCCTGGAAATGATCTTAAAGGCTGTGATGGTAAAGGGCCAGTGCATATTAACTAGATGTCTAGGTCTTTCTCATCTTAAAGGAAAATAGCCCCAGATGGCTAGAGAAGAGCTTTAACAGAGATGAGAAGCTTGGTCACTGGAGGACATCATTTTGTTTATTGATAAATGTCACTTGTTGTTCTTGAGCCAAAGGATAGCAGGTCTGCTAGGGTGCAAGGAGAGAGAGCTTAGCAAGATTTGTACTGTTTAAGTTCACTTCTGAGAATTCCAAGGTAAATTCTAAAGTTACCTTTGTAAAAGGGTAATGTTTGTTTCAATATTGGAATGATACTAGGTTTACATACATAATTTCATTTGATCGTTACAACAAACCTGGGAAGTAGATGCAATTACCATCCCACTTTACAGATGGGGTAACTGAGGTTAAATGATTTTCCCAGGGTCACAAAGCTAGTATCTAAGGCAGGATTTGAAATTGGATCTTCCTGGTTTGAATACACTCTCAGCTGTATCACATAGCTACCAATTAAAAACTATTTGATTAGGCAGCATAGTACAGTGGAAAGCACTCTGGCTGTGAGTCAGAAAATGTGAGTTCAAATCCCTGATCTACCTGTGTGAACTTGGGCAATTCACTTAGACTCAGACTGGATAAGCATTAAGGTTTCTTTCTACTCTCAGTCTGAGCCTAGATCCTAAGGATCTCGACACAGAATGCTATTTAACACAGAGACTACTCTCTCTCAGAACCCAAGTCCCAGAAGAGTTGACAATCTACATCAGGGGCTGAGGGGAAGAGAAGGGTGTACTGTCCCCATGGAATTCCTGGTCTGACCAACTTTTCCAGTGCCTCCAAGGGAATGGTAGTTTAGAATTCTGCTTTCCCTCAAAAAGGAACAAATTACTTTGCTCAACTCGGTGAATTTATGTGGGCATTGTCTTTTCAGCTTCTCACAGTTGGTCAAGTTCAGGATTCATTATTATATCCCTGAACATATGATTTCATTGGTATAGCTTGCCAGTGTAGGTGCTAGGAAATGTTTAACAACCTCTTTGGGGTAAGGGTAGGAATTACACACCTTTAAATTTAATCTTCATTCTATTCTCCATCACTTTCTTAAGTCTAGAGTAGACTTAAGACTTGGGATGGGGAGCCTGAGGCCATGTGGCCCTTTGACTGAATTCTAACTTCACAGAACAAATTCTTTTATTAAGGGGATTTGTTTTATGAAGTTTGGATTCAATCAAAGGGTCACACTTGAGGGCCTAGAGGGCCACATGTGACCTCAAGGCCAAAGGTTCCTCACTCCTGGTCTAGACAATCAGTAAAATAACAAATCAAACCTGGATTTGTAGCATTTGCAGAGTTGAGTGGGGGGCATAAATACTCACCCTGAAAATTTAACAAACTGACTCACCAGCCAGGTCAAGTTGGCTCCAGCATACCACTGGGTATATAGAAAACTTGGGAGGAAAACCCATCTACCATCCAGGTTGGCACCTTGTTTACAACTTCATAGATTTCAGAAGTTTCCTCAAGCACTGACTTACCCAGGGTCACACAGATATGTGTTAAGAGGTGGCAATGAACCGAGGTCCTTCTGGCTTATAGCCACCATCCTCAAATGTTAATTTCCTTGTTACTTTACATCCTTTCTGTAAGCAGCTAGAGAGGGAAGGATTTGAGCTTATGATCTAGACAGTCCAACCTCTCCTCTGTAAGGAGGACTGATATAATATAGCCCAGTGTCTAACTGGACACCCTCAGAAGAGCATCTGGATTTAAAAGGGACATTGTACAGTGCACTTTTAAAAAAATTTAGTGAAAAAGTTAGTAAAAATTTGCTAGTTACCCACTTAAATTTAATGTGTAAAGATTTTTTTTTTTGCCAGGTAAGTATCAGAGAATGCATATCATATTTATCTTATTCTGAGAGTATCAGGATGGAGGGGAACAGAAGGAAAGAAGACAGAGGAGACTGGATAAAATAAAATCATGAACTAGTAAAAATGTTTAGGATTTTTCCGAGGTGGCTCATAATCCTCATTTGTTATATTGTATAGGAAACTTACTCCAAAAGGTGAAGTTGGACTGTAAAAAAAGTTTCTTTCTAATGCTATACAAATTGGTAACCACCCATTTGCAAGAGTTCACTTGGTCTACTGGATAGAGGGCTGACTCTGGAGTCAGAAATACACGGACCTAAGTCTTGCCTGTGGTACATAATAACTGTGAATGTGAGTGAATCACTTGATGTTTGAGTGCTCCCTAAAACTCCTAAGGTACGGAGAAATTGCCTTTAGTGAAGCAGGTTTCCTCAGTTTGAGTTCCCTTGATGAAATTACAAGCCTGAACAAATGTGCCTATATGGCTTTCTTGCTCTCACATACCCAGATACATGTTTGTATTGTTCAGTTGTTTTCAGTCATGTCTGACTCTCCATGATCCCATTTGGAATTTTCTTGGCAAAGATCTTGGGGTGGTTTGTCATTTCCTTCTCAAGCTCATTTTATCGATAAGGAAACTGAGGCAAACGAGGTTAAGTGGCTTACCCAGGGTCACACAGCTACTAAGTGTCTGAGGCCAGCTTTGAACTCAGGAAGAAAAGTCTGGCACTCTTATCTACTGTGCCACCTACTGCCCCTATATGCCTGTATACCCATATATAATTCTTAATTACACCTGTGACTTCATTGATACAGAAAACTGTCAGGGAGAAAACTACCTCTGCCAGTTTAGGTGGGAACTGGGACATGAAAGTCTCAGGGAATTGTCTGGGGCACTCAAAAGTTCAGTGACTTTTCCAAGGACACAGCTAGGGTAGGTCAGAGCGAGTTCTTGAACCTATTCCCTGGAAGGCTCTTTATCCCCTCTGCCACACTGCCTCATCTATATGTGAAGGTGCAAATACTGTAATAACCTTAAATTTAGTGGATAAAAAAAAATTCCTAACTATTAGGAAGTGATGAAATGATGTGGACCATTTCCTTTTCCTAAAGAAGCAGTTGGTAACCATGGTGATCACTACTAAGCCAAACTGTGGTGTGTGAGTTTCAGGTGTAAGAGCCCCAAAGTATATACTTACACCAACAGCCTGGTTCAACAGCATTGCTTCAAAGACACTGTAAGATGTGAGCAATCATTTTTAATGCTCATTATATTAGAGGCTAATTTTATTCTCTGCTCCATTAGGGAAGCCTATGAAGAAAATGTAGGGAGAGTCTGATGTTAGATTAAAAAGAGACTGGAGGCAAATGATTCTGTAGACGATGGAACAGAACTGAAGTAGGCATGATTTTTAAAATGTTCAAAAAGCGTGAGTTAGAGCTGTGTTGATAGGATCAGTCAGAAGATTATAGATTAAGTGCTGAACAGTTGGTCAATAGCCATTCAATAGACATTTATCAAATGCCTTCTATGGACCAGGGACTGCACTAAGTACCGGGGAGGCAAAAAGAGGCAAAAGGCAGTCCCTGCCCTCAAGGAGCTGACAGTCTAATGGGGGAGGCAGCCAACAGACAAATATGTTCAGACAAGATATAGATCAGATAAAGAGAAAATAATTAAGGTGACAAACTGATCAATTTATAGATGACTGATAGATATAGATCGACCAATTGATAGATAAGACAGACATATATACATCTTGATACATACATACAATAGACAGACAGATAGATACATAGATAGATGATAGATACATAGACAGATACATAGATACATACATATATACATACATACATAGATACATACATTGATAGATGCATAGATACATTGATAGATAGATAGATAGATAGATAGATAGATAGATAGATAGATAGATAGATAGATAAAAAAAAGGCACTAGCATGAAGAGAGATTGAGAAAGGTTTCCTGTAGAATATGGGATTTAAGTTGGGACTTGATCAAAGTCAAAGAAGCCAACAGGTAGAAAAAAGAAGGAAGAGCATTCTAGGCAAGGGAGACAGCCTGAGAAAATGTCTGGAGCAGAGAGACAGAGTGTCTTATTCATGGGATAGCAAGGAAGCCAGTGTCATTGGATCAAAAAGTACTCAGCAGAAAGTAAGGTATAAGAAGACTAAAAAGGTAAGGAGAGTGGAACTATGTTATTAAGGGTTTTCAATGCCAAAAAGAGGATTTCGTATTTGATCCTGGAGATGATAGGGAGCCATTGGAGTTTATTGAGTAGGGGATGACATGATCAGACCTGCACTTTAAGAAAATCATTTTTGGTGGCTTGGATTAGAGGGAGGAGAGACTTGAGGCAGGAAGATCCATGTCCTGCCCCAGAGTGTAAGAGAGAAGAGGACATATTGAAAAGATGCTGCAAAGGTGAAACCAATAGACTTTGACAATAAATTGGGCATTGGGGGAGGGAATGAGAGTTAGTGAATTGTCGAGGATGGCTCCCTCCTTCAGAGGGATTAGAAGGATGGTGTCACCCTCCACAGTAATAGGGAAAGTAGGTGGTGGGGAGAATTTAGAGGGAAAGAGTTCTATTTTGGACATGTTGAGTTTAAGATGTCTTCTGGCCATCCAGTTTGAGATATCTGAAAGGCAGTTGGAGATTCAAGATTGGAGGTGAGCAGAGAAGTTAGGGCAGAATACATAGTGAGAATCATCAGCATAGAGACGACAATTAAATCCATGGGAGTTGATGAGATCACCAAGGGAAGAAATATAGAGAAGACAGAAACACAGTTGGAAGGGATGACCTGGATGAATAGCAGCAAAGGAAACTGAGGAAAAGCAATCAGAAGGATAGGAGAAAAACTAGGAGAGAAATGGTGTTCTGAAAACCTAGAGATAAACGAGTATCAAGGAAAAGAGAGTAATCAGTAGTATCAAAGGCTGCAGAGAGGTCAAGGAGAATGAGGATTGAGAAAAGGTAACTAAAATCATTGTTAACTTTGAAGAGAACCATTCTGGTGAAATGATGGGGTTTGAAGCCAGATTTTAAGAAATTAAGAAGAGAGTAAGAGGAAAGAAAGTTGGAGGTACCTACTGTAAAGACAGCCTTTTCAAAGTTTGGCCACAAAGGGTAGAAGAGATATAGGACAATATTTAGCAGGGATGAAAGTATCAAGGAAGAAACCCATCTGAAGATGGCATCCCATAGGCTATCTGGGCTGATGCTCATATTTTATAAATGAAAAAACTGAAGCCTGGAGAGATTCAGGGACTTGCCTAAGGTCACAAAGGTAGGTCTTCTCAATCCAAATCCAGCTCACTTTCTTTCTTCTATGCCACACTACCTTGTACTTTTTGCTCTGCTCCCTTTCCATACCTCTCCCATATTTTCAATTTGTCTTCTAACTAGAATTTAGGAGAAACATGGATTATATCCAGTGCTATGATCTATCTTTCCAGAATGTTAGGAAATAAATTGAGATAACAAAAGCCAACCTAATGTACCATAGAGTAACAATGGTTCATCGGTCAAAACATCTTTAAAGTTAGTAATCTTGAGAACTCATGGTTCTCACAATATTTCAAATAAATTAATCAAGGGGTGGCTAGGTGATGCAGTGAATAGAGCACCAGCCCTGGAATCAGGAGGACCTGAGTTCAAATCCAGCCTTGGACACTTAACACAAAAAACTAGCAATGTGATGTTGGGCAAGTCACTTAACCCTAATTGCCCTACCTTTCCCCCTCCAAATAGCAAAAAACAAACAAAAAAAAACACCCAACCCCCAAACAAATAATCAAGCATTTTAAAAATGTCTTCTAGGGGCCAGTCCTTGTACTAGATGGTGGGGATACAAAGTCAAAAATAAAGCAGTCAGTGTCCTCAAGGACCCTAAATTCACTTTCTTCACTGTTCACTTAATTGCAGTGGTAGAATTGAAATCAAGTTTAGAAATTCAGTTACCTAACTGCTGTAGTGTTCCAAGACAATATCCCAGAAGGAACAGCTGAATTTGGGATTTGAGAGAGTAACTGTTTCAAGGACAAGGTCTACTGGCATTGAACCATGAGACACTTCTGAGGTCTCTTCTAAATTTCTATATGTATGCGTGAATACAGTGTATATATATATTTATATATATATATATATATGTATATATATACATATATGTGTGTGTCTATATATATATATATATATATATATATATATATATATAGGTGAGGCAGAGAAGTTACTAACCTGAATTGGCAGAGGGAATTTCCACACTTGGGTGTTTCCTATGCAAATAAAATCATAGGCACAGTCCCTATTCCCATTCTTTTATTTTTCTACACAGATGCATCGTTTCTCCTATGCTGGTCTGGAATATCATGGCTCCTTTTATGCTCACTCTGGTCTCCACTTAAACATTCTAATTGAGTTCTGCCCTTTTCTAAACACCTATTTAGGAGAACTAAAATCTGCCCCCTTCATGACTAAATGCATGCATGCATTGGAAGTTCTTGAAACTTGGCTCTGGGTGATTTCTTCCAACTACAAGCAATCTACCCTCCAACCTTTTTCTACTTAGGAAAGTATTTCTCCTAAGGATTTGGGCCCCAAGTAAGACTGGAGGGGATTTAAAAAAAAAATTAACTGTTCATCTTTTATTTTTTGTTTTTAATATTTTATTTTTTCTAATTACATGTAAAAACAATTTTAACCTACATTTTTTTTTTTTACAATTTTGAGTTTCAAATTCTCTGCCACCCTCCTGATGCTTCCCCATCACTGAGCAGGCAACCAATTTGACATAGATTATGCATCTGCAGTCATGCAGACATATTTCTACATTAGTCATTTTGTGAAAGAAAACAGATGAAAGAAGCAAGAAAAATTTAAAAAGCAAAAAATCATGTTTTGATCTACATTAGACTTCATCAGTTCTTTTTCTGGAAGTGAACAGCATTTTTCATCATAAGTCCAGCAGAATTATCTTGGATCCTCATATGGCTGAGAATAGCTAAATTAGTCATAGTTGATCATCGTACAATGTTGTTGTTACTGTCCACAATGGTCTCCTAGTTCTGCTCACTTCACTTTGCATCAGTTCATGTAAGCCCAGGTTTTTCTGGAAATATCCTGCTTCTCATTTCTTATAGCACAATAGTATTCCATCACAATCATGTACTATGCCTCATTCAGCCATTCCCCAATTGATGAGCATCCCCCCAAATGTTCAGTTCTTTGCCACCACCAAAAGAGCTGCTATAAATATTTTTGTATATAGAGGTTCTTTTCCTTTTCCTTTGATTTTTTAGGGGGGATACAGGCCTAGTAGTAGTATTGTTGGATCAAAGGTATGTAGAGTTTTATAGCCCTTTGGGTATAATTCCAAATTGCTCTCCAGAATGGTTGGATCAGTTCACAACTCCACCAACAATCCATTAGTGTCCCAATCATCCCACATGCCTTAACTACAGGGGATTTTAAGGGGGGGGTGTAATCCCACAGATTAGAGTTGAAGTGAGGGACACAGTGGGGAAGCCACAACTCCTCAAACTGGGTGTCCTTGCATTGGAGGTTCATGTTGATGTCATAGAACCTTGAATAGATCCATCAAGATGGGGTGTTCTGTCCACTGCCTTTGAGGAGTTTGTTCTTGCATAGGCAATAGGAGTATCAGTTGACCAGTACATTATCAACAATGACTTGTGCCAAGAAGTGGCATAAAGTTGGCATTAAGGACTGGAAAGTTAATAACCATAGTTAATAGTTATACAGTGCTTACAATGTGTCAGAGATTGGGCTAAGCACTTCATGATTATTATCTCATTTGATCCTCACAACCACCACAGGAAGTAGACATGTTCTTATTATCCCAATTTTACAGGAAGCTGAGACAAACAGAGGTTAAATGACTTGACCCAGGATCACACAGCTAGGAAGTATCTGAGGCCAGATGTGAGCTCTGGTCTTCCCGATTTGGTCTATCCACCCATCTCCTGTCTGAGAATGTGATGGATCTGTCATATACAATGAATAGCTGGTACCCACAAAACATATTTAAAAACCAGCATCTCTAGTGGGGTTGGATGGAAGATTTATGGAAAGATATCACTACCACCACCCCTCGCAAAAAAATTTTACACAGATTGAGAATTGTGATTGGGGTCTACACTGGTGAAGGAAATAACCACAGCAAAGACATGACAGATGGGGAGACTGAAGAATTGGGGAATGGGGGGAAGTTGAGGAACTACCTCCAACCTACATTCCTTTGATTACCTAGCTTGCTTCAAGTCTCGGTTAAAGTGCCACTCCCTACAAGATTGGTCCCTTTAGTTACTAGGGTGCTTCCACCAGCACTGGAAATTACTTTATAGTTTCTTATCTACTTCTTCATTCCTCTCTCTACCTCTCTCGAAGAGAATACAAATTCCTTGGGGGCAGGAACTGGTTCCTTTCTGACTCTGTATCCCCCAGTACTTAAATCAATTTCTGGCAACTAGTAGGCACTTAAATGCTTATTGAATCAATTAATATTTATCCAAGTTGAAAGGAAGTGTTATTAGCTGTTGGCATAGCTCATTTCCAGTGCTAAAGATTTGCCAATTACTATTTGCCTATCTGCGGAAAGTTTGTCGTCAAGAAGATTGCCATAAATCTGTCTTCTGTTTAATATGAAGACTTTGGGGCGCTGGGTTTTTAAACACCTCTGTCATTTTTCAACTTTGTTTTTTTTCTTGTAGTCAGCATATTGCCTGCTTTAAATATATACCTGCTTGAGGTGAATTAGAACTCAGAATCTGGTTCCAGAACCCACGGTATTTCCTCTGCCCCACATTAGCAACTGAATTTCAAAGAGTCTAATTACAACATGATGAATTAGAGATTTCTATCAGATTGGTCTGGCAACTGAAAGACCTCATCACAGTCTTTTCAGAGCAGCAGAATTTTTATGTTTATATCTACCCTGGAGGGCAGCTGGCGGCAGAGGACAGAGTTCTAGATCTCAAGTCAGAAAGACTCAAGTTCAAGCCCTGCTTTAGATACTTAATATCTGTCTCATTCTGGGTAAGTCACTTAACATTACAAAACATTAAAATGAAAAAAAAAGTGTGTGTGTGTGTGTGTGTGTGTGTGTGTGTGTGTGCTCATTACAGAGCTTCGTTGTACTGAGGACTAGGAGAGTACTAAGGGATTTGAGGGGTTATTAAACAAATGGGACCCATTCAATTTAGCAAACATTTATTATGCACCTTCTAAATCCCATAACATGAAAAATCCCTGCCCTTAAGGAGCATACATTCTACCAGGAAGATGAGATACAACAAACATGCTTATGTAGCCAAAATTATGCAAAATAACTCCAAAAGATGGTAGCTCTAATTCTGGGCAAAGTGAGAAGGAAAAACATTCCAGACATAGGGAACCACCTGGGCAAAGACATATTGGTGAGAGATGGAACATGGTGTTCCAAGAACAGCTCAGGATGCCAGTTAGACTGGAACAGAATGCACGAAACTCCACCTGAGACAGATTCCAGAGGAAGAGCACGCATATAGACAAGAATTTTCCAGTTCATAGCACACGGTAAACATTTTTTAAATGCTTAATTGATTCCTTACCTTTCCTGATGAAGGAAAACAAAAACCTGTGTGGACACGGCCAGTGGGGAAATTTGTTTTGTTTTACTGTACATGTTTGAAGCAGACATTGGTTGTTGTTTTCTCAAAGGGAAGGAGAGAAGACAGATTTTAATTTATTTTAAAAATTAAAATTAAAAAAAGGAAAAGCATATGAAAAGTTCTTAGTATGAATAAGTATGGCAGAAGAGAAGGAATACTTTGTATGTATCCTCACCCTTTCCCAGGTGTTGACCTGAGGCTGAAACCCTTCATAACTCTCTTTGCTGAGAAGCTTTGATCCAAATAGAAAACTGGATTTCCAAAAACGTCTTCCTTCCCAGACAGTGGCTTCCAAGGCCCTTCTTCTTTGCCTTCAAATGTTGTCATTTCTGAGCCAGGTGGCTCTTTATATGGAAGGCAAAGACGTTGACGGGTCTTATTCTCAGGTAATGTTCTACAAGGGTACTTGCTTGGATTATGGCCAAGCTATTTCTTCCTGATGGAATCTTCTGGTAACCATCTTTCCAAAGCCAACAGGTCTGAGGCTCTGTGGTAGAACTGCTGATGCTCAGTAGTGTGGCTTTCTCTCTTTTCTAAGACTATAATAGCTTTCTGACAATAGGGCCTTTCCTCTACCTTGTGAGAACCCAGAGAAGTAATCTTTGACTGCATGAAAGTAAATCAATCATTTTCAACAACTATGGCTTATTAGCACACTGGGTGCAAATTCCTTCCCACAACTGAATCTTGCAGAGCGAATCTTTTGAAGCACCTACTATCATTTTAAAAATACATCAGGTTAGAACCACATTTTTCTTCCATCCCATACATTTCCCCTTCCCTAATTACCTTATGTATTTGGAGGAACCTCAGGGAAAGTCTCTCCTCTATAATTTCAGTTATTTTTTCCGATTATCTTAAATCATTCACAACCCATTGCTGATAGGTAAGATGTAATTGACCCATATGACAGAAGACTGAGCTCATTAGAACATTCCCCAAGGTCAATATTTTCTTCTGATTAATTTTGACCACACTCATCCTTAGAAGTTTAAAGGATTTCTAATGGAGTGGCTCTAGAGATGTAATGAACAACTCTTGGGGCCAGGAGGTCCAACAGCTTAACTTCCAAGCCATGTGCTATACCCTACAACATTTGGGCCTGTTCTCAACAGCTTCCCCAATCCTCATCCCATTTCTCCCCGGTGTTGAATGTACAATCTGACTTAATAAGCATTTATCAAGAATCTACCTACTATGAGCCAGTCCTGTGCTAGGCCATGATGATTTTTGCAAAGACAAAAATGGAAAGGACAAAGTCCCTACCCTCAAACACTTGACATTCTCTATGGGGATTGAGGTAAAGAGCTAACCACATGAACACAGATAAGTAAATACAAAATACGTGACAGGGAGGTATAGTAGAGAGAAAACTGTCCAGGAGTCAGGAAAACCTAGGTCAAATCCCAACACTGATACAAGTTCTATACTGACGAGGGGACCCTGGACAAGTCACTTAAGTTCTCAGGGTCCCTAGGCAACTCTCTAAAAAATATAACTTCTAAAAAATATAACTTGTAGTAGTTACTGATTTTAATTGGCAGGGGAAATGTCCTTACCAGAGGTTCCCAAACTAAATCACATGTCTCGACCAAAAACAAAAAACCCAACAACAACAAAAAATCCCAACCAAAGAAACTGTACAAAGTATTTTCTGGGGATTGGAGAGAAGTAGGAATCAGAAAAAGCCTTGTGTGGGAGGGAACGTTTTAATTGAGCTTTGAAGGAATCTAAGAGATAAAGGGGAGATGGATGTGTATTCCAGGTATGGAGAATAGCCTTTGTAAAGGCATAGAGATAAGAAACGGAATCCTGTGTATGTGGACCAGCAAGAAGACAGTCTGGCTGGAATGAAGTCTTTGAAAGAGAGGAATGAGTCATAAGCCAGGAAAGGTAGGTTGAAGTCAGGATGAGGAGAGTCACACTTACAGCAATTTTGATCCTGATTTCCAAACCAGATGATTGGGGGGAAGGGGGGGGGGGGAGAAATGGGGTATAGCCATTTTTAAAAAACAAAGCAACCACAAGAATAGTGATGGAAATAAACCCAAAATCTTTAGGAGAGAAGGGCAATGCCAAGAATTGGATAGATTCTTCAACCCCACTTTTTTTGAACTGGAAAAAATTTCCAGTTTTTCCTCTGTGTGTGTGTATGTCTGTATGTATATATGTATGTATGTGTGTGTATGTGTCCATCTGTCTATCTATAAGACACTCTGCTTCTTTCCTCAGTGAGTTTGGTACCTGAGACTCAAAATCTTTCTCTCCGCCTGAAATCCTGCCCTGCTACTAGGGGACTTCAAAATATATACTGATGCTCCCTCAAATACCTTCATCCACAGTTCCTTCAATTGTTCATTTCAGGTGATATACCCCTTCATTCCACCTTAGCCACACACAAAAATGGTCACATATTGGTCTTGCCATCACCCCCCAATGAACTCTAAAGAACTCATGAGCTCTAAAGTTCCTTTATCTGAGTATAATCTGTTGGTTTTATACCTCTTCCTCTGCCTTACAACCCACCTCACCAAGACTACCAATCCTTTGACCTCTCAATTCTTTCCAAGACCATCACCCTTGACCAGCAACACCTTCTTCCCTTCCCTATCTTGACCCCTTGGTGAAACAAGTCAATTCTACATTATAACCTCGAATCCATTGCTCTGCCAAGTCTCAGCCTTGAATTACTCCTACATTGCCTTCCCTCTTAGATATGTGCTGGAACATAGCTGGAGAAAATTGTGCATTTTGACTGGGTCCACTACAAATTTATGTTGTGCAACTTTGACTTAGCCTACACTATGGCAAAGCAAATCCTTTTATACCTCCCTAATTATCTCACCATTGCACTCACCACAGAAGCTCTTCCAAACCTTTTCATCCCTTCTCAAATCTCTGAAGATTCTCCCTCCTCCTCATTCTCTCGATTGAGAACCTTGGCTCATATTCTACTGAAAAAAAAAATGAGGCCATCCAGATAAGAGCTCTCTCTTTTCCCTTCATCATCTCATGTTACACAGGAGACTTCTGCCTCTATCTCCAGCTTTACCCCTGTTTCACATGAAGAGGTGATTCTTCTTAGGAGAGATTTAAATCCATCTGCAAGCACAAGTGATCTCATTCCATCCTATTTTCTCTAGCAGATTGTCCCCTCTATCATCCCTACCCTCTCACGTATGTTCAGTCTCTCCCTGTTTGCTAGCTGCTTCCCTACTATCTACCAAATTATTCATCTTCCCTTCTCAAAAAAAAAAGCCCTGACTTGATCTACCCCTTACCCACTAGCTATTATCGCACATTTCTCTTCCTTTCGATGGCTGAAGTCCTTGGGAAGGCCATCTACAATAGGAACCTCCACTTCCTTTCCTCCTACTCTCAACTTCTGATTTCATTCAACTGATACTGCTGTCTCCAGTTATCAACAGTCTCTTAATTGCCCAATCTAATGGCCTTTTCACAGTACTCATCTTTCTTCTCTTCAGCCTTTGATGATGCCCACTGCCCTCTTCTCATTGCCCATCCTGTCTCTAGGTTTTCTCAACACTGCTTTCTCTTGGTATTTTGCCTTGTTTGACCACTCCTCAGTTTCCTTTGCTGTATCTTCATCCAGGTGATGGCTACTAATTATGAATTTCCCCCAGGGTTTTATCCTGGACCCTCGTCTCTTCTCCTTCTATTCTATTTCACTTGGAGATTTCATCACCTACCATGTATTCAATTATTGTCTCTATGGTGATGATTCGTGGATCTACTTATCCCACCCTAACATCACTGACCTCCAGACTTGAATCTCTAACTGTGTATTAGATATCTCAAACTGGATGCCTCATAGCTATCTTAAATTCAGTATGTCCAAAATTAAACTCAGCATCTTTCCTTCCCCCCTTCTGAACTTCTCTGTCTAGGTGTAGGACACCACTACCCTCCCAGTAACCCCAAGTTCATGGTCTAATCATCATTCTAGACTCTTGACTTTGTCAGCAACACCCCACCCCCTCCACCCCCAGGCCAAGACCTGTTGATTCTTCCTTTGCAACATCTCTCAAATATGTCCCTTCTTGCCTCTGACACTGCCACCACTCTAGTGCAGGCCCCCATCACTTCACACCTGGACTAGGGATGTAGCCTGCGGGTGGGTCTGCCTGCCTCAAGGGCATCCTCTACTCAACTCTCAACCTGATTTTTCTAAAAAGCATATATGACCACATCATCTCCCTAACAATAAACAGCAGTTCCCTAACACCTGTAGGAGCAAATATAAAATACTCCGTTTGGAATTCCATGCTCTTCATGACCTGGCCCCTCCTACCTTTCCAGTTACAATGACACTGATGGACTTCCTTGCCATTCCTCACACTCCATCTCATTACTCCAAGCATTTTAAATGACTGTTCCCCATGCCTGGAATATCCTCCCCTCCTTATCTTCACCTCCTAGCCTTCCTGACTTCATGTCCTGGCTAAAACCTCATCTTCTACAGAAGGCCTTTCTCCACCACCCTTAGTGCTGAGGCCTTCCTTCTACTGATTATGTTCTATTTATCCAACTACACACACAAACATACATACATACATACATATATAACATATATAATATATAATGCATATATAATATATACACACATACTATACACACGTATGTATATATACGTGTGTGTATACATATATATTATATATATGTTGTACAAAATCATTTTCATGTTGTCTCCCCCACTAAATTGGGAGGTATCTTGACAACCAAGCTGTCTTTTGCCTCTATTTATAGCTCCAGAGCTTAGCACAATGCCTAGCCCACAGTAGGTACTCAATGACCGATTATTTGATCCTGAAGGCAATAAGAGATATTCAGTCGGCTCATGGGAATCAGCTAGATAAATTGTCAGCTAAAAGTTATTTCGATAGTCTGGGTGAGATGTGATAAGGCCCTAAGCTAGGACTGTGGTGGTACAAGTAGAAAGGACATATAGGAGAGATGCTATGAGGGTAGAAACAAGAAGTCTGGCCATGGATTGGCAGAAAGATGGCCAGTCAAGGATGACACTGAGGATGTGAGCCTGGGGGATGAAATGGTGGAATTTTTTTTTTTTTTTTTTTTGCTTTTTGGAGGAGGAAAGGCAGAGCAATTGGGGTTAAGTGACTTGTCCAAGGTCACACAGCTAGTGTTAAGTGTCTGAGGCCAGATTTGAGCTCAGGTCCTCCTGACTCCAGGGCTGATGCTCTATTTATTGCACCACTTAGCCACCCCTAAGATGGTGGAATTCTTGACAGTAAAAGTTAAGCGTGCAAGGTGGAGGGAGTTTCAAAGAAAGATAATGAATTCTTCTTAGGACATATTGGGTTTGAGATGTCTATGGGACATCCATTGAGACGGCCAAGAGGTGGTTAGGGGCATTTGACTAAAATACAGGAGAGAGACAAGGGCCTAGATACACAAACCTGGCAATTATCTGAATCACTGGAACCATGGGAATGAATGAGATCACCAAGTGACATAGTGGAGAGTAAAAAAAGGTTCAAGAGAGAGCCTCAGGGTACACCCCAGGTTAGTGGGCATGACATGTAGAAGCAGCCAGAGAACCAGGAGAAAAACTCAGAGATGGGAGAGACTGTCCAGAACTGATTTTCTTCCTTCTACTATGGTGTATAGAAGGAAAAAGTATGTGAGTTGTCAAAGGCAGATCTGTATTCGGCCACAGAACCCACATGGCTCTGGATGGGAAAGTGATGCTGGTGACTTTGCACAGCCCTGCCTCACTTAAATCCAATTCACTTGTAAGCCACAGCGTCATCTCCCTGATACCATGGTCCTCTTCGAGAATGGACGACGAACCACACCACTTCTGACACCATGTTAAATTCTTGAGCCTGTTTCCTCATCAAATGAGGGTGCTGTAGAGACTTTTCTCCCACCTCTATAGCTGAGAGTTTGTGAATAAAAAAACTACACAGATGGGGATTCTAAGAGTTTGACTCTTTCTTGAACCCAGGCTTTGCATTTATTCTCAGCCAGATGAAAAGTCAGCATGACCCCTCCCATACTCTCCCATTTTAGGCAGAATCCGGGTCTCTAGAACCTGGCTCTTAGATTCCTACGCTGCCCTTTCCTGGCCTTCAGGATTTATGAAAAGCCCTTCAGTATCCAGGGCAGGGCACCATATCCTTTGGTGACTAAGCTGAGACAGGCAGACCCAGAAGCCTTCCACTAATCCCTTTGAAGGGGAGGAAAAAGCACATTCCTCTGCCCAAGGATTGAGCAAAAAGGTCAAGAACCAGCCTGAAAAAAAAAGCCAAGAGACCAGAGTTGTTAGACCACATGGTTAACCTTTATTAGATGGAAACAGGGGCAGTTATACAGGTGTTTCCTTTGTTTTCTTAGGAAACATTTTATAAAAATGTTCAGAGAAGACTTAATTTCTTTAGACTGTTCTGAGTGTACATTCATCAAACGATACACATACATATATATACCCATACATACTGAAGATTGATATGTGTGCATATATATACATATATAGGCACGTGCTCATCTTAGTTTTATTTGAAAGAATTCCTTTTTTTTTTTTCTTGATAATGTGTGATTATAGAAAAAAAGTTCCCTCCCCCTCTCCCATTTTCCTAGCATTGAACTTTAAACCCAGCATATAATCCAACAATGACTTCTGGGGAGGAGGGACTAGGCCTGTGGGTCTGTTTGTTTGTTTTCTTCCCAGCTTCATCTCAGTATTTCATCTTGTCACCCACCACTCCAGTTCTAATTCTCAGCTCTGCTGTGTGACCTTGGTCAATTCACTTAACTTCTCTGGGCCTCAGTTTTCCCATTTGTAAAATGAGGGAGTTGGGCTAGACGATACCTAATATCTTTTCCAATCCGAACAATCCATATCTTTGAAGATACCTTTTCAAACAATGATTAAAAGAAACCTAGATTCTTTTACTCAAACAAACTGACATCATGATGAATTGACATCACCTTAAATAATCAGAGATCTCTTTTTATACCATGAAGGAAAAAGAACCCATGAAAATGACAGCCACATGAAGATTTAGACCAGAATTATTTCTTATGTCCTAATCCCCACCCTCATGCCAACTCCGGGGGAAAAAAAGTACCAAATTATACTTTTGTCATTACTTGAACTTATTAAATTTTGTTTTGTTTTGTTTTTTTAAATTTTTATTAAATCCAATCTACATAGTGGTTTCCAAAAGGGTTGGAGGAAAAAGTGAGTAATTAGGAAATCCAGAAAAATGGTACCCATTCTCCAGTAAGTGCAAAATAAATTCTTCTGAAAAATGGTTGAATTAAAACCCATGTTTATATTCTTTGGTGTCTGGTCAGATTGTTTCAAATCTGATGCTAGGAACATGTTGAAACCCATAAGGCAGGTAAGTTATTATGGCACAAGGTCTCCTAAAAGGCCAGGGACACACTGCCACCTGCTGGTTTAGAGTGAGCACAGCTTAAAACACCCACACACACACAGACACACCACCCACCCCACAGGACACCAAGAGTACACGCATTCTCCAGCTAGTTAGCAGAAGACACAGAGAGGTGTCACCTTCTTTATAAGCATATAATTTTACAAGAAAATGAACAGATTCAAAGGTATCATGTGCTTCAAGGCACAAAGGGCATCAAGCTTATAGAAAAATTGAGATAGACTGAAAAAGAAAATTAGTTCTCAAATGGAGAAATTTGTCATTATGTAATGAGTGCAAAAAATCTTCAGAGAGATAACAATCAAAATGCACAAAGATGAGGGCAGGCTGAGTGAGGGAACTTCTGCCCAAACAGCATTCCCACCGGGCTCCTGAAATGGCCAACCTGCTGACGGAGAATTCCTCCCACTCAAGAGATCCAGGGCATCACTTGTATTTATAAAAACCTTCTCCTGTCTTCCTGCCAAACTTCTTTTCTTCTACCAGTTTATTTAGCGATTGGGTGGGTTGGAATAATGGGTTTTTTGTATCCAATTTATGCCACCCTAATGAGAAGAAGAGAGGAAATCAAAGGCCTACCATTAAAAATTGTCCTTGCCATCATTGTATTGCAGCTGGCTGATATCTGAGCTTAGGAAGAAATGGGGCTATTCTGATCCGAACAGTAAGCACAGTTCTTTGGGTAAGAGCAGAAATTCAGATACTAAAGTGGTTATACCAGCGGTTCTCAACCTGTGGGTGATGTTCAATTTGTAACAATGAAAATACATCCTGTACATCAGATATTTACATTATGATTCATAACGGTAGCAAAATTACACTTATGAAGTAGCAACGAAAATAATTTTATGGTTGGGGGTCACCACAACATGAGGAACTGTAGTAAAGGGTCGCAGCATTAGGAAGGTTGAGAACCACTGAGTTATACAAAGGGTTTGCTGCACCTAAAACTTTCCATATGAAAATGTCACCGGACCAAAAATCTTACCCACTAATCCTCCTTATTACTACCCATATAAAGTGAATCAAACTTGAAAACCCACTTCCTCCCTCTCAGTAGAAAGGTGGGGGAAGTATAGGTACAGAATGTTGCTTTCGTTGTCAAAATCAGCCACAATATTGGAGACTTTTTCTTTATTTTACTTTCTACTCACAAAAAAATTTATTTATAAAATAATAAAAATAAATAATGAACCAAACAAAAATTTAAAAAAGCAAGCAAAACAAAAGCCGCCAAAAAGACCTTAACCTTCCCTCTAGAATTTTTCTATTCAGCAGCCTTCCTATTTAGGACCTCATCTTATTTTCTAATCATGTTAGACTTAAGATTTTCTCATTTATTGGTTGGGCTGTTTCCATCCACCCATCCATCCATCCATCCATCTAGCTAGCTATCTATACTACAAAGAGTATACATCTATACTCTTGGGTTATAAGGAGGCCAGTAGGGGAAGTCTGATTAAAAAGGACTCTTACTAATGGATCTATATTTTTTTCCATCACATATATTCAAAGAACTGAATTTGCTGCTGACAATATGTCATAAGCCAGGAGACTCAATCTCCAAGTCCAATATCTCCTCTCCTCTCCTCCATTCCCTCTCTCAGGCCCATCTTAAGGAAGTCAACAGTAATATTCCAAACATGACCACAATGGACCATTTTGCTGGGGTCACTAGGTTCACTCCATGAAAAGGAATGTCTTTTTAAAGGAGGGATGATGGACAATCACATAAACACTTTCTTCTCTCTTGGAACCTATTTAATTTCACTCTCAAGCTGAAATGTGGTAAGAAGGGGAGATTACTTCAGTAGTACTGATGCCTTGAATAAATCCCTTATCTTTTCAGTTTCTTAAAGTCTTTGTTGTTATGAGGTAGGCTGTAGTTCACACTTCCCCTGCAGAATAAAAAGGAAACCGAGGACTTCTTACCATCCACGATGAACTTGGTAGTTTCTAGACCAACATAGTCCAGGAGTTCAAATGGGCCCATGGGGTAACCTGTTCCCAACTTCATGGCTACATCAATATCTTCTTTGGATGCATCCCCTAGAGAAGAAGGTTCATTCTCAATTATTGTCGTCTTTCAAGCATTCCTGCAACCCTTCTACTCTGCTTAGTTAGGGAGGGAAGGGAAAAAACATTTATACAGAACCTACTATGTGCCAATCACTGGGCTAATAAGCACTTTACAACTATTATCTCATTTGGATATTCATAAGAACCCTGCAAGGTAGGTGGTGTTATTTACATCTGAAGAAACTGAGGTTAACTCAAGTTAAGTAACTTGCCCAGGGTCACACAGCTAGTATGTGTCCATTTGAATTCAGGTCTTCCCGGTGCTCTGTGCACTATGGTACCACTTAGCTACTGGACACATTTTATGCTAGAAGCCAGCCAAGCAAACATCACCTTAGACATCTCCATTATAGAAGCTTTTGATGGTTCCCAGCCAAAAGGCACACTAAGATCCTAAAGCTATTAGAAGACTTAATACTGGATTTGACGATATCTCATCTCAATTCATTTTGCACCCGCAATATGTGATACTAACAGTTTTGATCTGGAAAGGACAGAAAATTGTCCCTTTTCTTTGAAATGAAGTCAGGAAATCAAGAAAAGAGAAGTCACAAAACTGATAAATGAGAAAATCTTAAGTCTAACAAATGACTAGGAAATAAGATAAGGTCCTGAACAGGAAAGCTGTTGAATAGAAAAATTCGAGAGGGAAGGTTAAGGTCTTCTTGACTTCTTCTTCTGTTTTTGCTTTTTTTTAAAAAATTTATTTGGTTCATTATTTATTTTTATTATTTTATTTATTTACTAAAATAAATAAATAAATAAAATAATTTATTGAATTATTTATTTACCCCTTTGTGAGTAGAAAGTAAAATAAAGAAAAAGTAACCAGTATTGTGGCTGATTGTGACAATGTAAGCAACATTCTGTACCTACATTCCCCCCACCTTTCTACTGAGAGGGAGGAAGTGGGTTTTCAGGTGTGGTTCATTTTATATAGTGCTTTGGACAGTGATAAGGATGATTTGTGGGTAAGATTTTTGGTCTGGTGACATTCTCATATGGAAAGTTTAAGGTGCAGCAATCCCACTGGTATAATCACTTTAGCATTTGAATTTTTGCTCTTGCTCAAATCACTTACTTAATGACCTACTCTTACTTAAATCACACTGCTAAGAGGTTATGAGTGTGATATAGTTGACAGAAAGCCTTCCTCAGAGTATGGGTTCAAATATTGCCTTTGATACCTTCTGGCTGTGGGAGTCTGGGTAAGGTAATGTGTTGGTGCCCCCCAGGCAACTCTAAGACTAACTGGCAGAGGAGGTACCACTTGTATTAGTAGAGAAAGTTTCTTCTTCTGGGGAGTTCCCTGTTCCAATGAAAGTCCCTATCCCTCTCCTAGCTGTATTCACAAGAGTGGCAAATAGAACAGAGACATCTGGCAACCTCTCCCAACTCCATGTCATGAATAATAATAAGGAAATAATAACTAAAATTCTCCTGATACGGCTAAGATTTCTGAGAGCTCCTGTGCTCCGGCCACTAATATCAAGTGGGCACCAACACTACAAGACCTGCTTACTTTGCACTGTCTGCACAACAGTACAGTGCAGAGATGCTCCAAAGCCAATCAGCACTTGGCCCACCAATGTGTGTCAGGCTACAGACCACAGTGAAATTCTAGGGCTCCCCTCACCTCCATGGCTGAGAAATAAGGACCCACCGCAAACATCAGAGCTGGCATGAACAATGACAACATCAAGAGCAAAACAAGATGAGTTTCTGGAAGCCAGCCAGTCCACCACTCCTGAGCTAAGTAGGGCTTTTCTGCCACATGCTGCCTCTTTAATCTGTACACAGAGTGCTGGCTCCCCACATCAGCACGGTGGGGTGGCAAAAACAGCAAGAAAAGACCAAATCAGCAGTGAACCGGGAGGCCAAAGATGCAGACTTGAAATCTTGACTGCTGGCTGTGGAGGCCCTGGGGAACCTGCCTGGCCCAAGCTGCTCCATCTGCAAAATGAGGGTTTGGTGCCAGTTCAGAGATTCTTCACCTGCAGTCCTCAGGTTTGCAAAACCTCCATTTGAGATCCTGTGTATTTTATTTTATGCATTTAAAAACATTATTCTGAGAAGTGGTTCACAGACCTCAACAGACTGCCACGGGAGTCTGTGACATTTTTTAAAAACTAGATTAAGAACCTCTGGGCTAAAATGCTTTATAGCTCTTAGAGAGAGAAAGAGAGAAGGAAGAGGAAGAGGAGCAGGAGGAGCAAAAAAGAAAAAGGAGGAGAAGGAGAAGAAGAAAGAGGAGGAGGAAGAGAAGGAGAAGGAGGAGGAGAAAAAGAGGAAAGGAGAAGGGAATAGATTCTTATGATTTACACTGAGACATACTATCTCTAAAAATGTATTTAAGTGACAGAATATTGCTGTGAGAATAAAGTCAATAAGGAGTGGATCACCCACATGCTTTATTCGAAAATAGAGTATTTTATTAAAAGAAACTGTCTTTCAAGACAGCGCAAATTGCTTCTCACTCCCTTTGAGGAGTAATTAGCTATATTTGTTGATGGATAAACAGAAATGTTGGTTTGATCTTGGAGGGAAAGCGAAGCAATTGCTTCCAGAAAACAGGAGCAAAAGTTTTGATATTTAAAAAAGATTTTCATAAAAGCAAACGTGCTTTCATCTCTCAGGAAGTGCCAGTTAAAAATGTTTTGTTTCAAAAGTGACATTCTCAGGAGCAGGCAATTGTGAATGGAGTAATTGAAAACAATTATGCTGCTTTTTATCCAGCCAAATTAAAGCATGTTTGCCTTTGAAGCAGACATGATAGTTATCTTCCCAGAACTGGAGGAGGGACAAGTGGGAGGAAGCATTTCATTTCACTCTGGGTGATTTCCCCCCAAGCTGTCTATTTCTCAGGTAGGTAAACTAAGGATCTTCCCTATTTTCTTGATCTATAAGGAGTGATTCAAGAAGTTTCTCAAGCCCCAGAGGGCCACTGATAAGAAGATGGTAACAGAGCCATGAGCAAGGGGCCGACAGAGAGTCCTTAGAACTCCATGGGATGTTCAAGTGGGAAGACCCTTCAACTGGACAAGCATTTATTACCTACTGTATGCTAGGCACCGTTCTAGACACTGGGGATACAAAGCCAAGAGCAATCCCTCCATAAGCTTATGTTCTACTGGAGGGCCACGGAAGAGTACAATATATATTAAATTACTTTGTGATAATTTCATGAGGGAAGGAACATTAACAACTAGGGGTGGAGGGAGATCAGGAAAAAACTCACATAGGATGGTGGCACCTTAGCTGGGTGTGAAAGGAAGGGAAGGCTAATGAGAGGCAGCATTTCTGATACAGGAAACCACCTGTACAAAGGCTAAAAATAGGAAATGGGAATAATATCTGAAATTTATATTAAACACAGGTTCTTAACCTTTTTTGTTTAATGGACACTTCTGGAGTCTGTTCAAATCTTTTTCAGATTATTTTTAAATGTATAAATAAAAGACATGAGGATTACAAAGGATATCAGATTTATTGAAATAAAGATGTATTTTTCCCCTAAGTTCATGGATCCCTGAAATCTATCCATAGACTTCTTGTTAAGAAACTTTGATATTTGGGGCAGCTAGGTGGTGCAGTTAGGAGTTAGGAGGACCTGAGTTCAAATCTGACCTCAGATACTTGACATGTATTAGCTGTGTGACCTTGGGCAAGTCACTTAACCCCAACTGCCCTGCTTTCCCCTCTACAAAAGAAGGACCCCTGATATTAGAGCTTTGAAGGGCAGTACTTTACATACATTATCTCATCTGATTCTCTAAACTTTGTGGGATACCCATCATCATCATCATCATCATCACCGCACCATTTTCCAGATGAGAAAACTGAGGCTCAGAGAAGTTAACTGACTTACGTGATTAGCAAGTATGTGAGGTGAGATGCAAACTCTCACTGTATCCCCTATAGCACAAGTGATCACTGTATGGGGAGTAGTTAGCAGGTCAGTTTGCCTGAAATGGAGTGCTTGAAATGCAGTAATAAGAAACAAGACGACAAAGAAAGGTGAAAGCCAAATTATAGGTCTTTAGCACAAAAATGAAGGTTTTGTAGCCTACGGATTTGAAGATATCTGACTCTGGAGATGCTGAAGACATCTGAGTAGCTGGGCACCATAGCCAGGTCTGTGTTAATTTAGCAATGTCAATTTGGAAGGTGCATGGAGGACAGTTTGGAAAGCGAAGAGGCTGGAAACCAATTAGGAGTTTACTGTCACAGTCCAGGGGAAAGGTGATAATGACTTCAAATAGAGGAAAAGTTATGTGACTAAGGAGAACAGCATGTTAATGAGTGATGGTATAGACGTAGAAGTGCTAAGACTTGTCAAATGGTTAGATATGAGGGCTGAGGGAAAGGAAAGACTCAAGGAGGCTACCAAGATAACAAACCCAGGGGTCTGGAAAGATGGTGGTGCCCTCAAAAAGAAAGAGGGAAATTTGGAGGAGGAACAGGATGAAAGAAATATGAGCCCTCTTGCAGATATGCGGAATTTGAGCTGCTCACAACCGCTATATATAGAAATGAGGGTAGTTGGCATAGAAATAAACTGGACCCATGGGAATTGAAGAGATTACTAAAGACGAGTATACAGACAGAATAGAATAAGGCCCAGGATACGGCCATGGAGGAAGGGCACATAGGAAGAGGATAATAATTAAAGGGAAGGGGAAGGGGAGAAAAAAAAAGAAGGGAGACTGGCAGAAATTAGGTTTTGACCAAAATTCATACCACATACCACAACAAGCCCCAATTGACATGATGTAAATATGTAAAAAGTTACATATGTTTTCTAGATATCAGAAAAAAGTGAAGGAAATACAATTTTTAAATTATGGCAAAGAGAAGGGAGAATTCTTAATATTTTAAACAATGGACAGAGATTAACAGAGATAAAAAGGACAATTTCAATTATATAAAACTGAAAAACTTTTGCACGAGCAAAATTAATGTAATAAAAATTATAAGGGAAACAGTTAAGGGGTGGAGAGAGAGGAGAGGAATCTTCATAAGAAATTTCTTTGGCAAGGGCAAAGATATCCAAGATATCTAGGGAACTGCTACAAGTTTAAAAGAATAAAATATATTCCCTAATAGATAAGTCGGCAAAGTATAGTTCTGAAAGGAAGAAAAGCAAGCTATCAACAATGATAGGAAAAGTATTCAAATAATGAAAGAAAAACAAAATACTAGGATGGGGACCTCAGTTTCTCTTTTCAGAGCTAGATAAATCTAACCATAAAATAAATAAGAAAGAGGTCAAGCGATGAATAGACTCTTAGATAACTTAGATATGATAGACTTGTGGAGAAAACTGAATTGGAAGAGAAAGGATTATACCTTTCTTTTCAGTTGGACATTATACCTTCATATAAACTGATCGTGACTCAAAAACCTCATAATGAAATGCAGAAAAGCATCCTTTTCAGATCATAGTGCAATTAAAATTACATTAAATACAGGGCTATGGAAGTACAGACTAAAAGCTAACTGGAAATGAAATAATCTAATCCCAAAGAATGAGTGGGTCAAAGAACAAATCATAGAAACAATAATTTCATTAAAGAGAATGACAACATTCAAAATTTGTGGGATGCACAATGTAGATCTCTAAATTCATACATCAATAAAAGAGAGAAAGAGCAATTAATTGGATGTGCAATTTAAAAAACTAGAAAAACAACAAATTAAAAATCCCCAATTAAAGCCAAAATGAAAATCCTGAAAATCAAAAGACAGATTAATAAGATTGAAAGTAAAAAAAAAAATTGAACCAATAAATAAACCTAGGAGCTGGTTTTATTGGAGGAGGAAAAACCCAATAAAATGGATAAACCATTTGGTTTATTTGATTTTAAAAAGAAAGAAAACCAAATTACTAGTATCAAAAATGAAAAGGGTAAATGAATAGAAACAATGAAAATGAAATTAATTATTAGGAGTTATTTTGCCCAATTATATGCCAGAAAAACTGGAATCTAAGTGAAATGGGTGAATATTTATAAAAATATAAACTGTCAAGATGAATAGAAGAGGAAGTTGAATACCTAAATAACTCTATGTCAGAAAAAGAAATTGAACAAGCTATCAATGAGCTCCCTAAAGAAAAAATCCCCATGACCAGATGGATTCACAAGTGAATACGAAACACTTAAGGAATCCCAATACTATAAAAACTATATGAAAAATATGAAAATTCCTTTTATAACACAAATATGGTTTTGATACCTAAACCAGGAAGAGCAAAAGAAAACTATAGATCTATTTCTTTAATGAATATTTATATACAAATTTTAA
>CM053592.1:33645736-33694200 GCA_028646515.1 Pseudochirops corinnae | reverse complement strand
TAATTGACCATATCAATAATAATAACAATAAAAATGTCAACAGATACAAAAAAAAAAAGCCTTTGACATAATATAGCACCAATTCCTATTAAAAACCACTAGAAAGAACAGGAAGTAATGGAACCTTTCTTAAAATGATAAAGTGGCATGTACTTAAAGCCAAGAACAAGAATTATCTGTAAGGGGTATACACTTGAAGCCTTTCCAATAAGATCAGGAGTGAAATAAGGATGCCCATTATCACTATTATAATTCAATGTTGTATTTAAAATGTATTTAAATTTAAGATTTAAAATCTACAGCAATAAGACAAGAAAAAGAAATTGAAGGGATAAAAATAGGCAATAAGGAAACAAAACTATCTTTACAGATGATATATTTATTTTGCAGGTGGCATAGTTAGAGAAACCTACTAAAAACAGTTGAAACAATCAACAATGTCAGCAAAGTTGCAGGATATAAAATATAAATCCATAAATAAACCCATTTCTATATACTAGCTACAAACCCAGCAGGGAGAAATAGAAGGAGAAATTCCATTTTAAATGCAGACAATATAAAATACTTGGGAATCTATCTGCCAAGACAAACCTAGGGAATATAAGAATACAATCACAAAACACGTTTCACACAAATAAAGACGTATAAATGACTGGAGAAATATTAATTGCTCATGGTTTGGTGGAGCCAATATGATAAAAATGACAATTCTACCTAATTTACGTATTTAGTGCCATGCCAATCTAACTACCTAAGAATAATTTTATAGGGCTAGAAAAATAGTAACAAAATTCATGTGGAAGAACAAAAGGTCAAGAACATCAAGGAAATATCAATGAAAAAAATGTGAAAGAAGGTGGCCTAGCAGTTCCAGATTACAAACTATATTCAAAGCAGTAATCACCAAAATCAGTCTGATACTGGTTAAGAAATACAAGTGGTGGATCACTGGAATAGATTAACTCTACAACACACAGTAGCATATCACCATAGTAATCTGGTGTTTGATAAAAACAAAAGATCCAAGCACTCGATATGTGACAAATATTGCTGGGAAAGCTGGAAAACAGTTTGGCAGAAACTAAGCATCAACCAACATCTCACATTGTACAGAAAGGTAAGGTAAAAAAAGGATAAAAGATGTGGACATAAAGGGTGATATCATAAGTAAATTTGGGGAGCATGGAAAAATGTACCTATCAGATCTATCAATAAGAGAAGAGTTTATGACCAAACGAGAGAAAAAGGAGACCACAGGAAGTAAAATAGATAATTATGGGTACATGAAATTAAAAAGCTTTTTGCAAAAACAAAACCAATGCAGTTAAAATTAGAAGGAAAACAGCAAAGTGGGAAAAATTTTGCTACAAATTTCTCTGATAAAGGTCTCATTTCTCGACTTTATAAAGAACTGAGCCAAATTATAAAAATAAGAGCCATTTCCCAGTTGATAAATGGTCAGATGATATGAACAGGTAGTTTTCAGAAGAAGAAATAAAAGCTATCAATAGTCACATAAAAAAATGCTCCAAATAACTACTGATAAGAGAAATGAAAATTAAGACAACTCTAAGATATCACCTCATATCTATCATATTAGCTAACATGAAAGAAAAGGAAAAAAAAGTGACAAATGCCCAAGGAGATGTGGAAAAACAGGGACACTAACGTACTGCTGGTGAAGTTGTAAACTACTCCAACTATTCTAGAGAACAATTTGCAACTATGCTCAAAGGGCTATAAAACTGTGCATACCCTTTGATCCATCATTACCACTACCAGATCTATATCCCAAAAACATCAAAGAAAAGGGAAAAGGATCTATATATACAAAAAAGCAGATCTTTTTGTGGCAGCAAAGATTTAGAAATAGAGAGGATGCCCCTCAATCGGAGAATGGCTGAATAAGCAGTGGTACATGATTGTAATGGAATGCTCTTGTACTGTAAGAAATGACGAACAGGATGGTTTCAGAAAAACCTGGGAAGACTTATATGAACTGATGCAAAGTGAAATGAGGAGAACTAGGAGAATACTGTACACAGTAACAGCAATACTTTAAGGATGATCAAAGACTTTATTTTGTCCAGTGACAATTCTGAAGTACTTATGCTATCTACCTCCAGAGAGAAAACTGATGAACTCTGAATGCTGATTGAAGCATACTTTTTTCTTTTAATTTTTTTTAATTCATTTTTAGTTTTCACCATTCATTTCCACAAGATTTTGAGTTGTAAATTTTCACCCCATCTCTCTCCTACTCCCCACCCCAAGACAGCAAGCCTACTGAATACCCCTTTCCCCAATCTGTTCTCTCTTATATCCTCTGCCATCTCCCCCAAACTTTCTTGCAGGGCAAGATGGATTTCTATACTCCATTGCCTGTATATCTTATTTCCCGGTTGCATGTAAAAAACAATTTTTGAAGCACACTTTAAAAATAAAATTCCTTACATATTTTGAATCCTCTCTTATGTTCTGCTGTGCACATGTGTTTTTTCTTTTCTTATTTCATATTTAAGTTTACAATGTTTCTTTTTCTTTTCTTATATATTTAAGTTTTAACATTTAAGTCTAAAAATTTTTTATTTTTATTTTATTTTGTTTGGAATTATGCTCTACATGACCTCATATGTATAATTTCAATCAAAGTGCTTGCCTTCTCAAGGTGTAAGGAGGGGCAGGAGGTAAGGAAAGAATTTGGAACTCAAAAGTTTAAAAATGATTGTTAAAATTTTTTTTACATGTAATTGGGAAATATTTAGTGAAATAATTTTTAAATAGTATATGTTTAGGGGTGGCTAGCTGGCACAGTGAATAGAGCACTGGCCCTGGAGTCAGAAGGACCTGAGTTCAAACCCGGCCTCAGACACTTACAAAAACTAGCCATGTGACCTTGGGCAAGTCGCTTAATCCCAATTGCCCTACCTTTCCTCCTCCAAAAAAAAAAAAAGCAAAAATAGTATATGTTTATTTTGGCCAAAGGTCAACACTGGGAAGATAGGGAATTGAGATAAGAGAAGGAGAGAGGAACTGGGAGAACGAGTATAAAGGCAGAGAATGGACCTCACGATGACTATGAAGAACAGATTTAAGAGGACTTAGGCAGAGGGAGATGTTATGGTCAACATGAGAAATCATTGGTCTTTGGGATCACAAAGATGATACATTTATGAACACACCAAAAGCCTTGTGTGGGATGAATGTGGAGGTCATGGGAGTTTAGAATGCCATCTAATCCAGCCCCTAAGTGTCACAGATGGGGAAAGTACAGCCTGCAGAGTTTAAATGACTCCAAGAAGGTCACACAGCTTGTCAGTGACCCCAAGTACAATGTCCCTAGTTTCCCAAGATGAACATAAGACTGACTCCAGGAATGCAGTCCCGCATGCAGTTTGGCAACATTAGCCTTTTGCAAAATAAAGGGTAGAAAATCACCTCTTTCATGCATCCTGATTGCTTCCAGAAGATACGGTACAAGGAGACGGTTTACAATAAATCCAGGGTTATCCTGTTTTATGGGGGGAAGAAGGAAAGAAAAAGTGTTAGATAATCACAATACTTTGTCAATAAAAAACTTAAAAGCTCTGATAAAATAATATAAAATTCTGATAAAAGACAAAAGGTAAAAGATAGTCACAATGCTTTTTTGTTAGGGGTGAACGGACATATTATCTGATTTTTCTTATCAATATATATTGTTGAAAATTTATTTCAAATTCCACATTATTTTTAATGACCTACAGACCCATCTGCCCAAATACTACAGTGATTTAAAAACAAAAGCCCAAGACCAGTTTACATGTGGTGAAACTCAGTCACAGAGATAATGTGGTTTCATGAGGCTGGAGAACAGACATGGAATTTTCTGATGTCTCCACTGGAGGAAGTGCTCAAAGGGGCAGATTTCCAACCTAGCAGACACTCTTTTCACACACCTTAATGTTTATGCCACAATCTACCCCTTCTGTGTCATGGGCTGTGGACAGGTTCGGGGCAATGAAGAGACATTGAATAAAGTGTCTGAATAAAGTCTTTTGTTATCAACTGTTCCCACAAGGTGAAAGAAAGCCCTTGTAAAATGCTTTCTCAGGATACTCTTTTAGCCTCTGGACTAGAGAACAAAAACCTAGCAATCTTGACCACATGAAATATAGTGTTAGAATTTTGGACCAGAAATAGTCCCAATCCTTTTTCCAGAAGTAAAGAATGTCCTGCCCATCACGTCTTTGGAGGTGGCAGGGGGCGGCAGGTGAAAAGGGAATTGGTCACTCTCTTCAACTTCTCATAAGGCTGGTTTTACTGAAGCCCTGTGAGTCCAGGCTTCCTCAGTCACAAAATGAGGCTAATATTTATATATATTTACTTCACAGGATTGCCATGAGGAAAACACATCACATATCTTAAAGGATGGGGGTAGGGGGAAGATAGGGGTAAGAGAAGGGTGACATGGGTAAGGCCTATGATGTCATTGGGAACTTCTGGTGAGGTCCCCCCCAACCCTATGCAGACTGCCAAAAACATACACATCTATTTACCAAAAAAAGGATACAAAAGGCTTGAGGAGTGGGGGGGTAGCATCCAAACATTAAAATACCAAGATGATGTTCTTTTTTATGTAAGGGAAAATAAGTCAATTTCTCATCAGTTCAAAAATTTCAATTAATAAAAACTATATACTTCCATCAGACTGAATCTAACTTATAACAACTATGATCTGACATGGTTTATTTGTGGCAGAGGGAGTGGGGGGAGAGAGAGAAAGAGAAAGAGAGAGAGAGAGAGGGAGAGGAAGAGGGGGAGAGAGAGAGGGAGAGAGAGAGGGAGAGGGAGAGGGAGGGAGAGAGAGAGAGAGAGAGAGAGGGAGAGGGAGAGGGAGGGAGAGAGAGAGAGAAAGAAGGAGGGGGGAGGGAGGGAGGGAGGGCAGGTGGGCAGGGCAGGGAAGGGCAGGGAAGGGAAGAAAAAAGAAAGCATAAAGAAAGGAATAAAAAAGAAAGCACAAAGAAAGGAAGGATGAAAAGAGAATGAAAGAAGAAAGGAAAAGGAAAGAAGAGAGAAAGGAGGAAAGGGAAGGGGGAAAGAAAAGGAGAAGGGGGAGATGAAAGGGAAACAAAGAGAGAAGGAGAAGGAGAACAGGAAGGAGAATGGGAATATTTTTCTAATCATATTTAATCATTAACAGAGTTCTTTTTCAGCCTAGAAAATGGCAAATACCCCAACGGAAGAGAGCTAAAACCCTTACCATTCCAGATTAAAGCCCACCCATGCTCCAAACTACTCCCAGCTTACCCTGCAAGATACTGGATACTTTTCCAAAGCTTTGCCAAAGTCCATAAGAGACTCAAATGTTTTCTGGCTCGTCATTGGTGTCTTGATGACCTGGTAATACAAAGCATAAAATGTGGTAATGGCCTCAATGGCCTCAAAGTCCTTCAAATAGAGACATTAGTAGGACAAAATGAGGAAATGATCAATAGCAGTGGACCACAAAACCTTATAAAGGCAAGGGCAAAACTAGTCTGTATGTATCATTGTTCATACCCTAAGTGAGTTCTAAGGTGAAGCCCAATGGCAGGGCTCTGCTGTATAAAGCAATGAAGTAGTAGAAAGAGCCATATATTTAGGATGAGGGAACCTATGTCCAAATGCTCTACCAGTAAGACCTAAATGTACACAATCTCCCTGGGATTTGATTTCCTCATCTGCAAGATGAAGAATCTCTAAGGCTCCTTGCTTACTCTCTACCTAATTATGAACATTCCTGGCCATTTCAGACCACCTCTGCCTTTCCCTTCTCTTGGCTTCCCTGGTATTTCACTTTCATGAGTCTCTCTACTTAGTTCTCTGACCATCCTTCCCCATCTCCTATCCTTCCTGATAATCCTCCTCTTCCTCCTTAAATAATGGTGCTCTCTCTTCCACCCATCAAAGTTCTGTCCTTGGCTAATGCTCTCTTCTCTCTCTTTTCTTCCCTCTTGAGCTCATCTACTCCCAAGGCTTAAATAATCACCTCAAGGCATGAGATTTGTGAATCTCCACCTCCACCCCAAGCTCAGTCCAGAGCTCCCACCCTATTTCTACAATAAGCCTGTTCCAGCTGGAGGAGTCTTTAACTTTAAACTCAACACATCCACAACAGAATTCCCCTTCCACCACAAAAATACTCCCCCCTCCTACTATATTCTTGATGCCTATCAATCCCAGAAGGCATAGTGAAAATCATCTGATTCAACCCTTTCATTTTTCAGGAAGCAACCAATAGTCAGCAGGATAAGGGACTTGTCCAAAGTCACACATCTAATAAGCAGCAGAGCTGAAACTGGAACCCAGATTTGTCTCTAAATAAGTACTCTTCACCCTAGCCCATACTACCTCTCACAGAACAACATCCAATTCAGTTTCCAAATCCTATTGATTCTAAATCCTGACAGTATCTTTTCTATCTTGTTACCCCCTTTTCATTCCTACTATAATCCATCTGGTCCAGGTCTTCCATTTTTCTCACCTAAACTACTGACTCCAGTCCATCCTTCACATCCAGGTAATCTTTCTAAGGTAATAATTACTCTAACCCTTATCATTCTTTTATTTTAAAACCTCGAATGGCTCCCCATTGCTTAGCTAACAAAATGTAACTATCTGAATTGTGGCTTTCAAAGTTCTGTGCAATCTGGTCCTATTCCAATTTTCCAACCTTGTTTCATACTCTCTACTTTTTCATATACTATACTGGCAAGTCAAATCAACACTCCGTGCCTTAGTTTCTCTACCTGTAAAATGGGTGTAAGTGCTTGGCGCATCTTTTCCTCAGAGGGATGTTGTATAATTTAATGACTTAATGTGTGTAAAGGGCTTTGAGATCCCTGGATGAAAGGTGCTATATAAACATAGAGTATTATTATAAATCATGTTTTAATGCGATCATGAATTAGTTAAAAGCATGGGGTGTGGTAGTATGACTAAAAAAGGCTAAAGTACCACTTGGAGGGAGATGGAAAAGAGGGGAGGGGAGGAAGAAGAATTAGAGTCCACGTTAGAGATATTGAAGATTGGAAGGAAATCCAAAGAGACCATATTCTAAAAAAAAAAAAAAATTCTTATCTCAGTCAATCTGATTAAAGAAATGGTCAGGGGGGTGGCTAGGTGGCACAGTGAATAGAGCACCGGCCCTGGAGTCAGGAGAACCTGAATTCAAATTTGGCCTCAGACACTTAACACACGCGTGTACACACACACACACACACACACACACACACACACACACAACTAGAGTGTGACCTTGGGCAAGTCACTTAACCACAATTGCCCTACTTTCCCCTCTCAAAAAATAAAAAAAAAATAAGAAATGGTTAGGGCAATAAAGCTGGTAGGTGCTAACATGTCTGAAATTTATGGAATAACTTCTTCATTCAATGTTTGGTCAAAGACCCAAGGGAGAAAAAAGTGATCTGGGGGAGGACCAGGATGGGGGCATGGTGTTTTGTAAAAAATCATTCTATTTTCTGTTGCAGTAGAAAGGTTAGTAAGGTAGAAAGTTAAGGAACGTGGTCCCCCCCACATAAAGGGACAGAAAAATGGTTTTTGAAATGGTCTTCTTAATTTCTGTGTTCAATAACCAAAGGAAGCTACATATAAATGATAGCTAAAGTTCAAAACTGGGTAATGTAAACATTAATGTGGGATTCATTATTGAAATAACACGGAGAACAGAGTTTCTGAATATTTTCAGGATAACGTCAACTTCAGTTACACGGTTAACACAGCCATTATCTTGCTAAAGAAAAAAATAAACATTATTGTTGGCATCAGTGCTAGCCAAGTTTGGACTGATAATTTACATAACAGACATGTTGTATGTAACACACACACACACACACACACACACATACACACACCTAAATAAATGTTTAACATTTTCCCCAACAAAAAAAGGAATGGATGGTTCTGGTTCAACATATCAGGAAGCTGCCCGAGTATAGCTTCAGAAAAAGTGATTGTTTCATAAAATCAAAGAATTTGGAACCAGAAGAGGCCTTAGAGATTTGGGGGGACTCTTAACCTTTCGTGTGTCATGAGCCCTTTGGTTCCTTCTCAGAAAAATGCTTTAAAATAAATGAACTATAATATAGAAGATTACCAAGGAAACCAAACGTATTCAGAAAGTCAGAGTGAAGGGAGACTATATAGAAAGGGTAACAGAGCAGTGAATTTAGAAGCAAAGATACAGGATGGGTTGAAGAAAGGCTAAGGCACTCTAAAGGGAACAGTGATAATTAAAAAAAACCCAGACACCAATGTTGTTTCCCAGAAAAAGCCATGTCACAAGTCTCCACGGCTTCCCTTGGCTCCCATCACCCTGGATGTGGGATGCCTTCCCCCACACTTCGCATGCCAATAACTCTTCAACCATGGAATAAATACTATTTTAATAGCTGCTACTCTTCAGACACTGTTATTAGTCCTTGTAAAAGGCAAGTTGCTACATTTTCAGGTGCAAATTGTCTATTGTGAATACATCTCCCTTTAAAACAGAGTCTCTAAGCAAACCAACAGAAGCAACACAGCAGATGATTAAGCATCATTGTAGACATCCTTCCCTGGCCATTTGTTCCCAAATGCCTCTGGCCTAGGGTGAGAAAGCTCAAAGCCACAACAGCTATTTTTAATAGTGCTGTTCACAATTACATGAGATCACAGATTGATGGTTGGAAGGGACCTTACAGGTCATGGAGTTCAAATCCATCACTGTACAGATGGGAAAATTTAGTTCCAGAGAACTGAAGTGACTTGTCACAAATTGCAAATAGCAGGGCCAGGATTGGAACTTGGATTCAGTTCGGCACTCTTTCGCTGGACTTTTCCTACTGGATGATTACATTAGTATGAATTTCGCACACTAGGAAAAGTGCAAATAAATTCACACCAAGAGTGGTGAAGATGGGAAGATCCTTCTGGAGTCTCATCAAACAAGGGGACTGCTTTTTATTTTCTTTCTTTTTTTACATTTAATTTTTTTTCATCAATTACATGGAAATAAAAATTTTTAACATTTTAAAAAATTTTGAGTTTCAAATTCTCTCCCTCCCTTCCTTTGCGCCTCCCTGAGAAGACAAGCAGTTTGACATATATATGTGTATATATATATACATATATGTATATATATATATATATATACACACACACACACACATACACATACATAGCCATGCAAAACATTTCCGTATTACCCAAATTGCAAATGAAAACAGATAAAAAAAAATCTCAAGAATAATAAAGTAAAAAAAGTATATTTCTTATTGTATATGTATAGCCTAAATCATATTGTTTGCTCTCTTGGAGGGGAGGGAAAGAGGAAAGAGAAAAAACTTTGGAACTCAAAATTTTAAAAAAAGAATGTTGAAAGCTATCTTTAATAGTAATTAACGTAATTGGAATTTAACGTAATTGGAAAAAAATAAAATACCTTTAGGTGAGGGGGAAAAGTATATTTCCACCTGTATTCAGATACCATCAGTTCTATTTTTGGAGATGAATAGCATTTTTCATTATAAATCCTTCAGAATTATCTTAGATCATTGTATTGCTGAGAGTATCTTAAGTCATTCACAGCTGATCATCATACAATATTGCCATTACTGTATACAATGTTCTCCTGGTTCTGCTCACTTCTCTTTGCATCAGTTCATATAAGTCTTCCCAGGTTCTTCTGAAACCATTCTGCTCACTTGTCATTTCTTGTAACACAGTAGGATTCCATCACAATCATATACCATTACTAGTTCAGTCCTTCCCCAGTTGATAGGCATGCCCTCAATTTCTAATTCTTTGCCACCACAAAAAGGGCTGCTATAAATATTTTTGTAGATATAGGTCCTCTTCCTTTTTGATATCTTTGGGATATAGGCCTGGTAGTGGTATTGTTGGGTCAAAGAGTGATATATATATATATTATTATAGTCCTTTGGGCATAGTTCCAAATTGCTCTCCAGAATGACTGTACCAGTTCACAACTCCATCAACAATGCATTAGTGTCCTTATTTTCCCATCTCCCTTCTAACATTTGTCATTTTTCCTTTCTGTCACAATAGCTAATCTGATAGGTATGAGGTGATATTTCAGAGTTGTTTTAATTTACATTTCTCTAATCAACAATGATTTAGAGCATTTCACATGATTGTTGATTTCTTTTTCTAAAAACTGTCTGTTCATATCCTCTGACCATTTATCAACTGGGGAATGACTAGTATTCTTTTAAATTTGACTCAGTTTTCTTTATATTTGAGAAATGAGGTCTTTATCAGAGAAGTTTGCTACAAAATGTTTTTTCCTGGTTTCCTGTTTCTTGACTGAATTGCTTTCATTTGTGCAAAAACTTTTAAATTTGACATAATAAAAATTATCTATTTAACATCCCATAATGCTCTCTATCTCTTGTTGGGTCATTAATTCTTAAAGGGGATTGTTTTTACTAGTTGCCTTCTTCAACCTTCAGGCTAGACCATTCCTATACTATTCACAATCCTACAAACAAATATAGTAGCCCAAGCTGACCAGCAGCAAAATCTTCTATGCTATTGGTGTAAGCACAGGACTCAAGAAGTTATGGCTCAGTCATCCCAATGGTTCTCTTCCTCATTCATTCTCTCTCTTCTCTTATTTGAATCCTCCCTCATCCCTCTCTTCTTAGCACCTTTTCCTCTCCTGCCTTTGAAAAGAGGCTTTCCAAGAGAGGGAAACATCATTATCTGAACACAAGAAAAAAATAAGTCAAGAATAACAACCAAGCAAATGCAGGTGCTTATATATACAAATACAAACCTCTACCAGCTTCATCACGGGCACAGGGTTGAAGAAATGGAGCCCCCCAAATCGGTCTTGCCTGGTGGTAGAATTGGCTAAGTCTGTGATTTGCAAAGAGGAAGTATTGCTGACAAAGATTGTGTGTCTACAGGGACAAAAACAAAAAACAAACAAATATGATGTTCAAGTGATTTCACATCATTAGTAATGTAACCTAATGACTTAGGTCTTACGTATACTATACTAGATAGCTACTGACTCTAGGTATCAGCTAATCCATCCCCTTTGGGGAAAAGGAAGAGAAGAAACAATGTATTCCCCTAGAAAAACATCATACGATCTCAGATTTGGATTTAAATTAAGTCAGTCTATGATTTAAAGGGAAGCCTGTCCCCTTATCACTCTTTTTCATATCCTAATTTACATGGAATAGAGCAGTGATTCTCAACCTTCCTAATGCCATGACCCTTTAATACTCATACATGGGCGTATCTGCATGTGGATAGACCTGCCTGGAGACAGATAGAGGAGCAGTGTCTCAGTTCCTAAGACCATAGGAAATATGTGTTTTCTGATGGTCTTAGGTGACCCCTGTGACCCCTGTGAAAGGGTCATTTGACCCCAAAGGGGTCGCAACCCACAGGTTGAGAACCACTGGAATAGAGTGTAAAAATTCTCTTGTTCTGTGCATGATATAACAAAATTACAAGGATAAATGGACATTTTATTTAATTGTCCCAAATTCAGTCATGGAAAAAAGAAAACAAGTTCGGTAAGACCTAGCTAAAATGGAATATATTTTTTAAAAGGTAAAAACAATTTAGAAACTATCTTACTATATCATGATAAAGTCACCAACATAGTCAAGTCAACAAGCTTAGTATAGGTCAGAAACCATGTTATGAGCTGGGGATACAAAGAAAGATTAAAAAAAAGTCTCTGCTTTCAACATGAAAACAAACTAGATAAACTGCAAATAATCAACAGAAGAAAGGTTCTGGAATTTAGGCGTATTGGGAAATACTGTTTGTACAATGCAGAATTTGGGGAGGGACTGAAAGGAAGCCAGGCAACAGAGGGGAGGAGGGGAGGATTCTAGGCAGGGAGACAAAGAAGTAAACATGCACAAAGTAGGAGACAAAAACATTAATGTCACTGGATCATAGAGAACAGAAGGGTGAAAGGTATAAAACAACTGGAAAGGTTGGAAGAATTTTAAAAGCCCATTTAACAAATTCAAACCACTTAGGTTCGTAAGATCACAGGGCTAGAGTTGTAAGGAGCCTCGGAGACCACCTCATCTAAATCCCCTGTTTTATAGATGAGGAAATGCAGGGATGTTATGTAATCTCCCCAAGGTCACAGACATAGCAATGGAGCTGAGATTCCCACATCAGAGGCCCTATCTCCAAATCTAGTATCCTTTCTGCTGTACATTCCAACCTAGAAACTTAATGTTTTCATTTTACAAAAGGACTTCTCACCTACAAAATGACAGTGAGCTTTCCCTATGTCTTCATTGTTGTTGTTTCAGTCAAGTCCAACCCTTAGTGACTCCATTTGGGGCTTTCTTAGCAAGGATACATTTCTCTCTCCAAATCATTTTCTATATGACGAAACTGAGTAAATGAGGATAAGTGATTTGCCCAAGTCAGTTGGCCATCGCTACTAAAGGTCTGAAGCCACATTTGAATCAGGTCTTCCTGACTCCACGCTGGGTCCTCCATCCATTACCACTTAGCTGCCCCATGTCTTCCTAGGACTACTTAGAATAGTGGTTCTTAACCTTTCTAATGCTGCGACCCTTTAATACTCGTATGTGGGCGTTTCTGCATGTGGGCGGACCCGCCTGGAGATGGAGAGAGGAGTGGTGTCTCAGTTCCTAAGACCATTGTAAATCTGTGTTTTCTGATGGTCTTAGGAGACCTCTGTGACCCCTGTGAAAGGGTCATTCGACCCCCAAAGGGGTCATGACCCACAGATTGGGAACTGTTGACTTAGAGGAATCCCTAGTGGCTGAGTCTCCAGTTATCCTGATCTATATCTTGCCATTGGACCCAGATGACTCCAGAGGAGAAAGTGAGGCAGGTAACTTTACACAGCCCTCCCTCACTTAAGTCCAATTCATTTGCAAGTCATGGCATCATCATCTTCCTGATGTCATGGTCTTCTTTGAGAATGAAGGATAAACAACTAAGAACCCCACCATTAGAAAGGAAGACTTGTGTGGTTACAGAAGTCTGGCAAGGACATCAACTCAGAATAAATCTATATTTAAAACAAACATTAAACATTGTGCCTTTTTTTTTTCAAAATAATTTTTTGAATATAAATTATCTCTCTTTTTGCAATACAATTCAGAAAAAAATTTTCCATTAAATTTTAGGAGAAACAGAACAAGACTGTGACTCAGGATGCAATCTCTCCACCCCTTCCAGATTAATACAAAATGCAACATTTGAAGGCTGGATTACGAGTACCAATAGAGAAATGAAAAAACTTCCTTTTTTTAAAGAAATCCAAATATAGTTTCTTGTTCCTATTGTGCCACCTTGTGGAAAAATAGGCAATGAGCAAGTCTAGAAGAGGCAGGCTGAAAATACCTGATGAAGCCGGGTCACTGGAAGGAGTATAAGAATCACAGGCTTGGCCTCAAGGAGGCAGCCATGATTTGTCTGAAATCTAGAGGAAGAACAACCCATTCTACTGATACAGAATCATTCAGCCACTAAAAGGATAATTGGTAAAAAAAAAAAAAACAAAAAAAAAACCAATGTACCAGAAAGTATGGTTGCCTAGGGAATTATTGAAGCATATAAATGACCGTAAGCTCAAGTAAGCTGAAGGGATAGAGCGCTGGACTCTCAAACAAGCTCAAATAGCAGAGCTCCTTCTATTCTCAATTTAAAAGCCAGGAAATTGTATTTTGAACCTGGTCTGTGCCCGTGAATTGATTTATGTAGGTGGGGTTTAGGAACTCAGATGAATCACTTAGTTAAGTGACTTTTAATGCCCCAGACAACTCCGTAGGATCTACTTACTAAGTCCTGGGGAGTTAGAGTCAGCCTTAGCAGAGGGAGTCGCCACCACACAAGGAACACTGACATTTTTATACCAGCTTGTATTTTAAAGATTTACAAAATACTTTCCACACAACAACCCTAGGGAGTAGGTAGTGGTTGTTATATTATCTTTGTTTTAAAGATAATGGAACCAAGGTTCAGGGATAATTATTAATATTAATAATAAAAATAAATAAGAAAAATCAACAACATAAATAAAACACTTGCAGACTGGCAAAGCAATTTACAAATACTATCTCATTTATCATTAAGACTGAGAATTATGTATCAGCATTCCCATTGCACAGATGCGAAAACTGACACTGAGGGAGGCTAAGTCACTCCCAGGATCACACAGCTAAGTGTCTGGGGCCCTATTTGAATTCAGGTCTTCCCGACCACAGGCTCAGTGTTTGATCCACTGCACTATCTGGCTGTTTAAAATATTTGCTCGATATCCATCAACAGATAAACACGACTAAGGACCTTCCAAGTGGCAGGCACTGGGCTAGGCAGTGGGCATACAAAGACAAACATTAATAAATGTTCAATCTTGTCATCGGGACTGTCAATCCAGTGTACTTTTTCACCATTTTGTTGTTGTTCAGTTGTGTTCCAACTCTACGTGATTTTTGTCAATGACATTTTCTTGGCATGGAGTGGTTTACCATCTCCTTCTCCATGGTGTACCCATTTTACAGATGAGAAACTGAGGCAAAAGGGGTTCCAGGATCACACAGCTGGTAAGTGTCTGAGGCCGCATTTGAACTCAGATCCTTCTGATTCCAGGCCTGGTGCTCCATCCACTGTGCCACCTGACTTTTCACCTATTATCCTACTTCTGACTTGGGCAGTCTATTTATTCTCAGTAATTTGCTGGCCACTTCTTGTGTGACACCGCGCAATCTTTTACCTTAAAGTGGGAGGCTGGTCTAGATGGCCTCTCAGGCTTCTTCCAGATCTAAGTCTTTGATGCTAGGATCCTTTCCTTTGTAAAACTCTAGTTTTCCATCTCTCCAGTTAGATTTAAACCACCTCAAAGCCCAAGGTTGTGTTTGTTGCTGTTGTCGAGTCATGTCCATGAACCATATTGTCCATGGGGCTTTCTTGGAAAAGATATTAAAGTGGTTTTCTATTTCCTTCTCCAGTGGCTTAAACAGTGGGTCACAGTGTCTGGGGCCTGATGCCTCATCTACTGTACTACCTAGCTGCCTACTCTATTCCAAGCGCTGTGCTAAGTATTTTTACAAATATCTCCTTCGATCCTCACAACAACCCTCCAAGTATCATTATCTCCATTTCATAGTTAAGGAGATTGAGAAAGGCAAAGGATACGTGACTTACCCCTCCACATGAAGCCAGATTTAAATGCTGGACTTCCTGACTCTAGACCTAGGAATCTACCTCACTTTGCCACTAGTGCCTCCAAAGTCTCTTCCAATGTTTTGTGTGACTGCACACGTATAACCTATATCAAACTGCTACCATCCCAGGGATTAGGCTGCACATGTATAACCTGTATCAAATTGTTTCCTATCCCAGGAAGGGGAAAGAGAGAGGGAAAGAATTTGGAACTCAAAATTTTTTAAAAAATCAAATGTTTAAAATTGTTTTTATATGCAATTGCGGGGCGGCGGAGTTGTTTGGAGTCAAACAGATAACTTTTTCTTTTGATAATCTTCAAAAAAAATGAATAAAATATAAACTCTCTTCCAGCTCTGATAACTCAAGTTACTACCACCTTAGGAAACACAGATTAGCTTGTCATTGATGCTGTTTGTCAAAAAACACAAATTTTTTTTTTATAAGATCCCAGAAGAACCATAGACCATTAATGCTAAATGTGAACTCAGAAATCAATCATAAATGAGACTAGACTTGCGAGTTAGAAGGGACACTGGAGGATAGTTAGTTTAATTCCTTCATTTTACTGATGAGTCACACAATGCCCCAAAAGTTTGAATGATTTGCCCTAGAACCCTTACTAGAGGTAGTAGGTGATCCCAGGTCTCTTGTTCCCAGTTGGTTTCTTGGTGCCAGTAACCATCACTGATAATGAACCCATGTTTCAGAGAGGTGACTTATCTCTAGCACCAGACCATCTCACAGATAGCTAGCACAGGAGCTAGCTATTATCAGAGTGGTTTTATACTATCTATGTTCTGTTGAGGGTAGGGCTCACCTTTTCCATCTGTGGTAGTCTTTCCATCTGGGGCTGATCTCCTTAGAACTTTGCTTGCTGAAAGCTGTTTGAGAAAGACTTTGTTTTCTTATAACCTCATCCTGCCTTTCCATTCGAGTGTTCCTAGCCAGAATTGTGTTCTTGGAAGTAGATATGGTCAAATAGCAGGCCACTCGAATAAGCTTAACTATCACCGAAAGAACTAAACCAAGGATGGGGAACCTGTGCCCTCGAGGCCACATGCGGCCATCTAGGTACTTAAGTGCAGCTCTGACTGAATCCCCCTAATAAAAGGATTTGTTCTGTAAAAACTAGACTCAGTCAAAAGGCCATATCAAGGACCTAGAAGGCCACATGTGGCCTTGAGGCCAACATTTAGATGCTGAATTGATCTTGGTCATAACTCAGGAAGCCATCCATATACACAGGGTAGAGAAAATAAATACTGCCCTCACTCCTTTCCTCGATTTTCACTGCATCACTTACCCTGGGCAGTTCCAATGGCACCCCTTGGCACTTACATAAGGCTGTGTCTGGTGCCAGCTCACTACATCTGACTGCCCTTCTCTGAAGGGTCAAGGGAAAGGGGAGGTCAGTTTCAAACTGACCAGAGCTACAAAATGCCAATCTTTGGGACTAGTAAATAAAGGATGGGTCAGGGCCTGGATCAAAGCCAATCTGAGGCAAAAATACTCAGGTGAGTTAGCTAAATATTCCTTCTGCCCATTTCAGATAACTACATTAACCCACTAGGGGTGGCTAGGTGGTGCAGTGAATAGAGCACCAGCTCTGGAGTCAGTAGGACCTGGGTTCAAATCTGGTCTCAGACACTTAACACAAAACTAGCCACGTGACCCTGGGCAAGTCACTTAACCCCAATTGTCCTACCTTCCCGTCTCCAAAAAAAAAAAAAATACATTAGCCCACTAACTTAATTATAGGCAGGTACTAATAACTAGGAAAGAAGTATTGTCTAATGCTAGACTTGAAGTCAAGAAAACTCGAGTTTAAATTATACTTCAGACACTTACTAACAGTATGACTTTGGATGAGTCATTTAACCTCTGTCTGAGTTTCCTCATCTATAAAATGAGAGTGACTGAGTGTTCCCTTTCAGCTCCATGATTCTAAAATTCCTCTCTAACAATGCAAAACTAGGTAGGATGCATCACACAGACATCGCTCAAAAAATAGTATAGTTTGAACCAAATGAAAATGTAACTGGGAAATATTTTACAAAATAAAATAGAAACTAAATCTCCAAGGTTTTTTCCAGATCTAGTTCTGTTCTATGATAGTCTCTTCCCTTATTCCTGCAACCCTCCCTGGGTGTTTGCTTTTTTAGCCAAGAAGAATCTAACTGCTCTAAACCTGAACAATTTGGGCAAGATCTTTGGGGAAGGAAAGGTCTTTCCTCAGAATGACTGACCTATGTTTTGGGGAGAAGGCAGGACATCCGTAAGATTTGATGGCCAATTTTTTTCCAATTATGTCTAAATTTATGACGTGACATTTTATATCTTGAAAATGTTCCCCTACTGTATAATGTATACTGTGTTAGTCTAAATCTAATTTCCTCCATTTTGCCATCCAATTTTCCCAGCAGATGAGGTCAAATTTCAAGTCCTCATCCCAGCAGATGGGGTCTTTATGTTTACTCAATACTGACTACTAGGGTAGTAGATATATTTGTATCTAATTAGTTTTTCTAATCCAAGAAGAGCCTAGAATTCAAGTCTCATTCTTCTCTGGCAGGTGGCACCCACAGCCTTAATTTTTCCAGCAGGAAGGAAGAAAATGAGCATTTATTAAGTGCCTACTTTACCCCAGGCACTGTGCTCAGTGCTTTATAAAGATTATTTCATTTCATTCTCATGATAACAATGAGTTAGATGCTGTTATTGTCTCTATTTTATAACTGGGGAAACTGAGGCAGACATAAGGGTTATACAGTTAGCGCAGTTGTATTTGAACTCAGGTTGTCCTCACGCCAAGACTAATTAGCCGCCCCTAAGAAGGACCCCAACAGGTAAGCCCATATGGTTCCTTCCCCACATTCCTTCCAAATGATACCAGTTTCTTAGATTGGTGAGGGTAAATAACATTAGTTATATCTGTGAACTAATCACTATTTATACCTGATACCAGGCATCACACTGTTGATTATGCATATTATCAACTACTATCTTTGTACTGTAGATTTTATATGATTGCTGCCTTTAAGAGGGCGCTCCATCCTAAAAAAGGATGAAGTGAGAGACATCTTCAATTTCTAAGGGTAACAAAACATTTTGACATCTACACTAACTCTACTGGAAGAGAAGTTACTGCTGATGTTAACTCTCTGATCCAATGTGCTGAACACCCATTGGTTTCCCTCCCATTGATGTAGGTCCTATTTTCCTCTTAAAGATGGATTGAGGGGCAGCTAGGTGGCACAGTGAATAGAGCATCAGCCCTGGAGTCAGGAGGACCTGAGTTCAAATCCGGCCTCAGACAGTTAACACTTACTAGCCGTGTGACCTTGGGCAAGACACTTAACCCCAACTGCCCTGCCCTCCCCCCTCAAAAAAATTAAATTTAAAAAAAAAGATGGATTGAGCTGAACAAATTGTCCATCATGGAGCCGATCCAAGACAATCAAGGGATAGGGACTCATCCTGTGAGTCCTCTGAACTCCTTTGTGAGGAAATTCCCCTCTACCAGTGCAGGCCAGCACTTTCTCTGTAATTCAGTCTTAGATATTGTTTAGAGCACTAAGAAGTTAAGGGGCTTGCCCAAGGTCAAAGATGAGACTTGAACCCAGGTCTGTCCAGTTTTGAGGCCACTTTTACCCTCCATTTTACATTGTTTCTCTAACAATGAAAAGCCACATCTAATCCAAAATGGACTCCTCACTGTTTTCTGACTTTGCCCCATGTTTTCCTGATTCTTTCCTTTGCTTCTTCCAAGAATTCCTCCTCACTACCATTTCCATCTGTTGAATCCCATCCGTCCTTCAAGGTCCTTTTCTTGCAAGGAAGCACTTCACAAGAAGTATTTCCTTCTCTGTCACTTCTTCCACTGAAGCCTTCCTGATGCCCCATGATTGATGAAGTGGGAGTCCTTTGTTTGAACCACTCTAATGGCATATGGGGGTAATAATTTGCAATCAGATGATCTGGATTTGAATCTGGGCTCTGCCACTTGCTAGCATTCTCACTGGGCAAGTCCTATAACGTTTCTGAGCCTCAGTTCTTTCATATGCAAAAGTACTCACAGGACTGATAGAAGGAAAGCATTTCTGTAATTCTTCAATGTTTACAAATATGAACTATCATTATCAACAACTCAATGGAGTGAAAGCTCTTGAGGGGAAAATTGTGTTACTCAACTTTGTATCCCCTATAGCAAGAAAGGGGCAGATAGATATAGAATGCACAAAGGAGAGACTCAATAAATACTGAATGTATTTAACAATTCAATTCAAGTAGCATTTATTAAGCACCTACTGTGTTCTAGTTAAAGAGGAAGATCCCTCTAGGGTGAGGGTCTGTGCAGGCACAGAGAAGGGTGTTAGAATGTCTGTATAATAACTATGACAATGTGGCTGGAAGTAGAACACACAAGGAGGAATGATAGGTAATGTACCTGAAAGAGAGGTTGGCATCAGATTTTGAAGGCTTTTAGATGCCAGAAGAAGAGATAATATTTTCTGTTAAAAGCGACAGGGAGACACGTAGACAGCAGTGACGTGGTCAGATCTGTGATTTAGGAATACCATTTTAGCAGTTCTGTGGAGAACAGACTGGAAATGAGACAAACTGTATACAGGTTTTTGTAGGCTATTACCATAAAAGGTGCCGAGGTTCTGAGGCTCTGGTGGTGACTGTCCAAATACTTAAAAGGACAGATAGGAGAGACGTTGTGAAGGCAGATTCACCAGGACTTTGCAACTGACTGGATATGGGGGACTGAAGATAGAGAAAACTGAGACTGACTATAAGTTAGAATCTGGATGCCTAGAAAGATGGCAGAAGATATGACAGTTGACAGAAAGAAGGAAGTTAGGAAAGGGGATGGGTTTTGAAGGAAAATAAAGACCATTTAGGTGCCTGCACACTTACTCTGCTGCAAACTTATCCAGCCTCTGGAAAAGCTCATTTTTCATTTTCAGGTTCTCTATGATGGCTTCTATCACCAAGTCAGTGCTATGGACCACAGAAGCTGCATCTGTGCTGCAAGTTATGTTGCTCATGCTCTTCTTAAAAAATTCATCACCAGCCTAATGAGTTTGGAGAGAGAGAAGAAAAAAAGTCACTTCATTTGAAAATATCTCTTAATACTGCCAAAACAGAGTGAGAAAGACCAAGAAACCAATGTGCCCCAGGAAATATTGTTATGTGCTGAAAATGAAATCTTCCTATATTTCACTTCAAAGAAATTATTCTATAAATCTCATTCCAAAGAGACATGCCAATCTTTATGTTAATACAGCTAAGGAAAAAAATGCTAATTGTTCAAGTACTCAGAATCAGTAACACCACATTCTTTGGTATCATTCTTTCTGGCCGAATAATTCTTTTTTTTTTTTTTTCACTTTTAGGAAGGGGGGAAGGTAGGGTAATTGGGGTTAAGTGACCTGCCCAAGGTCACATGGCTAGTTTTTGTATTAAGTGTCTGAGGCCTCCTGACTCCACGGCTGGTGCTCTATTCACTGCTCCACCTAGCCGCCCCCCAATAATTCTTTTTATTCTTATTTTCAATGCAAGCCTATAGCTCAGTTCTCTAAAAAGGGCTTAAATTCAGACTAGTGCTTTCCATTAGTCTAAAAAGGTGATACTATCTATTTTATCCCAGCACAAAATAGATTACAAGAGAAAAATTAAGCTAGAGAAAAAGGAAGGGCAGCTAGATGACTCAGAGAATAGAGCTCTGGGCTTGGAGTCAGGAAGAACTGAGTTCAAATCTGGCCTCAGATACTTACTAGCTGTGTGACCCTGGGCAAGTCACTTAACCTCTTCTTTGCCTAGGAGAAGCCAGGTGGCTCAGTGGATAGAATGTTAGGCCTAAAGTTAAGAAGTCTTGAATTCAAATCCAGCCTCAGACACTCACTAGCTGTGTCCTTGAGCAAGTCACTTAGCCTCTGTCTGCCTTAATCCACTGGAGAGGGGAATGGCAAAGCAATCCAGTGTCTTTGCCAAGGACGATCCTGTGGACAGTGTGGACCACAGGGTCACAAAGGGTCAGACTCTGAACAACAACAATAAGGTAGGGGGCAGAATGAAGAGACTGGATCATCTCACAAAGGCTTTGTCAAATTCAAATGGCTCCTCTATTTTCCATCAAGTTATCTGGTTTTATAGCTATCTCATTTGAAGTCTATTTCTATAATCAAAGAGCCTAAAATTCTAGGCAGTGACTGTATAAGTATAGAGAAACAGACTGATATAAGGAATGTTAGATTAATTCAGCAATACAACTTAAATTATGATTTGTACCAAATTTGGTAAAAATCAACAAGGCCCCTCCAATGTTACCTTAGAACAGCGGTTCTCAACCTGGGGGTTACGTTCAATTTGTAACAATGAAAATACATTCCACATACCAGATAGATTCATAACAGTAGCAAAATTAGCCATGAAGTAGCAACGAAAATAATTTTATGGTTGGGGGTCACCACAACCTGAAGAACTGTATTAAAGGGTCACAGCATTAGGAAGGTTGAGAATCACGGCCTTAAAAGATGAAGAATTACACAAATTCAAAATGCCAACAGGTCAAGTTAAAACTGCAGAAAGATAGCTGGATTCGGTCAGAGGGCCTGGGCTGGCATCCTCGTCTGCTATTTAATATCTAAAGGGTCTTTAAAAGAGTCACTTTACCTCCTGGTTTACCTCTTTACCTCAGAGGCTCCTTCATTTGTAAAATAATGAAGCTGCACCAGATGGCCTCTGAGGTTCCTTCAGCTTAAGCCTATGATCCTGTATTCCTCCCGTGTTCAGTCCAAATTTCAATGCCCCCAGAGGTCTCAGAAATATTTGTACAGGGCAGCTTAAAAGAGGGAATATTTGCAACAGAATGATTCAGACACCAAGAACAGACTCCTCAGTAAGCAATGGCATAACAAGGAATTCTGTAGATGGGAGCTGCTGAGGACAAGTCAGAGATGTGGAGGAACCTGCCAGCCTCAGAGCCCCCATGAAGGTCTCTCTGATGCCCATGTTCCCAACTACTCTTTGGGCCTCTTGAATCATAAAAGCACACCTTATGTCCCTATCCTCACCACTGTGCTTGCTCAACAGAAAAGTGCTATCTTCTTGGAATTCTTTATCCCACACAAAGAGCACAACACAATCAATTTCCAAGTGGTTTGATTTGACGGTATCAAGACTAAGACATTACCTGAGGATTCTCTGCAAATTTCTTTTTGACAACTCTCCGAAGGCTTTCTTCAATTCCTTTTCTGGACTTGGCCAGGATCTCATCTGTCTGGTCCACTAATGTAACCGTGTGTCCAGTTGATGCAGCAACCTAGGACAAAAGAAACACCATCCACAAAGAGTAAACTGACAAGCATAAAGACTAAAAATTCACGACAAACAAGAGAACCTGAAACAGGCTTTCTGCCAGCACAACCAAGATACCCCATCATAATTACTGAGACTAACTTTGGGAACACTTGACTCACAGTTAGGAAAGACACAAAAATGTCAGGAAAACCTAGGTTCAAATGGCACCTCTCAGACACCATTAGCAATGTGATGCTGGGCAAAGTCAATAAACTCTTCTGTGCCTAAGTTTGATGTGACGGCTTCTAAGGGGGAAAATGAGGCAGCTAGCAAGATGGCTCAGTGGATAGAGTACTGAGCCTGGAATCAGGAAGACTTGAGTTCAAATCCAGTCTCAGACTGTGTGACCTTGGGCAGGTCACTTAACCTGTTTGCCTTAAACTACAGGAGAAAGAAATGGCAAACCACTCCAGTATCTTTGCCAAGAAAACCCCATGAACAGTATTGCATGTTATGGTCATGGAGTCACAAAGAATCGGACGTGACTAAAAAACAACCACCAAGGGGAAAAAATATAAAAACTTAAGCAAGGTTTTAAAAATAAACTCCTGTGACTCAGTTTCCTTCCAGGCAGTTATAACCTCTGACCTTATAGGAATATTATTGTAAAGAGGAAATGATGTATTCCTAAAGTGTGAAACCCTGGGCAAATGTTCAGGCAAGTTCAATTCTTCTTTTTAGTTAAGGAAGCAGAGGATATAAGGTAATAGGGGAGGCCACTAGTAACAAAGGGTCTGAACAAAGACTTTATTCACGTAGAAGGTAGCATATGTGTGTACATATGCACACGTGTGTGTATGTGCACACACACCACCAACAGGATAAATTGGAGATAATCAACAGAGTTGTGAGAGTAAAATGTCATAAGGCTGGAAAGGTAGACTGGAGGCAGGCTTTAAATACCAAATAGTATTTGATCACAGAGCTGATGGGGAATCATGGAAGACGGAGAGTAATGTGGTGAGCCTTCAGTACACAGACACCAGACATCGAAGAGAACTTCACTGCTCCCTTTGAATTGATTATTCATTTAAACTGATTAATTCTAACTGTTAATTAGTTATCAGCTTTTGATTGTACCACAAGAGTCATGGCAAAATCACAAGGAGTAGAACCTCATCTTTGATGCTGTGATTTAAAAAAACAAAAAATGATAAAGCAAATTTCCCAAAGTGGTGTTTAATACTCAGGAGTAACTACAAAACTGAAAGGTCTTAGTTCCTCCCATTCCTATGGGAGCTACAGGCCAAGTTCCTTCAGAGGGCTGACCTAATGACCATCCTTTCCCTTGGTGATCACGAGTGCTCTCAGGGGTTCAATTATGACCCCATGCAGATGATTTCCAAATGCACACACCCAGCCCTAACTTTTCCCTTCAACTTCATTTTCTGCCCTAAGGGAGTTTACATTCTATCACAGGACAGACATACTTGCTGCATGTTCCTACTTGGATGGCCCACCAGGACCTGAAATTCAGGATGTTCCAAACTAAATTCATCACCTCCCACCCTACCCCACTCCAGAATTGCCCCTCCTCCAGACTTCCCTATTTCTCATGATATGCATACCATCTTCCTTGTCAAAAGCAATCTGAAAAGATAAGCTGCCATCAGATCTGAAGTGTTATAGAAGACAGCAGACACTGTATTTTATCCTAGAAACAACAGAGAGGTTCAGCTCTGAGATATTCTCCACACTGATTTCTTTCTCCTCCCTCATATCACCCTACTTCAGTCTCTCCTCACTTCATGCCCCTTTAGACCACTTTCATATCTTTTGATTAGTCTTCACATCTCCAGTCTCCTCCCCCTCTTCAATTCATTCTTCTAACAGTTGTCCAAATGATCTTCCTAAGTCAGGCATAGGGCTAGTCATGCCCCTGCCCAAAACCTGCTCAAAAACCCTACAACTGCTAGAATAAAATACCAACCATTATTAACACTTTGGCTCCAACCTCCTTCCCAGTCTAAGTTCACATTACTCTTCAATTCACAGTGTCTATTCCAGGAAAAATAGACTGCCAGCTATTCTAGGAATTTTATATTCCATTTTCTATCTCAGATTGACCATCGTTTTTCTCTTTAAAAAATTATTATTTCTTTTTAACTTTTTTTTTAATTTGGGGTTCCAAATTCTTTCCTTCCCTCCCAACTCTCCTCTACCCACTGAGAAGGCAAACATTATGATGTCAATTATACATGTGAAATCACAGAAAACATATTTCTATATTAGCCATATCTCCCTCCCCCCCAAAAAAAATGAAAGAAAGAAGTAAAAAAATAAATAAAGCAAGAAAATAATCTTCAATTTGCACTCAGAGTTCATTAGTTCTCTCTCTGGAGATGGATAGTATTTTTTCATCAAGAACACACTGGAATTATCTTGGATCACTGTATTGATAAGAGTAGTCAAGTCTTTCACAGTTAATGTTATTGTGTACAATGTTCTCCTGGTTCTATTCACTTCATTTTGCATGATTCTCCCCAGGTTTTTCTTATAGCATGATAGTTCTCCATCACAATCATACGCCACAATTGTTTGGCCAGTCCCCAATTGATGAGCATGCCCTCAATTTCCAATTCTCTGCCACCACAAAAAGAACTGCTATAAACATTTTTGCACATATAGAGTTCCTTTTCCTGTGATCTCTTTGGGGCACAGATCCTGTAGTGATATGGCTGGATCCACAGCTGTATAGCCCTTTGGGCATAGTTACAAATTGTTCTCCAGAATAGTTGGACCAATTCACAACTCCACTTATTAGTGTACATATTTTCCCTCAACCTCTCCAGCATTTGTCATTTCTAACAGGTATAGGTGGTACCTCAGAGTTGTTTTAATTTACATTTCTCTTATCAAGTGATTTAGAGTATTTTTCATGACTATAAATAGCTTTGATTTGTTCTTCTAAAAACTGCCTGTGCATATCCTTTGACCATTTATTAATTGCAGAACGGCTCTTTTTTTTTTTAACATCATCTAAAGCATAACAGATTCTATTCTACCCTTGTATTTTAACTCCGTGTATGTCTTTTTGTTTCAAACAACATATTGTTGGCTTCTGGTTTCTATTCCATTCTGCTATACACTTGTGTGTTATAGGTTGGCTCATCCGATTCACATTCAATTATGATTACTAACTGATTATTTCTCTCTCTCCTAATTTCTTCTTTTTATCCTTCTCTCTTTTTACACAGTCCCTCCTCAAAAGTCTGTTTTCCTTCTGACCACTACCTACCTGACTCCGCCCTCTTTTTTATCACATACACACCCCACCACTCCCATATCTCTTTATCTCTTTTCTCTCTCATTTCCCTACTGGGTAAGGTAGATTTCTATACACAACTGAGTATACATAGGTACATGTATTCTTCCCTCTTTAAAACAGTTCCAATAGGAGTGAGGTTCAAGCACTGCCCACCACTCTACTATTTCTCCCTCTACTATAAAAACTCTTCTTTGTCTTTTTGTGAGTAAATTTTCCCCATTCTATCTCTCCCTTTCCCATTCTCCCATTGCATCCTTGTTTCTCACTCCTACATTTTTTTGGGGGGAGGGGAATCATTCTAACATAACTGACTCATATCCATGCCCTTTTTCTTTTTCTTTTTTTAGTTGCATGACCAATGCATTGCTCTGCTCTCTATGTTACTGATGTAAGAATTCAGAGATATAAATTTTCCTCTAAGTACTGCTTTGGTTGAATCCCATAAATTTTGGTTATGTAGTCTCATTGTTGTCATTCTCTTTCATGCAATTACTACTTGTTTCTGTGATTTGTTCTATGATCCATTTATTCTTTAGGATTATATTATTTAGCTTCCAAATAATTTTTAATCTATTTTCCCACCGCCCTTTATTAAATATAATTTTTATTGCAGCATGATCCAAAAGCAATTTTTGTTTTTCTGCATTTGGTTGTAACATTGGCCTTTATACATAGTAATTTTTTGTGTAGGTGATATGTACCACAGAGAAAAAAAGGTTTATTTCTTTCTATTCCCATTCCATTTTCACCAGAGGTCTATCATATCTAATTTTTCTAAAATTCTATTTACCTCCTTAACTTCTGTTCAGTTTTTGTTAAGATTTATCTAGCTCTGAGAGGGGAAAGTTGAGATCCCCCACCTTTAGTTTTATAATCTATTTCCTCTTGTAACTCATTTAACTTTTTTTTTCTTTTTGGAGGGGGGAAAAAGGCAGGGCAATTGGGGTTAAGTGACTTGCCCACAGTCACACAGCTAGTAAGTGTTAAGCATCTGAGGCCTGATTTGAACTCAGGTTCTCCTGATTCCAGGGCTGGTGCTCTTTTCACTGTGCCATGTAGCTGCTGCTACCCCTGCTTTTTTTTTTTTTTTTAACTTCAGCTGAAGCATAATAGATTCTGCTCCATTCTGCTATCTGCTTCCATTTTATAGGTGAGTTCATCACATTCACATATGCAATTATGATAACTATATTTCCCTCCATTCTATTTTTCCCTTCTCTCTTCCTCTCTCTCTCCCTCTCTCTCCTCTCTCTCTCTCCTTTCACAAGTATTTTATATCTGACTACCACCTACCCCTCAATCTGCCCTCTCCTCTATAATTCCCTCTCTTCTCTTATACCCATCCCTTACTTCCCTATAAGGATAAGACAGATTTCTATACCCAACTAGGCTTGTATATTATTCCCTCTCTGGTTCAAGAGCTGTCTGCCACCCCCAACCTCTATCTTCCTCTCCACTGTAATAGCAATTTTGTGCCTCCTTTATGTGAAATAATTTACCCCATTATACTTCTCCCTTTCTTCTCCTCCCAGTGCATTCCTCTTTCTTATTCCTTAATTTTTTGGGGAGAGGATATCACCCATTATAGCCAACTCACATTCTCATTCCCTGTCTATATATATTCCTAATAGTGATAAAGTTCTTTAAAATTACAAGTATTATCTTCTCATGTAGGAATATAAACAGTTTAACCTTACTGAATCTCTTATGTTTTCTCTTTCCTGTTTCATTTTTATGCTTCTCTGGAGTCTTGTATTTAAAAAATCAAAATGTTTTTCCACTCTGGTCTTTTCGTTAGGTATTCTTGAAAGTCCTCTATTTTATCAAATAGCCATTTTTTCCCTTGACACATTAAACCCAGTTTCACTGGGTAGGTGATTCTTAGTTGTAATCCTGGTTCCTTTGCCTTCTGGAACATCATATTCCAAGCTTTCTAATGCTTTAATGTAGAAGCTGCTAAATCCTGTGTAATCCTGACTGTGGCCCCATGATATCTGAATTGTTTCTTTCTGGCTGCTTGCAGTATTTTCTCCTAGGTCCAGGCACTTTTAAATTTGGCTATAATACTTCTGAATTTTCATTTTAGGATCTCTTTCTAGATACAATTGGTAGATTCTTACAATTTCTATTTTACCCTCTGGTTTGAGGACATTAGGGAAGTTTTCCTTGATAATTTTTTTGAAATATGGTTTTTGTTTTTCTTTCTGTCTTCCTTTCTTTTTAATAATGGCTTTCAGGCAATCCAATAATTAATTATTAAATTATCTCTCCTGGATCTATTTTCCAGGTCAGTTGCTTTTCCAATGAGTTATTTCACATTTTCTTCAATTTTTCATTCTTTTTTGTTTAATTGATTCTTGATGTCTCATTGAGTAATTAGCTTCCACTTGCCCAATTCTGATTTTTAAGGAACTATTTTCTTCATTGAACTTTTGTACATCCTTTTCGATTTGGCCAATTCTACTTTTTAAGGGGTTGTTTTCTTCAGTGAAGTTTTGTATGACTTTTTTCCATTTTCTGCTTCCTTTACCAAGTTGACTCTTTTTTCATGATTCTCTTGTATTACTCTCATTTATTTCCCTAATTTTTCTTCTGCCTCTTATTTGATTTAAAAAAAAAATTGAGCTCCTCCTAGATTCCCTTTGGGGGCCTGAAACCAACTCACGTTTCCTTTGAGGACTTGCATGTGGCTGTTAGGACATTCTTCTAAGTTTGTACATTTAGTTTGTACATTTGTACATTTAACATTCTATGGTCAGGTTCTTTTGTTTTTTGCTCTTTTCCCCAGCCTATTTCATAATTTTTCACATTATGTTAAAGTTAGGCTCTGCAGATGGACTTCATAATAACCTGGAAAGACTTATATAAACTGATGTTGAGTGAGAAGAGCAGAACCAGAAGAAATTTGTACATAATTACAGACACAACATATGTGTGATGACTAACTCTGACAGACTGGGCTCCTCTCAGCAATACAAAGTTATAAGACAACTCCAAAAGAGTCATGATGGAAAGGGATATCCACGTCCAGAGAAAGAACTGCAACAGAGTCTGAATGCAGATTAAAACAAACTATTTGCTCTTTTTTTCGTGTTTTGTTTTGTTTCTTCTCTCTCATTGTTCACTGCCTTGGTTATAATCCTTCTTTACAACTTGACTAATGTTTAATGTGAAGGTATCTGTAGATCCTATATTTGATTGCATGCTGCCACGGGGGGGGGGGGGGGGAGGAGGAAGAAGAGGGAGGAGAAGAAAATTTGAAATGCAAGGAATTATGGAACTAAATGTTGTAAACTAAAAGTAAATAAATAATTTTTTTTTAAATACACCCTGGAGAGGGTGTGGGCCCAAATTTCTTGTGGTAGGCTCAGAGCCTTGCTGCTAGCTTACACTGGAGGTGGGTCTTAGCTTCTAACACCCCCTTGGGTGAGGTCTGCCTCTGGCTTGCTCAGGCACCAAGCAAATGAGACAGACCTTTCCTGTTGACCCTCCAAGCTGTCCTGGGCTGGAAAACTGCTTCACTGATCCAAAATTGGTTTTGAGGAGTTATTCTGAGGTTGTGTGGAGGAGAATTTGGGAGAACTGAGCCAAGTTCCTGCCTCACTCCACCATCTTGGCTCCAGAAGTCTATGCTCTCATTCTATGTAAACATTTAACTACTCTAATAATAACAAAGTTCTTAGGAGTTACATATATCATCTTCCCATATAGCAGTGGTTCTGAACCTGTGGGTCGCAAGCCCTTTGGGGGTCGAACAACCCTTTCACAGGGGTCACAGGGGTCACCGTCACCTAAGACCACTGGAAAACACATATTTCCAATGGTCTTAGGAACCAAGACACCACTCCTCTATCTGTCTCCAGGCAGGTCCACCCACACGCAGATATGCCCACATACAAGTATTAAAGGGTCGCAAGCATTAGGAAGGTTGAGAACCACTGCCATATAGGAATGTAAACAGCTTTAACTTTGATCAAAGTCCCTTATGATCATTCTCATGTTAACCTTTTTATGCTTCTCTTCGGTCTTGTATGTGAAAGCCAAATTTTCTATTGAGCTCTGGTCTTTACATCAGGAATGCTTAGAAGTCCTCTATTTCATTAAATATCCATTTCCCCTCCTTTCACCTTAAAAGGATTATACTCAATTTTGAGAGTCAAATTCCTTTTTTTGTTTGCTCATTTTCCCCAGTCTATTTCTTCACTTTAAACTTTATGTTAAAGTTGGGCTCTGCTCACCTTGGGATGGGAGGCATTGTCCCAAGCTTCAGGCTTTTTTGTATTGCTGCTTTGAGCCCTAGTTCTGGGGGTCTGCAAGTTTTTGGTGCTTCCAAGGTGGTACAATGTGGGGAGAGGTGGGCTCACTGCTCTCCTGGTCTATGCTTTAGTCTTTACCTAGGAAGGATCCCTGGCTCTTCTGCTATTGCAAATGCTAGTGTTCCTCTTTGCCTTGGAACTTCCACCAGATTTTCTGCTCCCTTGTAAGTGACCATAACCACTCCTTTCCACCCTAGAATTTCAATCCAGGACTATATATATTGTTAATAGAGTTGCCAATCAGTGCAAGCTGCACCCAGTGCCTACAAAAGGGTCACTTGTAATCCCTTTCTGAGCAGTTCTCCAACACACACACTCCATCTTTGGGCTGAGAGCTCCTGAAGCCACTGAATCTTACTGAATAAACACATGGAAGAAATGCTACACCAGCAAGAAAACAAAGTAATTAAAAGATTTGCTAGGCAACTGTTTCAAGAGGGCAAAGCATATGTGTCAAAGGAGCCTGTGTCAAAGTGATTGAGGGGATAAAATTATGTTTATTTTCCCAGTTCACCTGGAAAGAGTTAAGCCTAACTCAAGTAGAAAGTAAAAAAAAAATCAGATTTGGAGCTGAGCTGTTGACTGATCCTATTGGATTATCAGATTATCAGTTTCATTCCTGGCGAAGCAGTGGAAGAAACTGTGTTTATTAGTGAAATCTGTGACCCATTTTCCTTTCCAGCCTCAGTCAGGTAATTTTGCCATTCTTCAAAATTCTGATTCAGTCAGGGGGCCACACTTGGCGACCTGGCAGGCTACATGTGATCTTGGGGCTGCAGGTTTCTCACCTCTGGTTAAGTAATAGGGGGGCAAGACAGTGGGAGAAGTAAAGGAGATGAAATAAGAGACAGGCACAAACACAAAAACAAAGATCAGGAGTGGATACTGCTAGGAAAGCATATGTCTATATATGTATGTCTATATATGCGTATGTATATATGTATGTGTGTATGTATACATATATATATATATACATATACATATATATGTATATATCCACGTTTAATTGTAGCCAGGAGGGAGGAAGGGGGAATAAAGAACAAAGTAGCAAGTACACAGCAGAGAACAAAAGAAGACTTACAAGAAAGCAAAGATGGACGCTCTCAATACCATGCATAGTGTTTAATATATAGGCTTTCTTGAAAAGGAAATTTATTGCTATAGATTTTGAATCCTCACTTATGTTCTTCTGTGCACATGACATGTTTTTTCTTTTCTTTTTTTCTATTTAGGTTTATAATATGGGAAAAAAAGGAAAAAGAAGAAATTCATCTGGAAGAATCAAAAAAAAAATCCTGGAGGATCTATCTGTCTAAACAGGTCTTTCTGGTCCCATGAAGGGCCAAGACTTGAAACCTCAGTAGTGGTTTGTACGTTTGTTTTTAGAAATTCTATTCCTACTTCTCCATTCCAGTTTCTCTCTTGGCCCACTGAAAGTATATGGCATAAGCCATCTAGTGGACACATAAGAAAGGTCACCCCTATTTAAGCCCGAATTTGGACCCAGGAAGGTCATGCGAATGGAATAACTGTGGATGAAGTGGGGGAAATTTAATCACCTGTGAATAATAATAATTGTCATTCATATAGCCCATTAAATTTTTCATGGCACCTGCCATATATATTCTCTCATTTCAACCTCACAAGCACCCTGTGAAGGAGGTACTACAGATGGTATTTTCCATTTTACAGATGAATACACTGAGGGTCAGAAAGATAAGTGACTTGTCTATATTCATATAGCTAGTAAGTGTCAGAGCCAGGATATGAGCCCAGGTCTTCCCTGAGTATAAGTCTAACAAGTATCTCCTACCTGTCTACTACACCATATTGAGGTCTTGTGAAAGTTTTTTCCATTAGGATAAAAGCTCCAAGCTCCAATTTCCAGCCCAATTCATAGCAATGCTATCATTGTAGTACTGTGCAGAACACTGTCCCAGGGGCTAGCTAAGATACCAAGGTGAAGGAGACAATCTAGTAGGAGGGATACAATTCATATACAAAAAGCTATTAATGCAAGACAAAACAGAGCTGGAGAAACCTCGTGCTTGCTCCTCTGTCCAATAAGCAAAGCTTGGAAGTTTGTCAATGCTCATGCCAGGCAGAAATTCTAATGGAAGACTTCCCAGTGGGACTGTGCAGAAACTTCAGCTCAAAGCAGAGGCAAGATTCAGTCACACAGAGGAGTATTTTTAGAGTAGAGCACCGTAAAAATAGCCAAGGTGAACAGCTCCCTTGTCAAAGGCCCTAAATACACTGGGCCCAAGGCCACACAGATATACTAAGGAATCAAACGCAGGTTTGGAGAGGTGATAAATGTGGTTGAGTTTGGGGTTGGGGGGCAGAGTTGGGGAGAATAGCTACCACCAGACCCTCAGAATGCCTCATGTCTTTTAACTTTAGCAATGAATCCTTATATTAAATCAAATGATGTGGTAAGAATTCTTTCTTTGTTTTCAGGATCATTCCTTTCATACGTCCCAGTTTTGTTTAGTTTTTTTCTTTAGTTGTGTCAAAATCTTCAGGGTTTTTTTGTTTGTTTGTTTGGAAGGGGAAGGTAGGGCAATTGGGGTTAAGTGACTTGCCCAAGGTCACACAGCTAGTAAGTGTTAAGTGTCTGAGGTCGGATTTGAACTCAAGTCCTCCTGACTCCAGGGCTGGTGTTCTATTCACTGTGCCACGTAGCTGTCCCTGTCCAAATCTTCGTGATCCCATTCAGGGTTTTCTTGGCAAAGATACTAGACTGGTTTGCCATTTCCTTTTCCAGTTCATTTGACATTTGAGGAAACTGAGGCAAACGAGGTTAAGTGATTTGCCAAGGATCACACAGTAAGTGTCTCAGGTCAAATTGGAACCCAGGGAAAGGAGTATTCCTCACGCCAAACCCAGCACTCTTATCTACTGTATGTCCTATTCTTAGTAACAACTTACATTTATATAATCACCTTAAGCTTTAAAATGTGTTTTACCCAAGTGAAATTTGGATTATTATAATGATCAAGCTTAGCCCTGAAGATGAAAAAACCCACCCCCCTCTCTTCTTTGTAGAGGTGGGTGCTATGGGTATGAAATACTATATACACTGTCAGACTTGGTAGCTTAGTATGGCTAAAGTACTTTCTTCCCCCCTTCTTTTTCTATTCTATTCTTTGTTACCTAAGTAGGGGAGAGAGGAGGGACATATTCAGCATTGAAGGTGATGTAAAAACCAAAAAGGTATCCTAAACAAAAACAAAACACTGGGTCATTTGTCTCAAATAAACTAAGTAAGTTTTTCCAAATCAACAGACTTTGGTTCACTATTCCACGAGACTGAGGGCGTCCAGGTCCAATTTGGGCCTCTAGCTCCACCAAAAAGCAACCCTCCATGCAGGAGCTGAGGTTCCACTCAATCTTCCCAGAGCCTTTAGGGAAAGGTAGGCCTCAATTAGCCTCCACTAGCTGCCTCATTCTTAACATGAGATTTCCATTCTCTTCCCTCATGCCATGTGTCAAGTCAAGGCACCATGGCATGATAATCAACCAGCAAGCTTTTACTAGGCATCTACTATGCCATGAAGGGACACAAAAGACAAAAGCAAACAGAAAGCACTTAATAAATGCTTGTTGACTCAATATCAATTCCTTGAGGTGAGGGACTGGCTGTCTTTTGTGGAGGATTTGGATCAGTGCCTGGCACACTGTTAGCATTTAATAAATGGGTGCTGGGGAGACAAGTATACATCTACGTAAACAGGAAATATATACATAAAGTAGTTACAAGGGATGGCATTTTCCTGGGCAGGGGAAGAGAGATGGAGGGAGAAATGAAAAGGGAACACATTTCAGACAGGCAGAGCAAAGGTACAGAGACAGAGGATAGAACACCCACCCTTCTACCTGCTGAAATCTTTCCCAAAGCCTAGCTCAAAAGCCATCTCTTCCACGAAGCCTTCCCTGACTTCCACCCCCATGGAAATGTTGAAGTGGACAGAGTGTTGGACTTGGTGTCAGAACACCTGACTTCAAATCCAGCCTCAGAGACTTCCTAGTTGTGTGATCCTGGGCAAGTCACTTCACCTGACTGTCTCAGTTTCCTCAACCACAAAAGGGCATAAAAACAGCACTTCCCCTCCAATGAGATAATATTTGTACAGTGCTTGGCATGGTGCCTAGCCCACGGTGGATGATTAATAAATAATAAATAAGTAATACATACTTAATAATAAATACTAAATTAACACACACCTCCAAAGTAGTAAAGTAAGTTCTTACTATCGGACCCCACAAAGCACTTTTCTTACACCCCCCTCCTGTGTACTTGTCTCCCACTCAAATTCCTTCCTGGGCTGTGGAACCCATTCTAAGCTCTCAAAGGCTATTTAGGCCAATATCTTACAAGATCTGGTAGGATCTACCAAATATGAATACTATGTGCCAAGGATGGAGGGGGGGGATACAAATACAAAAGCACAGAGAGTACCCCTGTAACTGGGAGAGGCAGCCGACACTGAGAGGGTGGCCCAGCAGGGGAACTTTGGTCCAGAAAGGCATGGGATGTCAGTGGCAGTAAACTGTCTCATGCCTCCCAGGAGGGATGGCACAGGTGATCCGCTCAAGGCTCCAGAAGCAGAGGGGAGGAAGGGGCACACAAGGGTGTTTGCACTGCACTGTTGTGGAGAAGACAGAGGAGAGGATGAAGTCAAGCATGCCTAGGGCCTGCCTAAAATAGTGGGCCAGGTGGCCCAGTCACAGACCTGAACTGGGGCCTCCAAACCTGAACAGGGGCTTCCAGCCTGAAGCACTAGATCAGTGGTTCTCAACCTTCTTAATGCCACAACCCTTTAATACTTGTATGTGCGCGTATCTGCATGTTGGCGGACCCGCCTAGACACAGATAGAGGAGCAGTGTCTCAGTTCCTAAGACCATCAGAAATATGTGTTTTCCAATGGTCTTAGGCGACCCCTGTAACCCCTGTGAAAGGGTCGTTTGACCCCCAAAGGGGTCGCGACCCACAGGTTGAGAACCGCTGTACTAGATGGTAAGAAAGGGTTAAATCCTCCAGGGCATGGTTTCTGGTGGTGCAGCTTTGACATCCAGGCCAGGGAGGATGGAATGAGGTATGTATGTGTATGTATGTATGTATGTATGTTGTCCTAGGACCAGCCTAAGTCCAGAGAGGTTCACTCTGGAAAAGGGGGAACCAACAACCTTAAGGCAGCTTCCATGGTAGACAGAGTACCAGACCTGGAGTCAGGAAGACCTGAGTTCGAATGTAGGCCTTTAGATACTTCTTAGCTGTGTGACCCTGGGCATGTCACTACACTCTGTCTGCCTCATTCTGCCTTCAAGAGTAAAATGGGATACTAAAAGCACCCACCTCCTAGAGTTGTGAGAGAACATTTGTAAATCACTTAGCAGAGGACCTGGAGCACAGGAGGGGCTTAATAAATGCCAGTGTCGGGGGCAGCTAGGTGACACAGTGAACAGAGCACCAGCCCTGGAGTCAGGAGGCCCTGAGTTCAAATCTGGCCTCAGACACTTAACACTTACTAGCCTTGTGACCTTGGGCAAGTCACTTAGCCCCACTTGCCCTGCCCTCCCCCCTCCAAAAAAAAAAAAAAAGACCAGATCTCATTTGCAAGCAGGGGAACAGACACCAGACCCAAACTCTCTTTTTCCCTAGTGTTAAAAGAAAACTGAAGCTACTCTTTGCCATCATGGGACTTTTGAAAGCAGGAGCCCTAATCATGTCCTCAGTCTAGAGGTATAATTCATAGTGGGTTTGGGATCAGATGACCTGTGTTCAAATCCTGGCTTTACCATTTAATACCTATACAACTATGAGCAAGTCACTTAAATTTTTCTGTATCTTGGTTTCCTCAAGTGTAAGATGGAAGGGTTGAACTGGATGACCTCTAAGGTCAGCTCCCTTTTAACTCTATCTATGATGCTACAATCTTATGATTCACAAATTCTCACCTCTTCCCAGTAACAGAGAATCACAGCTGCCTAAGTAAAAACTACCTGTCTCCTGCTCTTCTCCTCATGTACTCACCCCAATTCCCTTCAGCCCTAACCCTGTCCAGTTCCTCTCCAGCTCGACCTTCCCTTCCATGGGGCCCTGTAGGCCTTTTCTATTGTTAACAAACTTGCCTTCATTCTAGACATTTTCTTCTAAGGTTCTTCCAACTTCAGCCAAAATGAACAACACATTGCATCCCTAAACACGTTCTAGGGTTGTAATGGTAACAGAATTTGGAGATGCCCCTGTATTAGCTTTGTTTCTGGGTTGAGTGTTAAAACCCAGAGCTTGTGAATCCCACTTGTGGGATGGAGTTGTTGACATGAAGAGAGAGGGCTGAACTGGGAGGAGCCGTGAATTGAGAAAGAGGCCCAAGCCTAGAGAAGGCCAGAAGGACTTTGGGAGAGCAATATCCAGTATCATGGAACCTGAGTTGCTGAGAGAAAGACTGCTAAGAGCCCGCTGGAAATGCCACCTGGAACTGCCATCTGGAATTGCCACCCGGAACTGCCAAGGACTGAGGAGGCATGGCTGTGATGCTGGCCTGTATTTTGTCTGTCTGTTTTGATGTTGTTTTGCCAGATTCACCTGCTGGTGAAGGACAGTGCTGCTATCGTGGAGGTCTTGGAACATGGCTGTCGGTTCAGAAGCCCTTAAGGAAGATTTTCCTGTTGTACGTTTACAGAAATCCTGGAAGACGGCCTTGCTGATGTTTTCAGGAGTTCTGGGACTGTTCTACAGGCAGAGGGTGACTTGATGAGGACACTGGCTATGGCTTTATTGAGCCTTGTCTCCCCAGGAACTGAGATTGCTGAGGGCTTGCCTTGAGTGAAGATGAAAAAGGCCCTTTCCTTGGGTATGCAATGCTGAAATGATATCTTAACCTTGTTGTAACTTAAGGGTGGGTGGCCTTTTGTGCTGCCCTGCCCCTTTTGAGATTCAGGAGTGGGAAGCCTTTGAGTTTTTTGTGCTCTGTGATTGACCAAATGAATGTACTTTGTTTATGATTGGAGACTAATCTCCATTTGAGAAGAGAGACTTTGTTGACTGACTAAATGTACTGCCCAGGAGTGGGCTACTTTGACTAATGTACTGGCCAGGGGTGGGATACTTGGACCTTGATACTTTGCAATTGAATTGAGAACTTACTTCCTAAATGAACAAGTTACACTGTATTTCTCTGTTCTGTGAATGTTTGCTGAATACATGGGGTTTACTATGGTGGTAATCCAAACCTTGGAAGTTGCCTTTGCTTGGCATTACAAGGCTAGAGGGTGTACTTTCTCTGACACTCTCACACACCCTTTGTTCACATCCCACAGCAATCTCTTTCATTATTTCACTTTTTATTTCATTCCAATCTTTCACTCTTATTGTTCAGACTTTGTTTCCAAAGAAGACCAAGGACATCATGGGATTAGACTGAGGCCAAGTAGCACAAAATCTTTGACCTCACTCTTTCTTCTGGTCATCAAAGTTTAGTGGCAGGACAAAAGTCAGAATGGCTGGCAATGGCCCAGGATGCAGTAGATGACCTTGGAGTCTTCATGCCTGACCAAGCTCTGAGGCTACATGGCACCCACTTCAGCCGCCTCTGTGGCCGTTGGGACAAATCATTCTTATCTGCCCATTCCACCACAGGAAGTCTTGGTATGCTTAGGGTAGACACCGCCCTGACTCACCTACAGATCTGAGGCCAGCCAGTCATCCTCAACCTGGTTTAACCTATCTGCCGAGGTGTGTGTGACCAGCTACAACTTCTTGAAGAGACAAGTGAGAGTAGACTGAGAGGCAGACAGGACCCCAAAGGGAGATGAGTAGCCCTGCAAAGGGGTCAGCAAGCCTTCACATCAGAGGTGCAGGTCCTCACATAACCCATACACCTATACATCTTCATCCTATCCAGACCTTACCAATAGTTACCCACTGGCTCCCAGGTCATTCTGCCTCCTTTCTCAAGGAATACAGACAACTCTAAGGTTCCTTCTAGGTGTAAATCTATGATCTTATGACCCCCCAGACTGATGTACATGGCCTTTTATCCTGAGCTCGGGTCTTCTCTAAATGGATAGACATCTCAAGCCTGGTGTGCCCAAAATGGAACTCACCATCTTCCCCCCAAAACCACTCTCCTTCCTAACTTTTCTATCTCTGTCAAGGGCACCATCATCCTTCTAGTCACTCGGGTCTGAAACCTTGACTCTTCACTTTCATTCATACCCCAAAGCTAATCAATTACTAAGTCTTATCCAGTTTACCTCTACAATGCCAGTTCCCTTAACAATAGCATAGCACTGTAAGCAGAGCAATGGATTTGGAGTCTGAGAACCTGGGTTCAAATCTTACCTCTTCACTCTACACTTACACCTGAATAATCTTCAGTAACATTATCTGTACTCTACCTTCCTGTAGGCTGTTTCCTCATCTGTAAAATGAGTAGGTCGGACCAGAGGGCATTAAAATTCCTTCCCAGTTCTGGATCTCTCATCCTTCCAGGCCTAAATCTATGATAAGATCCTTCTCATGATTCACATGGGCTTCCACCCAAATTCAGGCTCTCCTTACCTCTTACCTGGATTACTGCTATGGCCAATGTCTCTTTGCTATAAGACATTAATTCTTTCTTCAATATATCCTCCACAGAGCAGCCAAACTGATAATCCTGAAGCAATGTATGACTAGGTCACTCCCCTGCTCAAACAGCTTCCCTGGTTCCCTATTTCCTTTAAAATAAAACTCACATTCTGTGATTTGGCTTTTAAAGCCCAGGCTTACTTTACTTTACTCCCTTTACATTACTCCCTTTCACATACTCTATATTCCAACCAAACTGGCCTAGTTCCTAGCTCACACAAGAGAACATTTCATCTCTCATCATCTCTCATTACAGGCTAGTCCCAATACCTGAAAAACATTTCTCCTTCACCTCCATTTCTCCAGCTTCCTTCAAGGCTCAGATCAAGTGCCAGAGGCCTTTCCTGATCTTCTCTAGTTGTGAAGGCTGTCCTCAACCCTCCCCTGAAATTATGTTGTATTTCCTCATCCGTGCACATGCTGCTCTCCCCTAACAAAATGTAAGCTTTATGGGGGTTGTTTCATTTTTCTATTTCCTAGCGCAGAATACAATGTCTGGCGCCCAGTACACTTCAATGTGAGACCTTAGGCAACAAGCACTGAACTTGGAGTCAGGAACATCTGAGCTTGAATCCTGCCTCAGACACTCGCTGACTGGCCCCAGGCAGTCTCAGTTTCTCCATCTGTAAAATGAGAATAATGGCACCTACTTCTCAGGGTGGTTGTAAGGATCAAATAGGGCAGCTAGGTGGTTCAGTGGATAGAGCGCTGGGCCTGAAGTCAGGATGACCCAAACTCAAATCCTGTCTCACACATTTTACTAGCTGTATGACCCTGGGCAAGTCACTTAACTCTGTTTGCCTTAGTTTCCTCACCTGTAAAATGAGCTGGAGAAGGAAATGGAAAACAGGTCCAGTATCTTTGCCAAGAAAACCCCAAATGGGATCATGGAAAGTTGGACATGATTGAAACAACTGAACAGCAATAAACTGTGTGCCAGGCACAATGCCAAGCAAGATTCTGAACAGAAAACAAGATTCTGGAACTCTAGTCCCACATACACTACTGACTCACTAGTGAGCCATAGGGCGGCCAGAGGGCTTCTATTTCTCTATATGTAAAAGACAGTGACTTACCAGAAGTCCTATAAGCTTTACACTTATATACTTTATACTATATACTTCTATACTTAACAGAAGTATATACTTTATAATATATACTTCTATACTTAATAAGTATCTGCTTTATACTGCATGCTTATATACTTCATAATTATCCCATGAAATGAAAAAATACAGCCAGTAGATACATTTCCCCTTTAAAATAATACAGTGACCTCTACTATCCAAGGCTTACTTAGTGCTATAAACTTTCATGTCAGTCTTAGCATCAGGTAGAAGATGAATCAGTAATCCTTTCAAACCAGAAGATAAACCATTAGATAAACAAACACATTAAACAAGTTAATTCCACTTAAATATTAACTCAATGGCAAAACCTTCCAAGTGGAAGATGCTTACAGCAGAAAAAATACAGGTAACACATTACCATCTTGGTAGTGAATAAAGAGACCTATTTGCTCTTTCAATATAAGTAATGAGACATTTAATTTGCTTGATAAATTCACATAAATCTCCTACAAATGCATTCATGATCAAATGAGCCATGGTATATGTAAAACAACTTTATGGTTGCTATTAAAAGAAACCAACCAAATTTATGCCTTTCCTGCTAAAATTCAGTATATTAGAACACTGTTCAACACTTATTAAGGACCTACTGAGTATAGAGCGTAGTGCTAAGGGCTAGGGAAAATACAAAGTTATGATGAAACAAAAATCTCTATCCTCAAGGAGTTTAGAGGCTGGTAAGAATTTAGCAAAAATGTTAAGCATGAAAGAAAAAAGTTACTGAAGAGCTAGAATAATTCTTGATTAAAATTAAAGTCTTTTTAAAAAGCCAAAATTAGTCATCTGCCTCAACCACGTTAGTGGGTGTTTGTTTCTTTTAAGCATTCCCAAAGGTTCACAGTAATCCAAAATTTGCCAGAGGCCTACAAATTTAGGTAAAACTTGACTGGCCTACGCTCTTCTCAAGCTTACCCAGTACAGAAGTAATACCCACTGGCACAATAATTATTCTGTTCATTTACATCTGACTCTTCATGACCTCATATGTGGTTTTCCTGGCAAAGATACTGGAATGGTTTGCCATTTCTTTCTCCAGCAGATTAGGCAGAGGTTAAGTGACTTGCCCAGGGTAATATAGCTAGTAGATTGTCTGAGACCTGATCTGAACTCAGGTCTTCCTGACTCTAGGTCCAAAGCTCTATCCACTGAGCCAACTAGCTGCCTCCACAATAAGTGTTACCCTTAAATAACTGTCTCTGAATCACAATAACAGACATAAGGGCAAGATAAGAGGCTAACAGATTAATGAAGGCAGGAGTCGAACTTCTCTCAGTAAATATAAGGGGTCACTAAGTCATAATTTAGAGAGGTAAGCCTGACTTAGTGAACAGAGATCTGGCCTCTGCCTCAGGAACGCCTGGTTCAAGTCCTGCCTCTAACCCATAAGGAGTGAGTGATCCTGGGGAAGTCACTCTCTCATATCCCAGGCAATTTTCTAAGACCAAGTTTCTTAACAGGTCCACAACTGCATAGGCAAGAGGAAATCGTCTCATCAGGGAATTCCCTATAACAATGAAATCATAGGTCTGGATCTAAAATAGAAAACAATCCAGTTATAAGAATACAGGTTGTAGAGCCTGGAGGAAACTGAGGAGTCATTTAATCCAAACTCTTTAATTTTACAGAGGAGGAAATGGAAACTGAGAAAGGCTAAGTGACTTGGTCAAGGTCACACAGCTTCAAAGTGACTGAAACCCAAGCCTTCTGGCACCAATGCTCCTTCCACTGCTCCAAAGCTAACTGGTAGAACGTCAACCTAATACACTAGTGTGACATATGAAAAGTTTGAGACTTAGTTTCTGGGTAATTAATAATTTTTATTAATTATTGAACTAAAATTGATTATAATTTAAAATATTTAATTAATTAATTAAAAATGGTCATTTGATTTTCTCTCTAAAAACAAAGACCCCTCCTGGAGGCTTCTTGATGCTTATATACCTTAGGTTCCCAAGGTGCCTAGGAGGCACTGGAACAATCCATGGGTGGTAGTAGCCCCAGATGCAATTGGGGGGCATTGAATAAAAATAAGGAGGCAGTGGGAGCATAAGGAAAAAAGAAAATTTTGAAAAACCATTCATGTATGTTTCATCTATTCTGTAACAGAGTTAAAGTTGTAGTGATTACATTTTTTTTCCAAATAAACACACAAAATGCAAGTTATAACCCATCAGTGGTTAAGACCAACAGGTGTTAAGAAGAAAGTGTCAGCAGGTGAGTCTGTTACAGACTGTCAGGAAGTCCAGCATGCATCAGCAAGAATACATGCATATAATGACTTGTTTATAATACAGTACTATATTGGTTACGAACACAATATTACATCATCACAATTTCAATGCAGAAAAAACTCCACAAATTTACAATAAATTTTTAAATTTAAGATGTGTCATTTTTGAATATATATATTTTTAAAATGGCACAAATTAAAAAAAAAACACTAAAGAGTTAAAGAAAGCAGATTTCCATGGGGGGCACTGAGTAATTTTTTTTGAAATGGAGGCTGTAGGCCAAAGAAGTTTGGGAACCTCTATTATATATCCTTCAGTTAATGAGAGAAGGAATATTATAAGGAGAGGTAGACCTATTCTACTGAGGCACCAGGGGATTAGCTTTGATTTTGTCATTGTTTTCTCAATCCAGACTACTCCTAACCATAGGCAATCTAAACAAAGGAATCTACCCTCCTAAGGTAGGTCCCTAGGTCCAAAGCTCTATCCACTGAGCCAACTAGCTGCCTCCACAATAAGTGTTACCCTTAAATAACTGTCTCTGAATCACAATAACAGACATAAGGGCAAGATAAGAGGCTAACAGATTAATGAAGGCAGGAGTCAAACTTCTCTCAGTAAATATAAGGGGTCACTAAGTCATAATTAAGAGAGGTAAGCCTTGCCTCTAGGTGCAAAGAAAACAATGAAAGTCTTTGCCCATTCTATCAGGGGAGACGACACAGATGTAATTAAACACATACTAAATAGATAAAAAGTGAAAATAATAAGTTAACTGTCAGAGAAGGGGACCAGGATGTAAAGGTTTAATCACACCAATGAGTTTGTGATTGCAAAATAATTCTAAACTAGGTTATCAGTTGTGCAATTAACCTCAGAACCATAACCCTCTTGGAGAGAGGGCAGAGTACTACAGATAAATGATGAGATCAGAAATTCCTTGAGGGCAGAAGCTGTATCTTCTTTCTACTCAAGTCCTTTGCCCCCTCCCCCTTGGCACCTAATACAATTCAGTAGTTGGTGATAAGTTAAGGGGTACACTATGGCTTCTGATAAACAAGTCTGCTGCCCAGTGCAAACTCTTCGTATCCTTTCAAATTTGCAAAGAATATTCCTTTCCCCCTCCCTAACCCCCCCACCAAAACTGGGAGATATATGGAAGGAAATATGGAGGGCTGACTCCATGATTTCATTAAAAAAGGGAATTTCCTGTATGAGTAAACCTCCTCTACCTGTGCAAGGATGGCACCTTCTCTGCAAATTATATTCTTAGAGAGTTCTCACGGAGGTTAAGTGATTTGCCCAGAATCACAGTGCCAGTATGTGCCTGAGTCCAGTACTGACCCCAGGCCTTCTTAGATTAGGGTTCAGCTTACCCATAAACCTGTTGTTTTTTTCACTTGGGTCTGACTCTTTGTGACCCCAAATGGGGTTTTCTTGGCAGATACTAGAGTACATATGAGGAAACTAAGGCAAATAGGGTTAAATGACTTATCCAGGGTCACAAAGTACCTGAGGCCAAATCTGAACTCAGAATGACGAGTCTTGTACTCCAGGCCCACTATTCCATCCACTGCACCACCTAGATGCCTATATCCCCTAAACTACAATGTAGGAAATAATGGGGAAAGAATCACTCAGAAAGCAATTAAACAGTTTTTTAGAGATACTCTATCTTTTCCAAATCAATGAAGTATTTACTGACCTACAATTGGCAATGCAAGTGCTAATGTGAGAACTTTCTCACAATACCTGACAAATTTATTGTATAGCACCAAGCCCTTTTTACTGTATTTTTGTTGACTCAGAGAGACCCATAAAGTAAGGAGGTTGATATTATTAACCTAATTTTACAGTTTAAGTGACTTGTTCAAGGTCACAGTCAGTAATGCAATGGGAACGGTGTTGGAGTTGAAATCAGAGGAATTGAGCTTCAAACCCCAGCTGTCCTCCCTCCTCATCTGTCCCCTGCCTTCATTCAAATCTCAGTTCAAATCCTACTTTCTCTCTCTCTCTTTTTTTTTTTTTTTTTTGCTTTTCAGAGGGGAGAGGGCAGGGCAATTGGGGTTAAGTGACTTGCCCAAGGTCACACAGCTAGTAAATGTGTCACATGTGTGAGGCCACATTTGAACTCAGGTCCTCCTGATTCCAGGGCCGGTGCTCTACTCACTGCCATCTAGCTGCCCCCAAATCCTACTTTCTCCAAGAGATTTTTTCCAAGGCTCCCTTACGCTAGAACATTGCCAATGAGATTACTTCTAATCTACCCCATACTTATCTTTCTTTGAAGGTACCACTTTGTGGGCGGGGCCTGGTTTTGCTTTTTCTTTGCATTTCTCAGCACTTTGCATATACCTACATAGTACGCGGATAATAATTGCGTGTAGAACCAACTACTATTATGTCAAATGAAAATATCTGGGAAGGTCTTTTCAAATCTTAAGGCTGTAGATAAATAATATTAGTTACTACTGGTCTCTCTGGGCCTCAGATCTTCATCTGTAAAATTAAGGAGTTGGGCCAGAAGCCCTCTAAGGCCTCTTCTAATTCTAAACTTATGATTTTAGGACCCGACTACTTGAAAGAACCCAGATCTTCTGACTGCCGTTCCGGGGCAGATTTTTATTATACTGCAAAAATGCATTCCCAGCCCTCAAAGGGCTTTCAGTTTAGATTAAGCTGGAGTTAAGAAGGCATAAAAGGTTTAACACGAGGCAGAACTTTGAAGACTGGCACAGGCAATAAAAACAAGCCTTTCTTCGCCAAATAAACTCTCCTGCAGCTGTAAGCCTTCTGCTTTTGGGGGACAGGGCGGGCGGCGCAGAGGGTGCACATTCACACCCCTTGATTCTCACCCAGTCCCAGAGCTCAGTCGCCTACCGTGGGATCCAGACTAACAGATCCGGAGTTAAGATGCCCGGAGGACTCTTGTAACCCTTCCCCGCCTCCCTTCCCAGGCAGCTGTTACAGTAGCCTAGACATCGGTGGGGCCGAAGAGGCGCAGGGCGAGGGTCTGAAGTGGGTGCGGGAGGGGGAAGGGAAAGGGGACCTTGCCCCGGCTCACCTGCGTGATCCCCGCACCCATGAGCCCACCGCCAATGACAGTCACGTGCTTGATGAGGATCTTCTTGGCCGAGGCCGCGGGTCCGGTGGCGGAGGAAGAGGAGGCCATAGAGCGCACGAACTGCCGGGTGACGAAGGCCATGGTTTAGCAGCAGGTAAGCACCACTTGCCCAGCAAAGCGAGCTCGCACCCCGTAAATCGGCGGAGAAAGAGGCACAGGTTATAGAGGCCGGAGAGAGTGACCAGAGACGTCACAAAGGGAAAAGAGGGCGGGGTGGAGGGAGGGCGCGGGACGTTCGGCCCCCAACGTTCTGCACCCCATTGGTCAAGTCCGGCAGCCTCTGGTTTGAAACGTCTCAAGGGCGGCAACCTGGCAGCCACGTGGGGGCCTGGCTCCAGCCTGTCCCCGCCCCCCTCTCTGAGCCCCAACCCCTCCTGGGCTGCCAGCCCGTGACCTCTCACCCGCTTTTAAAGCTCGCTCCTGCCTACACTCTCTTGAACTGGTCGGGGAGCCCGGCCCAGTAACCTCAGGCTTTCTTTTGGGGGGAGGCTCCCTTTGCAGAGGAGTGTGCTGTACCTTGGCCAATCCTCGGAGCCCGTTTTTTAAAGGAAACCTGTGTTAACGCCTAAACTAAACAAACGAGATGTACTTTGTACAGTACAAATTCTTCATGGCTCGCCAGTGCAGAGGCTGGCACTCACGTTCTTTGAGGGTGCCCAGAATAGCTACTCACATATTTTCTAAGGCGCCTCGTATGTATACTGTATACACTAGGGACTTGTTACTTCGATTGGCATTATAAACTGTTAATACCTGCTTCTGGATGGAAACCCAATCAAGTTCCAACACCTTTAACCTGCAATATTCAATTTTTAAAAAAATATTAAATCCTTTCTCCAGGATAATTGTCCTCAAACTAACTGCAACAGGGGGAAAATTTTCAGTATCTTAATCCAGGTTCAGTACCAAACATCCAAAAGGTGCCAAGCAGGGCGTGGGCTGTGCAGACAAAAGACAATTCCTGCAATCAGTGAGTGAACCTACTAGTGAGAAAACAATGCTTTTTAGTCGGAAGGGCATAGCTTGTGCTAATGTCTGTAGGCTGGAGATGAAAGGCCTAGTAATACAAGTTAGCCAGAAGGCAGAATTTGTTAACAGGTAGTAGTTTGAAATAAATCTGAGAAGGAAAACTGGATCTAGGCAGTGGAAGGCCTTAAATGCTTAGGGTGAATAATTTGTATTTTATTTGATAAATGAGGCAGAGCTGCTGAAAGTTTTAAGGCACTGAAGTGATCTAATCATCCCAAGGATGCAGGTGGCAACCTGTGTATGCTACCCATTCTGTTCAGCTCTAGTCTTTGGCTTGCCAGAGTTTTGCTGTCACTTGTCCTTTTGTCTTTTTATCCCCAGGACTTAGTAAGGGGATTGGAACTTAATAAATGCTTGTTGATTGATAATAGGAGGGTACGGGAAGAATACTTATTTTCCAGGTTGTAATATGCAGGCTTGCAGTTAGATGGACAACAAAATTGTCCCTTAGGGCTTTGTGTTTGGGGAGAGGAGGAGAGACTGGATCTGTGATTTCATTGGTTTAGGTAGTATTGAGAGAAATGATTATTCACAACCAGTGATTTGGGGAAGAGCTAGATTTCCCCTTTTTCTTTTATCCTCATTTCAAGACCTCAGTCTCATGAAGGTTGAGCTAACCTTCTCTTCTATCCAGACCCTGTTCAGATGGGGCAACTACTGTGTTCTACTCCAGTTTGGATGGGGACAAATTCTTTCAATAGATTGCCCTAACTTAGAAGAAAATGGCATAATCAAGTATTATAATTAATATTCATTTTCTCATTAATTGTTAGCCAATCAGAGTTGGCTCAGGACTATTCCTCTGTCAAAAACCATGATTATCTTTGGTGTAAGAGATGGCCAAATGACCATCCTTTTATTAAAATACTGGCATAATTAATAACATGATTAAATTACCCAGAAATGATGTCTCTCAAACCTTTTTAAAATGAAACAGTATAAATAATTTATTTTCCCCATTTTACTGAAAATTGAGGCGAAGAGAATTAAGTGACTGGATCAAGGTGATACATATTATAAATGATCTTACAGGCTCTCAGTGTTTGTTGGATGAAGAAATAAATGAATTTCACTGCTCCCTTACAATTGTAACTTCATGATCCCTTGATCATCTAAGCTGGCTGCCTCATTTTATAGATGAGGACATTTTCAAGACACAGAGATAGGGAACAACTTGCCTAAGGTTCCATAATTAAGTGATCCCCAAGATCTGGTGCTTTTTTTCCCTGGACCACATTAATTTTTTTTTCAAGGCAGTTGGGGTTGACTCAACCAGGGTCACACAGCTAGTTAAGTGTCAAGTGTCTGAGTCTGAATTTGAGCTCCCGACTCCGGAACAGGTGCTCTATCCACCTTGCCTCCTAGCTGCCCCAACCATATTAAACTTACAAAAATAGGCCAACATCTCTACAGAAAATAGTGGGACTGTGTGCCAGTGTGGTCCCCTGTCAAACAGGATGAACTGGAAGGTTTCTACCACTTCTGCAATGCCATGTAGGATCTGATGGTTCATTTTAGTTAAGAACATGATGCTTAGTTAAGAACATGAAGACAAAGGGACTGAGGTATGGCAAGGTTGGTTGCTGTTCTATGTGCCTTAATTTATGTACTTAATACTATCATTTATGTACTTCTACCTTTACAGAGGCCCTTGTGCTCAATGCCTGGAATGTTCTCCAATTTCTTTTCTGCCTTTTGGAACTTCCCTCTAGGTCTCTTCAAAACTCAGCTCAAATGCCACCTCCTACATGAAGCTCTCCCTGATATCACCAGTTGTTCAGACTCTCTCTTGTCTCCCTGAAATTACTTGACATTTATTTATCTGTGGGCATGTTAATTTCAAATAAAATATCAACTTCTTGAAAGCAAGAATGTTGAGGGATATTTCTTACCTTATCTTATACTTACTCCAACTCCTGGTCTATAAGCCTCTCCGCTCTGAGAGCTGCTTCTTCGAATAAATATTCGGCAGTGAATGCGCAGGCTGCAATCACAGAATGTCCCCCACAAACACACGCTGCACAGTGGTATAAGGTTTAATAGTTTCTTTTTATTCTACCACTATTATTATATGCTGAGCGTGCTAGCGTGCAAGACCCAAAAGACAAAAATGGCCGAGAGAGCGATACTC
>CM053592.1:33608928-33645236 GCA_028646515.1 Pseudochirops corinnae | reverse complement strand
AATTGCTTGTCTTTCCAGTGGGCATGGGTGGTGAGGGAGGAGGAGAAAGAACCTGGAATCTGGAGTCCCATAATCAAATGTTATGAATATGTATCTATCTTTCTATCTATATATTCAATTATTATTATTATTATTGACTACACCCAACTGGAGCTTGAGATACACAGGCACTGTGGTCGGGAGATCCATCCTGCCCTACTGAGAAGTGACATAGGAGAGAATAGTCTGGGGGAGGAGGGACACACTGGGATGGCTGTTTTGGGGCGGTGGGTGGGGGGAAGAGGGAGAGAAAATATGTAACTCAAAATCTTGTGGAAATGAATGATGCAAACTATAATAAAATTTAAAAAAAAAATTAAAATTTGTGGATTGAAGCCAAAGCAGTACTTAGGGGAAAATGTATATCTCTAAATGTACATCAATAAAAGAGACAAAGAGCAGATCAATTAATTGTGCATTCAATTAAACTAGGAAAATAATAAATTAAAAATTCCCCAATTAAACACCAAAATGGAAATCTTGAAAATCAAAGGATATTAATAAACTTGAAAGCAAAACAAAAAAAACAAACAAAACAACAAACATTGAACTAATAAATAAAACTATTAAAAACACAATAAAATGGATAAACCTTTGCTTAATTTGATTAAAAAAAGAAGAAAATAAAAATTACTGATATCAAAAATGAAAAAATATATACACCAACAATGAAGATGAAATTAAAACAAGTATTAAGAGTTATTTTGTATATGCCTTATATGCCAGTAAAACTGACAATCTAAGTGAAGTGGTTGAATAGTTGCAAAAATTTAAACTGCTTAAATTAATAGCAGAGGAAATAGAATACTTAAATAACCACATCTTAGAAAAAGAAATTGAACAAGCCATCAGTGAACTCCCTAAGAAAAATCTCCCAAGCCCAGATGGATTTTCAAATGAATTCCACCAAACATTTCAGGAACAATTAATCTCAATACTATATGAACTAATTAAAAATAGACAAAGGAGTCCCATCAAATTCCTTTTATGCCACAAATATGGTTTTGATACCTAAACTAGACAGAGCAAAAACAGAGATAGAAAACTACAGACCAGTTTCCTTAATATAGATGCAAAAACTTTAGATAAAATACTAGCATGGAGATTATACCACATATACTAGGTAGGAGATTACACACTATGACCAGGTGGGATTTATACCAGGCTGTTTCAATATTAGGAAAATGATCAGGATAACTGACCACATCTATAACAAAAACAACAAAAACCATATGATTACATATCAATAGATGCAGAAAAAACCTTTGACAAAATACAACATCCATTCCTTTAAAAAAAAACACTAGAAAAACACAAGGAATAATGAGTTCCTTTCTTTAAATGATAAGTAGTATTTATCTGAAATGGAGAGAAAGCATTTTCTGTAATGGGGATAAATTTGAAGCCTTCCTAGTAAGAACAGGGGTGAAGTAAGGATATCCATTATCATCACTATTATTAAAATACTGTACTAGAAATGCTAGCTCTAGCAATAAGATTAGAAAAAGGAGTCAAAGGAATAAAATTAGGCAAGGAGAAAACAAAACTATTCATCTTTGCAGATGATATGATGGTACACTTAGAGAATAATAGAGAATCAAGTAAAAAACTAGTTGAAACAATTAACAACTTCAGCATAGTTGCAGAATATAAAATAAACCCATATAAATCACCAGCAGTTCTATATATTACCAACAAAATCTAGCAGAAAGAGATAGATAAATGCAATCCAAATAAATAAACATAATGTACTAGGGAATCTATCTGCCAAGACAAACCTAGGGAAAATAAGAATACAATTACAAAACATATTTCACACAAATAATGACTTCTAAATGATTGGACAAATATTAATTGCTCATGGGTAGGCTGAGCCAATATAATAAAAATTTCAATTCTACCTAAGTTAATTTACTAATTTGGTGCCATACCAATCAAACTACCAAAGAATAATTTTATAGTGCTAGAAAGAATAGTAACAAAATTCATCTGGAAGAACAAAAGGTCAAGAATATCAAAGAAATATCCACTGAAAAAATGTGAAGGTGACCTGCCAATTCCAAATTTCAAACTATATTCAAAGCAGCAACCACCAAAATCAATCTGGAATTGTATAAGAAATGGAATGGTGGATCAGTGGAATACTTTAGGTATGCAGTACACAGTGTCAAATGACTATAAAAATCCAGAGTTTTATAAACTCAAAGATCCAAGCTTTGGGGGTAAGAATTTAGCATTTGATAAATATTCCTGGGAAGACTGGAAAGCAGTTTAGCAAAAACTAGGTGTTGACCAACATCTCACACTATATATCAAGACAAGGTCAAAATGGATAAATGATTTAGACATCATAAAGTAAACTAGGAAAGCATGGGAAAAGATGTATTTGTCAGATTATGGATAAAAGAAGAGTTTATGACCAAACAAGAGATAGAGGAGATCACAGAAAGTAAAATAGATCATTTTGATTATGTGAAATTATAAGGCTTTTTCACAATGCAGTCAAAATTAGGAGATAGATAGATAGATAGATAGATAGATAGATAGATAGATAGATAGATTGATAGAAACTGAGGGGGGGAAATTATGGCAAGTTTCTCTGATAAAGTCCTCATTTCTCAAATATATAGGGGAACTGAGCCAAATTTATAAAAAAAAAATGAGTCATTCCCCAATTAATAAGTGGTCAAAGGATATGAACATGCAGTTTTCAGAAGAAGTGAAAGCTATTAATAGCCATATGAAAAAGTGCTCCAAATCACTACTCATTAGAGAAATACAAATTCTAACAACTCTGAGATAATACCTCACACCTGTTAGATTAACTAACATGATAAAAAAGAAAAATGACAAACACTGGAGGGGGTGTGGAAAAATTGGGACACTAATGCATTGTTGGTGGAGTTGTGAACTGGTCTAAGCATTCTGGAGAGCAATTTGGAACTCTACCCAAAGGGCTATAAAGGTATGTATACCCTTTGACCCAGCAAAATCAATACTAGGTCTGTAACTCAAAGAGATAGAAGAGAAGGGAAGAGGACATATTTGTACAAAATATTGCAGCTCTTTTTGGGTGGCAGAGTTGGAAATCAAGGTGGTGCATGTCAATTGGGGAATGGTTGAACAAATTATGGCATATATTGATACTATAAGAAATAAATATAAGAAATGATGAGCAAGATGCTCTCAGAAAAACCAGGGAAGACTTATATGAACTGATGCAAAGTAAAATGAGCAGAACCATGAGAATATTGTACGCAGTAACAGCAATATTGTAAGGAAGATCAACTATGAAAGACTTAGCTACTCTGATCAAGATAACAATCCAAGATAATTCCAAAGGACTCACGATGAAAAATGCTATCCAACTCCAGAGAAAGAACTGATGAACTCCGAATGCAGATTGAAGCAGATGTTTTTTAAATTTATTTTTCTTGTTTTATTTTTGTGTGTTTTCTTTTGCCACATGTTTAATATGGAACTATGTTTTGCATGACTTCACATTTATAATTGATATCAAATTTCTTGCCTTCTCTAGGAGGAGGAAGGGAGGAAGAGAATTTTTAACTATATCAAAAAAAAGTTAATAATTTTCACATAATTGGGATATATTTAACAAAATAAATAAAATCCATTTAAAAAATAAAGATGGTAATAAAATATATCAGATTATTTTCATTAGCCCACAAAAAGGTAGTGAAAAATATTCAAATTATGACTTTTAGAATAAAGTCAGTTAATGTAATTAATCTTTCAGAAGTCTGAAGCAAGTTACTGGATGTTAGATTTCATCCCTGGCATCAAGCAACAAACATTTGAGTGCCTTGAGTATGTTTGTAGGAGATTCAAACTGCTATTAGATAGGGTTCCTGACCTCAGAAAGCTCAGAAACTACTGTGTTAATCCAAAAGGAAGATGAACTCTGCATTTAAAATGATCTCTGTTAACAAAAATTCTGTACAAAATGAACTTATTACATGTCTGTAATATGCAATAAGGACAGGGTCTGGACTTGTGACTTCATGATGTAAGGAGCTCCTGGTAAGGAACTCTATTAATGCAGATTGACAATTTATAGTCTTAGAGAATTGCCTAAAATACTGACTTGCTAAGGATCACATATCAAGAATGTGTCAGATTTGAGACATGAACTCAGATTTTTCAGCTCATTTTACAGATGAGGAAATTAAGGCAAACAAGGTTAAGTGACTTGCCCAGGGTCACACAGCTAGAAAGTATCTGAAACCACATTTGAACTCTGAAAGAATTGTTCCTGACTTTAAGCACAATACTCTATGCACTGTGCCACCTAGCTTCTTTATTTGAGAAATTGGAATGACAACATAATGTGTAATTTTCCCTGGCTGTCCAGCTATTCCAAAGTATTATTAATTTTCATTCAACCATATTCCAAACCTAGTGATGTTCACTTGACTTTTAGATTTTCTACCTTCTTATGGACAGTTACAGCTATTTGGGGGCCATCTCTAGTCATTCTGATCTGTATCTTGCCTCTGGACCCAGATGACTCTGATGGAGAAAATGAGGCTGGTGACTTTGCACAGCCCTGTCTCACTTAAATCCAATTCACTTGCAAGTCATGACATTACCTTTCTGATGTCATGGTGCTCTCTGAACAAAGAACAACAATGGGAATGAACATCAGATTAAGAGTTAGATGTCATATATTATAGTATAGACTCTGCTATGGATCAGCTGTGCAATCTTGGGTAATTTCCCCTCCCTGGACCTCAGTGATAAAATGAAAGGGGTTAGATAAGAAGATCTACAAGTACCCTTCCTGTCCTAAAACTGTGTGGTTCCAGTTTGTTCCTTTTTCATCTTGCACACAGTAGGAATTTTATAAAAGTTTTAAAAATTGAATTGGGCTGAACTGAATCCCTCCTTTCCAACTACCCACTCCCTGACCCCAACAAACACACATTATACTTTTCCTTTCAAATTCACCTGACCAAACTCTTAAGTGTTCCATAGCATTTGCCAAGATTTTCCATTGCATCCTGGACCATCACCAGTCATCTTGACTTTTGTCCTGCCACTGGACTTCCATGACTCAGGAAGAGAGAGTGAGGCTGGTGACTGCAAAAGTCAGCTTCACTTAAATCCAATTCACTGGCAAGTCAAGACATCACCCTTGTGATGTCACTGGTCCTCCTTGAAAACAAAGAATGAACCACAACACAATGGCAGCTGTAGTAATTTTGTTCATGTAGTCAGGGAATTGATGCAATTTCTTTTACTCCTGAAATGTTTAACCAAATTCTTGTCTGACTAATTTGAAATATACTCTTGAAAAATAGGAAATAGGATCTTAGATTTAGGAAGGGAAGGGAAGAGAAGGGAAGAGAAGGGAAGAGGGAAGGCAAGCCAAGGGAAGGAAAGCATGGAGGTCTAATCCTTTCAGCATACAGATGAAGAAGCAAGGGCCAAGAGAGGTTGGATAACTTTTCTCCAAAGTGTGTCATCCCAGAGGTAAGGATTTGAACCTGGGTTCTCCAACTTCTATTCATGGCTCAAATGTAGAACCAAATAACATTTGAGGAAAAAGCTCTGACATGAGGCAACAACACCAGCTTTTTTTGAAGACTGGTATTGTTTTATTCATATGTAATATGAGAACAATAACATGTACCAAGGAGTTTTGAGGATAAAATGAGAAAATTTTTACAAACCACTTTGCAAACCTTAGATTGCTATATAAGTGCTATTTTAGCATTATACTGGTCACCTCTCCTACTAAATTGTTAGGCTCTGGAGCTCAGAAATACCCTTGGAATCTGTGCATTGCCTTAGTAGACAGTAAATTTGTTGAATTAGATAGGACTTGCACAGACTGCTATCATAAAGAGCTAGAGTTCCTTGCCCTAACCCTCATCCATGACATTAGTCTCCTCTCAGGAAAAGAATTTCAGATGGGGAGGGGAATAGGAAGTGGAGAGGGTAATACAGATTTAAAAATTGTTTAATTTGTCAGAAATATCAGAGCTGGTAGCAGAGCTGAGCCTTAGTCTGAGCCTTGCATTAGACCCATGTTGTCTGTGTAAGCATGGGTCCAGCCATTTGATCTCTTGGTTTCCCAGGCAGAGCTCTCTCATACTAACAAGACAGTGGCTGATCTGTCTGGGTAGAAAGAGTTTCCACAATGGGAATCCCCTGCTCTGACGAAATCTCAGGCCCTGACCAAAACCAAAGAAAATGTCAGGAGGTCCTGAATATGAGAATGCTGATTGTGTGTACCTTGTTGTTTAGTAGTTAAGTTTCATTCTGGGGTTGGCATCTGGTTATTTAAATTATTTTTAAGTTCTTGCAGAAAAAACATTGTTTGGAAAAAGGTGGGGGGAGAGAGACAGAGGCAGACAAAGAGACAGGATTTCCCAGGAAGGAGGTTCAGAGAAGCATCAAGACAGACGAAGAGCTATATGGAAAGAGAACCAAGGTGGAGTGGGAGGACATCCTTGATAGTTCTGCCTCTGACGGCGATGGCCTGTGGGACCTCAGAGAGGTCATTTACCTTTCCTCTGCCTTAGTTTCTTCATCTGCAAAAAGAGGGGGTTGAATGAGGAGGCCTCTGGGGCCCCTTCCAGCTTCAGATCTATCATAGCATTTCTATAATATTTTTAAGGTTTGCAAAACACTTTGCAAATACTTCATTTTGTTCCCGCAACAACCCTGTGAGGTACATGCTGTTATTATTCCCATTTCTCAAATGTGGAATTACACAGCTATTAAGTGTCTGAGGGTGGATTTGAATTCAGGCCTCTTCCGGACCCCAAGTCCAGTGCTTTCCTCACTGTACCATCTAGCTTAGCTGCCAGTAGGTGGATGAGCAGATCTACACTTTGTATTATTTTGTCTTATTTGGTGGAAAAATGGTTTTCAAAAGAAACAATCTGGTCCAGAACTGAGCAGGATGAGGAGAGCATTCCAGATTGCCTTTGGAACATGGAGCAGAACTTTTCGTGACCTCTAATTTCTCCTAGAAACAAAGGGTCGATCTTTTTAACATCAATATTTTTTTTCTGGTTGATAACTACAAAATTATGAACCATGTAAACACCATGATCTCTGAAGAATTAAAATTGTGGGTTGCTCAAAGGGTTAGGGAGAAGCATGTGGTGGGATGCCCATGGGTCAGGCTGCAACTTACAACCAGTGAAGAATTGTACAGACAAGGCATCATGGTCTTGGGACTGCAGAAGGAGTAAGTGTATGGTCACATAAGTGAAAGTGAGCAGATAAAAGCAGGCATTCAGAAAGTTGAGTATTAAAGTCCAAATTCAGTTGCACATGCAACATTAGCTCAGGTACTATTTACTTTAGAAATATTATATAACAACAGCATTCATAAAATATATCAGTAGTTGGATCTAGCCCTCTTTTCTGATTTCACAGACCACACATCCCTATGTAGTTTCTACCTATGGTAAAAATACTTCTGATAATAAGTGTTATTGTCTTGTATCACTTCATTAGAGGTATTACTATGGTCTGAGGCTAGTTAAATAATTTGCTTAGAGTTTAGATAGGACCCATCTTTAACAGGGTTAGCTAACTTTACTCTTTTTCTTAGTCACACAATTTAATTCTACCCCCATCTCCAATGGCCATTTCATAACTGTCCTTGGTCACAAAGGACTGCTCATATTTGTTTCATAGTCTCAACTGGGCCCTCACTACAGCAAGGCAATCCTTTTATATTTGATTTTGATATAATTGATTCACTACCTCACCATGGATGCTTTTCTAAATATTTTTGTCTCTCCTCAAACCTCTAATGGATCCCCCTCCACCATCCTCTCAGCTTAATACTTCACCTCACATTTCACTTAAAAAATTGAAGGTATTTATTTGCTGAGAACTTCCCCTTCACCATTACTCCTCATCTCACATCACCCAGATGCCTTCCTTCACCATTTCCTCTCTCATCCCCAATCCCACTCTTTTCTTAACTCTGTAAAGTCTGGCTTCCAGACTCATATTTAATTGAATCTACATTCTTCAAAGTTACCAAGGATCTCTAAATTGCCAAATCTAATAGCCTTCTTCCAAATCTTCATCCTTTTTTTTTTTTGTGCAAGGGAAGGCAGGGCTATTGGGGTTAAGTGACTTGCCCAAGGTCACATAGCTAGTAAGTGCTAAGTGTCTGAGACTGGATTTGAACTCAGGTCCTCATGACTCTAGGGTTGGTGCTCTATTCACTGTGCCACCTAGCCACCCCAATCTTCATCCTTTTTGATCTCTCTGAAGCTTTGGAAGCTATTGATCACCGTCTTTTCCTTGAATACTCTCTTCTCTCTAGGTTTTGGTCACACTACTCTTTCCTTGTTCTACATCTACATGTCTGATTAATCCTCAGTCACCTTTGCTGTATCTTCTTCCTAGTCATGTCCACTAACAATGAGAGTCTCCCAAGGCTCTGTCTTGGACACTCTTCTATACTGTTTCACTTGGTCATCTCATCTCTCATGGATTCGGTATCTGTGCAAATGACTCCTAGATCTACTAGTTCTCACCTCCCTTCTGACTCCCAGTCTTGAATCTCCAACTGCCTATTGGGTATCTCAAACTGGATATCCTTTTGGAATCTTTAACTCAAATATTAGAAACTGAACTTACTATCTTTCTCCTCAGACCCTCCCATTACTGCCAAAGGTGCCACCATCTTCCTATCCACCCAGGCTCCCAACCTAGGTGTCATACTTGATGTTGTCTCTCACCCCTTACATAGAACCATTACAACATAAACACTTTTTCATTTTCTGATGCTATGACCACTCTGCTGTTGGCCTTCATCACTTCATGTGTGGATTACCACATAGCTTTCTCAAGGATCTCTCCATTCTAGTCCATTCCCTCTAGAACACTCTCTAAAACATGTCTGACTATATCATCCTCTGATTCAATAAACTCCAGTGGCTGACAATTATCTTCAGGATCAAATATACTCTGTTTTGGCATTCAAAGCCCTTCAAAATCTGTCCACTAATGACTTTTCCAGTCTTCTTATGCCTTTCTCCCTTCCATGTGCTCAACTATCCAGTGATACTGGCCTCCTTGCTATTTTTTACACACAAGACACTTCATTCGTATCCTGATTCCATGCACTTTCACTGAGTGAACTCCATACCTGAACCTCATCTCCACCTCCCGACTTCCTTGGCTTTTTTCACATCTCCACTAAAGCCGCATCTTCTTCAAGTCCTTTCTTGGCCCTTCCTTGATGCCAGTGGTTCTCTTCTATTGATAATCTCCTATTTAGTATTTTTTTGGTATACTTAGTTGTTTGCACAATATTTCATGAGATTGTAATTTCCTTGAGGGCAGAGTATATGGACCTTTCTTTGTTTCCCCAAGGCTAAGCACAGAGCCTGGCACATTGTAGGTGCTTAATCAATGCTTGTTGGCTTAATTAGAGCAAGAGGTTGTAGATGGATAACTCAAAACCATCACTATTGATGGAAGTAACATGTAGTCACCCTTTACAAGGGGTAAGTAGCATTATCTGTTTTAAATTAATGAAAAGAATTCTGAATTTCTTTCCATTTCCCTAACCTAAGCACTTTTCACTATAATTTAAGCCTAAAGATAAAGGAAAGAGAGAAAAAAATCTCAAGAGAAAACTGGCTCATTGGCACCTAGATGATATCTCTTTACATATTTGGACTAATTATTTTAAATTCCCTTTGATGCTTTGCTGGAGCCTGTCATATGCTATTTATTTGTTGTTGGTGATTTCAGTCACATCTGACTCTATGACCCCATGTGGGACTTTCTTGGCAAACATATTGGAATGGTTTGCCATTTCCTTCTCTAGCTCATTTTACAGATAAAGAAACTGAGGCCAACAGGGTTAAGTGACTTGCAAAGGGTCATGCAGGTAGTTAAGTGTCTGAATCCAGATTTGAACTCATGATATGAGTCTTCCTGATTCTAAGCCCAGTCCTCCATGTACCACCTAGCTGCCCATGTTGTTCATACACGCCCCCTAAGTCATTACTTAACCTGTTCTGTCTTAGAATCTTGAATCTTTACTATTAGATATAATTTACTAATAGAATAACATAGCTCTCATCCAGATGGGCTACTGATGTGTCTATCTGGTCTTTCTTTTTTTCACTTAATTCAGCGATGTTTATCTTCTTTGCCCCCCTGGATGGCCCTTGTTTTGTTGTGTTATGCTAGGTACTCTTGGTACCCTTGTGAAGTCTATTCTGAAGGGAGACCCTTCTATCCTTGTAGCCTCCAGTATCCCACACTGTTGGTATTAAGCCACAGCAGTTGCTTAATAAATGGTTGCTGGATTCTAAAAACCAGCTAAATGAACAAAACATGTACCTTCTAACGAAATATTTTAAAATGAAGACCAGATGAACCAAAACACTGAGATCTCAACCAGGGTTCTTTGCTTAACACACTTCCCTATTATAAGTCACTTGGTATTGACCTATGATCTGTAACAAAATTTGCAATTTCAATCATGTATGTCTAATGTTTTCTGAGAACTTCTGTGTTTCATGTCCCTCTTGGGACCTCCTGTTTTTCTTCCTGTTTCATCTTTCAAGAATCATGCAGAAAGCTATTTTTCATTAGCACCCTCTGTTCTTGGAAAGAAATTATCTATGGTGGGTTAGAATATTTCAAATTTTGCTTTCTCCTACTCTGTTTCCTCTTTTCTCCTAATTCAGTAAGCAGAGTGATACAGTAACAATAACATGGGCTTAGGAATCAGAAGGCTTGGGTTATGATTCTACCACTAAAAAACCCTGACAGTCTTGAGGTATTTGGCATTTAATTTCCCTCATCCTCCGTTATCTCATCTGTAAGATGGGGGAATAATACAATTCTGCTACTTCACAGGATTGTTAGGAAAATCATGATCCAAAAATAATCAATATATCTATTCAGTACTAATAAAAAATCAGGAAGTAACTATCACAAGAGAAATTCCATTAAAACAACTAGAAAATGCATTAAGTATCTGGCAATTAACTTATGAGACATTTAGTCAGTATATACATTTAGTCACAGAATACTCTATAAAAATAGGGATAGAGGCTGGAGCTCTCATTTAGTTGGTATAGGGAACTTCCAGATGAGGACAGTCCCTTTATCAATGCAGTCCAGTACCTTCTCTGCATCTTTTGGTCTTAAAAAGTTATGCAGAACACTGAGAGGGTAAGTGATTCACTTAGAGTCACAAAGCCAATATGTCCCAGGTAGAATTTGAACCCAGATCTCATTCTACTACCCCAGTGGTGTCAAATAAAAATTAAAGCAGGTTCACTAAACCATACATAATGTTTTCTTTGGGTCATATTTTGACTTAGAAAACCACACATTAAGATAATTTGTGTTGTATTATCTTTTTATTTATTTTTTGAAACATTTCTGTTTCTGGTTCTGGTTCAACTATGGGAGAGTTGCGCACCACACTGGCACCTCATGGTACAACCTGCTTTCTCTCATCATAGAATTAAAGAAAGATAAATATTTGGACAGAGATTTATTCATTGCTTAGGGTTCGGCTATGCCAGTATAATAAAAATGATGCTATTACTTAAATTTATATGCAAATTTGTTGCTACATCAAACTACCAGGGGTATAATTTATAGAACAAGAAAATTAATGACTACATTCACATGGAGGAAAAGGTGTAGAATCTCCAGAATGAAAAAGGGAACACAGCATGACCAAACTTCAAACTACATAAAACAATAATCGTCAAAATTATGTGACACTGGCTAAAAGAGAAATCAATTAATTTCACATGAAATAATTAACTTCACTAATCAAATTAGTGAAACAGATTGAATAAGCCACCGAAGTAGTCTAGTACAATTGTCCAGTGCTTGAGAAATCCCAGAGCATAAGTTACTGAGGGAAGGATTCCTGAGTTAATTAAGAGTTTCTGGGAAATCTAGAAAGCAGTTTGACAGAAATTAGATTTAGATTAATATGTTAGACCAGATTTCATAATAATTTCTAAATTCATATGTGGCCTATAAATAAAAGATCACATCATGATAAACATGTCATTAGAGACTGAAAAGAAGTCATTGTCCCACATTTGACTAGGGAGAAATATTGTAAGAAAACAAAAGACAGAGTGGATCCCCAAAGACAAAGCAAAGAGGTTTGATTACGTGAAATTGAAAAGCTCTAAAAATCAGTGCTTTTAAAATAGGAGAACCTGGGTATGGAGATTGGGGGGAGGGGAATATTTATACCAGATATATCTGATAAAACTTCCATTACTGAGGAGATGAGTCATCAAAAGGTATAACACACTGTTTTGAAAAGAATTGTATACTGTCAACAGCCATATGAAAAAATACTCCAAATAACTGATTGGGAAAGGAAAGAGAATGAGCATTTATATATTGCCTATTGTGTGACAGGCAGTGTGATAAGGTGTTTTGTTTACAAATATTATTTTAAAATATTAACTCATTGCAAATACCATCTAATTTGATAGTTAACTACAAATTAAAGAAATGTTGCTGCTGTTTCATTTTTAAGAGGACCAATGGCATCATGGGGTGATGTTTTGACTTGTGCATTAATTGGATTTATGTGAGGCAGAGTCGTAAAAAGTTATCAGCCTCTCTCTTCCAGAGTCATCAAAGTCCAGAGGCAAGATGGAGGTCAGGATGACTGGTGACGGCCCAGGGTGTAGTTGCTGACCTTGGCATCTTTGACGCCTGAATAATCTCTAAGTGCTCCAAAGCACCTGCTTCAGCTGCCTTCATGGCCTTTGGAACAAATTGTTCTCATCTGCCTATTCTGCTGGGAGAAGTCTTCACATTCTTGGAGTAGACATCTTCCTAACTCACCGACAAATTTGAGACTTTTCAGTTACCCTCAACCTGGTTTAGTCCATCTACCAAGATAGTTCTACAGGGGTGTGGCCACTGCCCATGCTATAGCTTCTTGGAATCACAAGTTGTGTTTTGTCCTTCATTCTTGAAGAGGACCATGACATCAGGGAGATAGTGATGTGATTTGCAGTTGACTTTGATTTGCATGAGGGAGGGCTGTGCAAGGTCACCAGCCCCACTTTCTCCTGCAGAGCCGTCAAGGTCCAGTGGCCAGATATGGATCAGTATGACTGGAGATGGCCCAAGATGCAATGGGAGACCCTGGCCTTTTTAAGCAAAGATCTTTCCAGGTTCTCACTTTGAGTGAGGTAATTTGAGGCCATTCAGTAAATAGGCCTCTTTAAGTAGTTACTCAAGGGATGGCTCCTTTAATCTCTCCCCCCCCCCAAATATATCAAACTGGGAGGGGAAAACCCTCAGAGTTCCTGGCCAAAAGAGAAACATTTGCTATTTACTATTTTATTAGAGTCACAGGTGGGTGGATGAAGGTGGATCCACCAAAGATGAATAAGCAGCCCTGAAAAGTCTGCAAACCCTCACACCAGAGGTGCTAGTCCTCCCTGAACACCCCCTACACCCTAAATTAAGGAAATATAAATGAAAACAATGAGGCGTCACTTCATACCCATTATATGGGAAAAGATTATTTTAAAGAACAAATGGAAATAGCCAATAATGGAGGTGTTGTGGAAACAGACACATTTACAATGTTGGTGGAAGTATAAATTGGTTCAATTTTTGTTGAAAACAGCTTGAAACTTTGTAAGAGACTTAAATCTGATGAACACAATGGAACCAACCATCTACCACAGTTCTACTGACTCTCCCTAACCTCTTGAGGTTTATAGATCTCACTACCAGCTTCATACCTAGCCCCTGGGGACACAGATTCCCCTAACTATTCTTCACTTACAGTTCTCAACCTGTGGGGTATGTTCAATTTATAACAATGAAACTACATCCTGCATATCAAATATTTACATTATGATTCATAACAGTAGCAAAATTACAGTTATGAAGTAGCAACGGAAATAATTTTATGGTTGGGGGGGGTCACCACAACATGAGGAACTGTATTAAAGGGTCATGGCATTAGGAAGGTTTAGAACCACTGAGACTTAGGGGAAGCAGGGAGATCTTTTTTTCTCTTTTTAGTTCAACTGATAGAATGTTGAATTTCTCCAGAAAAACTTTTATTAAAAATTAAGGGGAAAAGGAAGAAAAATTGTTTCCATAAAAGCATGAAAATGAGTATGCAGAATAAAAATTTCTGTTCCTAAATTTAACATCTAGCCAGGGTTGCTGACTGGGCTGGGCTGGCTTGGCAGTTTGAGGAAGCCTATGGTTTCCTTTAAATACAACAGTTAATTAAAATCAGATGTAAACTTTTTTTTCATTCAAATCTATGGACCTCTGGAAATCTATCTGTGGATTCCAGGTGAAGGAACTGTGTCTTAAACAAAGCTTCTAGCCTAAAAGTAAATTGAAGCTTGATAATTGCCACAGTCATAGGATCATAGATCAGGACACTGAAGCCTGACAGACTGACAAATAGGGAGATGGACAGACTTAGGCTATCAATGTGTAGCTTATGAAATTATTGAAGTGTTACATACAAATTAGAAGACATTTAATTGTGGGAGAAGGGGACCATAAGAATGCTCCCTGTAGACTGGGAATAATATGGAGTTATGTAATGAAAAATTGACTACATGGGCAAGCTGAGAACAGACCCAGAGTTTGGTTAGCTGCTGGCCCCAGAATGAAGAGGAAAAAGCAACATCTGCCCAAGTAAAGGCAAGAGAGTCTCTCTGTGTCTCTGTGTCTCTGTGTCTCTGTCTGTCTCTCTCTGTCTCTCTCTCTGTCTCTCTCTCTCTCTTTCTCTCTCTCCCTCTCTCTCCCCCCCTCTGTCTCTCTGTCTCCCGCCCTCTCCCTCCCTCTGTCTCTCTGTCTCTCTCCCGCCCTCTCCCTCCCTTCCTGCCTCTGTCTCTCTGTCTCTCTCTCTCTGTCTCTCTCTGTCTCTGTCTCTCTCTGTCTCTCTGCCTCTCTCTCTCTCCTCTCTCTCTCTCAAAAAATTGTTTATTTTTGGTTTACAATATTCAATTCCACAAGCTTTTGAGTTCCAAATATTCTCCCTCTCCCTCTCCTCCCCAAGACAGCATGCAATCTGTTATAGTCTCTACATATACATTCCCATTAAACATATTTTCACATTATTCATGTTGCAAAGAAGAATTATAACTAAAGAAATGAACCACAAGAAAGAAGAAACAAGACAAAACAAAACAAAAAAGAGAGAGAGCAAATAGCATGCTTTGATCTACATTCAGACTCCATAATTCTTTTTCTGGATGGGGATAGCATTTTCCATCATGAACCTTTTGGAGTTGTCTTAGAACCTTGCATTTCTGAGAAGAATCCAGTCTATCAAAGTTAGTCATTGCACATTGTGGCTGTAACTGTGTACAATATTCTCCTGGTTCTGCTCCCCTCAGCATCAATTCACATACATCTTTCCAGGTTTTTCTGAAGTCTACCTGCTCATCATTTCTTATAGCACAATAGTATTCCATTACATTCACGTACTGCAACTTGTTCAGTCATTCCACAATTGATGGGCATTCCCTCAATTTCCAGTTCTTGGCCACCACAAAAAGAGCTGCTATAAATATTTTTGTACATGTGCATCCTTTTCCCATTTGTATGATCTATTTGGGATACAGCCCTAAAAGTGGTATCGCAAGGTCAAAGGGTATGTACATTTTTATAGCCCTTTGGGCATAGTTCCAAATTGCAGTCTTCTCTTAACAGAAGGCAGAAGGAAGAGGTATGGGAGAAGGAAGAAAATGGGAGGAGAGGTGGGGTGAGGAGTGGGAGGGAGATGGAAGAAACAGATAATTTGTGTTTATATAATATTCTAAGGTGTGTTAGCTCATTTGGTCCTTATAAGCACCCTCAGGTATAATCTCCATTTTATAGTCAAGGAAACTGAGATTTCACTGCCTGTGAGCAAAACTAGTGTAATTCAATCCAAGTCTGCCTCGCAGCTCAGACCTTTGTTCTTTGCCCTCTACTGTACCATGTCACTTCTTATTTAGATAGTCAGATGGGGATAAAAAAATATATTGTGATAAGAAAGCCAAGGAAAAGAGACAGAATATTTTGAAAGAGCTTTATCTAAAGTCCACATAAAGGAAAGGGACAGAGTGGAGGAACTCTCAGAAGGACATCTACTCATCTGAGGAAAAGGAAGGAGCAGAAAAAAAATGAAAATAACAAGCCTTGTTCATATCAAAGGAAGATAAATTCCTAAAGAATAATAATTAACATTTATAGAGCACTTCCAGGTTTGCCAAGTACTTGACATGCATTATCTCATTTGATCTAGATTTGTTTATTTATATGTGTTATCTCCCAGCCACCCTGTGAAGCTGATATTATTCATATCCAAATTTTACTGAATGGGAAACTGAGGTTAAGTGACTTGTTCAGGGTCACACTGCTAAATATCTGAGGGAGAATTTGTACTTAGACACTGGAGTCTTTCAGACTCCCAGAACTGCACTCTATTCACTCAGCCCCTTTCTTATATAGGTGAGGAAACTGAGATTTAGAAGTTCAGTGACCCGAGTAGGGTCACACATAGCTAGTGTTTGCTGCAGGATTTAAAATCCCTTTTCCCCTGACCTCTTTGGAGGTTTTCTATGAAATTAAAATAGTAAGTGTCAAGGGGGAGAGAAGAAGCCTTGTTTCTCCCTTCAAGAGTTCAGAAAAAGCATATGTTTTAAGGGTCAATAACAAGGATGGAAAAACAAAAATAAAGCCATGGGTAAAGGAATTGGAGCATAAATACCAGTAATCAGTAATCAATAACAAGTTTGTAAAGGCAAGGAGAAAAATGTTGAGACAAGACACGTCAGAATAAAGGCACTCCCTCTAGCTGTTGTAAGGTGTGCAAGATGAAAAGAGGTCTTAGATTTAGAGTCAGAAGGGACCTATAAGAGGTGATCTACTCCAACTCCCATCATTTTTGATATTCATTGACTTGTCTAAGGTCATGGAGTTTGGAAATAGCAGAACCAAGATTTGAATCCAGTGGGAAGAACTGTACCAAGTCATAGAGCTTAGAGCTGGAGAGGAACTGAGCTCATGAGCTCAACAGAATAGCAGGGCATGGCAAGTAGCCAAATGCCAACTTTGGTACTGCAAGAAAGCGTCACAAGGAGGAAAAAAGAGAGTGAGGCAGTATTGAGAGCTGCTAGCACTGTGTCCTAAGCATCAGACCAAGAACAAAAACTGATCTGGTGATGAAAACATCACTGAGAGGCTTGGTACTGAACAACTACAACCTGGGGACAGAAGAGCCACCATGCTAGGTCAGACCAGCTGACTCATGAGTCCAATAGCCTGCCTTTGCCAGTGGTATCAAGGGATTCTTTTGGTGGGAAAGCATGGTGGCCCAATATGATGTTGATCTAAAAAAAAAATGGGACTTCTGTCCCAGATGTCACTAAGCCCCTATAAGATAAATCACATTTATCCAGCTCTGTATAAAACCCTTTTCTCACAGCAATCCTGTGAGGAGGGTGAATACTACCTTCATTTTTACAGATGAGGGATCTGAGGATCAGAAGGTTGAAATGACTTGTCCTTAGTCACAAAGCTGAGATCCAAACCCAACTTTCCCAACACCCACAACCAGCTCTCTTTGCAATTACTCCAAGTTATAAGCGGTGAAATCATCCAAAGCGAGTATGTAGTCTCAAAACATTTCTAAACTAGGGACAATTAGCCATAAAACCCCAGTTAAGAGGGCCAAGTCCTACAGATATATGAGATTAGAAATTCCTTGAGGGCAGAGGCTGTGTCTTCTACTCTCAGTTCTCCTTTTTACCTTCTTCCCAGCCCTTAATACAGTTCAGTGTTCATTAAGGTGGGGGAGCTTCCAACAAAGAAAATGATGAGGTCAAAATGGTATCATAGATTTAGAAGGGAGTTCAGTTCAGTTTTACAGTTGAGAAAACTATGCCCAGGGAGATTGAGGGACTTGTCCCAATTCACAGAGATAGTAAGCATCAGAGATAGAAATTGAACATGTGTCCTCTGATGCCAGAGCTAAAATGTTTTCCCCTGGCTCACACTGCTTCCTACAATAGAACATCAGCTTTGGCCATACCCTGTGTAATTGTATCACTTTTTCTTTGCTTCCTTTTCCAGGCATCGTTTTTGCACATTATGGTCCAGTCTGGAGACAACAGAGGAAGTTCTCCCATTCAACCCTTCGTCATTTTGGTCTGGGGAAGCTCAGCCTAGAACCCAAGATCATTGAAGAGTTTAAGTACGTGAAGGAGGAAATGCAGAAACATGGAGGGAACCCCTTCAGTCCTTTCCCCATTATTAGCAATGCCATCTCCAACATTATCTGTTCCATGTGCTTCGGCCAGCGCTTTGAATATAACAACAGTGACTTTAAGAAGATGCTTAACCTTATGTCGAGAGGACTTGAGATCAGCATAAACAACCAGATTCTTCTAATCAACATATGCTCTTGGCTGTATTACCTTCCTTTTGGGCTCTTCAAGGAATTAAGGCAGATTGAAAAAGATTTAACTGTTTTCCTGAAAGGAATCATCAGAGAGCATCGGGAGACCTTGGATATGGAAAATCCCCAGGACTTCATAGACATGTACCTTCTCCATATGGAAGAGGAGAGGAAGAATAACAGCAACAGTAGTTTCAATGAGGACTACTTATTTTACATCATTGGAGATCTCTTCATTGCTGGCACTGATACAACAACCAACTCTTTACTGTGGTGCCTTCTGTACATGTCATTGAACCCCGAGGTGCAAGGTAATTAATGGTTGCTCTTGCTATCTGTGTTCTTCATTTAGGATCAATCAAAGAAGAAAAAGGAGGGGGGAAAGTAGGGATATGTAAAGGTACCTACTATGTGCCAGTCACCTTGCTAAGCACTGAGGATAGAAAGAGTCCCTGACCTCAAGAAGCTTACAATCTAATGGGGTAAGCAATGTGCAAACGAATACTATACAAAGCAAGCTACATCCAGGATAAGTAGGAAATAGTTAAAAGAGGGAAGGCACTAGAATTGAGGGGTTAGGGAAGGCTTCCTGTATAAGTTGGGATTATAGGAGTTAAAGCCAGAAGGGGGCTCAGTGACCACCTGGTCCATCCCTCTCATTTCACAAAGGAGGAAACTGAAACTAAGTGACTTGTTCAAGGTTCTAGAGGTAGTAACTGAGATGAGATTTGAACATGGGTCCTCTGATCACCTGGACCCCTTCTACCTTTTTGGTCTTCTTATACTGTACTGTCCCCTTCTATTGACACCGTTACCTCCTATCTTTTTGGCATACGAGGTGTTCCATCTCCAGATGATTCTCCATGCCTACAATATTCTCCCTCTTCCTCTCTGCCTCCTAGATTCCTTCAAGTCCCAACCAAAAATCTATCTTATGAGAAGACTTTCCTGATCTTTCTTGATGCTCATACCTTCTCTGTATTGATTATTTCTAACATATCCTGAATATATCCTGTTTCTAAAGAGTTGTTTTCATGTTGTCTTCCTTTTAGACTTGTGAGGTCCTCAAAGGTAGGAACTGTTTTGATATTTTTATCCCTAGCGCTCAGCAAAGTGCCAGGGACAGGTGCTAAATGAATGCTTGTTGACTAGTTGACTCTTGATTTCAGAGGCAGTGTATGGTGTTATCTCCAGTGGACATTTAAATCATGGGCAATCTCTTTATTCTGGAATGCTATCAGGGCAGCTGAGCTGTGTCTAAGAGTCGAATTTTGTCAATGTTGGCAAGACCAATATTTTGTTAGGAAAGGGAAGAACAAAAAGGAAATGAAAGTAAGGAAATGTAAGGATGGAGAGAGAGAGAAAAGGAAATGAAAAAGGGAGAAATATATATAGTACAATGAGTGGCTCCAGTGATTCTATCATGGTAGCCCACAGTGGTAGCAATGTCATAAGTTGCTCACTCCTGATTTAAACATTTAGAGTACAGTACTGATTTCCAAGAAACCCATGAAAGAAGAGGTGACAGTATAAAATCCATAATATTTTAGTGGTGAATGTCATCTAGTCCTAGCTCCTCATTTTATAGATGAAGAAAACAAGGCTGAAGAAGTTTAATTTCCTTGATCAAGGTCACACTGCCAATTATCAGTCATCAGGAACTATTTATTGAGCACAGTGTAAGGTACTGTGGAAGATACTAAGATTTGAAAAGAATCCCTGATATCTATGAGCTTAGAAACAAACACTTGAGTGACACCTCCATTCTTCTGACTTCATATACTCATGTAGCTCTAAAAAATTATCTTCCCCAGCTGGGATAAGGTCCAGTGAAAACTTGATGCTTGTTGGGGGTGGGTATGACCAGAATAATTTTTTTTTAAGGACATGACCCAATTGAGCTTATTCTTTATTCTCTTCCTTGCCCTTAAGTAACCTATATTTTACACTTTGGTACCACCCTGATTTCCCACTATATTGGACACTATCCTACAAGTCCTTGCCATCCCCTAAAAATGCCTCTCACTCTCTAGCCATTCTTTTGCTTGGGCTCTCCCTTATACCTGAAATTTCATTCATGTCATCCTTTAAGGTACCTTAAAGCATGAGTATAGTGGGACTGTCACCTTCCTAGTCCTGGACACTCACATAGTCTCAGGCTGCATTGGCCTTTTTGACTCATGTGTCATAGTGTTATTCATAATGAGCTTTTGGCCCACTAATTTTAAACTTTTTTTTTTTTTAAAGATAAGCTGTTTTCTAGCTATGCCTACCATATCATGTTCTTCTGAAGTTGATTTTTTGAGCCCAAGTATAAGACTTTACATTTAAAAATTTCTAATAAAATTCATTATATTAGATTTGGCTCAATGTTCTAACCTAACAAGATCATCTTGAATCCTGATTCTTACCCAATGTGCTCTTTCTCCTATTCAGCTTTATATCCTCTACCAATTAACTCAGCAGGCCATGTACGTCTTTATCCAAATTTTTGATAAAATCTCAAATCTGTACCTTGGCACGTACTTCAAGGATTTTTGCAAAGTATTCTCCTCCCCTATGCATATCTCAGCCCTTCTACAGCTTAGGGCTTCTGTGGCTAAAAAATTTAACCCTATAGTTGGTGATGAACCTCCCTGAATTCAGGCCTTTCCATCAGTCCATCACTGGGATAGTATTCAGTCTTTTCAACGTAGTAGAATCTGTTGGTATTGCCTTTGACAGCCCAGAACCATCTTCATGCCACCATAAGTGATTATAGTAAGGATTGCCGTGGAAAAAAAGGCACTTAATAAATGTTTATTGGATTTGGAGAAGGGCTCTACAGCTAGGTGGCAAAGTGGAGAGAGAGCTGGAAAGGCTTGAGCTCAAATCTGGCCTCAAATACTAACTGTGTGATCCTGAATCAGTCACTTTACTAGTCTATACCCCTGTTTCCTCAGTTATAAAATTGGGATGAAAGTAGCACTTAGCTCCCATGGTTATTGTGAGGATGAAACAAGATGATATTTACAGAGAATTTACCATAGTACCTAGAACATAGTGGGCATTTAATAAATACTTGTTTCCTTCTTTCCTTCCTGCTTAGCTTCATATAAAATTGAATGGGACTCTCTTCCATATCTTCTCATCTCTCTTTTCCTTTTTTTCATACAGAAAAGGTCCACAAAGAAATTGAGAAGGTCATTGGTCCTGACAGAGCTCCATCCCTCACTGACAAGGTCCATATGCCCTACACAGAAGCCACCATCATGGAGGTGCAGAGGATGTCTGTGGTAGTTCCTTTTGGCATTCCTCACATGACTTCAGAAAAGACCAGTAAGTCCATGCATGATGGGTTGGTTTGTTATGGGCATGTTTTTAGTATTTCTCTGAGGACAATTCCCTCTTCCACTGTGGATGGTTCAAGTCATGGGGGTGATTGTGTCATCAGAAACCAACAACTCCATCTTGCTCAAGGCAGATCCAACCATTAGGTGTCTCGTATGAGAAAAAGTACTGATAACATGTTATGTAACAATTAGGGATTTTTAATACATCCATTTTGATCTTCAATCACCTGTTATTAAATAGTCCTCAAGATGTCCCAGGACTCATAAGTCCAAGACTGTTTGGAAGATTTTCCATGAAAACTACTGCCTTCTGAAAACCCTTTCAGAGCCCAACTACAGTAACAGAAGCCTGTTTGGGTGGGCACAGATGTGTCTAATCAAGGTGCTTTACTTCTCTCCCTCCCTACACCTTCTCTCCTGTTTCTCACCTGACTATGGCACAGATGAGGCACCTGAAAAATATTCTAAATCATTATTGATAAGAATAATTTAATTTCTAGGAAATTAAAATAATCTTGAGATATTTTATACCTATCAAAATTGGCCAAAATGACTGAAAGGGAAAGCAACAAATGTTGGAGGGGATGTGGAAAAACTGGGAAACTAATTTATTGTTGGTGGAACTGTGAAACAATCCAATCATTTTGGAGAGCAATCTGGAATTATGCCCAAAGGTTTATTAAACTGCCCATACCCTTTGACCCAGTAATGCCACTACTAGGTCTATTTTGAAAGATGATTGGGAAAAAGGAAAACAACCTACAAGTTCTGAAATATTTATAGCAACTCTCTTTGTGCTGGCAAAGAACTGGGATTTGTGGAGGTGCCTGTCATTTGGGGAATGGCTGAACAAGATGTGGTATATGATTGTGATGGAATACTACTGTAAGAAATAATGAGCTCCAAAAAAGAGAAATAATGAGCTCAGAGATTTTAGAATAACATGGAAAGACTTGCACAAAATAATAAAGAGCGAAATAAACTGAACCAAGAGAACACTCTATACAGTAACAGCAATATTAGTTTAAGAACTTAGAGCAAATAAGTCATTTTGACTATTATAAATACCCAAATTAACTACAAAGGATATAGGAAACTATCTGCATAAAAACCCTATTAAATAGAAGTATGTATAGAATGATTTTACATACATATGTATATATATATGTACATATATATATACACACACACACACACACACACACACACACATACGTATATATTTGTGTCTAATGGAAGTCATTTCTGGAGGGGGAGGAAAGAAGGAAAAAGAAATTTACATGATAACTTTATTACATATTAATGGAATAGCAAGTTGTACATAATAGATTTGCAGTTTCATGTGCAACCATCTTTTTTATAATATTATGTTACAGAAATGCCTGTTTCATTCCATAAATTAAAAAAAACTAAATAAAAAAATAAAATAAAATGAGGGGTCTATATTAATTGACTTCTCAGGTGCCTACCAGATCTACTAATAATAGTTATAATAATGTACAATATAATTATTACAATAACAAAAAGTCATTTCTGCCTCTAATAACAATAAAACTAATATTTATATCACACTTTGTGATTTACAAAGTACTTTATAAATATTGTCTCTTTTTTCCTAAGTTAAACCCTATGAGGCAGACACCATTACTATCCCCATTTACAAAGGAGGAAATCAAGGCAGATAGAGGTTTGATGATTTGCCTGGGGTCACAGTTAGTGAGTGTCCAAGGCCATATTTGAACTCAGGACTTTCTGATTCCAAGTCCAGCCCTTTATGCACTGTACCACCAAGCTCATTCTAGATCTATGATCCTATCTATGACCCTTGGGTTTTGCATTTCTGGAAAAATTTGGCACCAGGGGAAATCCAGCCAGCCGAGTCATGAATGCTAACTCTTAGTTCAGTCTTCTATTTTAGAATACATTTTTATTGTTAGAATATGGACATTCCGTTCCCCCTCCATATATATGATTTTAATTTCTAGGAAAACATCTCTGGCATATTATTGAATCTTAAGTATCTAAGGGACCTTAATGGTCATCTTATCCAAGTTTTCACAGAGTGTATAAATTCCCCTTACATCATCTTTAATAAATGTTCAAATTCCTATCAAATGCAACTTTCTACAGTAAGCTTTCCTCAGATCCCTCAATGGAATCTTCTTTAAAAATATTCTTTAAAGCCATCTTGTTTCCCCTATTAGAATGGAAACTTCTTGAGGGCAAGATCTTTTTTTATCTTTCTATGTATATCCAGCACTTAGCACAATTCCTGGTATATAGTTAGCACTTAATAAGTGACTGTTGATTAATTGACTGATTAATTGCTCCAGTGACAGGTACCTCAATACCTAACACAGTGAGAGGAGGGCTAAATCTGGAGTAAAGGGAACTAGCTTCAAATATTACCCCTTCCACTTACCCATCATGTGACCTTGGGTAAGTCATTTACCTTCTACAGTGTTGGTTTCCTTATCTGTAAAATGTAGGGGTTGAACTAATACAACTCTAAGGTCCTGTCCAGTTCTAAATCTGTCATCCTATGACTCTAAGGCTTTCCCACTCCAATACTGAGCTGCTCTAGTTTTGAAAATTGTTTGAGTGACAGGTAGCTAAGGGGATAGGTCAGTGGACCTAGAAATAAGAAGATCTAAATTCAAATGCTGCCTCAGATACTTACTAGCTGTGTGACCCTGGGAAAATCACTTAACCTCTCAGCCTCAGTTTCCTGTTTTGCAAAGTAGGGATAATAATAGCATTCACCTTCTAGGCTCATTGTGAGGATGAAATGAGATATTTGTGAAGCATTTTGCAAACCTTAAAATGCTATGTAAATGTTACTTGTTTTAAATATCTGAATATTACTGGATGAGCAAATCATTCACTGAGTCTATATTAGGGGGTGTGCTAATTCTGAGGCACTACATGTTTATTTTCCTACTTCTCCAAAAATTGTTATTTAATTTGTTTTTAAGCATTCTCTTTTTAAATTTTGAATTCCAAATTTCCTCCCTCCTTCCAACTCCTTTGCCACCCACTGAGAAGGCAAGTAATATGATATTAATTGTACATGTGAGATCATGCAAAACATATTTCCATATTTTCCATGTTAGCCCTGTCACAAAAAAGCAAGAAAATAGAGAAAGTAAGAAAATTACAATTTGCACTTGGACTTCATACTTTCTCTCTCTGGAGGTGGATAGCATTTTTCATCCTCACCGCTTTGGAATTGTCTTGGATCATTATATTGATTAAAGCGGCTAAGTCACAGTTCATCATAGTTACGATGTTGCTGTATACAATGTTCTTTTAGTTCTTTTAGTCTGCATCAGTTCATATAAGTCTTCCCAGGTTTTTCTGAAACCATCACCCTCCTCATTTCTTATAGCACAAAAATGTTCCACTACAATCATATGCCACAACTTGTTCAGTCATTCTCCAACTGATAGGCATTTCCTTAATTTCCAATTCTTTGCCACCACAAAAAGTTGTTATAAATATTTTTGTACATATAGGTCCCTTTCCTTTTTCTTTGATCTCTTTAGGGGCACCAACCTAATAGTGATATAGTTGGGCTAAAGGTTTTACAGCCCAGTTTTATAGTCCTTTGGGCATAGCTCCAAATTGTCTTTCAGAAATAGATCAATTGAGAATTACACCACCATTTCATTGATGTCCCAATTTTCCCACATCCTCTCCAGCATCTGTCATTTCTGAGAGGTATGAGGTAGTACTTCTGAGGCACTATTTAATTCAGTGTATGGAGATTTTTACTACCTGATCTCCTGATAGATACCTATACTTATTCACCTAGATTTTTCCTTTACCTAATGTATATACCTGGGGAAAAGGTTATTTACTTATAATGCCTTACATAAGCAAGCATCTTTCTTGCATTTATTTTCTTGTTACGTTGGAATTGATGAGTCTCATTTTGGTAAATAAAACCACATAAGAAACTAAGTAGACTATTTTAAGAAATTTGGAGATGTTTAAGGACTGAGGAGCTGATCATGGTATGACATGTGTGTGTATGTATGTATTTGTGTTTTCCAGTTCTCCAAGGGTACACCATCCCTAAGGGTACTCTGATTGTAGCCAACCTGTGGTCAGTACACAGAGACCCTGCCATATGGGAGCAACCCAACAACTTCTGTCCTGAGCGATTTCTTGATAAAGAAGGAAAACTTATCAAAAAAGAATACTTTATTCCATTTGGGATCGGTAAGTTCCACCATGGAAGATTGGCTTTGTTCAAAAGGGAGTTGTAACTAAAGGGCCTTTAATCATTTCATGTCAAGATGGTAAAGAAAAAACCAAAAAATGAAACTCAAATGACCTTTTTTGTTCCCATAATGCTGACAAGCTACAAGTTGGCACAAGATGGGTAATTTAGATAATGCTTCTCTACTGTGATCAATCCTGACTTCTTTTTTTTCGCTTTTTGGAGGAAGGAAGGCAGAGCAATTGGGGTTAAGTGACTTCCAGAAGGTCACATGGCTAGTAAATATTAAGTGTCTGAGGCCAAATTTGAACTCAGGTCCTCCTGACTCCAGGACCGGTGCTCTATTCACTGTGCCACCTCGCTGCCCCATCAATCCTGACTTTTAAAAACAAACCTATCTTTATGGATTTTCAACTTGGAAATTATTACTAATAATAAAAACTAACATTTACGTAGCGCGTTAAGGGTTTTGAAGTGTTTTACATTTATCATCTCATTTCATTTGATCCTTACAACAAACCCATTTTACAGGTGAGAAAATTGAGGTTTAGAGTGGTCAAGTGACTTCCCCAGAGTAACACAGCTGGTAAATGCATGAGACAGGATTCAAATTAAAGTCTTCTTCGAAGTCTAGTAATTGACCATGCCATCTGTTGTTCCAGTTCTGCTACCGGAAATAATGTTCAAAGCTGCCCCAATGGTGTTCCTCAAACATAGACTGATACTGGGATTAGAGTCAGCCACTGGCCTTCTGCCTGAGTTGTTCTTTGGAAGGGATGAGATGTTGACTCCTGCCTGTCCCTATTCTTCTGGGGGTCTTAAATTGGAGAAAATATGATTCTCTACAGTTTAAAAAAATGCTTTTTTTCTTGCCAATAAAAATTGAGGGCACTATCTTAATGTAGGGAGTGAATAAAAAGCTGGCTTCGATGTCAGGAAGAAATAGTTTTAAGTCTTGCTTCTAACACATACCAGCTGTGTGACCCTGGACAAGTCACTTGAAACTTCTCAGTGTAGCCCTAGGTGACTCTCTTAAGATCATTCATTACAGAGCAGTGCTCATCTTCTGCCCTGCTCAAAGGAATTTCCTCAAGGTAATTCTCTATACCAGAAGTATCCCACCCAAATGTTGGCCACTAAGCCTTACTTAAGAATCCCTACCATCTGCATATTGACTTAGAAAACCACAAAGTAAGATTATCTATGTCTTATTGTATTTTTTATTTAGTTTGTTGACTAGTCCCCAGTGACATTGTAGCCTGGTTAGGGTAGCACTCCTGGCTCCTTGCATCACAGCTCTTCTGTATACTGATAAAATTAGAAATCTGGTCCCAAAACAGAAAGAAAATATGGGAAACAAATATGAGTAAGATAGAAGTGGCCTGCTGTAGCAGGAGGGGTGGAGAAAAGAACAAGAGTTTATTAAGCCAGGTATCATACTAAGGATTTTACAAAGATGATCTCTTTCATGCTGAGTTTTATTCTCTGATCCTTTGCTTTGATTTTGTGTCACATTCTGAGAATCGGTATCCTAAATTCTATAGAGGAAATACACCCTTGAGACCATTTGTCACCCTAGGTCAATTTTGTGACACTGGCTCTTTCATGCTCACATTTTTTTTTTTTATATGTAATCCTTGCTTACTTTTGGCCCATCTTTTCTAGTACTCCCCTAAAATCTAGCTGGGCAGTAGAGATAAATTCATACCCCCTCAACCAAATTCAGTCTTTGGGTTTAGATCTGGAAGGAAGCTAAGACTTCATCCAGCCTTGCCCCCTTCATTTTGTAGGTGAGGTAACTGATGACTACCAGAAAGATTGTCAATTGCTCAAATGTCAGCATGGCAAGAAAATTTAAAACCAGGAGTTTTGTTCAATTGTGTCCAACTCTTCATGACCCCATTTGGAGTTTTCTTAGACAAGATACTAGAGTGGTTTGCCATTTCCTTCTCCAACTCTTTTTACAGATGAAGAAACTGAGGCAAACAGTGTTAGGTCAATTGCCCAGGGTCACAAGTTAGTAAACATTTTGAACTCAGGTCTTCCTGACTCTAGACCCAGCACTCTATCTACTAGACCACCTAGCTAACATGTGCCACCTAACACTGATTGCTAATCCATTAATTTTTCTCAATTCTGTCCACCTCGTGATTACTGTAGATATTTGAGTCTCCAAATATTGTGGCAGATGATTCAGTCTCATAAAGGGTAAGGGCATTCACCTGCAATATTATTTTATTAATACATAGCTGCATAGAGATGGTGTATCATAGTAGATAGGAAGCTGACTTCAAAACCAAGTCTCTCATGCATACTAACTATGTGTTTCAAGGAATATCCCAGTCTCTCTATGTTCTAAGACAGAAGGGTCAAACATGCTACCAGACCAACACTCTGTGTACCTCATGAACTAGATCAAAATATAATTGGAAAATATTTACCAAATAAACAAAAATACAACTTAGATATTGCTAATTTGTGTTTTTCTAAATCAATATGCATCCACAGGAATCCAGTGCTCTAGGCAGCTCTCCAAAATTTAAATAACCTAGAGAGTACTGACCTGCATTGGTAGAGTTTCCTCATCTGTGAGTTCTCTGAACTATAGAAATCACAGGTCCAGGTCTATAGCTATATCCACAGTCATAGATATCTATATTTATATCTATCTCTAGTGAACTTTTGGAGAAGAAAATGACAAACCCCTCCCTACTAAGAAAACCCTAAATGGGGGTAATGAAGAATTGGACATGGCTGAAAATGACAAAAGCGGACTTTTATCTACTAATGGATATAATGGGGGAAATATAATTAAATATAATTGGGAAATGTTTTTAAAAAATAGAAAATCCACAAAGATATAGACAGATATAAATACAAACATAGATACATACAGATGTTGATATGGAGATGTACACGCGTGTGTGTGCATATATGTGCGCATATATATGCACGCGTATACATGTGTGTGTATATGTGCGCATATACGTGCATATATATACATAGATGTAGATATAGATATACACATATAGTTATAGATAGAGATAACCCTGTCAGGGCCCTTTTTCAGAGTACCCTAACTTGCCTGCAGGGGCAACCGGTTACTTACCCTACTTAATTAACACTAGCATACCTTTTAGAACAGAAGAGTCACGGCTCTGAGGTCCAAACAGAAAAGGTTTATAAAGATCTCTTTATGGGGAGGCCTTACAGCCAGATCTTAAGGCAGGCTTCAAAGATACCTCCAAGGCTTAGGTCTTATATATACCCCAGATCCACATACCACAGGTGACAGAGCCCTGCTGAACAGAATTGTGAGAGGGAGAGTGCAATTACAAGGGTATGAAGGCCCCAGGGTGTGGAGACGCCAATCAGGAACATCAGGTAACCCTATGCAAGAGAGTCTTGAGCAATGCAGTAACCCCTGGCTGGGGACAGTGCAATATGCTCTGACCTCCACAGGATCCAACTAATTCCCGGGCCTCAGACACTTCCCTGTGCCTTGACACAACCGTTTGCAATCTGCACGTATTTCATCACACAGCCCCTTTTTTGTTTTGTGCATCGCGCTCACGCTGGAGTGTGATCTGGCCCTTGAGCAGACTCAAAGAATTTTTTTCCATATGCTAACAGCACGTCTTATACCCACAGGAATACAGAATAACAAAGGAAGAAAACAAAAGACTAGCAATCCAAAAACCAACAATCAATTTCCAATCTCAGGCCCACTATGACACATTCTTCAGTTTGTTCCACAAGTCAGCACAACATCCTGTGGGGACAAGCCCCCATGGTCAGCACGACCCATGTCCCACATCAGTTCACCCAGGTCCATCCCCTCAGCTGACAAACCACCCTATTCTAATAAGGCCATACAGGTGGTGCTTCATGGCTTCCCACTGCAATCCAATGGCATTGTAAGGGGCGGGAGTGGCACAAATGGAAGTCCGTTGGCAATTTTCAGAGTCCCGCCAGTTCCGTCTTTGTAGTACTGAAATAGTCCCTTTGCAAGAGTCAGTAATAGTTATATCAACTGAGAAACAGGGCACGGTGGAATGGAAGGCTGAAAGCACGTCCCCGGACAGGAGTCATCACTGTGAGGCTGGCCACATTGACTAGCCTCGCCCCCAAGAGACAGCATAATCAGCGCAAAACAGCCATTGCATGGTCTTAGCTTGGCTTCTCCTCTGCCTCAGTTGCCTCTTGGGTCTCCTTTTCCTCTGCTTCCTTTTGTTGCTGTTGTGGAAGGACCCGGACCCTTTAGACAGGATACCAGCATGGCCCATGTTCTGTAGGGACATAAACATACCCTTCTCCCCTTACAGTTATTTCCTAAGGGCCCATCCACACTTCTCCTTTCTGGACCATAGCTTGTTCCCCAGCACTAGCCTTAATGGGATGCGGGACACCTAGCTGTTCTCTCTGGCACAAAAGATGTCTCATAGCCAGTGTCATTTTCAAATTTTTGTGATAATGCCAGATCTATAGGTTTCTGTCTGACGGGGCCCCTTTTTTGTTTAGTGAGAATCGCCTTTAGTGTATTATTAGTACATTCACTATAGGTAAAGATGTAAATACCTGGTTTTCTATAGGGCATATATACATATTACAGAATGCAAGTGACCTGTTTTTAAACAAATTCTACATCTTTTGATCCCAACAAAATTCAGCTTAAAATTTTGCTGATAACTCTACTTCTGGCTTACACTTGAATTTTACTATAGTTAAGTAAAAGCTACTAACAAAAATTTTTGGCTTTTCTCCTTTCTTCACAGCTAAATGGAGAGGTTCATTTACTTATCTAAACAAGGTGTGGACTTCAGGGTACCTCAGGGTTTTTGCCAGTGGGCTCCTTGTTAAAACTTAAATTCCCTATTGTTTCTACAGCACTCTCTCTTAATCAACTAATTTTACCTTGTACTTCAGTGTTTAGGTTTATTCCTGAGAATTTAGAGAGTGAAATGCTTCTCAACCCCCCCACTTAAAGGGAATGGAACTTCTGAAAAAATTCTCAGAGTGCCTTGTTCCACTTCCCCAAAACTGGGGAACCTAAAGCTCTCACTTTTTTAGATGTCTCTTTAGCAAAACTCCAATTTGCCTAAATGCCAATTAGTATAGTATTCTGATTTATCTTAGCACAAGGTTATGAATGTTATTAATTCACTTTTTCACATTTCCCTTAAAATGACCAAAATAAGTTCAAATTGAAACTCAAAATTTTTTCTCTAATAGGTGAGTCAGGGAATGGTTAATTACTTTTTTCTTTTCAATCCAAGGGAAAATTCCCATATTATTTCTCATCACCTTTTCCTCACTCCACTTAGCCAGAGTGGAATGAAGGGAGGGAGGTTTTTAAACCTTTGAAAGTCTCAGAACTTCTGTTCACACTTTTTTTTGACAAAATGACAAATGACTCTCACACACTCGCTCACATTAAGACATAAAGACAAAACAGAGAGACACAAATAAACAAAATGGATCCAAAAGTTTCACATAGGATTTATAGGAGATCTCCTGAAAAAATTTTAAAAGTTGCTGTCTCTCCAGATAGTAACGGAATCCAGGTGAAACTTACTTGATAACATTAGAAACAGCTGTATCACACCAACGTGTTCAAGCCACCTCTAGCACTTTTCAGTTCTGATGCTAAACATAGTATTAATGTACTCCACAGAAAAACAGCAGAAATTGGGAAATGCTGGAGTCCCTCCTTCTCCCATTTCAACTGAAATTGTGAAATATATGCCAAGGTGATCCCCCCCAACCCAGCCACTGGGGTCTCAGCCGGCAGAGACTCCCATTCAGGAGGCTGTATCTCCTCATTCGTGATAGGTACTTTAGCCTGTAGCCACTTGCAAAATTTATTGCTGGACCCACAATGGGGCTGCCCCAGGGGTTTCCTGGGCCTGCATTGTGGAGCAAAGTGACCTGACCTGCCACAATCAAAGCAAGCCCCATCCTCAAATACCCCCAAGCCTTTATGCAAAGCAGCAGCCTTGGAGAGACCTGTAAAATATCTTCAACAAATTTATGTGCCCTTTTGGGTGAGATACTCAAGCCTTGCTTTTTAACAAGCATCTCAACCTGTTTAGCATATACCTCTAAATCCTGAGCCTCCATCACTATATCCCCCATCCTGGGCTTCTGGGCCAAGTCCTGCAGCGACTATTCCCAGGCTCTTCTGTCCTCTCAGAGAGTCCTCTTTGAGAGTCCTCTCCACTGGCTTTTCTATCTTCCCTGCTCCTATTCCACGTCCCTGTTCCAGGCACCACTTGTCAGGGTCCTTTTTCAGAGTACCCTAACTTGCCTGCAGGGGCAACCGGTTACTTACCCTACTTAATTGACACTATGGCTCTGAGGTCCAAACAGAAAAGGTTTATTAAGGTCTCTCTATGGGGAAGCCTTACAGCCAGATCTTAAGGCAGGCTTCAAAGCTACCTCCAAGGCTTAGGTCTTATATACACCCCAGATCCACATACCACACGTGACAGAGCCCAGCTGAACAGAATTGTGAGAGGGGAAGTGCAATTACAAGGGTATGAAGGCTCCAGGGTGTGGAGACGCCAATCAGGAACATCAGGTAACCTCACGCAAGACAGTCTTGAGCAATGCAGTATTCCCTGGCTGGGGACAGTGCAATATGCTCTGACCTCCACGGGACCCCAACTAATTCCCGGGCCTCAAACATTTCCCTGTGCCTTGACACAACTATTTGCAATCTGAACGTATTTCTAATCCTCACATAACCCTTTACGTGTTTCCCCTACTGATCCCTGTCAGTATCTGCATCTGAAAATGAGTAGAATTCCACCTAGATCCATGTGAGGTGGGAGGACATGCATGTAATCCCTACTGCTAGGGAGGGTGAATTCTGGGTTCAGGAATTCTGGACTATAGGAAGGTTAAAGCCCATGGGGTTCTGTTGTATTGTCTAGCACTAATATGGTGAGCCTCCAGGACCAGGGTGCTAATGAGGACAAACTAGCCCAGGTTAGAAAACCAGAACAAGGTGATCAATATTGGGCTCAGGACTGTGAACAGTTGAGGCCCTGGCTGCCTGGGTGAGATAGGGAAACCCAATCTCCATGCTCTTCCTCCAAAAAAGAAAAAAAGAATTTCACATCAATTCAATTGGCCCTATTGGGGTAGGTGGAGTAACTTGTACTAATTTTTTCTATAGTATTTTGTTTTTCCCCCAGTTACATGTCAAGAAAATTTTTAGCATTCATTTTTATAAGGTTTTGAATTCCAAATTTTCTTCCCTCTCTTCCTCCCCTCCACTCTTCTGAAAATGGTAGGCAATTTGATATAGTTTATATATGTACTATCATGTACAAAAAATTTCCATGTTAATCACAGTTGTGAGAGAAGAAACAATTTTTTTTAATGAGAAAGAATAATGTAAGTAAAAAAAAAAACCTTCAATCTGCATATAGAGTCCATTAGTTCTTTATCTGGATGTGGATAACATTTTTCTTCATGAATCCTTTGTACTTGTCTTGGATCATTGTGATGCTGAGAAGAGTTGAGTCATTCATAGTTGCTCATCGCACAATGTTCCTAATACTGTGTACAATGTTTTCCTGTTTCTGCTCATTTCACTTTGCATCAGTTAGTATAAGTCTTTCCAGAATTTTCTGAAATCTGATTGTTCATCGATTCATTTGTTTTTAATCTCCTCTTTAGGAAAGCGTGTGTGTATGGGAGAGCAACTGGCAAAAATGGAATTATTCCTAATGTTTGTAAGCCTTATGCAGACCTTCACCTTTACTTTACCTAAGGACTCCAAAAAGCCCATTATGACTGGAAGATTTGGCTTGACTTTATCACCACATCCATTTAATGTGATTGTTTCTAAAAGATGAAGAAAAGACCCAAGAAGTGACGGTGGAACAGAAAGTCAACTTAAAAATGAAATTCTTCTGCAATACTGGTTCTTCCTTCTACACTTACAAGTAACCATTCTGAGGCTTAAAAATTTCTGGTTCCAGGTCCAGATTAGGGGGAAATGGAAACGGGAAAAGGCAAGAGTAGGAACTTGCCTCTCACAGAGAACACCTAAATCCTAACAGAAATACCCCAAGCGTGCTGTGACTTCATCAGTCCAGTCACTCGTATTTGTGAATTTACTTAAGTAGATAATGGCCAAAGTTCTGAATTGGGAAACAGACAATATAGATTTTAATCCTGTTCAAGACTAATAAGTCAGTTCTCTCACCTCTTTGTGCCTCAGTTTATCCATATGGAAAATGGGAATGACAATTTCTAAGGTATGAAGATTAAGAATTTGTTTTTCTTGTTGAAATGAACCTAAGAAAAAATAGGCAGCCTCTTGAGACTGTTGCTTGGTTATGACAGGTGACAAAATATAGAAGCTTTATCCACACTTGAATACTTTTAAATAGAAGTTATCAAACTTTTTGGTCTCAGAACCCTTTGACATTCTTTAAAAATGATTGAGGAGTCCCCAAAGAGCCTTTGTTTATGTGGATTTTATCTGTCAATATTTACCATATCAAAATTAAAACATCTTAGTATTATTTATGAAAATAGTTTTGACTTCATAAATTCCCTGAAAAGGTCTTGGGGCCCACCAAAGGCCCCCAGATCATACTTTAAAAATCACTGCTTTGGAGTGAAGAAGTAATTTCAGTTGGGACCTCAAAACTTGGAGCTACATTTAGATCTCACACTTAGCTTTTTTTTCTTTTTCTTTTGGTGAGCATTGGAAGAAGCATACTTCTCCATGTCGAAGAGGAAAATTCGTAATTTATCCTTTACGATGAGCCGTAGCTTAAATCTGTGTAACTACCTCTGAGCGCTCAGTATATGCATGAGTGATAAGCACAGCTGAAGAAATGAGCTGTTTATGTTGAAGAATTCCTTCCTTTCTGGGTTTAGCTTGGGATGATAGAGCTTTGCTTCTTGCACACTTCATGACTGCAATGTTTCGGTTGGCTTTCTTCTTGTGGCGTTGACCAGAAGAGAATAAAAATTCACCAGGGAATGGTTCTGGTTTCAGATCTCACCATACTTGTTCCATTTGTCTTTTCTCTTTTCACTTTTCCAATAAACGCAACCATTTCCTTAGAATACCTTCATAGGCCACAGACAACAGCAACAACAACAAAAACATCCCCATCATGCCTGCACGGAACCTGGCAACTGTTTTTTTTTTAAGTCACATTTTAAAAGAACCTACATCCCAAATTCTTAACCCAGGGTCTGTAAATTTAGATGGGAAAAAAACTTTACATCTTTGCTTTCTCTAACCTTTATAAGCCTATGCATTTTATTTTAGGTCCTTAAAAATATTCTTCTGAGAAAGGGTCCATAGGCTTCACCAGGCTACCAAAGGGATCCATTACATACACACACACACACACACACACACACACACACACACACAATTAAGAACCTCTGACTTAGATGGACTAACTTGAATTTAATATTCTTTGTTGAACTGAAAATGGCCAATTTCTTTCTTTCAGTGCAACTATTTGGGAAAAGCTAACGTTTTAGTCTAGTTAACCAGTCTATGGTAGGCAAAATCTTTAGAGTAAAATTCCTAGGTTTCTTTTTCATTGTGGAGGGAAAAAAAGACTTTTGGAGAATATTTTGCATTTCACTAAAAGAGATGGAGTATTGTTTCCCCTTATCCATTACAAACATAGGAATGAATGAAAGAATTAGTATTAAGTATTTACTATGCAGAAAGCATTGTGCTAAGTACTGGGGAGATACATAGAGGAATAAGGCAGCCTCTGCTCTCAAGAAACTCACATTTTTTAAAAATTTGTTTTTCTATTTTATTTTTTCTAATAACATGTAAAAACAATCTTAGCATTTTTAAAATTTTGAGTTCCAATTTAATAAAGAATATACATGTACAGTCATGCCAAAAACAGGCCAAAAAACAAACAAAACAACCCAACAACACAAAGAAAAATAAACAAGTTTTAAAAAAATGTCTGCTTCAATCTGCATTCAGAGTTCATCAGTTCTTTCTCTGAAGGTGGATAGGACTTTTTATCATGCTTTTCAGAACTGTCCTAGATCACTGTAGTGCTGAAAGTAGCTAAGTTATTTATAGTTGATCACTCTACATTAGTGCTGCTACTGTGTACAATGATCTTCTGGTTCTGCTCATTTCACTTTGCATCAGTTCATGTAAGTCTTTTCAGATTTTTCTGAGAGCATCTTACTCATCATTTCTTATAGCACAATAGTATTCCATCACAATCATGTACCACAACTTATTCAGCCATTC
>CM053592.1:33586764-33608428 GCA_028646515.1 Pseudochirops corinnae | reverse complement strand
TGAAAACTATGTGGCCATTCTAATGTTAAGCTGTTGTGAACACTATATTGTAATTTTCTGTGATAAGATGTAACATTGTGTATATTGTATTTTGATTTGTTGTGAATGTTTGCCTTAATTTGGTATGGAATAAATAGAGTTCACTATACTGTGTAATCAGAACCTTAAAAGCTGTTCACAGTAGCATTCTTTGGGGAAGCTGCTTATGCATGGCATTACACCATTTCACCTCCATTGCTGGTCCAATGGCTAAGGAGGTTTCTTTTTCCTTCCTTCTTTCTTTCCTTCCTTCCTTCTTCCCTTCCTTCCTTCCTCCCTTCCTTCTCTCCTTCCTTCCCTCCTAAGAACTATGGAAAAACTTCTGAGTTTTGAATTGAACGAGAATGACAGAGCCCTATGTTTTATGAAGAAGAGGGATTATGATGATCAAGTACTTCATATGAAGCCAAACTGGAATGAGAGAAATGCTATACTGTAGTAGACCCAATGGGCTGGTGCTGAGTAGTGTCCAGCAGAAAAGTGTCTGGTGGAGTCCAGCTGTCTAGAAGGACAGTGTCCAGTGGAGTAGATTTCTGCTAGAGACCATCAGGGAGCAGGCCCTACTTTAGCCACTTCATGGTATTCCTAGAAGACATCAGCTCCCCAGCAGCACTAGAGGCATAAATTGGCCCCATGCATATATGCCTTGACCACCTATGTCATACCTGCATATGTGTTCCATATTTGTATCTTTTTAGCTAGTGTACTCCTAGGTTTATGGGGGGAAATGTTTAATTACTACTTTTTTTTACTACACCATTTCTTTAATTGTCTTTGTTTTGAACTAATTGTGTCTCCTGGCTGATTATTAAAGATAACTATATCTGTAGGGGTTCACAAGTTTTTAGTGAGTATAGATAAAGAACCATGAACCATTTCTGTGGTTGAACCCTGCAAGTTTAGAGGTTCCCCCAAGCACCACATTTCCTTTTTCCTAATTCATAATCTTTATGGCAGATTGTAGTAACTTACATAGGACTATATTTTAGACTGCCTAAAAATCACCCATTCCCTGAAAGAGTTCTGTTCCCCTAAGCAACTAATTCATTCCCAAGGAATGATTTTGGAACTACAGGAGGCAGGGAGATATAAGCAAAAAAGATACTTCTTATTCAATATTTCTTTTTCCAGGAGAGAAGAATTTTTTTCCAGTGAAATAAATATTCTCTTATTTAGGCAGCATTCTAAGAGTTGAAGAGGAGGTGCCAGTCTTCATTGGTAGAGGGAGTGGCTTGCACTCATGAAATCACAGGTCAGAATGGGAATGGGGGGAAGGAAAGAGAGAAACTATTAACTCTGAATGAAAAACACAGCACTCATTCATCTGAAGGTTGATATTGGTGTCTGAAATATCTGAGGAATCTTCGACTAGCACAAAATGAGTGTTAATGTAAAATCGGTGTTAACCTCAAGCTGGGCTTGATTAATAAAGACTTTTTACCTTTGCAACAGACCAGAATTTTTCACCTGAGAATAAGAATCACGTGGGCTAGGAGGCCCAGAGAACTCTCCTTGGGGATCCAGGCTTGGCCAAAGGGCTTTGGGACAGTTCCAGAAAGGAAAAGCAGGCTTCCAGCTATGTTGGGCTGAACCCAACACTTGCCACTGTGAAGTGTGTGCTGAGCAGGAATGGAAGGGCCATCAGTTTGTATATAGCTTGTATATACTTGGCTATATTTGTCTCCCCTATTAGAATATCAGCATATTGAGAGCAGGGACTGTGCTTTTATTTTATAGCCAAAGTATAGCCAAAATACACATATAGGTTTGTACATATATCTCTTACACATATAACTATACACATAGAGCTTAATAACTAAAATATTTGTTGATAGACAAGGGGGTGGAAATGGGAATCAGGAAACAGATTTGAATGGGAAAGGAGTTCACAAATAGAGTCAACAAATGAGAAGAAATAAGCAACAGAAGCAGCATTAGCTATGGTACTCCTTGTTCCTTGAGGCTACCTCCCACTGTTTCCCCACCCCCACCTCTCCATCCCCAGAGTAGGACAGAAGATTGCAAGCCCGATCCCAGCCCAAGGAAAACATGCCTGAAGCAAGGAATCATTTCATGCTGGAGCTTCCCAAAGACAGAATGGTAATGGGGACATAAAAATATTCAACAAGAATATTTCCTTTATTCCTTTGAGGCTGAAATACACACTCCAGCAACTTTCTCTGGAGAAAATTTGGAGGGAAATCCGCAGGGATTAAGGTGAAAAGTTGAGGTCATCCAGATACACTGAAGGAGGCTTGTTGTGGTCTGGAAGGAAAGGAGTATGGAAAAATTCTTGCTGTTCCTAACAAGTGAAAAAAAGTTTAGCTTGGCTTCATCAGGACAAACAAAACTTGGGTGGCAGGAGCAGGAAGAAGAGAAAGAATGCTCTTAAGGGTTCTTCTCAATGTGGAACAATTCCTTGTGAGGTAATCTGATTCCTGAGTTGGATCAGAAAGGATCCCAGACAAATGAATCACTTGAAAATCATCTACATGGTAGGTAGTAAGGTCTTTCTTTTATGGAGATAATAAAATGGATCATTTTAAATAGGGATGAGAAATTGAATCTTATTCTTTTGATGGGGGCATAATAATAATAATCAAAATTTATATAACACTTTACTCTTTGCAGAGTGCTGTCTTCACAAAAATCCTGTGAGGTATGTAGGGTAAGTTGGGGTTTTTTTTTCTTTTCCAATTTTGCTTCTGTTTTGAGATTGGATTTCCCCGTCTCTCCCCCAGGCTGAAATTGCAATGGGTACTCATGGACCTAATCCCACTACTGATGCACATGGAAACTTTAACCTGCTACATTTTTCCGATCTGGGCAGGTTTGCCCCTGCTTAAACAGCCTGGTGTCCTGCGTTCCTGAGGGCTCATCATCTTGGTGCCAGAATTAGTGTGGTCACCCCATTAGTGTATGCCTTATCGAAATTCAGAGCTCCTGGACTTCCACCAGCCTTAGTCTCCTGGGTGTTTATCACAATGTTTGGTGCAAGTACTATCATGTTCACTTAATGATAATAAAAACAACAACAATTTACAACAAATAACATTTATATAATGCTTATTGTGTGTCAGACACTGTGCTGAGTATTTTAAAATTATTACCTCACTGAATCCTCACAACAACCCTGGGAGGTAGGTGCTATTTTACGATGAGGAAACCAAGACAAACAGAGGTTAAGTGACTTGCCCAGGGTCATACTGCTAATAAGTATTGGAGCTTGAATTTGAACTTGGATCTTCCTGACTCCAAGTCCACTATGCTTCTTGCTATCCTCTAGAAACTGGGTCTCATTCAGTGAATGAGCTTTTATTAAGGGCTTACTATATGCTAGGCACTGTGCTAAGCCCTGGGGATACAAAGAAAGATAATTTTTTTCAAAATCCTGTCCTCAAGGAACTCAAATGTAAAGAGAGGGAAACAGAAACCATGTAAGTAACTAGGTCTATACAGTATATGATGCACAAAGAGTAGATGAATGTCACCTCTGAGAGAAAGGCACTAGCCCTTCTAGACTGGGAAGGGTCTCCTGCCAAAGTGGTATATGAGTTAAGCCTTGTAGCCCAGAAAGTTTGTCTTGCCTAGGCTCACACAGCTAGACATTGCCAGGGGCAGCTGGGACTCCAGTCTAATTCTGACCACAAACTGGAGCTCTCCTCATTATATTGCACTGCCTGGTTAATTAAATAGGAGACATTCAAGCATACCCCAACCATCAAGTGTGGCATCTTGGTGGCACAAGGAATAGAACACTAGACTTAGAGTTCAAATCTAGCCTCAGACACTTATTAGTCTTGTGACCTTGGTGAAGTCACTTAACCTCTGTCAGCCTCCATTTTCTCATCTGTACAATGGGGCTAATAGTCTCACCTATTTCTCAGGATTGTTATAAAACTCAAATGCAAAGTACTTTGCAAACCTTAAAGTGGCAATATACAATGTTTGCTATCCTTATCATCAACATCACCATAGACCATCCCTGTAGGAGCTGGAATCCTTCCTGCTGAAGACTTCAGTGTCAGTCAAAAAAATGTAGTGCCAAAGCTTTATTTACTTGGCAGCTCTCTCAGTTCAGTCCCTTTGGTCTTGATGTTCTCTCAATATGTCAATGATTACAAGGCAAACCCATTGTAGTACTCCATGGTCTCAATGAATTGTCAAATAGTTAAAGGTATATGCTTGGTTTGGGGTAAATACTGACTCAACTGATTCCTCTCAGAGCACCCTTAATCTCCAGTTTGGGACTAAGACAGAGAGAAATCCTGATGAGGTTCCCCTGAATCCCTTCTGTTTTGATGGTGAAGAGGACTGGTGGGTTTTCTCCACCATTTCAGTAAAAGTAACTTCCTGCAGAGCTTAGGAAGGGTTGTGGCTATCTCCAAGATCCTCATTACATTGCTGTTCCCTTTTTTGCCATACTCCATGCTGTAATCTTCATGGCAACTGCTATCCTTAAGAACCAGGACTTTCTGAAAGGGGAAGGGGCTTGCTTAGGACAAGAGGATTGCTTATCATTAAGACTGATGGCACAGAAGTGAAGTGAGCAGAACTAGAACATTGTACACAGTAATAGCAATATTGTATGGCAATCAACTGTGAATAACTTAGCTATTCTGATCGAGACGATGATCTAAGATAATTCCAAAGGGTCCACGATGAAAGAGATGAGGAAGAACTGATGAGCTCTGAGTGTGGATTGAAGTATACTTTTTTTTTAACTTTCTTTTTCTTGCTTTTGTGTGTGTTTTCCTTTGCAATGTGGCTAATATGGAAATGTTCTGCATGACTTCACATGCATAATCAATATCATATTGCTTGCCTTCTCAAGGAGTGGAGGAGGGGCAAAAGGAAGGGAGAAAATTTGGAACTCAAGATTGTAAAAAATGAATGTTGCAAATTGAAGTAGTAGTAGTAGTAGTAGTAGTAGTAGTAGTAGTAATAGTAGTAGTAGTAGTAGTAGTAGTAGTAGTAGTAGTAGTAGTAGAGACATTACGTGCTTTATGAACAGATTTGAATTACTCAAATTTGACTCCCCAAGCTGACTGGGCTCTGAATCCCTGCTCCTGCTTCCTGCAGTGGCAGGGGCAGCAAGAGCAGCATCAGCAATGTATTACTATTTTTAAGGTTAGCTAGGTTTACAGGACAACTTAGGTACTTAACTCATAGGAGAACTATATAGAATGAATATAAAATCTAATCACTATTTGTTACCCAATGTATTAGAAAATGCATCTGCATTTCCAGTTGGAAAATACATTCCTTTGCTTCCTAGGAGCAAGTATTAATTTCATGGCTATAGTCGCCATCTTCAGTGATCTTTGAGCTCATGAATATAAAATCTGATGCTGCTCCCATTTCTTCTCCCTCAATTAGCCAGGAAATGATGGGACCAGTTGCCAAGATCTTAGTTTTGTTTGTTAAGCTTCAAACCAGCTTTTATATTCTGTTCTTTCACCCTCATCAGGAGGCTTCTTAATTCCTCTTTACTTTCTGCCAACACAGTGGTATCGTCTGTATATCTGAGATTGTTGATATTTCTCCCAGCAGCCTTAATTTCATCTTTTGATTCATCCAGCCTGGCATTTCACATATGCTCTGTATAGGAATTAAATAAGGTGACAATATACAGTCTCGTCATGTTTCTTGTCCAATCTTAAACCAATCAGGGGCCTTAGCAGCAGACAACAACAGCAGAAATGACTCCTTCTCTAAATACCAATGAAGGATGAGTGAAGCAGTGACAGGCTTCTAAGTAGATTCAGGATAAAGTGACAATAACAGGGGTGTCACCAGATCATACCAAGGAGCTAAATGAGGCAAGGGTGGGAAGCATCGAGGTACAGTCAATGGCTAGAGTCCAGAGCTGAGAGGACTCTGGAAGGAGAAATATTCCAGCCACAGAGATAATTGAAAACTAAACCCAAACCCTCTCCTTTACTGTATTAGTCTGGGAGAGTGTACTCATCAGTATACGTGGGGGTATGAAAATCAATCTAATGATTTCATATTCCCCATTATTTATTTTGCTATTCTATCCCAATTAAATGCTTAGTTATTTTATTTGTGGTTCCTCTCTGATATGTTAGTAAATTAGGCATTGGATGGTGGCTTGAGTAGCACATTGCTCTTACATTAAATCCAATGATGCCTGAGAATTCCAAAGGGTATAGAATATATGTATTGCACATGGTTTCTTTGGGAAAATATATTCTAATTATTTTGCCAATGAACTTTCAGAACAAAACTCAGTCTTAACTAAACAGTTATCCCTGGACTAAGAGTCCATTTGTGGATGATATAAATCACTTACTCTTCATTCTCTTCTCTACTAACTGCCTGTTAGATCTTCTACCAAACATGGACCGAAGAAAGGAAAGAAAAGTGAAAATTGAAACTCCCAGTTTTGCTCCTTGTCTGAAGCTCTGATAAATAGTTTCAAAGAACTGTGGTTGGGAGATCCATCCTGCCCTACCAAAAAGTGACATAGGAGAGAATAGACTGGGGGAGGGGGGACACACTGGGATGGCTGTTTTGGGGTGGTGGGTAGGGGAAAGAAGGGGAGAAAATACGTAACTCAAAATCTTGTGGAAATGAATAATGTAAACTAAAATAAAATTTAAAAAAAAATAGTTTCAAAGAACCTTAAACCCACATTCAACTCAACTGGGAAAAAATTCTGGCCCCTCTGATCCATTATTTCATTCTGCTTCCTTGCTCTACAGATGAAGAAATCAAGGCCCTCAAAATGAGACAATCTGTCCCAAGACAGCTTGTTGTAGGGCTGGATCTAGAGCTCCTGAATTCCAGTTCAGTATTTTCTAACATGTCCCATTGTTGATTTTGAATATTTTTTTCCTGCCAACCTTGTTTGGTTGAGGAATGGTTTTGGTGACTGGGCATTCCTTTTGGTGCAATACATAGAATATCAGGCCTGAAATCAAGAACGCCTGAGTTCAAATTCAGATTTCAAAACCTATTAGCTATGTGACCTTGGGCAAGTAACTTAACCTCTGTTTGCTCCAGTTTCCTTATGAGTAAAATATGTAGTACCTACCTGCCAGGGTTGTTGTGAAGATTAAATGAGTGAGTGCTACATAAATGTTAGCTAGGGGCAGTTAGGTGGTACAGTGGATAGAGCATTGGCCCTGGAGTCAGGAGGACCTAAGTTCAAATCCTGCCTCAGACAGCTGTGTGACCCTGGGCAAGTCACTTAACCCTGATTGTCCCACAAGAAAAGAGAAAAAAAATTAATGTTAGCTATTATTACTATGAAATCACAATTAGGTCAAAGAAAGGAGAAAAGGACCCATACGTACAAAATATTTGTAGTAGGTCTTTTTGTAGTGCCCAAGAATTGGAAATGAAGGGATACCCATCAACTTAGAATGGAATTCTACCATGCAGTAAGAATTGACAAAAGGGATACATTCAGAGAAACTTGAGAAACTTTGTATGAACTGACCCAGACTGAAGTGAGCAAAATGCATACAGTAACAATAACATTTTAATGACAACCTTGGAAGACTTTAGAACTGGTCAATACAATGAGCAACCTCAATTCCAGAGAACCAGTGATGGAGCAATGATACCCATCACCTGACAGAGAGGTAATGAGCTTAGGGTGCAACATAAGATATATATTTTTAATGTGGGAATTTATTTTGTTTGGGGCAGTTAGGTGACACAGTGGATAGAGGGCTGGGTTTGAGGTCAGGAAGACTCATTTTCCTGAGTTCAAATCCAGCCTAGACACTTACTAGCTGTATGACCCTGGGCAAGTCACTTAACCCTGTTTGCCTCAGTTCCTCATCTGCAAAATGAGCTGGAGAAGGAAAAGGCAGACCACTCCGATATCTTTGCCAAGAAAACCCCAAATGGGGTTGTGAAGAGTTGGACACAACTGAAAATGATTAAACAACAATAATTATTTTTCTTGACTCTTTATTTTTGTTACAAAGGTTTTCTTTTTCTTTTTAATTTGGTGGTAAGAGGAATGGGAAGGAGAGAAAAAAAATAATTTTTGGTAACTAAAAAAAAAAAAGAATTTAAAAGGAATGATTTTGGTGGGGAGGCAATTAATACTATTGGACAAAATGAGATTTGCTGACTACCTCTCGATTTCATTTTTCCGTTTGCTTCTTATTTCCATTAGAAAATATAGTTTGCAATTGACTACTGCGTTACAGTTCTTTCATTTAATTTAGGGCCAGTTGTCCATTGGAAATGTTCAGAGGGCAGTGTGATCAGTGAACTGTGGTCTATAATCTTCCCAAATTCTGCTAGTTTAAAATATGTCTACGTAAAACTAAATAAATATTTGAATGTGTTTTTAGAAAATACCAAAATAAATATCTCTATCACATTGTAGTGTTCTTTCTTTTACCATGAGAATTCGCGATTTCTATGGAAACATCCCAGAAAGTATCTAATTCTCTGCCTTATTCAAGGAGTTACTGAAAGGGGAGGATACTGTCTTCCTTTCTTCATATGGACAATTGGTCTGCTCTGCCTTGCTTTTAGGACAGGCTCATAGCCCAGGGATGGATGGGAAAAGAAAGCGAAAGTGGAAAACAGAGAGTTAAAGGAATTCTGCTAGAAGGCTTTCTGACTTTTCCATGGCTTCCTGGAGTCTGAATTTCTTTCATAATGAAAATAAATGTGTAAAGGGATCTCCTTTTCTATAAGGAAAAAATGGAACATTTAGACTGGAAAAATGTAGGAGGGTTTTGAAGAGAGGGATTTGTTGCTTCTGGGCTGCTTGACAAAAACAAGATGATATCGCAAGGAAACCCATAATGCCCCAGCCACTGGTATCTCCTGGAAGTGTTTTTATTGCCTTCTATGGAATGTAAGCAATTTGAGGGCAGGGACTGTTTCACTTTGGTCTTTGTATCTCCTGTGTCTAGCACAGTGTTTGGCTCCTAGAAGGTGTTTTAAATGCTTGACTGATTGACCATAATAACTCTTAAGATGATAATTCTTCTATGGGAAGTAGAGCATGAGAAGATTTCACAGCCCTCAACTTACTGCAAACATGACTCTAAAGCATGTTAGATGAAATGTTTAGCTCCAGAAAAACAAGGAAGCAAATGGTCTATATTTAGCTACAAATGTGGGTTTTCAAAATGCAGGCTTTCAAAAAATAAACCAAGAGACTCATTTCTAAGAACTACCAAAGGAACATGATTTGGCCAGTCTGATGATAATTATCTATTTATTTTCCTTTTTAAAAAGCCCTTAGAGTTTAAGTATTCTTCCTGTTCCCTCTCAATCCTCCTACATTTCAGAGACTTGACTTCAAGTGGTTTGAACCACAAATTTAGGTTAGAACAGCCGAATCTAGTGGAGAAATCTTTGAGCCCTGGTGTTCTCTATCCTCAGGGCTAACTGAAGCATCCAGGGAGCAGCCTAGAGTGGCAAAATTCTAGGGGTATCAGAGAGAATCTTATTAGCACTTGAGCAATTTTCAACAATTCCATAAATATTAAACATTTATAATAATAAATATTTATATCATTCTTTAAGTTTACAAAGAAATGTCCTCATGACCATCCTCTGTGAGGTGTTTCTCTCAATTAGTCATTCAACAAACATTTCTTGATGCTATGTGCCAAGCATCGTACTAGGTGCTAAAGATACAAAGGTAAAAATGAAATAGTCCCTGTTTTTGAGAAGCCCTCAACATACACATGCATGTTTGCGTGCATACAACACCACACACACACATACACACACATATATACATTACATATGCATATATATGTAAACACACACATATATATATGATATATATATGATATATACACACGGGTATTTCTCTACTACTATAGTGTTTTATAAATGCTGGTTGTCTGATTGTATGCACACATGCTATGATAAATGACTAATTGGACCCCTATTTTATTCCAAACAGTATTAAATAGTTTGATAGATTCCATAGGGATGGTGATCTATGAGTTCCAATAGCAGACCTCAAAGTTATGAACTGCAGATTGTAAGTTCATTTGCTTAATCATAGGAAGCCAACTAGAGGGCCTCTAACCTTGTTCTTTGTTATGGTGACTAAGCCCAGTGTGAGAGGTGTAACTTAATGATATGGAAAGTCCCCCAACTATTTTTGTTGTCTCTCCATTGACCTTGTCATTTCTCTGTTACCCAACATAGAAAGATGACCATGAGTACTTAGCCAATTCTTGGCCCTAGTGGCTGGTCTTTCTACCAGCCCATGGGTATGCTCCTTGGCTTGGTAGGACCTCCTGAAAGGTTAAGCAAGATAGGTGTGTCAAGGTTGGCTCATTAGCCCATTTGTCAACCAATGGGATTCTATATTTTGTGTAGACCCTCCTGGAGGGTCAAGGGCAAGGTCTAGCCACCAATAAGATTATATTTTTGGTCTGCTACACCTCCATTGTCTGGGAATCAAGTACTATAAAACTAAAGCCCTAGAGCAGTGGTTCTCAACCTTCCTAATGCCCTGACCCTTTAATAGTTGTATATGGGCATGTCTGCACATGGGTGTACCCCCCTGGAGGCCGATAGAGGAGGTTCCTAAGACCATAAGAAATAGGTGTTTTCCAATGGCCTTAGGCCACCCCTGTGACCCCTGTGAAAGGGTCTTTCGAACCCAAAGGAGTCACAACCCACAGGTTGAGAACCACTGCCCTAGAGGAAGGAGCCTTCTCCAAACACGAGATAGATCCAAGGTCCTCTTCATTTGGTGCAACCATGGACCTTTAATAAAATGCCATTGGCTCAGAGCTCTGCCTCAGTGGCTTTTTTCTTGTAAACTGGACAATTTTGAAATCTTCACAATGCACAATATATGTACATATACCCATGTGTGTATGAATGTATTGGTGGCGGTGGTATTTGCCTTTGTTTTTGAAGTGGGCCAATGACATCATAGTGGTGATGTCTTGACTTGTGCACTGTCAATCTCTTTCTTCCAGAGTCATTGCAATCCATATATATTTATCCACATGTATCCATCTATAGAAAATTCTTATACTAACTAGCTAATAATATATATATTATGTGTTTAGCTTTATGTATATTTAGTTTCTATATATTTGTAAATAGTTGTAGTTAGTAATGTTATCTATATTTGCAGATAAGGAAATAGAGATCAAATATGTTGATCCATGTTGTGTCTAAGATCTCCTAACAATAAATGTAGCTCTTTCTCTATTACACACCATTATCCTTCTGCCTACTCAAGTATGGCACATTTCTAAATAAGGAGATATAAAAGTAATGAGATATAAAGACAAGTGAGACCGATTTCCTGCCCTCAAGGGATTTATAATCCAGTATAGGGAATGTCATACACTCATGTACACACACACACACACACACACACACACACACACAAACTTAGACTACAAATTAACACATGACAAGGGAAAATTCAGGGTGATGCTGGGTGTGGGAGGGATTACTTTTGGCTGGGATAGGGCAGGGATCTGGGTTGATTTCGTGGGTGTTATTGGCAGAGTGGGGATGACAAAAAGGTAAGGGCTAGAGGCATGTTAGTAGTGGCAAAGAGCTGTAGTGCTCATGGGAGTGGGGGATGGGTCGCCCTCATTCCTCCAGCTTGGCATGCTGATTATCAAGGTTGCTGGATTCTCCCAGACCCACTTTCAAGATGCCAGTGGGACTCTGGAGTTACAAGCTCATCTTAGCATTCTGAATCAGAACCAAGCACTGCACCACTGAACTACCTACCTATCTGAAAAGATTAAGTCACACAGGCATTCATTTGACTGAATTCACAAGTCCAATTGGGAATGTAATTCTTTGGGTTTGATTTAGCACCTGAAAAACTAGGGACTCTCCCAGTATGTCCTTCTAGGAAAAGAGGCAGCTTGATATAAGGGGGACCTGGATTTACATCCTGCCTCTGATGCTCACCTCCTGTGTAATCTTGGGCAAGTAGCTTAATCTTCTTGGGTCTCAGTTTACTCATCTGTAAAACTGAGAGGAGTGGCCTCTGAGATCTCTTTCAGCTCCAGAACCATGATCCAAGTATCAAAAACCCCTTGACATTTGTTTATTTCTGGACATGGCAGCTTATGAAGCATATTTGACAAGAATAGTGTCTACAGGAGGGTAAGTAGGAGAGCAAAGACCTTGAGTCTATGCTGTATGAAAATAAGTGGAAAAAACTGGGTTGTTTAGCTTGGAGAGGAAAAGACCCAAGGGGGGATATGACTGTTGTTGCTTGGTCATTTTTCAGTCACGTCCTTTGTGACTCCATTGGGGTTTTTCCTGACAGAGATACTGGAATGGTATTTTCTTTTTCCTCTAGCTCACTTTGCAGATGAGGAAACTGTGGCAAATAGGGTTAAGTGACTTGCTGAGGCTCACACAGCTAGTAAATGTCTGAGGCCAGATTTGAACTCAGGTCCTCCTGACTCCAGGCCCAGTGCTCTATCCATTGTGCCACCTGGCTGCCCCATAGACACGATGGACGTGTGCCCAAGTGAAGGGCTATGATGATAAGACTTGTTCCATTGACCCCCCCCCCCCCCCAGAGGGCCAGAACAAGGAGCAATGAGTACAGTTACCAAGAGGCGAATTTAGGTTTTATGTGAGGAAAACCTTCCTAACGATGAGAGATGTCCCAAAGTGGAATGGGCTTCTTCCAGAGAGGGTAGGTTCCTTCTCAGTGGCAATCTTCAAGCAGAGGGTGGATGGCCACTTGCTAGAGTGAAGCCTCCTTTCAGGGATGGGTCAGACTAGCCAGTGGCTGAGGCACCTTCCAGACCTTCAATTCTGTGTTTCTCTGTTAACTAAGAATCCCTCTGAGCCAAAGATTGTGTGGAGAACAGATCTACTATGGGTACAGTTGCATTGGGAGACAGACTATATCTCATACCCCTAAGAGGTGGATAGGAACGACAAAAAAAGAGAGCATTTTTTTTTAAATTCACAAGATGTTGAGTTCCAAATTTTCTCTCCATCTCTCCCCTACCCCCCACCCCAAGATGGCAAGCATACTGATTACTCCTTCCCCCAGTCTGCCCTCTCTTATATACGCCCTTCCCTACTGCATCCCCTTTCCCCTCACTTTCTTGTAGAGCAATATGGATTTCTATACCCCATTGCCTGTATATCTTATTTCCCTCTTGCATGTAGAAACAATTTTTTAACATTTGTTTTTAAAACTCTGAGTTCTGGATTTTCTCTCTTCTTCCCTCCCCACCCATCCCCATTGATAAGACAAGCATTTCAATATAGGTTATACAATGTGTAATAATGCAAAACATTTCCATAGTAGTCATGCTGTGAAAGACTAACTATATTTCCCTCCATCCTATCCCACCCCCCACTTATTCTATTTTCTCCTTTGACCCTGTCCCTTTTCAAAAGTGTTTGCTTCTAACTACCCTCTCCCCCAATCTGCCCTCCCTTCTATCATCCCCCTCTTATCCTCTTCCCCCCTACTTTCCTGTAGGTTAAGATACACAATTGAGTGTGTATGTTATTCCCTCCTTAAGCCAGATCCAATGAGAGTAAGGTCGACTCTTTGACCTCCCTACTCTTCCCCCTTCATTGTAACAGCTTAAAGAAGGCATTGCTTAAGCTCTGATTTTGTGCCAAGTTTTGTGCTAAGCACTGGGTATAAAATACAAAAGAAAAGAAAGATATTTCTGCCCTCCTGGAACTTATATCCTAAGAGGGGAAAACAGCACATAAGAGGAAGATGAAAAGTAGAAAAAGGAGGGAGGGGTAAAGATGCCAGAGAATGGTTTCAAAGTCAGAATAGAGCCAAGAGGGCAATGAAGGGAGGTCAGGCTTTGTGGCTTGTAGGCTCTTCCACAAGATGGAAGCTATAGGGGGAACTCACCAATAGGGAGGCAGGCCTATTCCCAGGTGTGCAGTTCTCAGGGGATCTGGGCTGTTCCAGGACGAGGAAGCCCCAGGTGCTGAGAGAAGCTTGTTAATTAGTAAAGGAGGCTTCGTTTTGAAGTCTAGAAAGTCAGGAACAGGAACTTGGACCATAGATGTGGTCTTCCCATACAGCAGTGTGGGACCCAGAGACGAAGTTCACAGATGGCAGTCACTGCTGGACAGAAGCATGCTGCCTTGGTATATGCTGGTGACCCGAGTCAAAGCTTGGATGGCCTCATCCTAGTTATATCTCTTAATGAAAGAGTACAAAAGTTCTTTCCTAGTTCCGTATTTGTGGTTTCTAATCTCTGCTGTCTCTCAGTAAGAAGCATACTTTGAATCAGTGTTGTATATTTATATAACAACTACCAATGTAGTACTAAGATGTTAGATAAATATAGCAATGTCCTATGTATTCACTAGATAAGGAACAAGTGAATAGTGTCTTGTATAAAGGAGGAATGGCATAAATACATATAATAATAAAGTGTGGAATCCACCTAATCTACAGGTCAGTTTGATCACATATTGATACACTTTCTTCTGTAAACATGCTGAGCTCTGCCTATGCTAGGGCAGCTAGGTAGCATAGGTGGATAGGGTTCCAGGTCTGGAGTCAGAAAGACTCATCTTCACGAGTTCAAATCCAGCCTCAGATATTTACTAGATATATGACCCTGGGCAAGTCACTTAACCCTGCTTGCCTCAGTTTCCTCATCTGTAAAATGAGCTGAAATGACAAACCATTCCAGTATCTCTGCCAAGAAAATCCCAAGTGGGGTCACGAAGAGTCAGAAATGACTGAAATAAATCAAGAACAACAACAAAAACCTATGCTAGGTCACTGGTATATTCTATAGTGAAAACTCTGGGCTGTAAGCAGGGGTGCATCCTGCCTCATCTACCATCCTCCCAGTCCCTCAGGCTCACAATCTAGGAGTCATCCTCACTACCTCTCACCTCCCCCACACCGTTATCATTTCTGTGGCCAAGGCCTGCCATTCTCACCTTTGCAACATCTCTTGGACACACCATCACCCAGTGTTGGACCTCATCATCTCAAGCTTGGACTACTGTAATAGCTGCTGGAGGGTCTGCCTGCCTCTGGTCTCTCTCCACTTCAGTCTGTCCTCCACTTAGCTGTCAAAATTATCTTCCTAAAGCCCAGGTCTGACCATGCCACATTCCTTCCCCCCCTCCCCCCACTTAATCAACTCCAATAATTTTCTGTCACCTCCCAAATCCCGTTTGGTCTTCAAAACCCTTCATGATCTGCCCCCCACCCCCCAGTCTTCTTCTGTCTTACTGCGTTCTTCTCCCTCCACCCAATTTGGATCAAGTGATACTGGCCTCCTTTATTCCTTGCACAAGACTGTCTTCAGCTCTGCCCTCTGGCTCCCCTGACTTTCTTCAAGTCCCACTTTAAATCCCATCTCTTACAGGAAGCCTATCCTGATCCCCTTTAACTCGAGTGCCTTCCCTGTGTTGTTTGTCCTGTCCATAGCTTGTTTGTACATTGTCTTTTACATGCTATTTCCGCCACTAGACCAGGAGCTCCCTGAAAGGAGAGAGCATCTGTTGTCTTTCTCTGTATCCCCAGCACTTAGCACAATGCCTGGTATATAGTAGGCATCAGATAAATGTTCACTGACTGACAGATAGACTTAGATTCCATTAAGTTTTGGGGCAGACTGATGGAAAATCACTGAGGTAAAAAAAGATGTCAGTTCCCTCAGTTAAAATGAGGGATCTTCCCTTGTGAAGATGCGGTTGTGGTGTAGAGGATAGAGAACCAGCCTCAGATTCAGCAAGATCTGGGTTCCAATCCTACCTTTGACCCATAGTGGTTGTGTGATACAGGGCAGGTCCCTTGACTTCTCTGTGCCCCAGGTAACTCTCTGAGTCTCTAACTTGCTTTGCAACTGCTACAATGAAATCTTAGATCCAGTTAAAGGCAACAACAACAGAAAAAATTCTGTGAAAAGAGAAACCTGGTCTTAGACTTTAGCCGCTGTGGAGGTATTTACAATAGCAGGCATGTTTACATCTTTATTGATCACAGACAGCTCTTTTTAATAGATGTCCATAAATTATGCATGGTCCAGGCTGTGGAACAAACTGTAAGGGATCCACCCTGAAACCAAGTAGGAAGAGGACTGTTAAGTCAGCTGGCTTACAGAAAGCATTTCTAACAATAATGTATTTGCTAGAACTACCAGCTATGTGCAAAATGTTTTATAGGCTAGAATGTAAATAATGCCAGAGCTAATGCTGAGAATATGATGCAGCACCTTGGAACACAGCCATAAGAAGCTGAAGCTAAATCTCACATGGAGAAATTTCAGCTGAGAGTCAGGGCGACCTGGAGCAGCAGAGATGATTATACCAACATGAGATAGAAGGGTGGACTATCCCCTAAAGAGTCCCAGACTGATGCTAGGAATGACTGTGTCCCATGTCTCAGGAGGGTCTTGATGAAGGAAGTCAGAGTGGGATGGTTGGCAAAAGGAGAGAAGAAAAGGGAGGGGTGTGACTAAACATAGGCTCATCTAAAAAAAATCTGAAGGAGTTATCTGCAACTTCGATATGTCAACAATATGGTGTAGAAGTCATTTATAGGAATGGCCCAAGAATGACTTCATTGAATATCTCTAAGACTTCTTCCAGCTTTAAATTCTAGGATCCTCACTTGAGCTCTGGGGTTCAGAGCTGAAACTCAAGTGGATTTTTGTTCTGTGGTGTGGCACCAATATGATGAGCCCCTAGGATCAGAGGGTCACCTAGCTATCTAAGAAATGCTAGGTTTGTTAAAAGGTCAAAGCTCCCATGTAAAGTAGCAGGGAGATCAAGTGGTGAGTGGCCACCATACTTCCAGCCTTGGAGAAATAGGGAGACCCAGTCTCCTCCCCCCAAAAAAGAATAAAATAATGATAATGGTTCTATGATCCTAGTAATGACTAATATTGGACAACACTGAGTATAACGTTTAATAAATTAACATTTATTAATAACAAAATTAATAACATAAAATAACATTTATTAATGAGAAGTCATGGTTCTATAGCACTTTTAATGTTGACAAAACACTGCTCTTATAACAATTTTGTGAGGAAAGTAATGTATTCCCATTTTACATATGAGGAAACAGGCTGAGAATGGAAGTGACTTGATCAGGGTCATAAAGTTAGAAAGTGTTGGAAATCATGGCTAGAACTCTCACCTCCTGACTCTAAGAACAGTAATCTTTCCATTACTACATTGCCTATACTCCTGTCAGGGAAGACTGAGTGAAGTAACTAGAGAAGAGAAAGATTTCATATTTTGGAAGTTAGTATTTGTACAGGGTGTGGAGGGATGTTTCTGGTTGCTGAAATCCCTAAAGAAGGCAGCGGTCCCAGTCTTTAAAATGTGCACAGTATGCTCTTCTTACTGACAACCCACAGGCTGTGTGAGGCTACTCCTGACAATGTGAGATGATCCTTTAAGGAGAGACCCTGCCCCTGATTCAGAGGATCCACAGATGTTCTGTGACTGTTTCTTGTCCAGGTGAAGAAGAACCTTTTAATTGGCTGCTGAGCTGGAATTCAGTTTGTGTAATAGAGAAGGCCAAATTGCCCTATCACTTGCCTGGTGGTGATAAGTGAATGAGGTCTCATTCCCTGATCTTCCCAGCCAGGTCTCAATATGGCCTGCAGCAGTTAGCTACCCATATACCCACAAAAAATATTTTGTGTTCACCACTCTGAGTCTGAGGCTACTTTCCCTGGCATTGAGGAGTATATAGGGGGAAGAAAGCATTCCCAGTTTCAGATGTGGTTGTACTTTGGTTCTTGCTGGGGTTTTTTTTATACTACTAAATATCCCTTTGTAAAATCTACTTGATGTCAATTGGTTACAGTGATAACAAGGAGATATCAAAAAGTTAAATAATATTAGAATGCTAAATCTCTAGTGATGATACTTTTTCTGCCTCTGTTGTATTTATTCTTTCTTGATTCTAGGTGAAGGTGTACTGGAGATGGAATAACCTTGTGAGCTTTGAAAAATCAAAAGAGCCACTAGAGCAGTGGTTCTCAACCTTCCAAATGCCGTGACCCTTTAATACAGTTCCTCATGTTGTGGTGACCCCCAACCATAAAATTATTTTCGTTGCTACTTCATAACTATAATTTTGCTACTGTTATGAATCGTAATGTAAATATCTGATATGCAGGATATATTTTCATTGTTACAAATTGAAAAAACCCACAGGTTGAGAACCGCTGCTCTAGAGCATCCATCAACAGAGCCTTGGAAGGAGCTTACTTCCTTGGGGAAGTATTTGCTTAACTCAGGTCAGCAGTGGATGAACCAGGCAGACATGAGATTCTATATGCAAGCAAGAGAAGCTTCTCTATCAGCTATGATGCATTAAAAAGGGAACTCAGAGGTAAAAATATTTTGTGTTCACCACTCTGAGTCTGAGGCTACTTTCCCTGGCACTGAGGAGTATATAGGGGGAAGAAAGCATTCCCAGTTTCAGATGTGGTTGTACTTTGGTTCTTGCTGGGGTTTTTTTTATACTACTAAATATCCCTTTATAAAATCTACTTGATGTCAATTGGTTACAGTGATAACAAGGAGATACCAAAAAGTTAAATAATATTAGAATGCTAAATCTCTAGTGACGATATTTGGAAGAATGTGTTTCTCTATTCTTGAGAATGAGGGCTTAAGTTGATAGAAATAAAGTAACCTCACTTTCCTTAAGGGGTACCCCTAGAACACCAAGAGATATTCCAGCTATTTTCTGGGGACCCAAATTGCTGGTGCACATGTGGATTGGGAGAGTAAGATTAGAGTCTTAATTCAGAGGAAAGAGAAAAACTTAAGGAATTTCAGACAACATGAAAATGTTTATAACTTTGGCACTGCTGAAGGTACAACCTCACCTGTGATAGAGCAGCAACTAATAGAATATGGGTAGCTAACTGCTCCAGGTAATTTGAATAATCCAGTCCCACCTAATTCAACAGGATTTAAAAAAAACTGTTATTGAAGGAAAAAATTACAGGGGGGACTGAACCCTGAAGTGAGGAGGTGTCAAGTGATGAGGGTAGGGAGGCAATCTTTAGGGTAGGGGAGTATAGATGTCTCCAGGCTTTCTGGGGAGGTCAGGCTGCTATCTAGATACAGTAATCCAAGCTGTGCGTTCAGCTTCACATAAGTGCCCTTTATTTAATCCAATTTCAATTTCAGGTGTATATATGTGTGAAGGTTGTAGTGTGTGTGTGTGTGTGTGTGTGTGTGTGTGTGTGTGTGTGTGTGTGGGTGGGTGTGGGTGTGGGTGTGTGTGTGGGTGTGTGTCCCTTGCCTGAGGACAGGGGGGCAATACAAAGGAATCACTTTTGTTCCAGGGTAGGGAAGTAGGTCTGGAAATCAATCATCATGGTAAAATAGAACATCATCTCCCCAAGTCCAACTCATGGTGATGGGGAGAGAGCCCCAATTTCAAAGCAGGTGACACAAAGAAACAGGAATTGCTTCAACAACCATTTAGTAAGGACTTACTACAAGAAAAGAACTGCCCTTGGAGTCAATAGGTCAAGTCCTGAGTTCAAATCCCACTTTTGACAGAAACTGTATGAAAAGTTATGTAAGCTCTCAATGTTCTAGGTGAGTAATATTAGATTCAAATAGAAACAACAGCCACTACACCTTATATAAAGATCTCTGAAGGAACAGATTCAGTACACAAGACACAGTAGTCAATGACTATAGCAATCTATTCTTCAATAAATGCAAAGACTCCAACTTCCAGGATAAGAACTCAATATTTGACAAAAACTGCTAGGAAAATTGGAAAAAAGCATGGCAGAATCTAGGCATAGATCAACATCTCACATAGAGAACATTATGAAATGCAAAATGAATCATTTTGATTACATAAAATTAAAAAATTTTTACACAAACGAAACCAATGCAGTTAAGATTTAGAAGGAAAGTAGAAAGATGGAAAACAATTTTTACAGCAAAGGTTTCTGATAAAGGCCTCATTTCTTAAATATATAGAGAACTGAGCCAAATTTATATGACTATGTCATTCTCTGGTAGATAAATGGTTAAAAGGTATGAACAGGCTCTTTTCAAAGGAATAAATTAAAACTATCTAAAGCCATGTGAAAAAATGCTCTAAATTACTATTGATTAGAGAATACAAATTATAACTCTGAGCCACCTGCCTCATCCCTCTCAGATTGGCTAACATGAAAGAGAAGGAAAATGATAAATGTTGTAGCAGATATGGGAAAATTAGGACCTTAATGCATTGTTGGTACAATTGCAAACGGATCCAGCCATTTTGGAGAGTAATTTGGAACTATGCCCAAAGGGCAATAAAACTATGCCTACCCTTTGATCCAGCAATACCACTACTAGGTGTGTATCCCAAAGAGACCATTAAAAATGGGGAAAGACCTACAAAAATGTTTATAGCAGCCCTTTTTCTGGTGACAAAGAATGGGAAATCAAGGGGATACCCATCAGTTGGGGGATGGCTGAACAAGTAGTGATATATGAATGTAAGGGAATACTATGGTGCTATAAGAAATGGCGAGCAGGCAGATGTCAGAAAAACCTGGACTTACATGAACTGATGCTGAGTGAAGTGAGCAGAAGCAGAACATTGTTCACAGCAACAGTCACATTGTGGGATGATCAGCTATGACTGATTTAGCTTCTCAGCAATGCAGTGATCCAAGACAATTCCAAAAGACTCATAATGGAAAATGCTATCCACCTCCAAGAGAAAGAACTATAGAGTCTGAACGCAGATGGAAGCACAATATTTTCACTTTTTTGGGTTGGGTTCTTTTGGTCGTTTTTCCCTTTTGTTCTGTTTCTTCTTTCACAACATGACTAATGTGGACATATGTTTGCATGATTTCACATATATAACCTATATCAGATTGCTTGCTGCCTTAGGGAGGAGGGAATGGGAAGAAGGGAGGCAGAAGAAATTTGAAACTCCATATCTTATAAAAATGAATGTTGAAAACTATCTTTAGATGTAATTGGAAAAAATTAAATACTATCTACAAAAAAAAAAAAGATCCCTGAGGGCTGAATATTGACTTAGAAAAACATGTTAACTTTGTCTATTTTTATTGTATTTTAAACACTCTTAAATTTTTGTTAAATATTTCCCAATTATATTTTAATTTGGTTTCTGCAGTGCTCAGGAGTGTTTTGGGCTGCATACAGCCCATAGGACACATGTGTGACACTTAGGCAACCCTCTCAGTAGAAAAGAAGGTACTAACCTGTAATGTTAGAGGGAATTCTCTCTTCTGGAAGTTCTCTATATTAACGTAATCACAGGTCCAGTCCCTTTACCCTAGCACTGCACAGTAGGCACGGAGGATACAAAAAACATTCCCATACCCATTGCTTTCCTGTGGACTGTTTAGAAAACAAGTTATATTGGGAGATTGGGGTACCTGTGAACAGGTGGGAAAGAATCCATTAGCACCTCTCCCAACCTAATGTCAAGTAGGAATGCCTTAGTGTTCCAATTTTTCCATATCCTCTCCAGCATTTGTCATTTTCCTGTTTTGTCATCTTAGCCAATCTGACTGGTGAGATGTGGTACCTCGAAGTTGTTTTGATTTGCATTTTTCAAATCAATAGTGATTTAAAGCATTTTCTCATATGCTTATAGATATCTTTAATTTCTACCTCTGAAAAT
>CM053592.1:33566279-33586264 GCA_028646515.1 Pseudochirops corinnae | reverse complement strand
TTCTGCTCTTCTCACTTAGCATCAGTCTGTATAAGCCTCTCCAGGTAATTATGAAGTCCATCTCCTTCCCATTTCTTATAGCACAATAGTATTCCATTACATTCATATACCATAGCTTGTTCAGCCATTCCCCAATTGATGGGCATCCCCTATATTTCCAGTTTTTTGCAACCACAAAGAGAGCTGCAATAAATATTTTCATGAAATCATCTTTAATTGGTGGTAACATGGAGTTGTCATGGATAGAGTGTGTCAGATGTGGAGTTGGGAAGACCTGAGTTCAGATTCCTCCTCAGACATTTATGAACGATGTGACTCTGAGTAAGTCACCTAACCTTCCTTAGCCTCAGTTTTCTCAATTGTAAAAAATGGAGACAATAATAGCACCTACGTTACATGACTGTTGTGAGAAAAGCCACATATGTACACATAACATATATTCTAATATATGCACTATATTATAGAAAACATAAAATATAACATATGATTATTGATAGCACATAGATGCAATATACTATAGATAATACAATATATGTAATATGTGATTATAGACAACTCATTCTATGTTCAATATATTATATATAGCATATAATAAATGTTGTGTTTTGCAAGCAATAAAGATCTACGTAAATGGAGCTTAACATCAGTCACTTATTACAGTCTTAGAGAGTTGCTTAAAGAAAGAAGAAAACAAGTGTTTATTAAGCAACCAGTGCCAGACACTGTGCTAAGCACCTCATAAATATGACCTCATTTGATCCTGACAACAACCCTGGGAAGGAAGTGTTATTATAATCCTCATTTGCAGACAAGATTCAGTGACTTGCCCAGGGTCACACATAGCTAGTGTGCGTCAGAAGCAGGTCTTCCTGTCTCTAACACTAGCTATCTAGCTACCTCATATAGTTCATATATTATTTATCTTTGCATCCTCCCTGCCCCCCACCTCCCAAGCACAGAGCATTAAATATAGTATACATTAATATATAGGTTTAATGTGGTCCAGTAGACCTGGGTCCTGCTGCTTTCCACCTGTGTGACCTTGGCCAATTCTACCTTCCTGGACTTTGCTTTCATCATGTATGAAATGAGAACTCTGGACTAGGTGGATTCCTTCCTCCCTAGATCTAATATCCCATTTGGTACTTACGGAAAAGAAATAATGTACCTATGAACCTGGTCTGCAATCATTTGTAAAAGCATTTAGCTTGTAGTCCCATTAACTCTGACCACCACTTAGCAAGTGAGTTTACTTACTACTGCCTTCTGGGCAAAATGCCTTGGATTAAAAACAACCCTGAATATTAGCTGCTCTTTGAAAACGACAGTTGTGTAATGGGGCCCTGACCAATGAATTTCAAATGTTTGTTGCACATTCTTCCCTGTTTATATGTTTCTGCAGAATTAAGCAAGGGTGTTAGATACAATAATACTGAGATCTTACACGCTTAAAGTGGATATTTTGGGGAAGGAATGCGTGGGGGGGTATACAGAGGACAGAATTCCTGAACTTGATCAGTTTTCTGCCAGCTACCCTTACATACATGTTGCATTATGAATAAAAATTTCTTCTGGACACTATGAATCCACATAAATAGGCAAGCCGAATCACTTGTCAATATATCATTATTTTCTATTTGTTATGTGTACATGCCAAATGTAGAACTATAACTCATAGTAAACACAATCTTTCAGGTCAGTTTTAAGTAAAAATTACCTTTTCATACTCCTAGATTAGTTAGTTTCAGCCTGAAACCTATCTAACTTTATTCTAATAGAAACCTTGGAAGCTGCCACCTTTAAAACTATCCTGTCTTGAAACAGGTAACTTTTTTTTAAGCCTGTAAGCCTTGACTTTTATTCCCTAGAGTAACACAACTTCCAATAATAGTGTTACTGCTGAGCACATGAGAAGCCCAGGCTGGCTGGACATACTCACTCTCTCTCTCTCTCTCTCTCTCTCTCTCTTTCTCAGCGATGGAAAAATGCTGCTGGGGCTCCTTTCCTTCAGTTAGAGGAGTCAGCCTAACAGTGTTTTGGATTGTTTATTTTGGTTACCGGTTTCTCTTCCTAAACAAAAAAAAAAAAAAAAAAAAAATTACTCCACAGGACGAATGATACAGTTGTTAGTCACAAAACGAGTACTAGTACCTGATCCTGATTAAGACAGACGGCTGTGAACTGGAGCAGCAAGTTCACGCCTGGGGACAGCTGACACACCTCGAGGGAGCTGTAAAGGTGCCGTGGTTCTAAACAGGGGCCACCGTGACAACCCCACCAGCCCCCGCCGTGCGTGGGCCGGGAACCTTTCCGGGCTCTCCAGGCCAGCTCGGCGGAGGGAACACCCTTTAAATAAACACGCCTGCCCCTGCCTCGTGGTGCCCAAGTGTGTGTGAACACTCCCTCCGCTGTCATTTCCTGCAGCAGGCCGGGGGCTGGGGCGATCGTGGGGCAGACCAGGGCGCGGGCCGGGGGTTCCCTTTCAGGCCCACCCAAGGCACTCGGCCGGGAGTGGCGCTGGTAGAACTTTCCCGGGGCCGCTCCGTGCAGCTGCGCCGTCCCCGGGACACTGAGCCAGAGGAGGCCGAACCCCTACGCCGGGGAAGGGGCGGGTCAGGTGGGCGCTTCTTGAGAAGTCTCACCGGTTTTTCAGGCTCAGCCCAGAGCCGGAATAGCCACGGCGGCCGCAGCTTCAGCGGGTGAGTCAGGGCTTGAAAACAGTGGGCGGGGGGAGAGCGGGAGAATGAATGATGTCAGGCGCGGCGGGGCTCGGGGCGCGGGCAGCGGCTGCGGGGCGCAGAGCGGGGGCGCCGGGGTCTGGCTGGTGAGAGAGGAGGGCGGCGGAGCAGTCTGAGCCCTTCCCTGCCCAGCCCAGCCCGGCCCAGCCCGGCCCCGGAGCCGCCCGCGCGCGCCGCTGCCGCAGTACCCAGGTGCAGCGGGCGGGCGGCGGCCGAGGGGTAGGCTGGCCCCGGAGCTTCCAGCCCCGGTCACGGTCACGGTCGCGGGCGGGCGCGTGAATCGCCGAGCACCTGGGGAGGAGCGCGGGGGCGGGGGCGGGCGCGGGAAGAAACTTTCCAGCGGATTCTCTTCCCCCACCCCGGGATCCGGGGAGCTGCTGCAGAGCGCCCGGAGGTGGCCGCGCTGGGGTCTGTCTGGCGGCTGCTGCGGCTGCAGCGCTCACAGAAGCAAGTGCCTTCAGCCAGGAGCCTCCGGGGCCACGGTTAATAGAGGGTAAGAGGAGGCGTCTGGAGAGGCGGGTGGGCGGCAGACCCCGGGAAGAATCAGCTGAAGTTTGCTTTCTGCGGAAGGAGAAGACGGAAGGGGGAAGCTGAGAGCTGACTTTTATTCCCCCCTCCCCGCCCTTGGCATCCCTACTTTTCATGGGGGCGGGGGGGAAGAGGGTCCCAAGCTTTGAATTATTATAACGTTATTCATTACTGTTTGGATTATAGCTCATTCATTTGCAACCATTTTAGGCCAGTTGTGAGAATGCTTACCCCCATTTTACTGAAAGCATAGATTAGACCACAGCTTTCCCAAGGCCACCTGAGAGGTTACTGGCAGAAATTAGATTTTGGTAGGAAGTACCTTGGCTGTCTCTTCTTCCTTCCCTCCCCCCGCCCCTTTTTGAGAGGCACTGGTTATAAAATAACAGCACAGCTCGAGAAATGCCAACCCAGAAACCTTCTCAGGCTTTGGCATTCCAGAGAGTCGCCTGTTTGTTAGGTAAAGGGGATAATTGACTTTTTACCTTCAGATTTTTGAAGTGTAGCTGTGGACTTGTGCTAGCCTCTATAGGAGCTCTGTGTGTCCCTCAAGGGCTAGTGGGAAATGGATGGCTTTTGAGAAGCCGCAGTTACTGCTTAAAATAATCCCAACTATTGTGTTGCACCTGTTAGCTGTATCCTGTGATCTTTCCGTTTTAAGAGTCTGGAGCTCAATGATGAAGCCCCATTTCTTGCTGCAGGGCCTGCCTCTTATAATGGGACTTGAAAAATAGTCCTAACAAGTCGTTATTGCGCCTTTGCAACTCTTTAAAAAGTTAAGATCTTAATGAGGAACTGTCTCTTTTCTAAAACTCTAAGTGGACTTAAGTGATGTCAGTGTAGACTCGGGTTTCTCCTCTTCCTATTATACTGTTGATGAAATTGAACTTGTAAGAGTCCCGGTGTTAGGATATATCTCAAGGTGCTTTCTCAAAACTTAAACAGACGTGATTTTTAAAGTAAGTGGTGAGTTATTCAACTCATTTCGGGCGCAGATCCTCTAAAATACTGGCCCTGCCATAAATATGTTTAAATAAGGATTCATTTTCTTGAGAGGAATAATCTAATATTTGGGAAAGAAATGAAATGTTTTAGATAAGTGGCAGCTTCAATTCTCCCTTCCACAGCTCCCTTTTCAAATAGGCAGGGCTAAAAGTTTCCTATTGGAGTGGTACCCTTAGCTTGCTGATACTGTTTCTTTGCCACAGTGGTGATACTGAATGCTTTAACAATAACATTGAGTTTGCTTTTCCTGGTTTCACTCAATAGGTTGACAAATACAAACCTGAGGGAGTGGGAGGATCTCGATACTAAGAATTCGATCTTTTTTCTTTGCTCTTTCTTTTCTAGTGCATATCCAAAACTCTAAAAGGAGTTTGTTTGTTTTTCAACAATCATCTAACAATGTTTTTAAGCCCAGACTTTTGTGGAAAACCTAAACAAAACCAAAGTTTTACTGTAATGGGAGAAGATAAGCCAACAAAAATATTTTTTCAATATAATTTCATATATGAAGCTGGAAGCTACTATAGAGATCATTTAGTCCCATCCTTCATTTTACAGGTGAGGAAGTTGATGCCAAAGAGCTACTGAATAAAAGGAGAACTTGAACCCAAATTCTAACTCTAAACCTTGGACTTCCCTTCTCTTCCCCTTCCCTTGTCTAACCAGATTCAAATGTAATTGGGAAAATATTTAACAAAATAAATAAAAATGCAATAAAACAGATATTACATTTTAGAACTAAGTCAATGTACAGCTTGCAGGTATCTTTATGTGTGGATTTGTGGTCCCATTTCTGACACTGCCCTAGGCTCACAATAGCAGAAAAGGTACCCACTTGTATTGGTAAAGGAAGTCTTTTCACCTGGCAGTTTGTCTATACTAATCAAATCACAGGGCTGACTTCCATCCCTTCCTCTTGTCTCATTCACAACTCTCATCAGTTTTAAGGGTCTGGGTCATGTTTTTTTTTTTTTTTCATTATATTTGAGCTGTGGTTTTTGTTTTCAGCTCTAAACTACACAATATGTTAGTGTAGGCATCTTGAGGACTCAATTACATAAGGGAATTTATCAAGTAAAAATTTACTGTTGGTAATTTTTGTCACTAGTGAAAAACTTCTCTGGAGAAACTTCCATTCATTTGAGTTGTTGAAATATGAAAAATGTTGCTGGCACTTCTTTTAACCAATCAAGTATTTATTAATTCATTTTCATAGCACCTCTTCAGTTCCAGGCACTATGGCTAAGCCTTAAGGGTGCAAAGATAGTTACTACCCTCAAGGAGGTTACTTTCTATGGAGTCAAATCAGAGAGCAGTTACATATATGGGTAATATACATAACAAAACCAGTTTATCTTATGAATATTACCTGTAAACTTGTAAACAGTTTATAGTAATCTGTTTAAGCGTAAGTTTATATATAGTAAACACAACAAAAGTTTACAGTAAAAAACAAGTCCACAAGAAATTGAAGCATAAATAGAAAAATTCATTTTTATTTTTTCATTTAATGAACACATTTTGAATACATATTATATGGAAGACACTGAACTAGGTATTCTGAAGGCTATCGAGATGAATAAGATGTTTTCTTTGTCATTCATTAATGAACTTACGGTCTGGTAGGGAAGTGAAAATGGAGATGGCTAACCATTACTGGGTAGAATGGAATGTGAGAAGTCCAAAGTTCGATGGGAGTTCAGAGGAGAGAGGTATCCCTTTTGATGAAGGGAATTAATGAAGTCTTTGTGAAAGAGAAAGTTTTGTAAAATAAACCTTGGAAGATGGGAAAGAATTGGATCGAAGGTTGAGGGGGAGAAAGAGAGAAAGGCATGTCAGGTGGGAGGGAGCAGTATAGACAAAAACATGGAGATCAGAAGTTGGGAATGCAGGATGATATAGTTGAAGAATGATGAGTACTTTGGCCTGATCATGGAATCATAAAATGGTTAGTGCTGGAATGAAGTTTTAAGATCTAGTCCATTAGTTTTTGAACTTTTGGGGGCTTAGGGCTGCTTTATACACATAAAATTTTTTGAGGACCCCTCCCCAGAGCTTTTGTTTATGCGGGCTATATATCTATAAATGCTGGCTTCAGTGTTGTTGTGAAAATTATTATAACCTCATGCATCCCTTGAAAAGGGATCTCCTGACCATAGTTTGAGAACCAGTGATCTAGTCTAATGCTCCCATTAGATAGAGACTTAGAAAGTAACTTGCTGAAAGTAGTCTAGGAGAGCACAGGTCTCCTAACTCCCAATCCAGTGATGTTTCTATTCTAGGAAGGGCTGCGGAGTGAAATAGTGGAAGATAAGGCTAAAAAGACAGGTTAATGTCAAATTATGGAGGGCCTTAAATACTAGACTTAGAGGGTTGGCATTTATTCAGAAGATCATGGGGATCCACTGAAAGCTTTGATCACAAGTAACGGTACATTAGGAAGAAGACCTCTTTGTTGGTTAGTTTGGCGATGAGTAGGCCAGGGCTCATATCTGATGATTCATACCTGGGCAAATGAGCAATAGCCCATGGTTAGCAGTAAGTAGGCTATTTGCTATAGCAGATAACAGTAGGGGTTTTCAGGAGAAGCCACAAAAGATGTTGGTTCTATTCCAGAACTCTAGTCTTCCCAGAGGTTTTAGTGCAGCTACAAGCCAGAATTGTGCAATGTTTGCCTGCTTGCTGAAGGGACTCATCACCTAGTTGTACATTAAAAGCAAATTGGCCTCTGGTGAAAGACTTTGAGTAAGGGTAAGAAAGAAAATTGACATTTAAATACTGGAGGGGGGCTAGGTGGCTCAGTGAATAGAGCACCAGCCCTGGAATCAGGAGGACCTGAGTTCAAACCCAACCTCAGACACAAGACACTTACTAGCCATGTGACCTTGGGCAAGTCACTTAACCCCAACTGCCCTCCCTTTCCTTCCTCCGAAAAAGCAAAAAAAAAAAAAAAAAAAAAAAAATTACCTGAAATTTAAATACTGGAGAATGAATGTGGCTTCACTTTTCAGACTTGCTGGGATCAAATATGGTAGAATTCTACCTTGTACAAAAGAAATAGACATGATTACCCCCAAATGGGAATGCTGAATATAATCCTGTACTTATGTTACTGGAAGAACAGATTTCAGAGAATTTACTTAAAAGTGTGTGTGTGTGTGTGTGTGTGTGTGTGTGTGTGTGGAGGGGTTACCTCATATTCTAGGGGAGGGAGGAACTCGTCTTATCCTTGAGTGGTAATGTGAGAACAAAAGGAGATGAAAGGAGGTCCACAGGTCTTGTATACTTTAAACAGCCTATCAATTTGGGATTCTTTTGGATTTCTTGCTTCTCTTTTAATATAAATACCCCAGGGAGGTTTAAACCTATTGTATTGTTCGTCTCCTGCCTTGGGTTATTTTAGATAACCAAAATGCCCAACATCTTTGTGCTTTAATGGATCTGTGATCTCAGTGATAGAAGGACCACTTCACTGCAAATTGTAATCTATCCAAGCTTTCACATTCTGTGCAATTTTTGTTCATGTTCTCTCAAACATCCTTCTTCCAGGTTTTAGACCCATCAAGTAGTTGTCAGAGGCTATGTTTGCATTACACTTTGCCCACTTAAAATTAACCAATTTAGGGAAGCTGGAAAGAGAAAATTGTATATATTGACTTCCTCACACAAATACACGAATTCAGAACATGTTTAAAAATCTACCGAATTCACTGGAAGCTTTGCTTGTATTTCATGGGTACCAGTGCGGCACTCAAGCAATTCATCTATTTGTTACATCTCATTTTTGTTGGTCATGTAGAATCATTTTCTGGTCATACATTTCTTTAATAGTCCCAGCACTATTTCTTATGCAGAGGTCAACTTCAGAAAAGTCTTACAACCCACTGGTAGCCATCACGTGTATTTCCACACGGGCCATTAAAAACTTTGATTTTTAGGAGATTGTGGTGTTAGTATGTACAACGTCTAGCCCAAAGGGACTGGGATTTTGAATAGAATTTTGGACATGAGAGGGGAATCGAAGAAAGTATTTTTAGACAATTAGGAACTTAAGAAAGGGCAGGCCAAAGTAGATTGACTTTGGCCTTGTTTCTGCACAATGAATATATGACAAGGGAATGGAATTCCCAATAACTGATGAAGAAATTTGGTCCTTGGATTCCCCTTGCTTTTTAGGATTAGAATTGAGACCCAATAATTAAACTTTCTCTCCCCTTCCCAGAGTTTTACCCTCTTGCCTTCTCTCCTCAGTAGATTCATGGAGGGATGATGATCACTTTTCTGGTGTTTTGACCTATTGCACCTTGACTCAAGGTTATGTAGTTTTTCATTTTCCTAACAGTTTTTTTTGGCTTTTTTTTAAAGGGGGGGAAGGTAGGGCAATTGGGATTAAGTGACTTGCCCAGGGTCACACGGCTAGTTTTTGTGTTAAGTGTCTGAGGTTGAATTTGAACTCAGGTCCTCCTGACTCCAGGGCAGGTGCTCCATTTACTGTGCCACATAGCCACCCCCTAACAGTTTTTCTCCTACATTAATTCATAAAGCTATTCCAGAAGATGGAGATAAGGAAGCTTGGGCTAGGGCTAGTGTGTTGCTTTTGATCTGTTTGCATACAATTACACATAGTCTACATTCTAAATTAAAAAAAAAAAAAAGGAATTCTTAAGTCTTAGTGTAAAGAGTAAATATTGTGGTTGTTTTTTAAATCTCCAGTAGTTACATTTCTTACCCATCTGGGGTGTGGGTGTGGATATGTGTATGTATATACATGCACACATACATACATACATATATATTCATATTTCAGAGGCTTAGCATTAAACTAGTTTTCAGGTTGTTTGGGTGTATAATGCACCCGCATACAAGGGTGTATACTTACATTCAAATCAAAGTCAACTCAAGTCATGTCATCATAGGACCAACACAACAACAACAATATACATACTTGCTTAAGGGCTTAGCTGTCACCTCTGTCAGCCTTTAAAAGGTACTACTAGGACAGCTAAGTGGTGCAATGAATAGAGCACCAGCCCTGGAGTCAGGAGGACCTGAGTTCAAATCCAACCTCAGACACTTGACACACTTACTCGCCGTGTGACTTTGGGCAAGTCACTTAACTCCAATTGCCCTCCAAAAAACAAACAAATAAAAAATAAATGAAAGGTACTGAAAAGGGTCTACTGAACTCCCATTAAGAAGATGTTTGGTTAATACAAGACAAACGTTACTGTACCTACAGATTAGTCTTCTGGGAGAATTATTGTACCATGGGCGCTACTGTCTCAGAAAATGCTGTGGGACTTCAGGAACTAAGACAGAAACTGAGAAGGGTTATGTAATACAAATGCCAACTGTCTTCTGGGATTTGCATTTGCTGAGAGTATTGTTTTCACTGTCTTGGGTATTACTGTCTCAGGAGTTGCTCACAAATTTTAATAATTATAAAAAGCATTATTTTATCTCTACAGTGCAATGTACAGATACTGTTATTTCTTTAGTAAAAGATATTGATTTATTCTGACTTGTTTTTTAAACATCTATGTTTTATTCTTTGTATTCTGCTGAGAGAGTAAGCAACTCATTTGAAATAAGTTTGACAGAAGTTCTAAGCATCAAATAGGCATGGCATCTATATTTGGAGTTAAATGATCTTTTTTTACGATATGTCAGTACAACACTTAATGTTTGTACATTTTATAAATATATAGCGTGTATTTTAAATATTATAAGTTAATAAAGTACTATATCACATTAGTATAATATGTGCACATATATACATTTTTATATTATAAATTTATAAAAAATTTATAAACACAAATGCATGCACTTAACACAAAATTATTATGTAGGCATCTAACTATGGAAGGAAAGAAGTACTAGGATAAGCATGAAAAAATTAACAATGCCATATGAGTCCATTGTGAAAGAATGAAACAGCATTTTATTGTAAGTATAATTTCCACTTGGAATTTATGCCCTCCCTCCAATTTATTAAATTATTTATTTTTAGTTTTCAACATTCACTTTCATCAGTTTTAAATTTCCTCCCCTTCCTTCCCCAAGATGTTATGTAATCTGATAAAGGCTCTACATATGCATTCCTACTAAGCACATTTTCACATTGGTCATGTTGCATAGAAGAATTATAACAAATGGGAAAAACCATGACAAAGAAAAAAAACAAAAGAAAACAAAAAAGAAAGTAGTCATCTTCGTTCTGCATTCCAATTCCATATTTCTTTCTCTGGATGTGACTGGCATTTTCCATCATGTGCCCTTTGGAATTGTTTTAGGTCCTTGCATTGCTGAGAAGGGCTAAGTCTAGAAAGGTAGGGCAATTGGGGTTAAGTGACTTGCCCAAGGTCACACAACTAGTTTTGTGTTAAGTGTCTGAGGTTGGATTTGAACTCAGGTCCTCTTGACTCTAGGGCCAGTACACTGCACCATCTAGCTGCCCCAGCATTTACTTTTTTAAAAAATTAAAATAATTTTGACTCTAGATTAGGAAATTTTTGGAAATAGTGGAACATCAACCTGAATTTTGTAGTCTCTTTGTTATTGTTTCCTGTTTTAGGGACAAGACTGACCAACTTTCCTGTGCACTGTAGATATCTAACAAGGTAGGAATCCTATAACTACCAGATTCTTTATTTCTCATAGGATGCTCCTGTTGTAGCTTAAAGAGACTATATGGCACACTTGAAGTTTCTTTGTTTTCTAGACCGTCTTTAAAAGTTATTAAAAATTTCTCCAAGTAAAACTTTGGGGAAAGTTTGTAAACCTGGGATCTTCATTATGGGTAAACTAAGTAGCTGTTAATAACTCTATATTCCTGCCTCATAGTGAACATGTAAAATTAGCCCATTTAAGAGGCTGGAGAGAGAGAATATTACATTTTTTTTTTTTGTACTTACACATGCCAGTGTACAGGGCATCTCCAAATATCAGCTTTATTAATTTAAAATTGCACTAAGTCTTTTGGGACATCCTGTATTTGGATATAGAGTATGTGCTTTAGCCAGCAAGGAACAGCAACAGAGTTTCATATGAATGATCAACATCAAGCATTTATTTATTACATGCTGCATCTTGTGTTTATAGAGACTAAGAATGCAAAAGCAAGTTTCCCGGCTCTCAAGGACTTTGAATTCTAAGCAGTTCTTTTTTTTTTGGAGGGGGAGGAAGGGCAGTTGGGGGTTAAGTGACTTGCCCAAGGTCACACATAAGCAGGAGTTCTTAATCTGGGATTTTGCTATGTTACAGGGGGCTCATTAATCTCTATGAAGGAAAGAAATTACATTTTTATTTTCATAAATCTTTATCTGAACTATAGTATTTCCTTCAGTTGTAGATGTTAGCAAACATTATGAGAAGGGTCTTGGTATAAGTTTCCCCAAAAGCCAAAAAAGATTAAGAACTCCAATTCTAAAGATGAAAATAGCCTCCAAAGAAAGTATATTCAAAATAAATGTAAGATAATTTTTTTGACTCAAAGGCAATGACAGCCGAGGGAATTAAATAGGTCTCATAGGAGAAAATCAGAAATTCTAAGATGCCAGCAAGAAGACCAGTTAGGCAGGACCAAATTGCTGGTAAAGGAGCATATACTTTATATTAAGTCTGGAAAGATTGGTTGGAGGCAGCTTGTGAAGAGCATTAAATGCCAGAGAAATTAGCATAATTCTTGAGTATGTTAGCAGAGGAGTGTCCTTGTTAGACCCAGACTTTAGGAATGGCACCCTTTCTGCCATATTGATGATGGATTGGCCCAAGTAGAGACTTGAAACTGAGAGACCAAAGAGGAAGTTATTGAAGTAACCCTGAATAAAGTAAACCTTGGCATGAAGCCGATGTTTACAATGGGTGTAGGGAGTAGAGAGGAGGGGAAGGTTGTGGGACATATTCTGGAGGTGCAGTTACAGAAAAGACAAGACTTGACAAGACAATCTTGTCACATTTTGGAGTAAGAAAAATAGTTAATGGAATCCATGTGGAGCAGAGGATTGTGAAAGAGGGTGACACCTCTCCTACCACTCTCTTGGGCAGTGGTTGCAGGGGACACCTCCCTTCCCCCACTTCCACCCCTGAATTTTTGGTTTTTAGAGTTCTGAGCTACGTTCAGTTTAGCAGTGGGATAGAGGCCACTGAGAAGGTGTTTGGGAGAAGTTGAAGGGAGCCATTGTTTTGTAGACATGGACACTTTCTTTAGGGGAGAGGGTAGGGTAGCTTTTTGGACCTTTGATTTCAAATCAGTGTTGTTAATTTACTCTGTTCTGGTCTGACCCTCGGTAGTTAATGGATAAAGGCTATGTACTGCATCTCTGTGAACAAGGTCAGGGAGAATCCTTCCTTTAATAAGGATCAGTAGACAATGGATAGGCTTATTTGTTTTTTCCAAATTCTTCCCAGAAGTCACTCAGTTTACTTTGTGTTGTGGAGCTAGTTTACTGAAATTTAAGGGGACCAGTCTGCTCAGAATGTAGCAAAAGTAAGATCAATGGAAACTTTGGAAACTATATATCAAAAAATTTGAACCAAAGGATAGGTAGAGATGAAAGCTTTGATGTCTTTAAAGATGGTGTCAAGAAAAGTGAGTTAGATACTGAGTTAGGCAGTGGGAAAGGAAGAGGTGGGCTCCACTTGTGATTTCATGGGAAGAACCTTGCCCAACCTGTGGGAGACCAGCTCCCAATCTTCTCATTAGGCTTGAAGATTTACAGGGAGAGGGAGGGAGTGGTCGCCTAGTCCCCCAAAAGAGGAACTTGAATCCAAGAATTCCTGACTTGGAAGCCAGTTTTTTTTCTCTGCTGTGTCAAACTTCCTCTCATCATAACCTGTTAAAATGTATCTAGCACTAGCTCCGATGGGAAGATAATTTCTGACTTTGGGATTTGTGAAGTCCACACATTATTTTGGGTTTGGAAAGAAAATGTTTTCACATAAACTTTGGGACAGGCTTTTTTAAAAAGTATTTTTCTTTACATATTGAAAGTCACTTTTTGCTATTTTAGGAGCATGAAAATGTTCTGTTGTAGCTTGGTTTGCCCATAAACTCATTTGGTAGATTTAAGCTTGGGTGAGAATTTGAATCTTGTCTTTCTCCGATCATGTTAATCAGTCAGTAAGCATTTATTAATCACCTACTGTTTTTTAGGCTCTGTGCTAAACTCTAGGGATAAAAAAAAAATCAAGAGACAGTCCCTGCCTTCAAAGAGAGAAAACTTCAGAAATCTTTGATTGGATGAGATCCAAATATTCCACAAGCCTACCTAATTCCTTCTCCTTACAAAGAAAATTTCTGATTGTGACTTAGTTTCCCAGATGCTCTGGGTGATACACGTGAATATTCTGGCCACTAGGTAGAGACATTTTTTCCTTCTGTAAATTAACAAATTGGCATTCTGGTTTATAACTCAATCTTTTGAACCTCACTAGTGTAACTCGGTTCTTCAAGCTTAACTATCCCCAAGTAAAGTAATAGAATTTCAGTTTCTGAAGCTGGAAAGCTGAAAAGGTTCTTCTTCCCCAACTCTACCCCCCCAAACAAAGAGCCAATCAGCTAAACAACCAGCTGAGCTTTCCTAATAAAGGGCAAATACTCTCTGAGTTAGTCATATCACCAAATGACTCTATAGTACAGCCATCGTCCAGTGTCAGAGAGGGGATAAATGCTTTTCTGGATTTCTGTGCCATGTTGCTCTTCAAATGCTCTAAATCAGTGCTCAGTATTAAAACAAAATTATGTTGACTTGGGTTCGATATTTTGATCTGGGGGGGAGGAGGGGAGCAGTGTGCTGCTGAAAGAAAGATTCTGTTTCAATAGGAATAAAGTAAAAGGCAGACAGGTAGAATGCAACATTAGAATTAGGTTTATGATTCCATTTGCATGCAACCTGAGGAATGGCATCTGGATTTAAGGCTCAGAAGAACTGCTTTGGCTCCCAGTGAATGATTGGACAAGGTTTGCAAAGTACCTTCTCATTTGATTTGTAACAGTCACCCAACCTGTGAGGTATGGGCTACTGGCATTATGGGCCCTGTTTTACAGATGAGAAAACTAAGAAACAGAGTTGTTGAGGCTTGGGGTAGAGGGAAGGACTGGAAAGAGGTCACATATTTAGAGTCAGAGATGGGAGCTGAACCCAGATCTCTTTTTCAAGCCCAGCACTTGTTCCACTGCACTACAATGCTCCGCAGGGTGTATAGGCATAAAAATTGACCAACCTCCTTTAATATTTTACAACTCCTATCCCCACTTTTAAAATAGTTTTATAACTTAAGATAGTGCTTGACAAAGCTTAGAGTGCTTTCACATATGTTAATCTCTCTGTGACTTAGTTTCCTCACCTGTAAAATGAGGCAGGTTGGTTGAACTAGTTGACTTGTCTTGTCCAGTCTCAGCTTTAAATCTATGATCATGTTTGATCCATATAACAACCATAAGAGGTAGGTAGAGCAAATATTTTTACCCCCATTTTACAGATGTAGAAACTGAGGCTCAGAGAAGTTAAAGTGTCTTATCTGAGGTCACACATCTACTAAATGAAACATGCCAGGATCCCAGGTCAATGGGTGGATGCTACAGAGAGGCAAATTTTTATTTAATGTCAGGAAAAGCTTTCTAATAATTGGAAATGTCCAAAAGTGTAATGTGTATATTCCCTCTGGAGTTAGTGAGTTCTGCCTAACTGGAGGTTTTCACATAAATTCTGAATAACTCCTTCTTAATAATACTGTTACAGGAGCTCTTAGCCATGAACAGGCTAGGATGGATGTCCTCTGAAGACCCTTCCCGCCTAGAAATTGTCTTCTGACTCATGCATTGCCCAATGCTATTTCTAATATAGATACCACTATTTGCACCATTTCTGTTGTAATAGAATCTGGTTTCTTTACTAAATCAGTTAGGTATTGCCATCATTGTAGTAGCTCACACACACGCGCACACACACACACATACACACATAGACACACAAACCAAGAGATAACTGATAGATATTAAGTAAAAGCATACTTGGGGCAGATAAGCTTTGGAGAGCAAAAGGGTAACTATATGTAGGAAGCAAAGCAAAGAGATAAGTGTTTTGTAACCAGCTCATTAAATTAGGTTTATTAACATAGGATCATAGACCTGGAGCCAGTCCACTCCCAGCATTTTTGCATACTGGGAAACTGATGTCCAAGAACATACAGGTCTGTCAGAGGTGGAATTTTGAACCCAAGATCCTCTACTTCAGAGTCAGGATTCTTTCTACTGTATCATTCATTGCTGTCTCAGTTTCAATTCTCTCTGGTACTGAGGAATAGTCAACTTCTTCAAAGTTCCTGCAAGATTTTTCAAGTCCAGACATTCTGAGTGTTCTACCTCATACTCCCTCAGCAAATTTATCTTGCTTTTTCCTTTACATCATCCCTTAATCTTGTTCCTTGGTTTCTATACCTATGGCTTCTGTCTTAGGTGGTCCCCTAAATTACATTGCTACGAATTCCTACTGGTACCCTTAGGCTGGTTTCTGCTCCTGCCCGGAGACCTAGAACACCCTAACAATGTTCTATTCTCTTCTCTTGTTCAGGCTGTCCCACCCTCTCAAAGTTCTATTGGGATTTCTCTTTGTGCCTGGTCTTAGGAATTTACTACTTGCTTGAGAACTGTTTTATCTAGTTATCTTCAGCTATCTCCCTTTGTTACTCTATTATTCAACTCTATTATCTCTAATCCTGTGGACTTCGGCTCTAAAGAAATTCCTCTTCTTGCTGGTCAGATTCTAAAATATTAACTCCTTTATTACTAAAGTCTTTCACAACTAATTGACCTTCAGGTGTCATTCTTCCATTTTGAATTATGTTAACAGAGTGCTCCTCACATGCAGAAAAGGTTACTGGATTGGGAGACAGGAGAGATTCTACCCCCAATTTGCCAACTGGTCTTTCTCCACTCTAGTCCATCCATCTTTGACTTCTCAAACTGATCTTCCTAAAGTATGGATCTTAACCTTGTCAGACAATAAACTCACACGATAAACTCCACTGGTTCCCTGCCACTTTTAGGGTCAACTGTAAAATCCGAATTTGACATTCAAGCCCCTTCCTAACTTCCTCTACCCCTCGCTTTACCATGCTTCGTCCACCATGCGCTGCTCTCTTTGCACCCCCCTGGCCTCCTGGCACTTTGAGTGGCTCTTCATTTCTGCCTTCAGGTTTCCTAGCTTCCTTCAAGTCCGAGATGAAAGTCCACCTCCAACTGGAAGGCTTTTCTTTGTTCTGGCAGTGCCTTCTCTCTGTTGATTATTTGAAATTTATCCTACATATGGCTTTATCACATATAGTTATTCGCATGTTGTCTTCCCCCATTAGACTGTGAGCTCCTGGAGAGTGAGGGCAAGGTCTATCTTTTACCTGTCTTTGCATTCCCATTGCTTCCTGGCACATAGTAGGGGCTTAGTAAATGTTTATTAACAGACTATATTAAGTCTCCCCAGGTGTCTAGGAATTCTTTCTATTTTTCATTCCTCAAAGCATAATAATATGCCATGACATTCATATATCATGGTTCATCCAGCATCATGGGCCCTTTTAGAAGGATCTTTCTCTTCTGGAGTTCTTAAAACTTGAGTAATTATGTACAGTTGCTTTCATGGAGGTAATTTTTTGTTAATCTTGGCCTCTGATGCTCCTGTTTTATTTTTTATAAGTTATCGGCCTCTTGTTGCAACATCTCAATTATAGTAGTTGCCATGGAGACATTATTGTGTCAATCACGGAGGATTATTTCTTCAGATTAAGAGGAGAGCTCATTTCTTGTTTCATGCCAATGTTTCCTTGTAATTCAAATAAGTAATAGACCCAAAGAAGAGAGATTTTTGCAGAGGTGGGGGACTATGGGTTTGGGATCCTGCTTATAATAAATTTTTTCAATATGTTGGTTAATTTTGTTGGATTTTTCCCTCCAGTTTTTTTATGAGTGATTGCTTTGTGGTTGTGTAGATGCATTGGGAAATCTAAGTGATATAAAAACAATATATCCATAAAATTTTATTAATTAAAATATATAAATGTCTTGGGAAATGAAAGTCACTCTGTGATCATCTATGCACTGCAACTTGAATCTTCCATCCTCTTCTCCTCTTTTATGGTTTTTGGTTTTTAGCAAACTGTCATACCTATGTGATTCTTGGCATCTCATTACCAAGAAGTCCTTTCTCAAGTTACTAAGTTCATTCTTTACTTGTATCCCAAGAACCTAGGACAGTGCCTGGATGATGACATCTTTTTTTAAAAATAAGTTTTTATTGGTGTCTTCTGTTTCTCACATCATCATAATTATCTTCAGTATCTTTCCTCCCCCCCCTCCCCCAGCTCTTTTATATAATAAACAGTATTTTTTAAAGAGGAAGAAAAAATTAAAACAACTGATTGATGCATTGAAAAAGTTGAAAACCATGTAATATGTAGCAGTGGTGGACCACCACCTCAATGAAGGGATGGGTTAGGACTGTCTTCTCATATATCTTCATTTGAGTCATGATTGATTTTTATAATTTTGTTGTATTTATTTTTGATTTCTCGGTATGTAATTCTTTCCAGTCATATTGTACATTGTTTTCTTTACTCTGCTTCATTCTACATTTATAGTTCCTATAAATCTTTCCATATTTTTCTTCATGCACCATTTCTTATAGCACAATAATATTAAATTACATTCATGTACAAGACTTTGCTGTATTTGGGACTTTATTCTCATCAGTGGCTTCCGTAGTGTGTAAGCCCAGTAACATAGTCTCTAGTTCAAAGACTATATACAAGGTCTTGGGAAATGAAATTCAATCTGTGTTTGTCTATACATTTAGAGTTGAATCTTCCATCCTTCCCCTCCCTTCTGTTTTTTTTTTTTTTTTAAGTTTTTAGCAAACTGTTAATACCTATGTGATTCTTGGTATCTCTTTAGCAAGAAATCCTTTTTTAAGTTACTAAGCTCATTCTTATTTCGTATTCCAAAAGCCTAGCAAAATTCCAGATTGTTTTCCAAAATGGTTTTACATTTTAGAGTTCTACTACAGTATGTTAGTGTGCCTATCATTCTACACCCCCTCCAACATCAAATACTCCAGTGTTTTTTTTTTGTTTTTTGTTTTTATCATCTTTGCTAATTTATAGATGTGAGCTAAAAAACCTCCAGATCATTTTGATTTACATTTCTTTTTTTGATAGTTTGGAGCATTCATTCAGGTGGTTGTAAATATTTTGCAATTCTTTTGAGAACTGGTGATATCTTTTGATCATTTATCTATTGGGGACTGGCTATTAGTCATATTATATTTATTAATTGTTTATATATCTTGAATCCCAAACACTTACTAGAGAAATTTGATACAAAATGTATTTTTCCCCCATTTGACCACCTCCCCTTCCTAATTTTGAAGCCCACTATTGGCCTATACTCTCCTCCTGATTATCTTCTTTTGTCCATCAAAATCTCCTTCCTCGGTCCATTCCCTCCTCTCCCAGGTGTCACTTGCCCCCATTATATCCACTTCCCTCCTTCCAGAGGTAGGACAAATGGTCTTATCAAGCATCAAATCCACTAGACTCCACTGAGGACAAGTCCCTTTCTGTCTTCACCCCAATAAGAGCCTTCATCAGTGGAAACCCCTACCACTACTAAAAAAGGCCTCTCTCCTTTCCCTCCCCCTTTCCAATCCTGTCTCTCATCTTCTCCCTCACTCTTCTAGAAGCTTTTTGGAGAGTACTATCTTATACTTTGAAAGAAGTAATTTTGACTTTTTAACCTTTTCATCAGTGTTTATTAAAAAGAACATAATATTAGTCATTTATACGTTGAAGTGCTAAAATTTCATTTGAAATAACCTTTAGAATTTATTTCTGCTTTTTTAGGACTTTGACTTTGTGGTTTACTGCTATAGTTGATGATTTATTTAGCAAAGAGAAGGAATGCAGTACTTGGTGTACATATTAGTTTCTGTAGCCATTTCTTTAAATAGTGCTTAGCTTTTTTTCCAAATATGTTCGTTTTTAATTTTTGCTTTTTAGTGACCCCTTAAAGTGCTTCCTTGACACTTTAGTCATATGCTGCTTGACAACTATCTTGTTATGTCCAAATAAAAAGGAATTTATTGTAATCACAAGTTAAGAATAGCTCTTCTTGACACTAAATATCCTATCTTATCATTTAAATTTCTTTTAAAATTGTGACTTTTTATTTCTTGGTCACTCCTAAGTGAGAAATCACAGGTTCAAGGAGGTCAAGTGTAGAATATGGAAACCTGTCTTCAAATAAATTTTAAAAGGTTACTTTCTTACCCATTTCTCAACTCCCCATATATACAGAAGCCTTATGAGCTCATGGATCTTTCCATATGAGTGAAGGGCTCCTTGCCTCAGATTTTCTTTGCATTACTCCCGGGTCACTATTTAATTTGTAAGCACTCATGAGTGTGACAGATGTTACCATAGTGGCTCAGGAGGAAAGGGATAGGAATAGGCCTTGGGATTTCATTGATACCAGGAACTCATCATTGAGGAAACTTTTTTTTTTTTTTACCTATAAGTCTCACTATTTCTCTACTCTTTTTTTAAAATTAAATTGGTTTATTTACTTTTAGTTGAAAATTCAGTTCCATAGTCCCTTGAGTTTCAGATTTTCTCCCCCTACCTCTCCCCCCCCCCCCCATCATGATGGCATGCACTCAGATACAG
>CM053592.1:33517345-33565779 GCA_028646515.1 Pseudochirops corinnae | reverse complement strand
GGCTCCACGTGACCACATTCAGCCTATTAGGGAACAGAGTATACCCTCAAATATCCAAGGGTCCTCAAAGTCACGTAGCCACTTCAGCAAAGGGCCTAGGGGCAGGGAAGATCTTCAGATTCCCATAACAAGTGGGGAGGGTAGGGCAATTGGGGTTAAGTGACTTGTCCATGGTCACACGGCTAGTTAAGTGTTAAGTGTCTGAGGCTGGATTTGAAATGAGGTCCTCCTGACTCCGGGATCGATGCTCTATTCACTGTGCCACCTAGCAGCTCCAAAATGCCCATTTTAGTGTAAGTTTTAGGATGTACATAGTTGTTAATATAGTGATATGTTTATGTATATATAATTTATAAATAAGTTAATGTGCACATATTGAGGGTACATGTTCAAAATTTTTTACTGATAGGGAACAGGATCAGAAAAGTTTGGAGAGCACTGAAACTTCCTTTGCACAATAGTTTTATATAACAAGAGCGAACATTTATATGGTACTTCATGGTTTGCAAAGCACTTTCCATAACTTAACTGATTTGATCAGGATAGTAACCCTGTAAGATAAGTGATATGATTATGCCCATTTTATAGATGGAGAAACCAAAGGCAGAGAGTGACTTAATTTGAATTCAGGTCTTCCTGACTCCAAATCCAACATTTTTATCACCTGTGCTTTTTGGCTTGTGATTCTCATTCTCTCCCTTTCCCTTTTTCCTTCTCCCTCCCTCTCTCTCTCTCCCCTCCCTCCCTCTCTCTCTGTATATCTATATCTATACACACAGTATGTGTGTGTATATGCAGTATATATACATAAGTGTGTGTATATATATGAAGCAGTTATAAACAAATGTTCATGCTGACAAGCTTTCTGAGAATGATTATTTTAGAACTGTAGACAATAGGCTTATTTCCCCTAAAATGAGATTGAAGAGTGGTAGAGACTTTTAGTAAGGTAGTTCTTGAAGCATAGTTGTCTCAGCTTCCAACACTGAAGAGCTCACTTCAGTAGGTCTGACTCCATGCACATCAATGGGATTCCTTTTACCACGAGCCCTCCTTCCATTTCTCATCATCCTGTCCCATTCTCATCCTTGTATTTCCATAAACTCCCCCAGAGAGAATGTCTTCCTTTCTCTGTTTCTGTTAATATATGGGGTATAGTAGGGCAGCACTGGGGTACCCTTTTCTTATTCTTTAACTGTGCTACCAACCTTGTCCAGATGGAGAAACTGAGGAAAACAAGGTTAAGTGATTTGCCCAGGGTCACACAGGTACTAAGTGTCTGAGGCTAGATTTGATCTCAGGAAGTCTCATCTTCCTGACTCTAGACCCTGTACTCCATACACTATGGTGCCAACTAGCTGCTCTGGCTCAAAGTAGGTGCTTAATAAATGCATGTTCCTTCCCCTCCTTTTTCTTTCCTCTTATTCCATAAATTCATAGCTTTCACAGAACAGCAGGCACATCCATGTGATGGGATCCCAGTCCCTGCCTGTAGCTAGCCACTTCCCCCATACCCATTCCTCATATTTCCCACGTGTGTCCATGCCCTCAACTACAACCACATCCATCTAATCTCAGACAATAGCCAGCCAATGAAAAAGCACCACCTCTAGGAAGCTCAAGCGGGATGTGCACCCCAAAACAATAGAAGGGATTTTCCCTAAGTAGATACCTGCAGAGTAATAGCAAAAGCTGTCCTTTAGGTGAACTTATGATGTAGAGAGGCTTATTATAATATCATTACAAGCCTCCCCCTCTGGGTTTTTCTGTATGCATTGTGGGTAATTACACACACAGTTTTACTGAGGTTGGGACCCTTCCCCTGTTTCGTAATCCCTTAACACAGCGGTTCTCAACCTGTGAGTTGCGACCCTTTTGGGGGTCGAACGATCCTTTCACAGGGGTCACAGGGATCGCCTAAGACCATCAGGAAACATTTCCAATGGTCTTAAGAACTGAGACATTGCTTCTCTATCTGTCTCCAGGCGGGTCCGCCCACATGCAGATATGCCCACATATGAGTATTAAAGGGTCACAGCATTAGGAAGGTTGAGAACCACTGCCTTAACAAATCCCTCCTGCCTTTTTAATATTCATAATTTCGGTCAAAAATCTGTGAGCAAGAGTGCACTGCATTTTGTGGGATGAGGAGTCCAGATGTGCAACCCTGTCATTGCACACCAGCATATTAATCACAACCAACATGAAGGAGATGTCTTATATACCAAGATGTCTAGGTACATTCTCTCTACTTTTGAAATTAAAAGTTATATTCAATGAGCCACATCTGAACTCAGATGAGCCTCACCACAAAATCATCAACTTATCATTTGCAAAATCCTACCCTGGTTAATGCCAGACTGAGCTTTCCTCCCAGCATGACTTTTCCAGGACTCCTCTCTCTTAAAAGACATTGTCTCCCTTGCCAGAAAGCCAACCATTCTAAAATAGAGGACTCTTATCAGCAAGCCCTCCCCTTCATCTGGGGGTAACTTTCTGCTAATACCATGAAGGAGGTTCCCCTAAAAAAAATCCACAACCTAAATCACACACTGATTATGTTCAAGGGTACAATTCATTTTGAGATAAAAACCACACAGCATCATTACACCATAAAATTGCCTGTCTTGTTTACTGAGTTCCTGGTTCCTCTTGGAACTCAGCCTGTTGGAGACGTCATTCCCAATAAATGCCTATACTTGGATTAGAGGTGATCTGCCTCTGAATTCTTTGAGACCATCCCACCACAATATACCATGAAAATGAAACAGTAGCTTGGGAGTCAAAGGTCCTGGATTCAAGTCCCATCTCTTTTTGTGACAGAGGACTAATCACTTAACTTCCTCTCAGTTTCTTCATCTGTAAAGTTATGGGATTTGACCAGATGGCTTTGAAGTTCCCTCTAGCTGCCAGATCTATCCTAGTAGCAGAGTTGGCCTCCAAACACAGGTCCTTTGACTCCTAATCCCAACATGCCACACTGATCCCTCAGAAAAGAAGGCAGGAAGAACAAATAAACAGGTAGAAGGAATAGCAGGAAAGAATGGTATTTCTGAAGTCAAGGGAAGAAAGTATTCAGGAGAGGGAGTGATCACCAGTGTCAAAAGCTGCAGAGACATATAGGACAGCTGTGGTTTTTGTTTGAAGAGGGCCAATGACATCACAGGATGCTGTCTTGACTTGCTTGTGGATTGGATTTAAGTGAGGCAGAGTTGCACAAAGTCGTCAGCCTCACTCTCTTCCAGAGTCATTGAAATCCCGTGGCAGGACAAAAGTTACAATGCCTAGCGATGACCTGGGAGAGTATGTACTGAAAAGAAGCCAGTTGGGAGAGTAGAATATCCTTAGAAAGCAGGATGTCATTGAATCCTCTCAAAAAAGAAAATAAGGTTAGTTTGCATGACTTGAGCTTAATGAACTCATGTTGGTTTACAGTAATCACCTCTTGCCTTTCTAAATGCTTGACACCTTGTGTTCAACACCTCCACTGAGCAGAAGGTATGGCTGAGTTTATGATGCCCAGAGGGGAACAGCGGCTGAACCCCAGTGAATAGCACACCTAGGCAGGCTAACGTCCTAAGGGTGGGTTTGGTTGGAAGAATTTTTCTGCACATGAAAGAACTCCTTATTCTACATCCTTTTAAGTCAGGGCCTTAGAATAAATTTGGCCAGTAACAAAGAAGAAACTCAGATTCTGTATACATATCTGAATGAATTACAGATACAGCCTAGTGCAAGCTACTGAAATTTCTGAGCTCATTTCTATTCCAAAAAACAAACGCACAGCCCCAAATTTAGTAATGAACCTTACCACATGACAGAAAAATATGTATTTTTTGGAACGGAGCCATTATTTCCATAGCTAAATCAGTCTGGGGCCTGTTGGGAAAGATGTTTTTCACTTCAGCCAGGTTTTCTTAGTTTAGCAGAGTTTTAGTTGTGGAGAGGATTTGTTAGGAATACCTCTTTATCCCAGAGTTATGGTAGGTGAGGAGATGATCCCCTCCCCTTTTCCCTAACTGCAAGCCATCACATTCCTAGGATCACAGGTAAACACAGGGTCTCCAAGGTCTCTCCCTAATTTTACTGAGGAGGACAACACCCAAACAGGCGGATTCACTCTGCCAAGGTCACACAGTAGTGAGCGTCAAGAGGCAAGACTGGAACTCAGGTCTTCTGACTCGAGTCAGTGTTCCTGCTACTATATCATAATACTGATAGTCAAATGTAGGTTTGTTTGCTACACTGCTTGTGTGCATGGTAGATTTTTAGCCAGGGCTCCAAATGAGAATTCTGTGCAATGTGGGCATAGAAACCAGCAAAGGTAAGATTTTGAAGAAACAAGGTAGCTTTTAAAACATTCCAGAATAGGAACCTTTGCCCCTTCTGATCATTGGGTTTTCCTACCTTCTCTTCTTCGCTTTTTGGATAACCCACAAATAGCCTGTTGGAATAATATTAAATTAAATAAATAATATTAAAATCAAGGACAAGAGGTAAGAAAAGAACTAGATGAAACTCCAAGATGTGCCCATCAAGATGGTATGTCAAGTGCAGGGACACTCACAGTCAAGACAGGCTGCCCAAGGGATTCCTAGGAGCCAGAGCTTGGAAGACATTGGCTGGGATAGGGGCAGGTCCTTGTGAGGGGAGCAGTTTTCCCAGGTATGTGATAGACCTGGAGCCTAGACAGGAAAAGACACTGCTTCTCCCTTGAGTTAGGAAGCTCGGCTAGATAAAGCATTTATTCAAGTCAGCCTTGGGGAATTGGGAAGGTGAATGAGCTGCCAAAGTCTATGGCCCCAAGACTGGGGCCTAGAGGAGGTGACTGAGTTTTCTGTTAGTAGTATAAAAACAACGTGTACCTAAAAGGAACAATTGGATCCTGTACACTTCTTCCAAATCGGTTGAATAATAAAACTGATTACCTTTAGTTTCAGCATTGTGTGATTTGTATCTCAGAATGAATTGTATACTTGAACATAGTGTGTGATTTAGGCTGTGGATTTTTTTAGGGGAACCCCCTTTGTGGTACCAGCAGAACGTTATCCCCAGACAAATAGCTGGTGGAGCTTGCTGATGAGGGTCCTCCATTTTTAAGGGATGGTTGGCTTTCTGGCAAGGGAGAGAATGTCTTTTAAGAGAGAGAGGGATCCTGGGAACAGTCATGCTGGGAGGAAAGCTCAGTCTGGCATTAGCCAGGGTCAGGGTTTTGCAAATGACAAGTTGACGATTTTGTGGTGAGGTCCCATCTGAGTTCAGATGTGGCTCTCTGAATGGAGCTTTCAATTTCAGAAGTGGAGAGAATGTACCTAGAAATCTTGGTATACAAGGCATCTCCTTCATGTTGGTTGTGATTAATATGCTTGTATGCAATGACAGGGTTGTACATCTGGACTCCCCATCCCACAAAATGCAGTGCACTCTTGCCCACAGATTTTCAACTGATGTTGTTTTACCCACATTACAGGCAGCTTGTCATAATCTCTACATTTAGAAGGTTCAAGTGCATGTCGATTACAAAGCAAATTTAGATGACTAATTATATGTTTTGTAAGTTAAGTCTGCTGTGAAAGCCATAATGTGTGGGTGTTGACTTTCAGTCTTAAATGGCACATTGCTTTGGGAGCTTCTTGTTTCTTCCCTCTCTCTCATCTTTCGATTTTAAAGAATGGACCCTGCCACATTTAAGGAATTGGTGGTAGGAGCTCTTTAGCAGCCTTTCCTAACTTAAAGGCTTTCAGAGATAAATAGTAGGCTGGGTAATCTCTAAAGGAACCACTCATGACTGAATTACATAAAATTACAGATTAAGAGATAGAAGGACCCTGGAGGCCTATCTCCTCCAACCTTCTCATTTTTTTTTCTTTTTCTTTCAACACTCATCTACTTTATCTTCATATACCTTTGGGCGGGGCCATAAAAAGGAAAATAAAACCCTTGTAACAACTGTGGTAGTCAAAATAATAAATTCAGGCATTTGTGGGGAAAAATGCATGTTCCATTCTGCATCTTGAATCTATCTCCTCTCTCTTAGGAGGTGAGTAGTGAGTATGCTTCATCATGTCTCCTCCGAAATCCTGGTCTGTACTTCTCATTTTACAGATTAATTGACTGAGACCCAGAGACATACAGTGATTTGCCACACAGGTGACCCAGGTAGATATTTGAATTCAATTTTTCTGGTTCCAAAAGCCAGTGCTCTTTCCTTTGGATATCATGTTGAAATCTTAAACTCAATGTAGCCCAAACTGAACTCGTTGCCTGTCCCCCAAACTTTCTCCCTTTCTAATTTCCCTGTTACTGTTGAGGGCACCACCATCATCCCAGTCCCTCAGGCTCACAACTCAGGCTTCATCCCTGACTCCTTACTCCCCCACTCCCGGTATCTAATCTGTTGGCAAGACCTGTCTTGTTGAGTTTCCTTCTGTAATATCTCTCTTGTGTTCCCTCTTCTTTCTGCTTCTATTGCCACAGCCCTGGACTATCACAATAATCTGCTGACCCATGATTGTCCCTGCCTCAAATTTCTTCCCACTCCAGTTCAGTCTCTACTCGGCTATCAAAGTGATCTTAAATTGGAGCTCTGACCATGCCTATGGCCCTATTCAATGGCTCCCTATCACTTCCAGAATCAAATATAAAATCCTATTTGGTGTTCAAAGACCTTATAACCTCCTTCTAGTCTTCTTCTATCTTATACACTCCCCAGCCCCCATTTCCTGCAATACAGTGGCCTCCTTGTTAGCCCTTGAACAAGATACTCGATTCCTGACTTTGGGTCTTTTCACTGCCTTTTCCCATCCCCAGTCTTTACTTCCTGGCTTTCCTGACTTCATTCACATCCACTCACAATCCCACCTTCCACCGGAAGGCTTTCCCAATCACCATCAATTCTAGTGCCTTCTCTCAATTCATTATCTCCAGTTTGTCCTGTCTATTCCTTGTTTGTACAGAGCTGCTTTCATGTTACCTCCTCCGTTAGACTTTGGCTTACTTGAGAGCAAGGATTGTCTTCTGCTTCTTTTTGTATTTCCAGTACCTGATTCATAGTAGGTGTCTAATAAATGTTTATTGCTCGACACCCTCTTAATTGTAGTCTTTCTTGATGTCTTTTGGAATATTCTCATAAGAGATGGTTTTGACTCAGGTACTGATATGATTGAAAGTATTTTTACAAATGTATCTATGTCTGTGTATGAGACAGAATAAATCTAATCCTCAAAAGCCTTTTAGGCATACATTTCCTTCTGCCTGCTATGCTAACAAAAATGGCTCCGCATGCACCAGTGGTGTTCAACGGTACCTTCTCATACCATGAAGCCTGATGCTTTCACATCCAGTCTGTGTCTCACATACTGCTGTCACACCTCAACACAATCCTGCTAGATTAACCCTCTGAGGCTTTTGGGAACTATCACATGAGCAGAATATAAAAAAGACAAGCAAAAAATAAAGCAAAGTGATGTTTTGCATATATTAAGACCCAAGGATTAAAAAAAAAACAGTAAATAATTAGCATTTATATAGCTTTTTAAGGTTTGCAAAGTGCTTTACAAATATCTCATTTGATGCTTACAACCCACCCTTGGAGGTAGGTGCTATTATTATTTCTACTTTGGAGATGAGGAAATTAAAGAGGCCAGAGATTAAGTGACATTCCTAGGGTCTCACAGCTAGTAGTGTCTGAGGCTGGATTTGAACTCAGGTCTTCCTGATTTCTATCTTCTGAATCACCTCGTTGCCTGATAATGTGTGGATGCCCATTGCCCATCACTGGGAAACCTCCTGGAGGGATGGGAAATTGGGAGTCAACTCAGCTAGAAGAATTTATCCAAGTCCTGCCCTTGGCTAGATGTAACTAGCTTTCATCGCTCTTTATTCCTTTAGTTCTGGTATATACTGTGTGTGTACACTGGGCCAGTGTGTGCCATGGCCCTGGATTACCCTGTGGTGAACAGCCATGCTTACCAGTATAATGACACCAGGGTTAGAGAACCAGGACAGACCCTCCCATACAGCCCAAGCTTTCCACCTCTCCCTGCCCTCACTCAGTTCATCCTTGTCAAGCACTTTCTCATCCCTAGGGCAAAGTTCTGAATGCAAATGGAGATATAGCCTGGACTCTTGCTGCCTGCCCTACTGTCCAGGGCTAAAGTTGCCTTGAGGTTGTGCAATGGATAGAATGGAAATAGGGCTTGTAGTCAGAAAGACTCATCTTCTGAGTTCAAGTGTGACCTCAGATTCTTACTATCTGTATGACCCTGGCCAAGTTACTTAACATTGTTTGCCTCAGTTTCCTTGTCTGTAAAATGAGCTGGAGAAGGAAATGGCAAACCACTCCCGTATGGGGTCATAAAGAGTCAGACGTGACCAAAACGAGTTGGACGTGACTGAACAACAAAAATGTCATGAAGCTAAACCTCCCAAGTCTGCTGCCGTTGATGCAGATTTGTGTCTGAGAGAGGCAGCATTGTCTGGAGACCCTAGTTCCCACTCTTGGTTCTGTTACTCACTGTTACCCGCCGGCTTTGGGCAAATAGCTTTACCTGTGTGATCCTTAATTTGTATACTGACAGTTATATCTGTCTCTCTTTTTCCTCCTTGAAGAGAATGGAGAAAAGAGGACGCTGCTGCTAATTCTTGATGAGCTCAGTGGTGAGGCTTTAAGCCTCGATGTTAAAGGAGGGAGTTAGAAATGAAGTATCAACTGGTTGATTAATGAGAGAAATCAAGTGAAAATATGAAGGATTTAGGAAGACTTGTGTAATTAATGCTTATTTATCTTTATATCTTCTTGAAACACTTAATATATTACTATATATTAGTATGTGTTACTTTGGACATTCTTTTGGTTCAGTTTTGTTTTAAGGAATTAGATTAAAAAATTTGTCTTAAATTTCCAAACATTTGTTTTCCTTCCTGCCTCTCTCTCCTAAAGCTCCTCACCCCATCAGGGCAGGGGATTATCTTTTGCCTTTTTTTTTTGTACGGGGGAAGGCAAGGCAATTGGGGTTAAGTGACTTGCCCAAGGTCACACAGCTAGTAAGTGTGTGAAGTGTCTGAGGTCAGATTTGAACTAAGTCAGGAGGACTTGACTCCAGGGCTGGTGCTGTATTCACTACACCATCCAGCATCCAGCTGCCCCAATCTTTTGCCTTTTTTGTATCCCCAGTGTTTGGCATGGTTCCTCATACATGGTAGGCACTTAGTAAATGTTTATTAACTGACATGGGGGGGAAGATTAAGAGAAGAACAAAACCCTTGTAATGAAGATGTACAGTCAAAACAAAATCCTGCATTAGTCATGTGCAGAATTTTGGGTGTCCTTCTGCGTCTTGAGTCCATCACATTTTTCTTAGGTGGGTTTCATGGTTGGTCATTGCATTGATCAGAATTAAGTCTCTCATGTCTTGTTTATAAACTGCTCTTCCTCTGGTTCTTCTCACTTCATTCTGTATCTGTTCTGTGAGAGAGGAGGAGTGTGGTCTTGTGGAAAGACCACTGAACTTGGAAGGAAAACTGGGTGTGAGTCTCACTACTTATTAGTTGTGCCTCTCTGGAGAGAGCTTCTTTTAGCCCATTTAAAATGGTGGTGGTTGTTGTTCAGTTCTGTTCAACTCTTTATGGGCCCCTGGACCCTACTGTTCATGGGGTTTTCTGGGCAAAGACACTGGAGTGGTTTGCCATTTTGTTTCCAGTGGATTAAGGCAAGCAGACATTAAGCGATTTGGCCAGGGTCACCCAGCTAGTAAGTGTCTACAGTTGGATTTGAACTCAGGTCTTCTTGACTCCAGGTCTAGCCCTTTATCCACTGAGCCATCTAGCTGCCTATCTCCTAGCTGGAGATAATAATTGTTGGACAATCTATTGCCTTCTTTAAAAATCAAATGAGATAATATATGTAAAGCACTTTGCAAGTATGTAAATGCTAGCTATATTTAACTCTTTTGACTTCAAATATGCCAAAAGAAGTTCTTTCATTTCTCTTTAGAATTTTTTTTCCAAGTCTCAGTTCCTTAGTTCTGGCTTTTTTCCTGATGTTTCTGGCAATCTTTCTCACTCATGCATTTGTACTTGGTTACGTTCCTCTCAGTTCCTGCTTTGTACTGGTCTTTTTAAGATCTGAACTCACCGGAGTGCTCCACGTTGAGCCCCCTCAACCTCTTTTGCTCTCTCTATGGTTTTCTTCCTCAAGAAAAGACCTAGCTTCTTCAGGGACCAGGCGGGGCCTGAGAGGGAGAGACTATAGCACAGGCCTTAGAATGAGAGCTGGAGTGATCAAGGACCCAGGGAGAAACTTGGTGCCTAGACAGGGGGTCTGAAGACTGAAAAGGGGAATAATGGAGTTTCCTTGGAAGGCGTGCTCTGATGCTTTAAATCTTCACGGGGCCTGAATCATAATAGGAGACCCATGATTTACCTGGTCAGCTGAACAGAGGGCTCAGCCTGGAGTCAGGAAGACCTAAGTTCAAATCCAGCTGTAGACACTTCTAGCTGGGTGACCCCGGGCAAGTCACTTACCTTCTGTTTGCCTCAATTTCTTCATTTGTAAAATGAGTGCATGACCAAGCCCTCCAGTATCTTTGCCAAGAAAACCCCAAATGGGTCACAGAGAGTCAGACAGGACTGAAATGACTGAACAACAACATAATTTACCTCTACTTTAAACTTTATCTTTTGACTCCAAATCCAGTTTTACTTACTGGAGCTATACAGTGTAAAATTTAGAGGCTAAATGACACTTGAAGATTCACTTTGTGCTAAGTATAGGGTGAGGACATAGGGCAGGTAGGTAATGTGGTGGGTAGAACAGTCAAGCCTGGAGTCAAGAAGACCTGAGTTCAAATCTGGCCTTGAACATTTACTAACTGTAACCCTGGGCAGGTCACTTTACCCTGTTTGCCTCAATTTCCACATCTGTAAAATGCACTGGAGAAGGAAATGACAAACCACTTCAGTATCTTTGCCAAGAAGACCCCCAATGGGGTCATGAAGAGTCGGACATGACTGAAACAATTGGACAGCAACAGAGGGTGGAGAGGGAGTACCTACCCGTCTTTATGAAGTCAGAAGCCCACTGAAGTTCTGAAGAATCCATACTTTCAAATTCCTTTATATTGTAGTAAAGAGGAGTTTGTGCAATTGAACTGACTTGTCAGAAAGCATTTAATTAGCCCACTACTTTTCAGACATTGTGCTAATCAATGGTGTGAGGAAGGCATATGCTCAGTGGCCTCTCGTATTTTTACATTCACACGATGACAGCAGGAAATTAAGATGAGCATCTCTATGCGAATGATTCTCACATCTATTTGTGCAGCCCTTACCTCTGTCCTGACCTCTTGTCACTTGCATCACCTGTCGGACATCTCCAGTAGGATGTCCCATGGAGAGCTCGGACACAACATTCCTAGCAGAATTCATCATCTTTCCTCTTAGCCCTTCCCAGTTTCCCTTTTACTGGTCAGAGTGCCACCTTCCTCCCAGCAACCACAGCTTAAACCTCACTGTCTTTCTGGACCCCTCACTTGCACTTGCCCCACAGGGCCAATCTGTCACATCTCTTATATGAGGATTCTTCTGGTCCCCTTCCCTCCTCTGACACTGCAGCTATCCTGGAGCAGACCTTCATTATGTGATTCTTGAACCTCCACAAAAGCCTTCTGATTGATGTCTGTACTTCAGAGTCTCTCCTCACATCCTCCACTCAGCTGCCAACATGCCAAGACAACTGTGTCACCCCACTACTCAGGTAATTCCAGTAGCTCCCTGTTTTCTCATGGATCAAATATAAAATCCTCTATTTGGCTTTAAACCCCTCCATAACTTGGCCCTTTCCTACCTTTCCAATCTTTTTATAATGGACCCTTTTCTATAAGCTAGTCACAGGAGCTTCCTTGCATGAGTCAGTCCATTCCATAACTTCATGTATTTTCATTGGCTTGCCCTCATGCCTGGAATGCTTTCCCTTCTCACCCCTGCCTGCCTCCTGGCTCCTTTCACTTCTTTTAAGACACAACTTAAATCCTACCTCCTGCAGGAAGCTCGCCCAGTCTCTCCCCTGCTTCAGCCATCCACTCCCTGCAGTTCCTAATGCTTTCCCTCTGAGATTACCTGCATTTACATGGTATATATCGTGAATGTATATAATTGTTTGCACGTTTTCTCTCCCATAGCATGTGAGCTCATTGAGGGCAGAAAATGTTGTTCCTTTCTCTGTATCCCCAGCACTTGGCCCAGTGTCTGACGTGGATTAAGAGCCTAATAAATGTTTGTTAACTGATTGACTGGTGAGCAGCAATGGGGAACCTAGGTGGGGCATTGCCACTTTCTGAGAATTCCTTGTTTTGAGACACATTCTTATCATACATTTAAAAACAAATTTGAGTTCCAAATCTTTGCCTCTCTCCCACTCCTCCACCACCCATTGAGAAGGCAAACGATATGTTAACAAATATACATGTGAAGTCATGCAAAACATTTATTTTTAACATTTAAAATTTTCTTTATCGAAAGATATTCTTGAAAGTTCACTTGCTCGGAAAGACTGGAATGTTATGAAAACCTTTCAAAGTAAGAGCATGCCAAATATACTGTTCTCTATTCCATCTGATCTCAAATCCAGAATGAAAGAGAAGAGAAAAAGAATGTGTTTTAAAACTAAAAGCATTAGTTTGGACATTCACAGACTTTTCACTTTGTTAGAAATGGAGTGGGGGAGTTTGAGGACTATTTATTTTCACTGAATCCATCTTACCTGGCACTAATTGGGAAAATTTTATAGATATACCCAAAGGAGTTGTGGGGACACTCTAGACGTTGATGTTTAAATTATGTGATCTTTTTTTCTCTTTTTCCTTCTGAGTCTCCTTGGTGGTGATAATACTTAAAAAAGTATTAATTTTATGACTAAAAACTCACTTTTGGTCATTTTTCATAGGCCCCGGCTAAATTTTGGTTCAAGTCTGGATGCTCTGCCTTCATGCAGTCATAATATTAGGGATGAAAAAGACCCCAGAGAAAAACCTCATCCAAATCCCTCCTTTTGTAACTGAAGCCTAAATAGGTGGAAAGACTTGGCTAAATTAGTAGAGGAAGCAAGGTTGCTGAAGCTGAAGAGGGACCCAGACTTAATTAGCCCATAGCCATGTTATGTAGGCTCCCACAGAGTATGTTTCCAAGATCCCCCCTCCCCCTTTCATGTGGCTGAATCTGGTGAGAGTCTCTGAGAGGGGATCTTGTTCATTTTTCTCCTTGGCAACTCATTCCAGCCTGTGACTCAAAGTAGTGGTGATACCTTCTCTTTTCTCAGTTTTCTCTCCAACCCCATTCAACCCTGCCCACCAAGAACTACCTTAAACTTTGAGAAATGTAGGGAAGGAAAACTTAATAATGCTTTTAGTCTTTGTTGTACCCAGTCATCATTCACAAACTCTAATAATTTCACAATTCACAATAAATTCACAATTCACAAACTCTGATACTTTGCAGTTGAACAAATATTACACTCTCTTCCCAAAGAGAATACTGGGAGATGCTTCTAGACCTTCTTTTCCTGCCTTTAGACTGTCTGCCCCAACATTGCCCCTTTCCTTTCTGTTTTTAAAAGTAGGATCCCATATTTCTTGTTTGGACAGAAAAAGTTACTAATTTGTAGTGAAAGTGTGCATTTGTTTTAATGATGTTTTTGGTACCTGGAAGGACTAGTGTAGACCAGCAGATTGCCTTAAGGAAACCTTGGTGCTTTGAGGTCTGTGTCTGTTTATCTGGCTTTCTTCTGTGACTGGCTAGAAGAGTTGGTATGACCAGCATGCTTTTCAGTATGCACAGCTCCTACTTCCTCTTCACCATTGAAGAGGAAAAAAAAAAATTCCTAAAGAGAACCAGAAAGCTTCGCAATCCTATTTAATTAGCCTTCACAGTATTCTGTCTGATAAGAAGAGTAATAATTCCATTATATGCATGAGGAAGTATGAAAAATTTGAGTAGTTCATAACAAATGAAGGAAAAATAATCTAATCAAAGATTACAAGCATTGAGGGGCAAGTCAAAGACTGGGGTGTAAAAAGAGCCCTGAGTTTGGAGTTGTGAGTGAAGGCTTGAGTTCCAGCCTTGACTTTGTACTCTTATCTATTTGTGTGACTTTGGACAAATCGTTAAAACTCTGTGGGCCTCAGTTTTCCCCATCTGTAAAATGAGGGGTTAGTCTAGACCAGTAGTTCTTAACTCTTTTTGTGTCCATGACCCCTTTGCTGATCTGATGAAGCCTATGGACTTCTCAGAAGGTTATTTGTAAATGCATAAAATAAAATACATAGGATTAAAAAGAAAATGAATTATATTGAAATCAAGATATAATTTTTTCCCCATACAAATTCTCAAACCTCTCGGGTGTCTTTGCACCTCCAAGCTCAAAACCTTTGGACAATATGCTCTCTAAACCTCCTTCTAGCTCTAAGTTTTCGGATCTGTTTGGTGTAAAGAAGAGTGTCTGCATACACAGATACACATTTAGTTGTCTACTTATTTCAGTCATAACTGACTCCTCATGACCCTTTTTGAGGTTTTCTTGGCAAAGATATTGTAGTAGTATGTTATTTCCTTCTCCAGCTCATTTTACAAGTGAGGAAACTGAGGCAAACAGAGTTAAGTGACTTGCCCAGGGTCATACAGCTAGCATGCGTCTGAGGCCAGATTTGAATTCAGGAAGATGAGTCTTCCTGACTCCAGGCCCTATATTCTATCTACTTTTCCACTTTGGTTCTACCCATCAAATATCCTAAAACTAGAATAGTCCAAAAACTGGAATGTATTTCCTTGGAAAATAGAAAGTTCCCTGCCCTCAAAGGTTGTCTAGTGGAAGCTGGATGACTACTTGTTCATGTTGTTGTAGGCAGGACTCATTATTTGGATAAGATTGGAAGCCAGAAGTTCTATAAGATCCTTCCCAACTCTAATTCTGTGATTGCATAATTTTTATTTTGATGCAAGAATTCATGACTAAGATAGGTTCACAGAAGATAAAAAAGATAAACTTGATTGCGTGAAATTAAAAAAGTTTTTGCACACATAAAACCAGTAAAGCTAAAATTTGAGGAAAAGCGAGAAGCTGAGAAAAAATACAGCAAGTTTCTCTGATAAAGGTTTCATTTCTAAAATATTTGAGAGAACTGAGTCAAATGTACAATTGATAAATGTTCAAAGAATATGAGCGGGCAGTTTTCAGAGGAAGAAGTCCAAGCTATCAATAGCCATATGAGACAATGTTCTAAATAATCAATAATTAAAAAAATGCAAGTTAAAACAACCCTGAAATATCACCTCAAACCCATCAGATTCAGTAAGCTGACAACAAAGGAAACTGTCAGATGCTAGAGGAGATAGGTGAAACCAGGTACACTAATGTGGGATAGAATGAATTAGTCCACACGTTATGGAAAGCACTTTGGAACTATGTCTAAAAGGCTATTAAATTGCTTATGGAATATCACTGCTGAGGTTGATCAAAGAAAGAGGAAAATGACTAATACATGCAAAAATATGCAGCTCTTTTTGTGAAGAATTAGAAACTGGGGGGATGCCCATCAATTGGGGAATGGCTGAATAAATTATGGTGCATGAATGTTACAGAATACTATTGTACTGTAAGAAATGATAAAGGGGATGGTTTCAGAGAAACCTGAAGATTTGTACCAACTGATGCAGAGTGAAGCGAAAAGAATCACAAGAACAGTTTATACATTTGCCACAATACTATTAAAATAAACAACTTTAAAAGACATAAGAATTCTGAGCAATGAGACGACTAAACAAAATTCCAGGAGATCCTTAATGAAATATGTTTCCTACCTCCTAAGAGAAAGGTGATGACTTAGGGTGTGTGTATATGTGTGTGGATGTATATATGTGTGTATCTTCTATATATCTATGCCATATGTATACACATACATATATACACACATACATATATACACATGTATACACATGTATATATGCATAAATGTATGTATGTAATATGTTGTCTCTACTATATGTATAAATGTGTTATGTATTATATCTGTGTTTATATACATATTTTGTGAGTGAGTGGGTATATATGATATGGCCAATTCAGGAATTTGTTTCTCAAGGATTTTGTTTTAACTCTTTCAATAGGGGTATGTTTACATTTGAAATAGCTTCCGAAAGGCCACCTTCACGCTCTTTTCCCTCTTTTATATTACTGCCAGAATCTTTTTCCTTAGACAGCTACTTATGTTACTACTATGTTCAAAACTCTTCAGTAACAACTAATTCATTACCTGCCAAGGAGGTTTAAAGATCCTCTGTAAGGCATTGGAATACCACCTCCCCTCTTGCCCCTCTACCTTTCTAGCCATAGAGTACTTCCCTCCAGTGGGTGTTTCGTTCCAGCCAACTCTGTACAGATGTAGGGCTCCCATCCTTTGTTTCTCTGCATATGCTATACTTTGTGTTTGGAATGGCTTCTCAACAGCCCCAGTACCTGCTGGATTCTTTCCTTAGTAAATGTCTATCAAAATTGTTCAAATTATTATGTTCCACTTGTACAGGGAAACTAATCAGCAAGCTATTATTAAGCGGGCAGGGGATTAGCACAAAAGTAATACAAAGACAGAAGATTCCATGACACATGTGAGAAACAAGAAGAAGGTGTTTGGCTAGATCATAGAGTGAGGGAAGGGGAGCAATGGGGAAATGTATTATGATGCTAGAAAGGTAGGTTGAGGTCACATTAGGAAAGACTTGTGTAATAATAACAAAAAATAGAACACAGCATCTCTCAAGTAAAAGTTTGCTTTCTAATAAGTAATCTCTTAAGAAATTATCTTTTGTCTACCTTCCAGGTAAAATGTATCCCTAACCACAAACTGTTTTGTTCTTTGGCGCTTCTCCAGGCATGAAACCTTTGGGTAGCTTCTGAATTCATCTGTCTAATAGGGACGTACTTCCAATTTCTTCAGTCCCTTGAGATGTTTGTAGTTCCTTTTTGCCAGAGGAGATCTCAAGTCTATCAAGCTTAAAAACAGATGCTTTGGGGGGAAGTTACTATCTGTCCCAAGAATCAAGTTACCTACTATTTCTACAGAACATCTATTTAACCATCTCCTGACTATCAAAGCAGCATGTTCAACAAGTTACTTAACTTTAAGATAACCAACTGTACCTTTGGGGAAAAAAGGAAACCCGCAAAAGACATGTTTTCTGATCTAATTCATTGATGCCTTTTATTATCTATAAAATATGCATATGCCCTCTGACTTGCTTCTCTAGTGATGGATTTATGTTCAGCTAGCTGCGCTTTCTCATCCATTTTGCCTTGTAAGCAAAGACATATGCATTTTCTTGATAACTGCCAAGGGTAATATAGTGAATGGCTGATAGAACAGAATGAAAATTATAACTGGTTCCATTAGCAAAATGACCTAAGCAATTGCTATATATGTACATGTATATATTTGTATTTACATATATGTGTATGTGTTTGTGTGAGTACATATATGCATCTCTTTACAAATTTGGTATATATGTGTGTGTACGTGTGTGTAGTATTATATATAGCATATGTATATATTTGTGTGTGTGTGTGTTTGTGTGTGTGGTTCATTCATTTTTCAGTTGTATCCAACTCTTTGTGACCCCATTTGGGGTTTTCTTGGCAGAGATACTGGAGTGATTAATTTTATAGATGAGGAAACTGAGGCAAACAGGGTTAAGTGACTTGCCCAGGATCACACAGTTAGTAAGTGTCTGAGGCCAGATTTGAATTCAGGAAGATGGGTTTTCCTGACTCCAGACTCAGAACACGTATAATTATTACTATGTGTCAGTTAAATTTGGTATGTAGATAAAAAATGTTATGTGAGAGAAAATGACTTGGCAATTCATTTTGGAAATATCCTTGATTTATTCTTGAATGGTTGCTTTGTTTTAAAGTATCATGTTGTTTTGTTCTTATGGTTCTATTAACTGTAGGTCTGTTCTTACTCAGTATACTCACCTGATCCCACATACAAAATTCTTCGTTTAGGTGCATTTGAAAATGTATCTGCAATTCATTTTGTGTCAAGAAGACATAAACTTAAGAACACATCAAATTTAATTTTGATCTCCTTATTAATATTAATAGCGTTTTGTAGACCTGAGAATATGGTTTCATGAACAATTATATTCCCTTGGTCTACAGATCTGGCACTCCTTAAAATTCTCTTATTTCCCCCCTGGCCCATTCACTGGGGTAGGACTGGAGTGTTCACTACCTTGTTTCATGGAAAGGGGAAGGGTCCAAGAGGAAAGAAAATCTATAACTAATAAGTAATATTTTTCTTCTTTTTAGAGCCATAATTCTCCAAACCTACTTCATTCTTCTCTGAACTTCCTGTCAAACCTTGGTGCACTGATTGCAAGAAAGCCTCCACTTGGGATATTGTGGATCTCTGCCTTTGTCAACGTCTGTAAACAGTAAGTTTGGTACTTCTGTGTGTTTTGGAGCTAAAAATTTTGTGCTTTAACTTAGCATAAGTAGAAGATGGAAAGGCTCTCCAGTAACCTAAATAAAAATTTCTTCCCACTCCTTCCATACCATATGACTTTGATTAATGAAGAATCTTTTTTGCTAAGATCTCTCTCTCTGTCTCTGTTTCTGTCTCTGTCTGTCTCTGTCTCTCTCCCTCTCTGTCTCTGTCTCTCTCTGTCTCTGTCTCTCTCTGTCTCTGTCTCTCTCTTCCTTCCTCTCTTCTCTCTATCTCTGTCTCTCCCCACCTCCTTCCCTCTACATGGCTTTCTGTCTCCCTTGTATGTCTCACATACTGTCTCTGAATTTTTAATGGTGTTCAGAATAGTTTTAGGTTTCTCAAAGGAGATATGGGCGTCACAATGTTCTGGGTATGTAAAAGTGGGTTTTTTACTCTGCTTGTTGTCTTAGTAACTACAGAAAAACTAAACAGTTCACTGCACACATTTCCTAGCCTGTTTGGATTACTGCCAGAAGAGAATGTTCACCAACTCAGTGAGGCTTTAAGGAAAGTGTGTCTAAAAACATTTAAAGATAAACATTGGCCCCCATTGGCCTCATATTTCATAATTTCCAAATATCTGAATAGTGCTAAGAAAATCTGTGCTGGTTTTAGTGGTCTTGTACCCCAGGGCTATGATTTTTTTTTCTTGGGGGGGAGAGGATGGTGGCTGGGGGAGCCATTTGCCTTTGTACAACCAGGCAGTGGAAATGCTCAATTTGACTTGGTTTCCACTGCATCTCAGATCTACCACCCCCATGTTCTTGGCTAGTTTGGTGGCTTTTTTTTAGACTTCCTGAAGTATCCAAACAATACTTTGCCATTTGAATGAGAACATACTTTCTACACAATAGATGATGTGTAGATGATGAAGCTTATTAATGTCTTTTAAAAATAGGAATCAAAATGGTGACCGATTCTTCAAAAAAATTTCAAGGCATTTTATGTGTCAGCCTTGAACGATTTATCTTTGTGCTGGCTCCCTTGAATATTGTCACAGTTATCCATTAGCCTGACTAGTTTTCTGGGTTCACTGGGGAAGACTTAAAACCTAGAGATTTAATATGCACCAAAGTAGCATATTCAATTAAAAACTTGTGATGAATAATAAATACAAATTAGCTATCATTTTAAGTTCACCACTGAATTGTTCTACCAAACAACTTGAAGCCAGGTAGGTTATAATTTTAAATTAAACAATGACTCTTAGCAGCTCTGAAGAGGAACCCTTGAGACTGTGTCTACCCACACTGGCAAGAATTTCCAAATACTTCAACCAAGCTATTTCTTTCACTCTTGGCAAAGTCTGCCCATGTGATGAAGGGGAGAAAAGCTTAAAAAGAGATGAGAGGTAGAGAGGACAGGCCCCACAAAGGGAGAGGATGTTTCATTGACAGTCAGAAAGGTTTTGTCTGGAAAGCTCCCATCAAGATGGCAGAATAATTTTGGCACACAAAGAGGAAAGAAAAGGAGTGGAAACTTTGGAGAAGAACAGTCTTCCTCCTTCTCCCCTCCCTTCCCCACACACATTGCCTGACAGAATATATTTCTGCTATCACAGAGAGCCACACAAGAAATAGCAAGTTAATGGGTTTGATATGGAGGTATGCAGTTTTCCTAATTTAGAGTTTCAGCTGCACTTACCTAGACAAGGTATTATAGAGAGGGGTCCATTAACAAATGCCATGTTGTTTTTTGCATTATTCCCTTGAAAGTAAAGGTAAAAAGGCTATTAATGCTATAAATTTGAACCTTTTTGTGTTCAGAGATAGCAGTTGTTCCTGATCACACGAGGAATTTGGGTGACTTAGCACTATGACTAATAAATACCTTCTCGTCCTATATTCTAGCCTCTTAAAAAATTTATCATTGTAGACAATTTTAATAGGTCAACTCTATACAGTACTTTAATATTATGTCTATTCGTACTAATAAAGTCAGCATCATCCTTTTGGTTTGAAATGAATTAGGCTTTTGTTGGTGGGGGGGAGATATTGGAAGGAGAATTGGATGTCTTCAAACCTCTAGGTCCGAGCCCCTTAGCTGAGTTTGTGTGAGACCCTTAAAGGCAAGTCCCTTAAACTTTCTGAGGGTCAAGTTTTCTTACCTATCAAATGCAAAAAATAATTTGTTGTTTAGTCATGTCCAATTCTTTGTGACCCCATTTTGGGTTTTCTTGGGAAAAATACTGGAGTAGTTTGCCATTTCCTTCTCCAACTCATTTTACAGATGAGGAAACTGAGGCAAACAGGATTAAATTGTTTACCCATGATCACACAGCTATTAAATGTCATGAAGATGAGTCTTCCTGGTTCCATGCCCAGTGCCCTGTCCATTACATCACCTATGTATCCCCAAATAATACTATGTTTATTTTAAGCAAACAGAGATAATATTATTACCTTCTTCAAGAGGTTGTTGTGAGTATTAAATGAGATGACAGACATAAAATGCTTTGGAACTATAGAGTCCCATACAAGGTATCCCAAAGTGCTGTTTTAAGCTATTAAATAAAACTGCCCTAAAACCTTTGGGACACCTTGAATAAATGACAGTGGCTAGTGTTTTTAGTCTGCCTTCCGTTTCAAGTAATGTCCACTCTCGTCTCAGGAACTAGTTTCAGAACACATACTGAAAATTAACCACAATGCAGGGAGCAAGAGAACTGCTTGGCATGAAGCAGTTTTCACCACAGCATTTGATAAAAAACCTGAGTCTCTGTGGGTATTCTGTAACTTTTCAGTGAGAGTGGGGAGAGAGAAAGAGAGAAGGTGAGAGAGAGAGGGAGAGAGAGAGAGAGGGTGAGAGAGAGGGAGAGGGAGAGAGAGGGAGAGAGAGAGAGAGATGGAGGGAGAGGGAGGGAGGGAGAGAGAGAGGGAGAGGGAGAGAGAGGGAGAGAGAGAGAGATGGAGGGAGAGGGAGGGAGAGGGAGAGAGAGGGAGAGAGAGAGGGAGGGAGAGGGAAGGAGAGGGAGAGAGAGGGAGAGAGAGAGAGAGGGAGGGAGAGGAAGGGAGAGGGAGAGAGAGAGGGAGAGGAAGAGGGAGGGGGTGAAGAGAGAGGGAGAGAGACAGACAGACAGACAGAGAGATGTAATACTTTTACCATTTTAATTTCCCTGATTTGTATCCTTAGATTAAGAGTGATTCAACCAAATTCCCAGAAATTTGGAGTAACAGAATCCTAGGCATATTTAATTCAGTATTTATGAACCATATGCAGAAGTCATCTTGGTTCTTTTGAAAATAGACTGAAAAAAGAGTTGGGCAGAGGCAATCAGTCAGGCCATCTGCAAATGAGCAGATTGAAGTCCATGTGGACCATAAACTTGAAAAAGTTTATGATATTACTGGAGCTCCAGAAGTCTGTTTATAAAACAGAATGAAATTATTTTTTGTTAATTGAAGTGTTTTCTTACAATTCTTTTGAATAAGGTTTAAATTATAGAAAATTGGTAAGTAGTGTATTTTTTTTTAAAAGAAGAAATATGAAAGATGCTGTGTGAGAGCCCTTTGCCTAAAAGATAAATTCATGGGGCCTGGAAGATATGAAATGAGAGTTTATTTGGAAGAATTGACAATGTATTTTAGTTAAACATATATTAAGCACCTATAGTATGCAGACCTGGCCCTGCACTCCATATAGTCATTTTTTATTTTATTTTATTTTTATTTTTTTGAAAGGCAGTTGGGGTTAAGTGACATGCCCAGGGTCACATGGCTAGTTTTTGTGTTAAGTGTCTGAGGCTGGATTTGAACTCAGGTCCTCCTGACTCCAGGGCCAGTACTCTATTCACTGCACCACCTAGCCGCCCCTCCACATAGTCATTTTATGAGACTATCTTTGTGGCTTTAGGGCATGTGTTAAGAATGAAAAGTTTGAAAGTATAGGTATGGTGCTACTGGAATGACTAAGATTGTTTTCTCTGGTAAGTCAGAAGTACACGCTTTGACAGCATCTCTGGCTTAAAGAAATTTAGGGAGTGGAATCTGGCTTCCTTGATTTTGCCAGGTTTTCCACGGGGCAAAGTTGGAGAGGAGGAAATAATACAGAGGAGCCATCTGGTAACCACTGGAGCCCATAAGTATTGTACTTGTCTTTGGCCAGGCTTCATTGTCAAGGCTTGGACTGAGTCCTCTGCTGGCTGGTTCTTGTTTTTTGTTACCAGATGCCAAGGGCAGTGAGGTTGTAAGAATTGTGGCAATTCAGCATCAGGAAGTCCATGCAGGGTGTTGGTGATGCAGTTTAGGGGTACAGGGATCCCAAAATACTGAAGTTTAGGGCAGGGTTATCTGGGAAAATTTGCAGACTCAAGCAATCAAAGTGGCAAAAAGCTTATTATACTACTAATAAAGGTGGGTAGAGTTCTTTTAGGAAACTCACACCCTAACCAGAGTGATGTTAAAGCTTATATAAGAAAGGTGTGAACTGTGTGGCAAATATGCTAATGGGGGGGGTGAGGAACATATAATTTCTGTACCTTGGGCATGGGCACCATTTACTACTTGCATGGCCTGAGGAGGGAGGGAACTTCTAAGGGGTATGTACATCTGTACATCTACATTTGTAATAAGATAGCCCCAGGAGTTAACATCTATAGCCTGACTTCTGGATCGTTTATGGTTACTGTGGGAATCAGTAATCAGTTCATGATTGTTCTACTAGTACAAGATAGTCCTGTTCATACAAGGGAAATTCTGTGGAGGTCACCTTGTTCTTCTAAGAGGGAGAGATAGTTTGCCTCACTGGCCCCAGTCACGAGTTATTGCCAGAGATAGGGTTTTTGGGCTGGGGAGAGATGTGGTCCTAGGGCTGGGGTCTAAGTACAAGTACCCTATCATTGGGACTGAGTGTACTAGCACCCACAGATGGTGGGAATATCATATGCCACAATTACAATATTGCAATAACGGATGCCACTTTTGGAAAGAATTGTTATTTAAGCAGGCCAGTACTAACAGTTTCATTCATTCAAATCCTGGAAGAGCTGTTATGAGTCTCTTTATGTTGCTAGTTGCTATATGTTTCCTGGGAACTGGGCTCTATTCTTTAAATATTAAAATATTGACTCCACAGTGCACTCACCCCCTAAGCTTCCCATTTTCTTTGCATTCAGCAGTTTGACAGTAATTCAATTCAGCAAAGGTGGTCTCCTTTCTCAGTGGGGCTAGTATAAGAGAATGAGTACTCTTTCATCCAACAGAAGTTCTATAGAGAGGATGATAGTAAATGGAAACCCCTCTTCCTCCAAGGATAATTGAAGTTGTAAGAGCTTGGAGTATCACTTATCCCTAGGTTTTATCCCTGAAATAATTAAGAGAAATTGAAAGAAACCTTGGTTGTAAGAATTGTTTGAGATGCATAGGGCATAGAAGGGAAAGAGTGTGAATCTCAGATTGTCTTCTGCCTATGGAGTTGGGGGAGGGGACCTAGACCAGCTGACAGTTGTACTAGGGAGATTTGGCCATGCCTGTCCTTCCTCATTCTCATTTCCTTATGTTTGCCAAGCAATAACTGTGTCAGTTTTTAGAGTTAAGTGCTTTCACCTCTGTGATTTTATTGGATAATGCCACATGCTGATCAATTCAACTCAGCCAATATTAAGGCCTTTTCTTGGGTTTCTCCTTGTGGGGGTCCCTCCTGGGAAAAAGAGATTCCCACTGTAAATTATTCAATTGACTTTCTGATACAAATCAATATGATGTAAATTTGGGTGGCAGAAACCAATTGTTTCCCAAGGCTTGATTGTTCCTGGATAAGCTGATTGTAAATCTTCAGGGCTAGTGAAACAAGACCTGAAGGAATTGTAACATGGAAACTTGGCCAGATTGTCAACTCAATTTTGTTTACTCCTACAATGATATCTTAGGATTTTTTTTTACCTTTAATAAAATAAAAGATTGTGAAGAAAACCATAAATTTTAAGAATGCATGTGCTGTGAGTTTGTGTTGTAAATTGGAGGTACCTATAGGGTACGTTGATATAATCACCTACCACCAACATGATATAGTAGGAAGAAGGCTGGATTGGAAATCTAGGTCCTGGGCAACTCACTCATGGTCTTTGGGCTTTAGTTTCCACATCTGTAAATTGAAGGATTTGGACCAAGGCCTTGTTGACCCGCCCCTTTTATCACCTTTCCAGTTTTCTTATACCTGATGTCCCTCTGAGCATGTTATGATCCAGCAACACTGACCTTATGGCTCTTCCTCAAACAAGGCATGCCATCTCCCAACTCTTGGCATTTTTTCACTGGTTACCACCTATCCCAGAAATTCTCTCCCTCCTTACCTTTGATCTAAGGGCATCCCTGACTTTCTTCAAGTCTCAGCTAAAATCTCACCTTCTAGAACAAGCCTTTCCCAGTCCTCATTAATCTTAATGGCTTCCCTCTGAGACTAGTCCCAATTTATCTTGTCTATATCTTGTTTGTATATAGTCTTTTTAGTTTTCCTCATTAGATTGTGATATCTTTGACAACAGAAATTTATTTTTTTTTTTTTGCTTTTTTCTGTGTCCTCACTGTTTAGCACATTGCCTGGGACATAGTAAATGATAGTTAACTGACTAATTATGGGTTGTTGAGACATAGAAGGGATCTCCTTAAATATATCCTTCAAGAGAAGGAGTCTAATTCACCAAGCGTTTATGTACAAAGCATCATGTAAGATGTTGACAGAGAAGAGATAGTTTGAATGAGACATGGCCTTCAGGGACATGTGATGGACACCCAAAAATAACTTTTATGGAATTTTAATCATTTGACTTCAACAATATGAGTACTTTGCCAAAAGATGCATCTCCGAATCACCCAAGCCAACCCAGGCTGTGTCAGTCTGATCAGTGACCTTCCTTAGGTGGGTAGACCTATTCTGATGGTCTACCATTGGTATTTGGGGCCATTCTCTAGAAATTATAAGGATAGCAGTGAGCTGTGTGGGCTACCCTTAATTTTTACTTCTACATTCCCCATAACCAGCCCAACTCATTTTCAGGCAAACCTTTTTTTTTTTTTTTTTTTTTTTTTTTTTTTTTTTTACTAAAAGTGTTCTTGATGCCAAGTTTCTTGGATAATTCCATATCATCCATAGGGATACCCTCTTCTATTAGGATTCAGTACAGGACAGCCAACTAAGACAGTGTTGGGCACATGTATTTCTATCCACTGTATCACCTCAGATCTGCTTTGGACATATTGAGTTTAGTTTCTGCTGGGTGAGAAATTCCAGTAGAAATGCAAGAAAACTATTTTCTAGTGTAAGGTTCATTATTATTTTCTGAAACAAGGCATTTTGTATATCCCTACCCACACTTTCAGGGGCTTTGGGCCTTCACAGTAACATACACAAATCACAAAATAAATGCTTATGTATCATAGAGAGCAGTATGTGCATTTGTCAGAAATATCATTAAAAATCATTCTTTATCCCTCCCTGCTGTGTATTGCACACTGGGTATCTACAGGTTGTCTCTATCCCTCAAACTAGGGGTTCTTAACATGTTTTGTGTCTTCGACCCCTTTGGCCTTCTGGTAAGGCTTATGAATCCCTCCTTGGAAAAATGTTTTTAAATGAATAAAATAAAATTGCTGAGATTACAAAGGAAACCAATTATATTGATATATATAGTGATGAAAAATGCTTGAAAAGAAACCAACATCATGGACCCTAGGTTAGGAATCCTGCCTTAGTCCCTGCTCTAGTGTGGAGGACCAGAATCCATCAATCAGATCCCCTTTAATGACCTGTTTTTATATCTGTGACCTAAAGACAAGACATATCTATATAGGTCAGATTGGTTTGGTTGGGTTTTTAAAATCTCCTTTCATATAGATTTTTTCTTCCTTTTAAAAATATCTTATTGAAGCTCTTTTTAAAAAAGGTCCTTCACCCATTTATTGCCTTGTAACAACTAGGTATAGTGAGCAAAACAAAGCCTTATCGCCATGACTAAAAACATGTCAGCATCTGACTTGTACTCAGTCTCTCCCCCAAGAGGTAAGAGACATGATTTATAGTGGTCAAGAATGGACACTGCATTGATCAGTGTTCCTAATTCTCCCTTACGTTATTGTGGTCATTGTTCTTATTTTGCTCAGCATGTCCCATATATCCTCTTGTAATACTGTAATATATTGTATATTGTAATATATTAGTTGTAGGAAAAAAGGAAGAAAATTTTGTTGTGCATATTTCAGTCTATATAAATGCTAAGTGAAGAAAACTATTCAGTCATTCATGGCTGGTTTTTCTCATCTTGCTATTACCATTTGGACTTGACTTTTGGAGTATCTTCCGTGTTTTCATTTAGAATACACATGCTTAACTTCTCTGGGTTAGTGAGAAATCCATAAGGCTTTTGACTATGAATCACAAAATTTCTCCAAAGTTTTTAAGTATTTCCCCTCTATTTTATGCATTCTATGCAGAGAGATAATTAAGAAAAAGGATCACTCTTGTAGGAAATTTTCTAGAAAGTTGGGGGGGCGGGGAAGAGGTGTGGTCTTTAAACTATAAACTAATGATCTGAGTTACTGGCTTTAGACTCTGTTGGCACTTTTAGTGTTCTAGGAAATAGCATGGAATATATTTCTCTTCACTTTCCTCATATAGCTCAGCGGTTCTCAACCTGTGGGTTGCAACCCCTTTTTTGGGGTTGAACGACCCTTTCACAGGGGTCACAGGGGTCGCCTAAGATCATTAGAAAACACATATTCCTGATGGTCTTAGGAACCGAGACACTGCTCCTCTATCCAGCTCTGGGCAGGTCTACCCACATGCAGACACACCCACATATGGGTATTAAAAGGTCACGGCATTAGGAAGGTTGAGAACCACTGATACAGCTATTAAATTAATTGTGGAAAAGAGGCACTATTGTATAGTGGACAAAAAAGTTAGCCTAAGAGTCTGGAAGGTCTGGGTCCTGGTCTGGTCTCTGACATACATAAGCTGTATGATTCTGGGCATGGCGTTTAATTTTAGTGTTTTCATGCAGCTTTCTAAGATTCTGATTTGCAGTGAAGCTAATGATCTGTGCTGGTAGAGGAATTTCTTCACTTCCAATAAAATCCCCAGTCCAATAGGAAAATGCATGTTGAAATTGGCATCAGAGGGGGGAAGAGGGTAACATGATGTGTTCAGCTGGTCCACCTGTCTATGATGTTGGTATTCATTTGACAAACATTTAAGTATTCCCCCCCAAAAAAAAACACACACAAGACCCCAAATTTTAGAACTGGAGGCTTTCTTAGATGCTGGAATTCTTTGGATGATAGGGAAGATTCTGAGTTTTCCCAAAAGACAAGCAGGCTTTTTTTCCACAAACAGTTGCAGCTTTAATGGTCTGGAGAAGGGCCAGCTGAATGAGTCAGACCTCTGGTTGCCTGAAAAAAAAAAATCTCTCCTGATGATGACGTCAGATATTAGTGACTCAGGTCTGCTGTGAAATATGTTCATTGGTGGAAAAATTAATGAGTTGAATAATTCTCATGGTCATGGCAGATGGTTTTCATGACCATTTATAATCCAAGCACTTGATATACACTGAGATTGAGTGTTCCCTTTTGTCTGAAATTAGTGCGAAGACATTTGTAAACCATCTAGATTCCAGTTAAAATTGCATCTGTGTATTTTATGCACAGTGGAATGTTTTGTTTTGTTTTGCTTTCTATCCTCTAGCTTTCTGTGTTAACAAGGGGAAAGAACTGTATTAAGATTGAGAATTTGGCTCCCAGGTCTAAGTAGATGGGAGGAGACGGTGCTGAGTAAATCATCTGCTATGTGGCTAAATGTACCTGTGCTTCTAGAGTATCTCCTGCCAAACACAAACAAGTTACCAAGCAACAACAGTGATTCAGCTACTTGAAGAACGTCACTCCGGTGAAATTTCCACCTTTTAAGTGTCTCCAGGAAATGTCACTCTTATAAGTCACTAGAGAACTGTGATGATGGAAAGTGGCTTGGTCTTTACAGACACTTTCTTCACTTTCCTCATATAGCTCAGCGGTTCTCAACCTGTGGGTTGCAACCCCTTTTTTGGGGTTGAACGACCCTTTCACAGGGGTCACAGGGGTCGCCTAAGATCATTAGAAAACACATATTCCTGATGGTCTTAGGAACCGAGACACTGCTCCTCTATCCAGCTCTGGGCAGGTCCACCCACATGCAGACACACCCACATATGGGTATTAAAAGGTCACGGCATTAGGAAGGTTGAGAACCACTGATACAGCTATTAAATTAATTGTGGAAAAGAGGCACTATTGTATAGTGGACAAAAAAGTTAGCCTAAGAGTCTGGAAGGTCTGGGTCCTGGTCTGGTCTCTGACATACATTGTCAAGGACAATGCTATTACCATTTGGACTTGACTTTTGGAGTATCTTCCGTGTTTTCATTTAGAATACACATGCTTAACTTCTCTGGGTTAGTGAGAAATCCGTCAAGGATTTCTCAAATCAAGGACAAGAATCTGGGGAGTAGAGGGTAGGTAGACAGATGTTGGGATGGAAATTATTATATAGGTTGAATGTTGTTCCCTTCTTTTAGTCATGTCCAATCCTTTGTGACCCTATCTGGGGTCTTCTTGGCAAAGATACTGTAGTGGTTTGCCATTTCCTCCTCCAGCTCATTTTACAGATGAGGTAACTGGGGCAAACAGGGTTAAGTGACTTGCCCAGGATCACAAAGTTAATAAATGTTCTGAGTCCAGCTAGCTGCCACCTAGCTGTTAAATGTAGACTTTTATTAAATGAGAAATGAGGGACTTGGGAGACGCTCTTCTTTTCTTTAATATCCTAATAAATTTTTTTTAAAGAAAGAGAAAAAGAAAAATCTGTAACTTAAATTCAACAAAATAATTAAATAGCCATTTATTAAGTATGGGGAGCATAGGAAGAAGAGGTTTTTTTCTTTCCCATGGCTCAATCAGGGTTGTTTCAAGAGATTGATCATTACAAACTGACTCTTCCTTCTTCAAACTTTAATGGTTTCTATCTTCTGCATGTGTATGAACACACATGTGTGTATGTATGCATATATGTTTGCATGTACACACACATATACACATTATTTTTGTATTAAGATTGTTACTGCATATGTCATATCCCCTCATACTAGACAATAAAGGGAGAATGAGCAGAGATTATTAGGTTTTATCAGACTTATCTGTAATGTCCATTATTATATGATACATATAGGAGGTACTTAATGCATTAGTTGAATTGTGGTTTGTTGGAACTAGGAAATCAGACTGTGGAAATGTGCTGAGTACTAGATAAACATTTAATTCATTTTAAAAAGATACTACTGTTACTAAATAGTCAACAAATTTTAACTGTCATACTAGGCTACCATTTAACTCTTCTAGACCCTAATAAAAACTCTTCCCCACCCCCAGAAATGATGTCATTTGGATTTGGATGTTATTAGTTACAAAATAAATAGTTTTCTAACTTGCTTGTGGTATGCCACAAGTCAGTGTTTCCCAAAAGCAGGTATCATAGTTACCTAAAATGTTTACAGAATCTTTAGATAACGTTCTGTAAAGCTTATATGTTTATCTTGGGGCTACTTGAATTTAGTTTAGTTTGTAATATGAGAATGTTGCAAGGAATGATGATGAGAGGTTTTACAGGTACCTCCATGCAAGGCTGTGTCCCATGTGTGATCAGAGGAAGGAGAAATGAGTCATGGTTACTAGGGACTGCCCGAGGAGGGGGTGCTGAATCGGTCATACAGCAACTTTGAATGAACAAGAAAGAGTTGAGTCTTCTTCTCAAGGACTTGAAGCATTTCCTAGATGAATCAGTCCTGACAATTGCTCCCCACTTCAGGTGATTCATAATGGAGACAAAAGACATCCCCAGAAGGAATGTAGAGAGAGCCTTTGGACAAACTAGGAAGTCCAAATCAATAAACCCTAGAGAGGTGCTTAATCTGGAGTCAATAGACTTGGGTTGAGGAGGGGAGTGTAGGGGAGAGCCTGTGAACTTGCATGAGGAGAAAAAATATCTTTATTTTCATTTACATGTAACTGACATTTATCATTTCCTTCCACTATTTATGTAGGCACAAGCATTCTTCTGAGTTACGGGGGCATAGGATTTACCAGTCTAACAAAGGGGTCCACAATAAAGAAAGAGCCCTTGCCTTGGAGGCAATGACTTTACCACTGTTGTCCAAGGAGAGTAGAATTGATAAGATCAAAATGGAAAGGTGCAAACAACTGGTACCTAAGATTGTGTTGGCAGAGTGGAGTTTTGGATTTCTGGGCCAAGACTTAAGATAAATAATTTTCTAGGGTTTGTTGTGCCCTTTAAGAGAATAAGGAATGTGAAATCTCAGACTAGATTCTGGGCACCCCCCCCTCCCCAAAGATTAACTGAAAACCAAAAAACCTCAAAGGGCAAAAGGAAGGAAGGGATAGGACAGCTATTGGGATGACCAGGCAATAAGATATATATGCTGACTCTCAATCCTGTTTTCTCTTTCAAGGATGATGACCTTTGGACTGAGAAGGATAGACCAAAAAAGGTTAATAGGGTATGGAAAATCATTACTGAGGAGATTAGGCAGCACCAAGCTACCTTTATCTCCAGGCACCAACAGAGTAGGCCCAGAGTGTTGAAATACCAAATCCAACCTCTGAATTTCTGTTAGTGATCTTTGAAAAATTATAGAGAAGAACAAGAAGAGTAACTGAAAATTTCATAGTACTTGGAAGATTTGTTGTGACCCCGTGGACCAACTGTCCATGGGGTTTTCTTGGCAAAGAAACTGGAACAGTTTGCCATTTCTTTCTTCAGTGGGTTAAGGCAAACAGAGCTTAAGTGACTTGGTCAGGGTCACAGCTGGTGAGTATCTGAAGCTGGATTTGAACTCAGGTCTTCCTGACTCCACACCCAACACTGTATCCACTCATTGAGCCACCTAGCTCCCTCCACTTGGAAACTTATAATGTGCTTTATGTGACTTAAACTCTTTAGAGCAAGGAAGGTGCTCCAAGAGGAGAAAGGTAGAAGTTTTAGTGCTAAGTATAGCTAAACATAGTGATGTGTTCACACAATCCTTTGGACTGCCTAGGGAGACATAGTGTTCAGCATGGGAATGGTAGGAGATGCACTGTATCCTGCCTCAGTCAGACAGATACCAAAAACACAGCCTAGTGGTTGTTGGGTTTTGTTCTGTTTTTTCATCTTAATTTTGAACCTTATGAATCCTCGTTGCAAGTGAGATCTCACTTTGAATTAGAATGTGTTCAATGACTTGGCTAATGGCACCATATAAACACAAACGGGTTCCTCAGGGATTCATTCACACTTCGTACCTGGGAGGGAGTCCCAGTTCTGAAGAAAAACATCTAGGCATTGGCAGACTGAATCACAAAGCGATGTTTTGTAAGTCATGGGCAATGAGAGAATATTAGTGCTTCCAAAAACATTTGCAGTGAGATTTTTTTTTAGTTAAAGTAAGGGGAAATATAGTGTAGCTGTAGATTAACCTTGCCTGATAACCCTGGAATTGAAGGCTGTAGTATTTCTATATACTCTTTTCCCAAACAAAAACTTTCTTAAAATAACCATGAAGCTGAAAATAAAAGAATTGATCTGTTTCATGATCCAGCTGATTTCTTGCCATAGCTTCAAAGAGATTTCTGCTTCTACATAATGAACACTGCATGGGCTTATTCTTCATAGTTAAACCTTCAAAGTAGACCCCTACTAGTTCTTAGAAATGGCTCTTTTGCTAGGTAGCTTCCAAGTGTAGTTTTCTTGATAACATGGTAATTAAAAAATCTCAAGGAAATTTGGCCTTTGCCTCAGGATAGGTAACCTCTTGGTTGAGTTTCACTGTACCTCCATTAAAAATTATTATCATCACTCCTCCTCCTCTTCCTCCTCCTCCTCCTCCTCTTCCTCTTCCTCCTCCTCCTCTTCTTGATACTACTAATACTACCATCACTACTACTACTACCATCACTACTACCACTACTACTACTACTACCACCATCACCACTACTACTACTACCACCACCACTACTACTATTATTATTACTACTACTACTACTACTACTACTACTACTACTATTACCACCATCACTACCATCACCACTACCACCACCACTACTACTACTACTACTACTACTACTACTACTACTACTACTACTACTATTACTGCTGCTACTACTACTACTACTACTACCATCACCACTAATACCACTACTATCACCACCACCACCACCACCACCACCGCTACTGCTACTACTACTACTACTACTGCTACTACTACTACTACTACTGCTAGTTAGCATTTATATATCACCTACTATATGATGCTAGGTAGTACCATAGTGCACAGAGCACTGGGCTTGAAGTCAGAAGGACCTCCTGGGTTCAGATCTGACCTCAGACACTTACTAGCTGTGTGACCTTGGGCAAGTCACTTAACCCTGTTTGCTTTAGTTTCCTCACTTGTAAAATGAGCTGGAGAAGGAAATGGCAAACCACTCTGGTATATTTGCCAAGAAAGCCCCAATTTGGGGTCACAAAGAGTCAAACATGACTGAAAAAAATGACTGAACAACCACAGCAGCTATACGCCAGGTACTGTGCTAAGTGCTTACAATTATTATCTTATTTGATCCCTACAACAACCCTAGAAGATAGGTGCTGTTATTATACTCATTTTGCAGATGAGGAAACTGAGGCAAACATGGTTAAGTGACTTGCCTAGGGTCACACAGCTAATAATAAGTTCCCTGAGGTCAAACTTGAACTCAATTCTTCCTGACTCCTGGCCCCTCTATCCATTTCATCACTTAGATGCTCTTTTTTGGCTCTTTTTCTATTCAGAATAAATTATATATTAAAATATCTTTCAATGTATAGATTACTATTCTTGTTGCAATATGACTCAATAATTGTACTTCTGACCAGGGTTTCTTAACTTTTTGTTATGGCACAGACCCCTTTGGTAGTCTAGTGGAGCTTCTGGACCCCTTCTCAAAATAATATTTTTAATGCATAAAATACATAAGATTTTGTTGTTGTTCGGTTGTGTCCAACTCTTTGTGACCTCATTTGGGATTTTCTTGGGAAAGATATTGGAGTGATTTGCCATTTCCTTCTCCAGCTCATTTTACAGATGAGGAAATTGAGGTAAACAGGGTTAAGTGATTTGCCCTAGCTTCATGTCTGAATCTAGATTTGAACTCAGCCCTCCATATTCCAGGTCTGGTGTTCTATCCATTGTGCCACCTAGCTGCCCAAAAGAAAACTATTCTTTAAATAATTGTTTCGTAAAAGTTTCCTGTGGTTTTGTATATTTCTGAAATAACACAGTCAATTGGATTTTTAATAAACCAATTTAGCCAATATAATTAGGATACTGTAGATAGAGTAAATGGTTTATAAAAAGCCATTAGGAAAATAACTTTTATTTGGGATTTTGGGGCTTTTTTTGGTTTGTTTTTAGTCCAAGCCTATAATTGCATTAGTGTGAAGAGCCCTTGGTGTGGAAAGCTCCCTCGCCTGATTCGGAACAGTCATTCCAGTGTAACTTCCCTCAGAAAGTTACCTGGAACATGAAATAATGAGTGAGTGATTTGCCCCATGGTCACTGTCAGTATGTGCTGGAGCCAGAACTTGAATCCAGATCTCTCTGGTTCTCTATTCATATTACATTGCTTTTCTAAAGTAACTCAAATGCCCTTTACGTGTTGGTAAAGATAATACTGAAATACTTTGTGGCTTTTTCTTGAAAATTAATCTCTATTTTTCCTTTTTCTTTGCCATAGTGTTAGTATGTTTTTTTAAAAATTGAGAAAGAACTCTACTCTGTACATTTGACATATAGATATTGATGTGTTTGGCTTTGGAAAATGGTTTATTAGTATGCTGGCTTATTTTTAGATATTAAAATGTTACCCTGGGAACAAACACAGTGGAATAATCCACAAGCAAAAGAAATCTGTCTGGATTCTCCTTGTCCAATTCAGTTTGACCACAATCATTCAATAAGCATTAAGCCCCACTGTGTACAAGGCACTGTGTTAGACAATAGAGATGCAAAGACAAAAAAAATGAAGTTGTTCCTGCCTTCCAGGAAATTATATTCTATGAGGTGGGGGTGGGGAGACAAGACATAAATTTAAGGTAAATTCATGTGGAAAAGAGAGCCAACATTTAGGGGAGTGTGTGTGTGTGTGTGTGTGTGTGTCTGTCTGTCTGTCTGTCTGTCTGTCTACCCAGTATTACCCTCGACTGGACTCAAGGGTTGGGACACTACTGTCCACTAAGAGACTCATTGATTGTAGGAGCACACGTTGGGTCCGTCTGAGCTCAATCCTAGGGAAATCTAGTTTTTAAAAAAATAGCCATTGTTCCATTCTGTACTGTCCCCTTGAAGTCTCTGTTTTTTGGCCATTTGGAAGACTTGGGTTTCTCTTCTTGTTGGTGGTCATCTTCAGTGATGCAGAAATTCCCTTTCCACTTTGGTCAACAGACCTAGAACTTAGCGATTTCAAAAATTCATAGGGTTGCCTCTAACTAAGCCTGCTTATATCCATCTCAAGGTCAGTGGTGAGTCACCTACACACAGAAGAGAAATAGAGGGGCGGCTAGGTGGTGCAACAAATAGAGCACCAGCCCTGGAGTCAGGAGGACCTGAGTTCAAATTTGGCCTCACACACTTAACACAAAACTAGCCATGTGACCTTGGGCAAGTCACTTAACCCCAACTGCCCTACCTTTCCCCCTCCAAAAAAGCAAAAAGAAGAAGAAGAAGCAGAGCAGAAGAGGCAGCTAGAGATTCTGAGACCCAGTCTCAGGCTCATTTAGACAGGGGTGTCATTACTGGCCATGTGTACATGGCTGCATGGTGGCCAAGGGGCAGAAAGAAAATGGCTCATTACCTTTCCTAGATGATTGAATAACTTAGTCATCCCCAAAGTATCAGGAGTCACCATGACCAGCTGAGTCCGTAGGCTCCTAGATTTAGAGCTGGAAGAAGCCTCGGGAATTAATGAGCCTAACCCTTTCATTTTACAGAGAGGGAAAGTGAATGAGCATCAGGGATGTGACAATGACCAAGATCACACAGGGAGTATCAGAAATGTGACTTGAATTTAGGTCCTCTTAGCTAGAAGGTCCCCAGTGCTGAGCAAGCTGATGTGGATGGCTGAAACCAGGACCCCTGGCTGTATGTATAGATGTATATGGTTATATATGGTGTGTGTGTGTGTGTGTGTGTGTGTGTGTGTGTGTGTGTGTGTGTGAGAGAGAGAGAGAGAGAGAGAGAGAGAGAGAGAGAGAGAGAGAGAGAGAGAGAGAGAGTCAGTCACTTTGGTATCTGAATGGCAGGTGGATTGGAGACTGATTATGCATAGAGACTGCACTGGTGATTTCATTGGTATGGAGAAGGGAACTCTTGGGTGAAGAAGCTCCCTCTAAACAGGCCAGCACTTTCTCCTCAATTTATAGCCTTAAAGAGTTGCATAGGACAGAAGTGTCAAACACATAGCCTGCTGCAACCAGATTAAAATGTGATTAACAAATGTTGACTTTAATTTGTGATTTCCTAAATTGATATGTGGCTGCCATGGATCTTTATGTATGGTTTACTGGCTCCCTTTTACTTCACTTTGACCCCTCTGGTCTAAGGCATTAAGAGGCTAAGCCCAGGGTCACACAGGCAGTGTGTGTCAGAGGGAGGACTTGAATCCACATATTGTAGCTTTGAATACCTCTCTGTTCACTACCTCTTACTGCTTCCCTCTCCCTCCCCTCCTCTCTCTCCCCTCTTTTCTTTTTCTCTCCTCTCCTCCCCTCTCTCTCTCCCCTCTCCCCTCTCCACTCTCCCTTTTCCCTTCTCCCCTCTCCTTCCTCCTCCCTCCTCCTTCTTTTCTCTCTCTCTTTCTTTTCTCTCTCCCTCCCCCCTCCTCTCTCTCTCTCTCTCTCTCTCTCTCTCTCTCTCTCTCTCTCTCTCTCTCACACACACACACACACACACACACACACACACACAGAGTATACATACACCTAAACATAAATTCTTTAAATGCCAGGGAAGATTCTTTCAAAAGGAGACCACTTTACTTTCTGTCCAAAAGCAGACTCCGTAAATGCTTTTGTATATGTCAGTTGTATTTCACTGAGCACCTGAATGGGCTGCTTACTCTCAATAAGAATACAGACTTTACCTAGAGATACATACTCCCTTGTTTGTTCTGGCTTTCATCTTATCCCCTTTGCTTCCAGTCAGGAACAATATACTGTTCAGATGGGCCTGTCATATTTTTTTTTTTTATCCAAGAATATAATCTTCTATCCCTGGAGCTGAAATGTGTCTCAGAGGCAAATCCTCTCCTTTTACAAATGCTCAAGTTCACATAGAAAGAGTTAATGACAAAGCAATTTGGACCTGAGTGTCCATTCCTGAAAGTCCATGTTTTAAAGTTAGGAAATGGAAACTCCCCGCAGAACCTAAGGGCAGTCAATGGCTTCATCGTCGGTGCTGAGGGTTAGGCCAGAGGGAGAGCCATGGAAGAAATCATGGGAAGTGCCTAGCTGACTGGTCTTTATAAATGTATGAAATGCTTACTTAGTGAAATTCCCTAGTTATGGGTAGGACAGGACCAAGATCCTTCTCTCCAAATGGAAATGGGCAGGTTAAGTGAATAAAAATATCTTATTCTGTTTTAAACAGAATTTTAAACAGCGATTCTCAACTTGTGGGTTATGTTCAATTTGTAACAATGAAAATACATCCTGCATATCAGATATTTACATTTCGAGTCATAACAGTGGCAAAATTACAGTTATGAAGTAGCAATGAAAATAATTTTGTGGTTGGGGGTCACCACAGCATGAGGAACTGTATTAAAGGGTCAAGGCATTAGAAAGGTTGAGAACCACTGTGTTAGAATGAAGATGATCCCATGCTGGCCCTACTTCTTTATAAATCAGGATGATATGGCATCTTAATAAAAATTATACCAGTGCCCTGGCATCTCACCCAACTGAGCTTTATCCATCACTTGCGTTATCGAAGTAAGCATTTCTGCCAAAATGTAAAATCTGAATTTTCTCATAGCTGCCAATGCATTTCGTGCTGGTAAGCAGAAAAGAATTATCTTGCTGTCTGTTTTGTAGCCTTCTCCTATCCAATGTTGGTAAGTGGGGGAACTTATCTTTATGAACCTAGGAGGCATGAACCTTAGTGATAAGTGAGTGGTTGTCAGAGTGGTCTCAGAAATGTTAGTATGCAAATGAGGAAGATTCAGTGCTCTAAGCCATGTGGGAAGAAAGTTCTCTGAGGTGAACAAGCCATTCTTGTTACTGGTTGGAAGTTGCATTCAATCTCTGGGGGGAAATGTATCTAGGTAGATGAGAAAGAATTTTGGAAAAGATGCTGCTGTTGATTTTATCCCCTTAGAAAAGTTTTTGGGGGCGGCTAGGTGGCGCGGTACATAGAGCACCAGCCCTGGAGTCAGGAGGACCTTAGTTCAAATCTGGTCTCAGACACTTAACACTTATTAGCCGTGTGACCTTGGGCAAGTCACTTAACCCCAATTGCTGTGCCCTCCCCTCCAAAAACAACAACAAAAAAGGTATTTGTTTTTACTATTGGTGACATGGGTCATAAATTTCATGATTTCCAATTTGGGAAATCGCAGAAGTTAAAAGATCCAAGTCCTAGTGGAAGCCTTACCTTAATAATATCCTTAAGTGGCCTTTGAACAATGCACCTTACCTCTCAGCCTTAGTTTCCTAATCTGTAGAATAAAAGAGTTAGATTTGGTGATGAATGAAATTTTCTAGCCATAATAATTAGAGGCAGTGTGATGCATTGGAAAGAATGCTGAACTTGGAGCTCTTGGACCTGAATTTGAATCTTGATCTGGCAACATACTACTTGTATGACCTTGGGTACCTTCACTTCTCAGATTTTTCAGCAATTGAACTAGATGACCTCTGTGGTCTTTAATAGTTTTGCAGCTGTGATCCTATGGTCAGTGGATCACTAAAATCAGCACTCAGATTATACAGGCATACCTTGGAAATATTGTGGGTTCGCTCCTGGACCACCAAAATACAGTGAACATCACAATAGAGTGAGTCATACAAATTTTTTGATTTACCTGTGCATATAAAAGTAGTATCCACACTATATTGTAGTCTATTAAATATGCAATAGTCATATGTCTAAGAAAAAAACAAGGTACTTTAATGAAAAATACTTCATTGCTAAAAATGCTAACCACCATCTGAATCTTCAGTGAGTCATAATCTAAAAAGCTGGTGGAGAGTCTTGCCTTGATGTTGCTCGCTGCTGGCTGATCGGGGTGGTGGTTGCTAAAGGTTGGGGTGGGGTGACTGTAGCAATTTCTTAAAATAAGACAGTAATGAAATTTAGCACATGGATTGACTCTTCCTTGCACTTGAGCACTAAGAGGCCATCGTAGGGTTGTTAATTGGCCCAATTTCAATCTTGTGTCTCAGGGAATAGGGAGGCCTGAGGACAGGGAGAGAGACTGGGAAAGGCTGCCTGATGAAGCAGTCAGAACACACGTAATATTTATTAAGTTCACCATCTTATATGAAGGCAGTTTGTGGCTCCACAAAACAATTACAGATGCAAGATCAAAGATCATCTGAGCACAGATAACCGTAATAGACATAATGGTAGTAATGAAAAACTTTGAAATCTTGGGAGAATTTCTAAAATGTGACACAATGACATGATGTGAGCAAGTGCTGTTAGGAAAATGGTGCCAGTAAGATGTGCTTGATGCAAGGTCACCACAGATTTTCAGTTTACAAAAAAATACCATTATCTACAAAACCCAACAAAGCAAAGCACAGTAAAATGAGATGTGCCTGTATACTGTAAAGAAGTTGGTAGGAGATTTGGTGAAATCCAGCTTTGATATTGACATTGGTTAGTGGTGTGACCTTGGGTACGTCATTAAGTCTCAAGTTTTGTCATCATTAGTGATTACAAAAAATGGTGACGTCTTTTGCCAATGCCCGTTAGTAAAATGGGGAATGATAATAATTGCACTAATTACTTCATAGAATTGTTATGAGAAAAATACTTTGTAAGTCCTTGAGTTCCATTTACATGTGAGTTATCATTTTATTCTATCATTCAGAGATTACTTGCATATTGCTTTAGAAACTGTTTTTTGTCATGGACCCCTTTGGGAATCTGGGGAAACCCATGAACCCTTTTCTCAGAATGTTTTTTTTTTTAATTTTTGCTTTTTGGGGGGGGGGGCAATTGGGGTTAAGTGACTTGCCCAAGGTCACATGGCTAGTAAGTGTGTCAAGTATCTGAGGTCAAATTTGAACCCAGGTCCTCCTGACTCCAGGGCCAAATGCATAAAATAAAAGACATTGAATTTCAGAAGAAATTCTTCTATCAGAAGACAGTTATCAAAATATATACTATTTTGAAGTTCAAGTTCAAAGTTCTTTCAAGTTCAAAGACTCCCTCAATGCTATCCGAGGACCTCTAGGTGAAGAACTCCTCCTTTACAGTATTCAGCCTTAAAGGTTCATGAGGCCTCTTCCTGGAAGCAAAGCTTCAATGTATGGCTCCCCCCCCCCCCCCCACACCCAGATAGCATTTAAAGGCCCTTATTCCCATCTCTAGACAATACTCTGCTTTAAACCATGCAAGACCAATGATTCCAAGTTATTTTCCAAAACTACTAGAGAAAAAAAGACTCTATTCCCTTTTCTAGTGGATTTTGCTGTTAAATTATTTTTGCTACTGGAGAATTCTTTTCTGTATTCACTAACCTAAATTGTGCCCTGTAGCTTGATCCTGAGCTAATTCTCTTTTTGAGTGATAAAAGAGAAAAGCTCGTGACAACCTTTGCATATTTAATAGATTAAAAATAATAATTTTGTTGTGTCAGAAAAACAGGAGATGGGCCCCAAAGGCCAGTAACCATGCAGGGGACAATCATCTTTAGACTGGCCATGGGAGTTGAGGATGTTGCCTTAGTGTTCTTGATCAAATCAAGAGACTACAGAAGTTTCTGGTTAGATGTTGCTTTTGAATTACTTGGTATTTTCTGTTTGACCCAATAGTGCATAAAAATTTGGAAATCACTTACCTAGTCATGGACTGTTATGAAAACCATTTTCATATCCCTAAAAAGAGGAAGCTTCTCTTTGTGGTCAGATACCGTGCTAGATTTTAGCATGATGAAGAGGAAGTGGTTTTACAGACACCTCATTTCTGTGTTTTGTATTCTTCAGAGGTAAGTATAAGCATGCTTAGTGGTTCACAGTATTGTTAAGCAGGTAAGTGCGCTAGGAAATCTATTTACCATTTTTTTTTCATTAACCAGTAATTGGTCTGAGTTCTCTCTTAAAGGACCCAAACTTGGGACCCTTATTAAAGCAGGCTATTTGGAGGTTATTTTTTTAGGGTCACTTTGTTTGCTTCTTTCATTGCAGGACGCATTACCTATAGAAATTGTGATCATTCAGAGTGACCAACCATTTGGGGATTAGAGAAGGTATCCTAAAGGGTCATAATGAGAAAAGAACTGTGGTTACTTACTGTTGGTGAGTGTGAGTGTCCTTTTGGTATTACTCATATGCACTTCTTAACAGTCATCAGCAAAGACAGGGGTGGCTAGGTGGTGCAGTGAATAGAGCACTCTCCCTGGAATCAGGAGGACTTGAGTTCAAATCCAGCCTAAGACACTTGACACTTAACTAGCAGTGTGATCTTGGGCAAGTCACTTAACCCCAATTGCCTTGCCTGCCCCCCTCAAAAAAATATGAACATTCCAACATATACAAAAAAAGGGGGAATCCTAGAAGAACCCTAGAACAGCTTGCTTGCATGGTTTTTAAGTGTGTTTTAAACTGAGCATAGTAGTAGTAATAGTAGTAATAATTACTGTTTGTGTTTCCTTCTAAACTTTTTTTATCTGTATATTTTCTTCCCTTTCTTTTTCTTCTCTGTCACTGACCATTGACTTGTCCCTTCCTTCTGCCTATGTAAGTGCACATATTTAAGCCAACACACAATTGCACTGGCCACATCGAAAAATTAGATGCACACATGTTACATACACAGTTCTATTTCCGGAATTGGTCGGCATGCCTAGCCAGAAGAAAAATCAAATTCTTATCTCTAACCTAATTTTTAAGATTTATGTAGAATTTTTGTTATACTTTCCCTTAGTGTCACCAGTGGGATGACTGTGTAGGTTGCCATGACAGTCACTACAGTATGGGTACTGAAACCCTGACAAAATCATAGGTTTCTAAGTTATAGATGTTATGGTAGATATATGAGGAGATGGGGACCTGGGAAGTGGATAATTACTACTGCTGCTGCTGTTGCAACTACAACCTGTTCCTACCAACAATACCTCCACAACCATCACCACCACCACTACAACTACTACTGCTACTACTACTACTATTACTACTACTACTACCACCACAACTACTATTACTACTGCTACCACTACTATTGCTCCTACCACCACCACTACCTCTATTACTACTACCACTACTACTACTACTACCACCACCACCACCACCGCTCCTACCACCACTACCACCATGACTGCTATTACTACTACTACCACTATTATTGCTCCTGCCACCACCAGTACCGCTATTACTACTACCACTACTACTACCACTACTACTACTACTACCACCACCACCACTGCTCCTACCACCACTATCACCATGACTACTATTACTACTACTACCACTACTATTGCTCCTACTACCACCACCACTGCTGTTACTACTACCACTACTACTACTACTACTGCTGCTGCTGCTGCTGCTGCTGATACTGCTGTTTTTTTAAGCTCAATCTTCTTATATTTCCCTAGGTTAGAGGGTCCTAGTTTTTGAACTGCAAGGGATCTTAGAAGTAATTTGGTCTATATCCTCTCATTCAACAGACGGGGAAACTGAGGCTGAGGTTAGTGACTTGCCCAAGGTCATGTGTAAAACCCAGTTCCTCTCTGTCTTCTGATCTAATGTTCTTTACTCTCCACCATGGTTACATTAACGATGATAATGATAATTCTTAAAAAAGCAATTATACAGCACTTACTGTGGGTCCAGTGCTGTAGTAAGTGCTTTACAACTCTCTTCACCACGACACTGGGAGGTAGGTACCATTCCCCCACTTTATAGGTGAGGGTGGATGCTTGCTCTTTAATAGCAGGTAGGTAGTGCAGTAGATGGGATTGGAGTCAGCTAGACCCAAGTTCCAATTCAACTTCAGACACTGACTAACTGAGCAATTCTGACCAAGCCACCTAACTTCTGTTTGCCTCAGTTTCCTCATCTGTAAAATGGGGATGATAGTAGCACCTCCCTCCCAGGGGTCATTGTGAAGATCAAATGAGATAATAATTGTAAAGTGCTTAGCACACTGCCTGGTATATAGTAAATGCTGTATAAATATTATTTATTATTACAAGTAATAATATGAATATGTGATATAATAATTATATTATAAATCTAATTAATAATTCATCTCTATCAGATTCTCTAGCATCCGTTTTTAGATTTCTGCCCCCCACAGACTAGGGAATTCTATTCTCTGCTTCTGCTTATCCAGTTTTTGTTTATAAACTGTCCATCCACGTTAACCTTGAAGTCTCCTGGGACTCAATAGTTTCTTTCAAAGCACCCTAGGAGTTCCTGTCTTACAGACAGGAAGTATCAAAACTCAAGAACTATATCCTACTAAAAAGAAATTGATCTTAAAAACTCTTCTGAACAAATACCAAAGTGTAGAGAGATATGTCAGATTGGATGAAAATAATAGTCAGGGAAGACAGGAGAAATATTGCTATAGCCAGGAGGGTCCTGGAGCCAGCTCATACTGACTTGCAAGGGTCAGGTTACATTTTCAGTGTGAACACATACACCTCAGAAATCAAGAAATCCTGCAAATCAAGGTTTGATTTAGTGTTTTATTGTCTGACTTAAGTGTGTCCAGTGTAGAAAAGAAATTTTCTCAGAGTCTATTATTAAACAACTACCAGTAGACCCCTGGTTAGAGCCATAATGCCCCCTTCCAGGCTCAACTTTGGAAACTAGAATATATCTCCTTTGTCACATCTATTTTCCCCCAATTTTGTTGAACCTCAAGCAATTGCTGGATATAGATAAACTTGAAAATAAGGCAATGATAGAACTTCTCTTCTGGGAATTGTAGAAGGTTTCCATTTCATCCAGAATTAGCTATATCAATTCTCATGTGCCATCATGCTAATTTATTATCTTGCTTTTTTGGAACATAGTGAAAATTCTGAAACAGTCATACTAAAAATGATGTTTCAGGCTAGCATTGTTGTGGAGGGGAAACAGCACTTTATTTGGTGGTCCAAGGTCCCAAATTTGAATCCTTTTTCTCCTCCTTCCTGTGACTTTGGAAAACAACTTCTCTGGCTCTAGTGCCTTTATATGTCTAATGAGTAGATTCATTATATTACCTGTAAGGGTTTTACTGCTCTAAATGAATGACCCTAGGATACTAATCAGAAGTAGTTTGGTGTATTGGAAAGAACCCTGGATTAGAAGCCAGGGGATTGGGTTCAATTTCTGGTTCTGATACTTTACTATCTCTGTGACTTTGGACAATTTTACTGGGCTCTCATTTCTTCAAATGAGAGGGATTAGATAAGTCACATCTAAGTCTAGGTCAGGATTGGGGAACCTGTGGCCCTCTAGGCTCTCAAGTGTGGCCCTATGACTGAATCCAGACTTCACAGAGTAAATAGGGATTTCTTCTGCAAAGTCTGGATTCAGTCAAAGGTTCTCACTTGAGGGGGTGTTCCCATGTCTGGTCTAGGTGCCCTTAACTTTTTTTTTTTTAAGATATGGACTCCTTTGGAAGTCTGGTGAATCCCTTGGACCTCTTCAAGATGATCTTGAAGAAACAACAAGTATTTATTAAACACCTACTGTGTACAAAGCAATTTGTTAAATTTTTTAAAATACAAAGAAAATAAAAAGCCATCTCTGTCCTCCAGGAGCAACATTTTTCCCCCCCGCAGGGAATGTAACCTCTTCCCAAATAAGTGTGTAAGATAATTTTGGGAGGATAAGAGCACAGACAGCCAGAGAGATTAATAAAAGCTTTCAGAGAGGTCAACTCTGAGTTGAGCCTTGAAGAAAACTAAGAATTTTAATGGGTGTAAATGAGGAAGGAGTTCCTTTCCTTGGGGAAGGGGAAGCTGGGGGGACAGGCTGTAAAAAGGCAGAGTTTCAGGAATCTCAAGTAAGCCATCTCACTTGGAACACAGAGTGGGTGGAGGAGAATAATGTGAAATGGTAGAAGGTAGGTGGGGACCAGGTTGTGAGCATTTTTAAATGTCAGGCATGACTGTTTGCAAGAGGAAACCATCAGAAGTTCTTGAGCAGGATAGTCAGACTTTGTTAGGAGGTTGTTGTGATAATGGCTACCATTTGTACAGGACTTGAAGGTTTGCCAAGCCTTTGCAGACATTATCTCCCTTGATCCTCAGAACAACCTTGAGAAATAGATCCATTTAATGAGGAGGAATAAGTGACTTGCCCAGGGTCACACAGCCAATAAGTATCTGAGGCAGAATTCAGACTTGGGTCTTCCTCTATCTATTGAACCACCTAGTTGTAGTCCAGGAAAGGGAGATGGAATTAGGGCTTTAGGGTTCCTTCCAGACACTTGTGGAATGAACAAATCAACTTTAGAAACTTTTCAGTTCTTTTCATTTTTGTCCTGGACAGTAAGTTTGGATGAATCCTGTTGCAAAACTTGTCTCTGTTTTTTCTCATTTCACTTTGTTTAATGACAGGGCAGTACTACAGGTTTATTCTTAGAACAAAGTTTACACAAGTTCTCTTAAACAGTTTGCTTTTCATTGCTTCATTCGCGATCCTGTCCGCAAGAAACTCAGCACAGAGTATTCCGGAGCTGCTATTAAAAAAGAAATACTCAACTGGCAAATATAAAAGTTCAACGGAAAAAAATGAATTTGACACATTCACTACATAAACGCCCTGGCTTTATAGTCTCCTCTCCCCCCTCCCCCCAAATAAATTATCTCAGTAGTCCGAACTTTTCTTAGTCATTGGATGGCTTGTATAGCCTTCTTTGGAATGAAATATGGCTGAAAACTGAATTGGCACTTTCCTCTTGCTGACCTGAAAAACCCAGAAATCGTAAGGGCTAGTATCCCTCAAGAGACATTCACAAAAATTAGATGTGTAAGTGAGGGGGCAACCAATTTTACCATCACTTCCAATATAAACAGGTCCGAGTTTTGTTCTTGTCACAGCCCCCACATAAGTAACAGTGGCCATAGGAAGTCTCTTTGGGAAATATTCTTTAAATCTGCTTGTTCCCTTAATATTCAAAATGGCCATTCCAAGTCTGGTGTAGATGTGCTGGACAAGCGTCAGTCTAGTAACATGAAGCATTGCCATGAGGAGTGATAGAATTCTCCTTACTCTGTTTTTCTCTTATAAAGTTAGCTTTGTGACCTTGGACAAGTCATTAGATGAGAGGACCCTAGAATGAGAGGTGGAATAACCCTCCAGAGGCCCCTGGGTCCAAACTTCTCATTTTACAGAGGAGGAGAATGAGAGATGGAGAGGTTGGGATTCAATGGTCTGGGAGGTATTAAGTGGGAGAGGTGGGATCTGAAGCCACTTGACTTCCTCATTTGCAGAATGTAGAAGTAAAACCTTAATGAGCTTTAAAGGACCTTTTTAGTTCTAACAATGAAACAGGGGCGGAGGTTGTCTTCTCTCCCAACAATTGTGTTTCAAAAAGGATTCCACAACTGCATTATTTTAAAAAAGATACTTGTGATACTACATGATAGGCTTATGTTTTGATTTCAGTGCTTTTTCCTTAGGAAGACTTGTTTTCCTTTGGAAACTAATTCTTCAACACAAGAATGTGTGAATAAAGTAACACACCCTTTTACTGGATGGTTTCAGTCTGAGGCATGTTAACTCCCCAGGTTGTTGTTGTTGTGTTTGTCCTTTGTTTTCAAAGAGTACCATGGCATCTGGAAGATGATGACATGGCTTGCAGTTGACTGAGATGACTTACCTAATAGCCCCTTTCCCTCCTGATAGGAGACTGCTGAACCATAGTGTACTTGGGGAGAACAAACATATCCTCATCTTGAGTGACATTTTGTACCTATGTGAGACTTCTTAGACCAAACAGAGCTGTCTGAAGTTGATTGCCACATTTTTTTTTTCACTTTGGACATGGGAGGCATGGGAGTCTTTTCAGGAGAGTAGGGTGGGATCTGTAATGGGAAGGGATCCAGTAAATATTTTGAAATGCTGTTAGAAAGAAAGCCACCTGATTGTTTTAAAGATCTTCAGAGTCGTCATTATGTCTGACGACCTGTTTAACTGTCTAACTACAAAAACGAAATGACTTTATCTTGATTTGGGAACCAGAAGTGAAATTTCCACCAGTAAACCTTACCACTGAAAGGGAAATCAAGTCAGAACAACCAATCTGAGTTAGGGAAGTGGCCCTAGGAATGACAAATAATGTTTTGAGGCAGAGTTTCTGGCAAGTAGTGTGTGCGCGTGCGTGCGTGTGTGTGTGTGTGTGTGTGTGTGTGTGTGTGTGTGTGTGTGTGTGAGAGAGAGAGAGAGAGAGAGAGAGAGAGAGAGAGAGAGAGAGAGAGTAAAGGTTCAAAATTGTGACAACTATATTTAACATTCTCTCCCTCAGAGATGTTTGGTAACTAAACTAGCTCAAAAATGAATACCATTTTAGGTGTCTGTGGTCTAAGATAAATTGAGGTTTGGCATAAAGTATACTTAATAAATACCCTTCCTTTTTTTAATGTTCAAATAAACTAAAATTGGAAATAAAATACAGTGGAGGTGCCCCCTTTTGGGAAATGTCAAGCCAGAATTTTCAGGTACTTCTTACGTTGGCTAGCTTGGATACTGAGAGAGATGGATAAATTAAATTGTCGTCACCTTGATTACAAACATCAGGTGCCTGGATTGGTTTGACACATGATGAATGTGCTTATTGTGTGTTTAATCTTCTTAATGAAATCCCTAGGAAAATATCCATCTTGGCACTAATGAGAGTAAATAGGTTTTGAGCTTGTAGGGCACCCATGCTCCCAAGGGCTCCAGCCCTTCACAGGTAATTATTTCACTCATCCCTGTAACAGTCCCACTTGGGCAGATAGCATTGTGCTTCCTATTTGAAGGAGATATAAGCAAGGAGCTGCTTGTTGCATTCTCTTCACTATCCCAGGGTCAAATTGTTGGCTAATACATCCTCTAATAACAAAAATATTTATATCCCTTAGTAAAAGTGGCCTTTAAAAGCACATGAAGGCTGTAGGTTCAAATTAAGGGGTTCTAAGCCTTTCTGATGTCATGGACTTCTTTGGCAGTCCTAGTGAAGCCAATGGACCCCTTCCCTGAATAATATTTAAATGCATAAAGTAAAATCCATAAGATTACAAAGAAAACCAGTGGTAGATAAAAAAAAAAAAGATACTTATTTTTTTCCCCATTTAAACTTATGGACCTAAAAAATCTATGCACAAATCCTGTGGGGGCCTCTAGGTAAGAGTCTCTGGTCTAAATGAAGATTGTTGTTGTTTGTCCCTCATTCTGGAAAAAGGACCATGACTCGGGAAGATGATGCCATGACTTGCAGGTGAATTGGATTTAAGTGAGGCAGGGCTGTTCAAGGTCACCAGCCTCACTTTCTCCTCTGGAGCCATCTGGGTCTAGTGGCAAGTGATATATATATATGTAGGCCACTAGAGGTGGCCCCCCAAATGAAGATTATAAGAACAGTGACATAGGAACAGACCTATATATATATATATATATATATATATATAT
>CM053592.1:33488571-33517245 GCA_028646515.1 Pseudochirops corinnae | reverse complement strand
TTAGACTAGACTTGCAAGTCCAATAAGGTAATAGGAGGAAATGAATACCAGGCCAATCCATTTAATTATTTTATTAATAACTGCACCCCAACCCCCACTTTGTTTAGAGCCTTCTCATTCTAATCCCCAGCACTGATCATTTTTATTTTATTGGTCATCTGTACAGCATCCCAGTAGTAACCTTCCCAGTGGGGATGTTGTTCTCTATTACTCCCATTTTATAGAATAGGAAATTGGTTCATTCTCCTGGAATTTCCCTTGAAGAAGCAACATTCTTCAAATCCCCCTTCACTCCTCCCATTTCTCCCCCTACTTTATAGGGCTAAGGGTAAAAGAGGGCATACCCTGTCTCCAGTGCCACCTCCAGATCATTTTTTTTCCCATGATCACTGAACAACCTTCCATTTAAATTCTCATCTGATTTATACTAGACTGCCTCCCCTCCTTGTCACTGCACATCCAGACATTTTTATCTATATCTCACCACTAGGCCCAGTTGGCTCTTTTGGAGAAAGTGAGGTATCTCCTTATGACGGTTCCTTGGCCCTTTTTTCTCCCATTCTGTCATCTTTGTCCTGGTTTTTTGGCAGAGATATTGGAGTAGTTTGCCCTTTCCTTCTCCAGCTTATTTTACAGATGAGGAAACTGAGGCAAACAAGCTTAAGTGACTTGCCCAGGGTCACACAGTTAGTGTCTGAGGCCAGATTTGAACTCTGAAAGAGTCTTCCTGATTCCAGGTCCAGCACTCTATCCACTGGCTCCACTTAAAGATCATCAACCCCAGTCATATTTGAAAACTGAGGCCTGTAGCATTGAATTGACTTTTTATAGGTCATGCAAACAGAGCTTCAATTCAGGCCCGTGGCCCCTGACATCAAAGACAGCGTTTTTTCCACCCAACCTGCTGCCTCTTTTGCTTTGGGCCACCTAACATGGTTAGAGAGTCATTAAATAGCACCAACTAACTGTAGAATGACACCATCTGATTCAGACCATTTCCACGTTGCTCAAGTCCACTGGCACCTCCCTGTATTGAGAAGCTTGAAGCCATCCAGTTTGACCTGCCTCAATTTCCCCTTCTCCAGGATAATTCACTTATTAATTCATTTAACAAGTCTTAAGGGACTCCTTTGTGCATAGGACTATTCTAGGTGCTGAAGAAGATACAAGATAAGAGGTAGCCTTTGTGGTGCTTAAGTAGAGGGTGAGACACCAACAATTCTTCAGTAATTCTGTGACTGCTACAATTTAGCAGCATGCAGTCTTGGACAGCTCCGGTAAGCTTAGAGATTCTTCCCCCTCACCCTCCCCACAGCCAGCCTGGAGGACAGTCCCATAGGTCAAACAGACTTGGAGTTTGAAGCAGTCTTAGACTGTTCTAATATCCTCCTTTTCAAGATGAGGACACTGAGTCCCTAAGAGGTTGGTTATCTTATCTCGATATAGCATTGCATGATACTAGTATTAGAGGACTGTAGAACAAAGTATTATGTAAGGTCTGAAGGGGCAAGATTGTTACTGTGAACAGAAAGATAAGGGAGGAAGAGTTGGCCTCTGAAAACCAGGATGGAATTTAACAGATAAAGATGGGGGAAGGCATCCACGCAGAGGTCTAAGCATGTGTGATAAATTTGTGGGACAGACCCTCTAAAGTCCCTCGCGGCTTTGAATTGCATTATCAGCGGGAGTTGACCAGTTTTTTTTTTTTGATGCAGTGCTAAAAAGGTGGTTGTGTGAAGTAAGCCTTGGAGAGTTGAGGAGAAGGGGGGGGAGGTGTCACTTGATTGTAGAGGTCCTTGAATGCTATAACAAGGAATATGAAGCTGGGAATTTGAAAGGATCCACTGAAGGCTTTGGAGGAAAGCAGTGACACATGTGTGTTAGATGTATGTACATTGTTTATGGCCAGATGTATGTAGAAGTGAGCTTATTTCAGTAGTGATATGAAGGACAGATTAGAACAAAGAGAGAAAAGCCAGGAAAGGGGATATCATAATAGTCCAGAAGGGTGGAAACAAAGGACTTAGACCAGAGTAATGACAGTGAGTGGAGAGAGGAGAGGATGGAACAGGGAGATATTCTATAAAGGTAGAAATGAAAGGTCTTCATAATGATTGGTTGCAGAGTTTGTCTCTTGACAGATTTCACCACTCTCCCAGTTCCCTTGATCTTCTTCCCCTCCATCCTTCCTCAGGACTTACCTCCATCATTTATACCCTTCCTTTCAGAGTTTCCCTCTCTAATGACACAATTTCTTCTATCCTACAAATATACTCTTGTATCTCCTAGCTTAAAAACAAAACAAAACAAAGAAGGCCTTCCCTTGAACTTTCTTTCTATGCCTTAAACTATGGTCTCTTCTCTTTCCTCCCTTTCATTATCAACTTTCTTTGAAAGAGTAAACTCTACTCGCTCCCTTTGTCTCCAGTCTTTACAGAATATTCTGATTCTTAACCTTCCTACTTCACTGAAATAGCAACCTTGCAGACCACTAGTATCTTCCTAATTGCCAAACTCAACAACTGTTGTCCCCACCACTCCCTATCCCCGCAAGGGAATGAGAGAATCTGGGAACCTGCTGGCTAGTCCCGGGATGTCTGAGTCTTTTTCTTCCTTTACCATAGTACACGCCCAGCTAATCTTACAAAGCATTTTCTTCATGTCATTAATCTGTTCTTTAACCTGAGATGGTTCCCTGTTTCCTGCTGTAATTCTGGCAAACTATATCTCCAAGGACAAAATCCCTGCAGCCTTTTTTGTTTTGTTTTGTTTTGAATAGAGAATCCTTAGGATAGCAGGCAGGCAGCAGGCAGATCATAGTTTACCTACTCCTATGCTCCATTATTTCTAAACTCCTCTGCCTGGACTTCAGGGTCTTCCATTACCCACCCTGATTGTTCAATCATTTCTCACTGCTCCCTGCTGGAAGCAATCTCAGGATTGAGTCCTAGACTCATGAAAGTCTGCATTTCAATCCTGCTTCAGATACTAACTTGTGTTGTGACCACTAGGCAGCCCTTCTGAGCCTCATTTTTCTTTTCTGAAAAATGAGATAATAGCTCCTCCAAAGGGGCATTGTGAGATTTACATTAGATAATATACGTAAAAGGGCTTGTCAAACCTTAAGGCATTTGTATAAATGAGAGTTACTATGCTTATGTGCTCCTCCAAAGAGGTTGTAATTAGTATTAGCTCAGTGCCTTTACCCGACTAGGATCCTCTGCGTCCCCTCACTCTATTTCCTCCCCATCTATCTAATTCTTAGTGATCCTTTAAGGCCATTGATTCATCCTTTCAGTGATGAAAGTCCTGACCCAAGTCCTATATCCTGCAGGAAAATTTCACAGATTTTCACAACCCATATCCATCTCTCTTCTCTAAATCACATGATTTATCTTTTTTTTTTCCCCTGAGGCAGTCTGGGTTAAGTGACTGGCCCAGGGTCACACAGCTAGTATATTTGAGGCCAAATTTGAACTCATATCCTTGGGGCTGGTGCTCTCTTCACTGTGGCACCTAGCTGCCCCATGGTTTAACTTATAATTATTTTCTCATTATGTGTGTTAATTCTGTTTCTCCAGCTAGACTGTGGAAGATGTAGGATTCACATCTTACACTAATTCACTTACTGAGCCTAATCTTTATTTGATTTTCTCCAATACTTCAGAAAAGCCTTGCTAATACACATTGAGTATATTGGTTTTGAAACACACCCATTTTCTCCCTCCATCAATGAGAAATCTAGGCTGTCATCACTCAAGATTCCCTCTTTTATTTCCAGACAGGCACAGATAGGGAAACCCTTTGTAAAACCTTAAATGTGAACAAGCATTCTGCTTACAGTGTCTAAACATTCAGGGTGGGGAATAATTACAGGTTTTTGTGAGGGCTGTGGATCATGACCAAATACTCTTTTCCTGAATAAAGGGTCAGTGATGTTAGCCAGTATAAAAAAAGAGATCGGTTAGTGATGTTTTAGGTTCCAGTGAAACATTTTCACTCACTGATGGATTCTAAAGCAGTAGTCAGCTGAAGTTTGTGCTTTCCTTACAGACGCTTGGGTAAGTTAGCACTGAGAAGGTAGTTAAAATCTGGGTCTTCTCTATTATTGTTGTGCCCCCTCCCTCTTTTTCTTTCCCGTAAAGCATCTGTGACTTTGAGCTCATATTTTTAGATATGAATTGCAATATGTCAAGAGTAACATATGCTGGTGATTTCTACTTAGTAAGAGTAACCAAATTTTTCATATATATCTGTTATTCTGACTTGCTTTCTACATAGATAGTGTGTCTTGGGATGCAAAGTTATTTTTTAATAAGTAATACTATTTCAAGTGTCTTGTAAAATATGCTTTCCTTTGGTTTTTAAATCCTTAAGAGAAGCCCTTTGATTAAGTACCAATTTGGAGCCAGAAATCAAAGAATTCTGAAAAATGAACAAAGCAACATGCATTTATTGAATATATTTCCCTTAATAGAAATGTTGGTATTTCCTTTATGCCCAAAAGAAAATTTAGTCTTGTTAGTGATGTGGTTAATAGGATAGTTCTGGCTTATTATGACCTCATTGTTAGCAACCAGTAGCATTGACTGGAGATAAAATGCTTGAGATGTTGGTGTCTGCCTTTATTTGAAGGATAGAAAATTGACTGGTAGACTATTGTCACTGTGCTGACAAAATACCAGAGAAGGACTATAATTCTAAAATATTTCTATAGGTTATAAGTAACTTTTCCGGCAGATGATGGTATCTTAAGTGACTGGCTTGGTATTTGTTTTCTTATTTTGAGGATACTTTAATTTTGAATTATTAAACGGGTACAGTTTCTGATTATAGTCTTTGCTTTTGTTTTGCAGATGGAATCTTAGCATCTCTCAGAGAGAAAGATTTAACTTGTTTTCCTGAAAGCAGGGCCTCGACAGTGGATACCTGGATGGGAAGAAAAAAAATCAGATGGCTAAGATTACTTTATTGTATTAGAAAACAAAGTCAGTCATAAGCAAGTATACTGTCTTCTTAGAAGTACAGAGATCAAAGAAAAAAAGAGTAGGACAGAAATTAAGGAAAATTAATAGTTACCACCACTTCCCTGTTTGGGTGAAGATCAAGGGCAATGGATGTCATAGAGACAGCAAAACTTGAAGAACATATGGAAAATCAAACCAATGACACTGCAAATAATTACACGAGACCTACTGAACCCACCGATGAAGACAACAAAAATGGCAATGGCAAACCCAAGAGCTTATCCAATGGCTTGCGAAAAGGTGCCAAAAAGTACCCGGACTATATTCAAATTTCTATGCCTGCTGAAGCAAGGAACAAATTTCCCCTAGAATGGTGGAAAACAGGCATTGCTTTTGTCTATGCCCTATTCAACCTAATCTTGACGACCGTCATGATCACAGTTGTACATGAGAGGGTACCTCCCAAGGAGCTCAGCCCTCCACTACCGGACAAGTTCTTCGATTACATTGATCGAGTGAAATGGGCATTTTCTGTATCAGAAATAAATGGGATGATTTTATTTGGGTTATGGCTTACCCAGTGGCTGTTTCTGAGATATAAGTAAGTATCCCTCTTCTATATCATTTGGGGCATGCTAGTTTCTATGCAAACATGAATGTCTTTGAAATTTACATTATCTTCCTGGCAGAATCTTGGCCCAGATTATTGAAATAGGGGAAAGGGATGGGATTTGTGATTTTATTAATCTAGAGAACTTCTTCTAACAAGGCACATTTGCACCCTCTATATGCCTTATAGTCTAGAGGACTGACCTAGACAATGGAGAGATTAAGTGACTTGCTCAGAGTCCTGCAGCCATTATGTGTCAGAGGCAGGACTTGAATGCAGGTCTTCCTGGCTCTGAGGCCAGTTTTCTTCACTACTTCAAGCTACTTATCAGTAATTCAGAAGTGTCAAATAACCAGGAAGGACTGTGAGGAGCCAGTAAACGCAAGCTGTAGAATTTCTATGAAGAATCATTAAAGAGATAATCAGAAGAAATAGTATTCAGCTGATGGAGAATGGTTATCTCCTGTTTTTAGCTACAGAGGGATAAGGAAAAGGTCAAGAAGTTTATTATCTTATCCATATACACATGATTTGAGGCCCTGACCTTTATGGTTTTCCTCTGCCAACCCAACCAGATCTTTAGTCGAGGACAGATAAGCAGTCCTTACAACCAGTGCCTGATAGTGTGATTTAGGTTCTAGAAGGCAAAAGGGCCTCACAGGCTTGTCTCAGGATTACCAAAGAAGTGAAATTAGCTGAATTCTAGGGGTTGATTTTTGGAGCCGCTCTCTTAACTGTGGTAGAGCAGGAATGGAGATACAGTAGGGAATATATCTGTCCCTCCTTGTAATACACCGTCTAGTTGACAAAATGGATTATCATCAGAGCTTTTATTCTTCAGGCAGTAGGGGCTATCTCTGTCCCTTCTCTCCTCTTGTTACCAGCACCAAGAGAAGAAGAACAATCAGGCAGATATATGACAGTCCCTTCTCACTGAGGTCACTGTGCGGCAGGCAGCAAAAAAAAAAAAGAATTCTTTTCTTGAAGATTTGAATATCACATCAAAATAAACACAACACAGGCCCAGAAAATTTTACATAACCCAGGGCTTATGAAAAAATCACAAAAGTTCTCTGAGAGAGAATACAGTTAGGAAATGCAAAGCCAGAAGAAATTAAGTTTATAGTAAAAACCCAAGAGAATTTCAGAACAAAGCTCTATCACATCAATCATGCTTGTGACTTTTAGATTCTTAGATATAACGTTCTCTTTATTCTAGAGGACAATGTCCCAATACCTAGCCTTGCTGTTCAGATGCTCCACCAGGCTAATGCTATTTCTACTTATTTCACAAACAGAATTCATTTGGTAGTGGTCTCTGAACATTTTTTAAGCTTATCCTATCTTTTTAGTTAATAGAAATACATGACTCCTGAAGCAGAAGTTTGCTTCTTTTTAATTGTCTGCTCATTATGTATAAGTGGCCTTTTGTGGGGAGTTGGTGTTGTGGGGGGATGCTTTCCCACCCTCCCCTCCCCCTTAGGATGTTGAAATCCTCAGCTTACTATTTAACATAAGGAAAGATCAAAATTATTCATAGGGCAAGAAAGGACAGCCCATCTATCTAATCTTATCCAGTTCTAGCTACCCAACTATGTAGTGCTTAACCTAGGGTCTATGGATTCATTTCTTTCAGGGGATAGGGGGAGGTTCTGTAAACTTAGATGGAAGAAAAAAAATAATGTCTTGATTGTCACTAACCTCTAACTGAAATTCAGTATTTCCTTGAATTATTTAGAACTTACTCCAAGAAGGGGTCCATCCATAGGTTTCACTAGAATGTCAGAAAGGGGAAGGAGAGTGGTCTATGTCACAGAAAGGGGTTTAGAACTCCCGATGTGGTCCGGTCCTCTAGCAAGGCAGCAGAAAAGCACTGAGTTAGAAGATTTGGACTTAGACCTCACCTCTTGAGTACTCCCTATGTGACCTTCAACAAGTAACTTCACTTTGCTAGGTCTCAGTTTCCTCATCTGTAATTAGACAAGATAGTCTCTGAGGTGCCTTCCAGCTGTGAGCTTTCATATGACAATATTACAGATGAGATCAAGGTTCATCTGTATGTGATCACTCAGGTCAGTAGCAATAATGTCCAGATTCCCTGCCCAGGGTTTGCTTGATCATATACTGTTTTCCTGTCTATAGTTGTTGGGATAGCTACAGGAAAACTTATTCATTTGTTTATACTCATGTATTATGAGCTAGGTGGCACAGTACTAGGCCTGGAGTCAAGAAGGCACGAGGTCAAGTCTGATTTCAGACATTTACTAGCTGTGTGACCTTGGACAAGTCACTTAACCCTGTTCTCCTCAGTTTTCACATCTATAAAATGAGATACAGAAGGAAATGGCAAACCATTCCAGTATCTTTGCAAAGAAAACCCAAATGGGGTCACAAAGAGTCAGATATGACTGAAAACCAACTAGACAAGAATAAAAACTCATGTGTTAACGACAATAACAAAAATATAAAAATGGAGTATGATCTGTGTAATTAGGAAGAGGGAGAAAGCCCAGGGCACTTCCTTGTCAGAGCCTCTGAGGCTGCTGGCCCACACCCTGAAGCATTCTCGTCACCTGAGTCTTTAAATACATTTTCAATGCTAGAATAGCTGTTAATCTTAGCAAAAACATAAATTTATACTTGGGAGATAAAGTCAGATTCAGAGAACTATTTCTGTTAGCCTTTCCTCCAATGCTACACTTTCGGATGACCTATCCATTGTTTTAATCACACACCATAGTCAATCACTTGAAAAAAATCAGTGTATGCCTTAGACTAAAGATGGTCTTTGTTGTGGACTCCTCTGACAGTCTGGTAAAACCTATGGACACCTGCAGAGAATAATGGTTTCTTCTCTACATTCACAAATGAAGAAAAAGTCAATTTTCAGTTACAGGTTAGTGAAATAAAAGTGTAACTCCACCCAGTAAAATCTCACAGACTCTCTGAAATCTATTCACATACCCCTGTTGTCCTCAACCAAGAGTTCTTCATCATTTTTATGTCCTGGATCCTTTGGCTATAGCCTATGAACTCTTCTCAGAATCATGTGTCTAAATGCATAAAATAAAATAGGATTACAAAGGAAACCAATTATGTTGAAAAAAACAAGACAGTTATCAAAATATATTTTTAAAAATACACACTATAGACCTCAGGTTAAGAATCCCTAGTTTATGGTAAAAACTGGGGTGGAGAGAAACAAGGAGGGATTGTCCCAGTACATCCTGTTAAAGTAATTGGTAGAAAAATCTTTACAATCATTTGCAAAGTTCTCAGCAGATACTCTGATTGCTCTCCCAGTATGAATAATATAATGTAGAGCTTATGAGGACCACCATTAATGCCTTCCTCCTCTGTATGAAGCTGTGGTTGGCACATTCCCCTTCCCACATGAATTTCTGTATCCTCTGAGTAGCCAAATTCAGAATGTGAGACGTGCAAATTCTCATAATCATAAAAAAGTTCTGCTTAATTACTTCACTTGTTAGAAAAACACAGAACACAGTTTGACAGAGGACATTTTCAGCATCTTTGCAAAGCAGTAGATGGATTTTGAAGTGGGATTTATTCAGGGAATAAAATGTATTGCTTTCTTTCCCTTTCCCCCTGCCCCCCATTTATTAAGTAACTAAGGGGACAAATTCAGCACTATTAAATGTTGATACTAGAAGAGCAAGCCCAGAAAAGCAATCCTTTGAAGTAAATCCTTTAGTATAAACAAGTAGTTTCTTTGACCACAGTAGGTGGTAGGGACACCACCCTGTTTGTGTCCCTAGTAACTTTGTTGGAATGTCCCTACTTACTTTCTCAAAATAACTATTGAGCGTGGTCAGCATATTTAACTTGTAAAATATATTGCCTTCTCTCCTATGTCACAGGGAGTTGGTATTTGTTTTTATGTATGCAGTGAATCAGTCAATAAACATTTATAACATGTGCCAGGCACTGTGCTATGTCCTGGGGGATACAGAAAGAGCACTGGCCCTGGAGTCAGTCCGTGTCCTCAAGGAGCATACAAGCTAGTGATGATGAAGGGTCCCCACAGTTAAGTTAGTCCTCAAAAATAATTAAAATATGCCATAATATCAATCTACAAGCATTTAATTGCCTATTATGTGCCGGGTATGGTTCCAGGCTCCACATTTTGCTTGTTTACCAGAATTTCTTTGCCCTTGATTAGTAACAACCTTGACAATACCGGTCTTGGATAGAAAAGATCTCAAAACTGTAAACTTTGGAGGGAGGGATTGTGTATCCTTGTATTTTCCTGTGCACCCAGCATTATATCTTGCAAGTAAAAATCAAATGAATGAATGCCTCAGCTGAAAGAGGGTGTAATATTTTACTGTCCAGTTTTTGTACTGAGGAAACTTCATTATCCTAATCTCTCTAATGAAGGGATCGAACATGATCAGAAGTTCTTAACTTTTTTTGTGTTGTGGCCTCTTATGACTTTCTGCTGAAACCTATAGACCCCTACTCAGAATAAAGTTTTTAAATATATGAAATAAAATACAAATGATAATAAAGAAAATCAATTTTATTGAAAGACAGTTTTCAAAATATTTTTAAAGACAAGGTCACAGATCTTAGGTTAAGAATCATTAGATTAAATGGATGGTTTCTTCTTTCTCCATGATTTTAGGTTTCCTTACATTCCCTGAAAAGGTAAGTATCAAGGTGCTTAAGAAAAAGCATTCTTCAATGTGGCTGTTTGTGATGGAGGTACATACAATGTCACTTAGCCTAGAGACTCCCCAATGGGAGTCTTGGTCAGTATATTTAATGGTGAAATCATTTTTGTGCCCCCTTGCCCATTATCCTTACCTATATAATTTGGTTTAAATTAAATGCCCTATTTCCCTACATGATCAGTAATGGAATTTGGGGTAGGATTGGGGTGGGGGGTATCACATCCATCCCCACTTGGCTCCTGGGGAGAACCGTGAGCCCTGAAGCTATAACATCACCTCCCCATATCCCAGCAACAGGAATTTCCAGGGGATGGAAAGATGTAAGTTCTACAGTTTCTTTGTTACCCGAAGGTACCTCTTTTCTTCAAGGTTGGGGCAGCAGTTCAAAATGAGGTTGGTACTTTATTCATAGAAAAACTAGAAGGAGAGGTGCTAACATTCAAAATAAAAGGTTAGGTTAAAAACATGAAAATGAAAGCTAATGTCAGAATGTGGATGGGGAAGTGAGGACAGAGTTCTTTAATTTGGATATGAGGTAGATTATGTTTTTTGATTAGAAAGTGAAATTTAGGAGCGGCTAGGTGGTGCAGTGAATAGAGCACTGGCCCTGGGGTTGGGAGGACATGAATTCAAATCTGGCCTCAGACACTTAACACTTACTAGCTGTGTGACCTTGGGCAAGTCGATTAACCCTAATTGCCCTGCCTTCCTCCAAAAAAAAGCAAAAAAAAAAAAAAAAGGAGTAAAATTTGCAGAACTTCAGAAAGCACAGAAATCCTAAGTAAAACACCAGAAACAAAATATTTACCCTTCCTCATTTCAGGTTGATAGATTCGACTGGCCAGGAACATTTCAAATGTTTTCAAAACTGAGTTCACTTAAAATGTAATATTTAGAGAAAAAGAATGTGTAATATACATGAAAGGCATGGAAATGATTTCTTGCATGCCCCTTCCCTTTATCCTTGCCTATAATCTGATTTAAATTAGATGTCATATTTTCCTACATGGCCAATTATTTAATATCACCTCGGTTCATTAGTCAATTCCTTTGTGTCCTTCTCTTGGTTATATCCTTTGCTGCATTCCCAAGAGAAGACTTGATTGCCAGAAGTGAGCTGACTAACATTAGTGAGAGCTTCCTTGCCTACTGTGACTTGGTGAAGAGATCAATCAGCTTACTATAGCTATTATATATACTGGATCTGGAAAGAATTCTAGAATCTTAAGTCCTGGTTTCAAATCCCAGCTGTTAGGATTATCTTATAAACACAACTTTTTTCCCCCTTAAAATTTGGTCCATTCACCCAAGTCCTGAGTTCAGTTATCCCTCAACCTGTTAAATATTGTTTGAAGTACTGTTATGAATGAAAAACCCAACTGATGGTTAATTAGTTTTCTCCCCCCCTCTCTCCTCCTCATTCCTAGGTCAATAGTGGGACGCAGATTCTTTTTTATAATGGGAACTTTATACCTGTATCGCTGTATTACCATGTATGTTACTACCCTACCTGTGCCTGGAATGCACTTCCAATGTGCACCAAAAGTAAGTAACCCCAAAGCCCCTCAAGTTTGCCATAACCCTCGGTCACTTTTTCTTGGTAGCTCTTAGTTGTAGTCAGTGTGTGCAGCCTAAACGTGTGCTTTTTTAGTTTATTTTTGCATTGCTGGGAATGCTTTTCTAAAATGTGTATTTTTATTCTGGAGTGGAGCTCTTTTGATGCTAACTGTAAAAGCCCTCTGCCTGTTTGTTTTCCTTCTCCCTATTTTTACCTCTCTAATTCTGTGGGGCAATGGATATGAATGATGTTTTAGGTGCGACTGCAAATATTTATAGTCAGCAAGGTCTCCAGAGAACTTGGAATTGTCTGAGACCTCTTAGTTTGTAAAATAGAAACCGAACCCATCTGGTTTCTTGGACAAGCGGGTAAAGCCTCACATCAAATTTGACTGAACCCTAAGCAGATATTTGAGGTGGAGGGGGAACATAGATTGTTCTAGAGAAGCCACCAGTCTTTCAGACCAAATATAGGTGTGGTTTAGAGAGGCTATAATCTTTCAGAACCATCAAAGCCCAAAGCATCTATAATTAAAACAATGTACATATTGAACTTAAATGTTGGCCGGGACTAATTTAAGGAATGAAAGGACATCAGAGCTTTAAAAAAAGAGAGAGAGAAACATGGTTAAATGGGTGCACTGTGTGTATTTTCTAACTGAAGAGCACCAAATGAAGGGGTGTGTTCTAGTAAATGAGGAGGTTTGGGGCATCAGTTGGGTATTTATAGGTCGAAAGAACAAAAGCATAGACATCTCTGCATTTAAATCCCTGCACGATCTGGTTTCTTTTCAACCATATTTCATATTAATAACCATATTATTTCATATTCATAATATTTCATACTCTTTGCTTTACTTACTTGAATCCAGCCAAATTAGACTTCCAGTTGTTTCCCCCCAAACTTAACCTTCTAACTGCTGTCCCCATGCATTGGCACAAGCTGTCTCTAATGTCCGGAACGGAATCCATCCTCATTTCTGTCTCTCAAAATCCTTATTTTTTTCAAGCTCAACTCAGGTGCCATCTTTTCCATAAAGCCTTGCCTGTAGTCTCTGCATGCTAGTTAGGTGCTCTCTCTTTCCTGAATTACCTATATGCAGTATTCTTCTTCCTTTAGTACCCTCAACAGCTAAATATAGCTTCTTTGTGTTCCCAGAACCTTCTTTGTACCAGTAGGGGTTTAATAAAATATTTTTTGGTTTTGTATGATTGTACATATATAACCTATATCAGATTGCTTACCATCTCAGGGAGGAGGAAGTGAAGAAGGGAGGGAAAAATTTAGAACTCAAAATTAAAAAAAAAAATGAATGCTAAAAATTGTTTTTATATGTGAATAATTGGGAAAAATAAAATACTATTAAAAATAAAATCAGGGGTGGCTGGGTGGCACAGTGAATAGAGCACTGGCTCTGGAGTCAGGAGGACCTGAGTTCAAATTCAACCTCAGACACTTAACACTTAATAGCCATGTGACCTTGGGCAAGTCACTTAACCCCAATTGCCTGCCTTCCCCACTCCAAAAAGCAAAACTAATAATAATAATAAAATCAGATATTCCTTGAATTGAAAGATGCCTAAAATTAAAGGTTGCATCCCATGGTAAGAGCTAATGTTTTTTGTTTCCATGTTAATATGTGGTCTTCCAAATGTTAATCTTCCAAAGTGTCCTCATAAAGAGGAAAGTAGCCTCATTTGTCACCCCGCCTTGATATACTGTTGTCAGGATACTCATGGTTAGTATGAGACACATCTATAAATCAACCTGTTACCCATGCATCTTATATCTATCAGCTACAAACCCATTCAGAGAAGAGAAGCATGTCAAGAAAGATCACCCAATAGACTTGGCCTCTAAGACCCATTGGGGCCCTTGCTGTATAGTTCATTGGATCAGATGCTCTTTGAGTTTTTGTGGTCCCAAGTTTAATGGATTTCAATATTTACTGCTTTCTATAACCACTTTTTGATATGGCACTGGCTGTCTCCCTAGTGAGTTATTAACTCATTTAAGGGATTTATCACAGAGTTGGAGAGTTGGGAGAGATCTCAATGGCCATCTGGTCTAACCTATTACTGCAAGGCAATATTGTAGTAGGCTGCTAGGTGTACAATGGATAGAGGGCTGGGCTTGGAGTCAGGAAAAGTCAGTTCACAACCAGCCTGAGATATTTACTCACTGAGTGAACCTGGGCAAGTTGCTTCATCTATCTCCACCTCAGTTTCCTCATCTGAAAAATAGGAGTAATAATAGCACTTTTTAAAGACTAAAGGCAGTGACATGTAAAGTCCTATTTAAATGTGAATGACTATTATAGTGTACCTTACAAGTGACTGGTCTTCAATCTAGGACATTCTGGATGTTACCAGGAGCAGCTATCAGTTAAACGATCTACAAATATTTATAGGATGCCTCCTATGTGCAAGACATCTAATGCCATTGTAAACTCCGTAAGGGCAGAGAACTTTGTCATCTGGTGACAGAACTAATATGCAGGAGGAAATGGATCAACAAGATAGGATATAATCAAGTGCTAATCAGATAGTAACCAGAGAAATTCCATACAAATCAGTCAGCAAGCATTTTTGCTTTTGTTCTTTTTTTCCTTTATTTAAAAAAATTATCTATATCTCTCTATATAAATTTTGGGTTTTCAACATTGACTTTTATAAGATTTTGAGTTCTAAAATTTCCCCCCTTCCCCCCTCCCATCCCCAAGAGGGCATGCAATCTGTTTTAGGCTATACATCATAATCACATTAAACATTTCCACATTAGTCATGTTGCAAAAGAAAAATGAGAGCAAAAGGAAAAAACCATGAAAAATTAAAAACATGAAACAACAACAACAAAAAGAGAAAACTGTGTTTCAATCTGCATTCAGACTCTACGGTTCTTTCGTGGGATGTGGACAGCATTTTCCGTCATGAGTCTTTTGGAATTGTCTTAGATCATTGCATTGCTGAGAAGGACTGAGTCTAACAAAGTCAATCATTGCACAGTGTTGCTGTTAACTGTATGCAGTGTTCTCTTGGTTCTTCAGCAAACATTTATTAAGTGCCTATGGTGTGCCAGGCACTGTAGTAAGTGCTAGAGATACAAAGACAGTTGTCTTTGTTTGCTAGAGATACAAAGACAGAAAAGACAGTTCTTGCCCTCAAGGTAATCCTGTCTAATAGAGGCACAGTATATAGATACATACCACAGGCACACATATTCTTCTTAAACAGACACTTACCAAGTACCTAGTTTGTATTTTCTTGAAAGTTTTCCTCTTTCTAGAGCAAGAGATAAAAGGATTCAATGCTTTGCTCTTGGTTTCATTGATACAATGGTGTTAGAAGAATCAAAGGCAGAATCCTAGCCAGAGATGCCCTCCTATCTCTCAGGTTATCCAGGGAAAGCAGAGACTAATTAATTATGTGATTGCATTGGGGATATAAAATGGCCCACTCTCAAGTCGGTTCATTATTGTGCTAGGCTTGTTTGGCTACTGTGATTTCTATCCTGCCAGAGATGTATTTAAGTGGGTTCCTACTGTGGTTATAATCTTGTTCTCATCTCATCATTATTAATCATACAACACTAATAGCAATAATATTAACGTTACTAATGCCAATTATCATAATAATATTAAATGATAAACAAGATAAATTAAATAATGGCAACAGTAGTTGAATAATATTTTAAATAATTATTAATAAAAAATCCGTGTGGCCATTTGGCAAGTACTATTCACTTTAATGGTTAACAGAAGTTAGGGTCAGAAATCTGGAGCTGGAAAGAGGCCTTGGGATAATTTATTTACATTACCAGTCCTTTTATAGAGAGGGAAACTGAGAGCCAGAAAAATGCAGTGACTTATCCAAGGTCATATAGGTAGTAAGCATGAGAGACAGTATCTGAACCTAGGGTCCTTCCACTCCATAGCCAATATTCTTTCCATTATCTGACATAAGTGAAAATTCAAGAAAAGGTTGGAGGGACACGCATCCAGATACAGAGAGGCAGCCTGTGGTAGTGGGTAGAGAGCTGAACTCAGGGTCAGGAAGGCCTGGGGGTCACATCTTGCTTCTTGCACATCTTGTCATTTGGCTTTGGCAGATGACGCCACCTTTCAGTGTAGCTAGGCAACCACCTATAAAATTAAATTGTAGAGAAGGTGCCAACCTTCATTAGTAGAAGGTGCTTTTTCACAAATGATAGGCCCAGACTACACCTATACATATTCCTACAACTCCCACATACAAAATTGTGGTTGCAGAGTATTTCAGAGGCTCCATTGTACATCCTGATTTTTTTAACATCCTTAAATCCATGTGTGGCACTGGTCACAAGGATGGGACCTATGCTCCAAATTATTTATTTAACCTTGATAGGTAGAATTGATAATGTTGGTGCATGGAGTTCTGGTTGGGCAACAAGAGACAACACTGCCCTGGAGAGGAAGGAACCTCAGGGGACTATGATATGATTCTAATCTAGATCTCAACCAACATAACTCAAAACATATCAGACCTTGGGATGTTAAAGGAGGGGGAAACTTTTCCTATTTTAATGACTCATTTTTAAAATTAAGGATTTTGTTTTTTCTCCTATTCCTAAAAAGAAAAACAAAACCTTTGTAACAGACACGTGTAATCAAGAAAAACAAATTTAGGACGACTTAAAACAAGTATTGTTTTGGAAATAACTGTAACATGTCCCTCTTTAATTGGGAACACTGTGTGAGGACAGAGCATGTGTACCTGCCTCTTTTGATCTCTGTGTTGGTGGCTATTTATAACAAGAGTTTGGGGAAAGGAATTTCCCGAATGAGTTTGGCTGTTGGTTTCTTATTTTTGCTACATTTGCCTTACTATTTTCAAAAAAAATGAGTTTGTTTCACTGAATTTATTTTTATGTGGGCTCTGAGGTTTTGCTTCAAGTGGGTTTGATCTCTCTTCTGGCAGTTTCTTTTGAGTACCACTTGTATACGAATTCTTTCAGGGAAGGGACTGGATCCTCCTAATCACAGGCTCACAGTTTTGTTTGTTTGTCTTTTGGAAGAGGCCTGCTCTTCTCCTGGTTTGCCTAATTAGGATTTGCCTAGGCAAAAATGTTTGAACGGATGATTTATTTGGCATCCTCTGATCTCCAGTTTCTGGCTCTTCCCCTCCATTTTGTATATCTTTCCTTTAAGTACCTTCACTCTGAGATTCCCCACCATTTATCCTGTCTTTATCTCATGTGGCAGAGTGGACCTGGAGTCAGGAAGATTCATCCTTATAAGTTCAAATCTGGCCTCAGACACTTATTCAGACCCTGGGCAGGTCATTTAACCCTGTTTGCCTCAGTTTCCTCTTCTGTAAAATGAGCTGGAGAAGGAAATGGCAAATCACTCTAGTATCTTTGTCAAGAAAACTCCAAATGGGGCCATGGAGAGTAGGACATAACTGAAAATGACCAACAAACATCTTGTTTGTACATAATTGTATGACAACTCCCCAATTAGACTGAGCTTTTGAGCACAGAGACTGTCTTACCTTTCTTTGTATCTCCAGCTCTTAGCACAGTGCCTGGCACATGATGGGCTCTTAATAAATTCTAATCAACTGACTAACTGATATACTATTACTGTACTACTCCAGTTCTTTCCAGAGTAACTAGCTTAAAATTTTATCCTTCCAAGGAATATTTACATTGTTATGGAGATCCCTTAGGGGGTAAAAAAGTCATCAAGACCCGGCTTTAATGGTATAATTTAAGGTATCATCATGTAAATTTGAGATGGAGCACCCTATGAGAGCTCCTAAATTCGATAAGGACATTATATTTGATAATATAACATGTCAGAATTGGAAGGGATCTCGGGCCTCCCAATCTAACCCTATCTTAATGAAGACTTCCTTCCATGAGGCTAATGAATTTAGCCTCCATTTGACAAAATACCATTTTTCAATGTGTCCCGTCCTGCTTTCATTTTCAGAAAGGTTTTCCTGGAGTCAAAATAACTGCTTTTGTGAAACTTCTCCCTGCTTATGGCCTTTGGGACCAAGCAGAAATAAGTTTAGTTCCTCTACATCACAATACTTGAAGAATTTAAAGAGAGTTATCATGCTCCTTCCTCCCACCCAGCTCTTTCTCCAGTTTAAACAACTCCACTTCGTTTAGTCTCACAAACGATGGTTTCCAGCAAACGATGGTTTCCAGGCCCTCATTGTTCTAAATGCCTTCCAGTTTGTCAGTGTCCTCACAGAAATGTGTCTAGAACTTAATATCTCACTATAGACATGGTCCCACTAGAGTAAAATAGTATAATATCCCTCATTGTAGATGAAATGCTTTTCTTTTTTTTTTCTTTTTGGAGGGCAGTTGGGGTTAAGTGACTTGCCCAAAGTCACAAGGCTAATAAATGTGTCAAGTATCTGAGGCCGGATTTGAACTCAGGTCCTCCTTACTCTAGGGCCGGTGCTTTATACACTTCATCACCTAGCTGCCCCCTGCAATGCTTTTCTTAATGAAGCCTAGAGTGGCATTGGGTTTTTTTTTAATTCTCATGTCATACTGTTGACACACTTTTTAGCTCATACTTGACTAAAATTCCAGATGTCATATGAACTGTTTTTTAGTCTTTGTGAAGTTGATTTTTTTAATCCATCTATTGAACTTTACATTTATTCCTATTAAATTACATCTTATTGATTTGGTCATCGCCACTTGTTATCCAGTGCATCACAGAATTTAAGAGTTGGAAGGGACCATACCAGCCATCTGGTCCAACTCCTACCCAAAAAGAATCACTAGTGTGGCATACTCAACAAGTGAGCCCTCCAGATCTCTAAGAACGGGAAACCTACCTACCACCTCCAAAAACAGTCCATTCCACTCTACAACACCTTCATTTCTGAGGATATTTTTTCCTAACATCGACGCTTTTTTGTAATTTCTGCATATAGCTCCTGAATCCCTTTTCTAGGGCCAAATAGAACAAATTTAATGCTTCCATATGACTTCCTTTCAAATACTTGAAGCCTAGTAGCATTTCCTCCTGGTCTCTTCTCTAGGCTAAATATTCCACATTCCTTCAACATATCCTCATATAACATGGATTCTTAGCCCTTCACCATTCTAATTATCCTCATGGACATTCTCCAGCTTGTCATTGTCCATCTTAAACTGTGGTGCCTAGAACTGAACATAATATTGTAGATGAGATCTGACAAGGGCAGAAAACAGTCAGATTATTACTTTCCTATTTGTGAAGCTATGACCCTCCTAATTCAGTCCGAGATCAAATTAGCCACCACACCCTACCCTGACAACCCTCAGTCCCCTGGTCTTTTGCAGAACAGCCTCTTTTCCCCCTCACCCTGGACTTGTGCAGTTGATTTTCTTGTACACAAGTTCAAAGCTATCTTTTCCCTACCGAATTTCAGGCAACTTTGGATTTGGGGAAACAGTCTGTTAGCCTGAGATAAAGTTACTTAGTGCTCCTGTCAGATCCTTTTGGATCTACTCTGACATCCAGTATGTTGGTGATCTTTCCATTTGGTACCACGTACCCATTTGATGAACATGCTATCTTTTCCCTCATCCAAGTCATGGATAAAAATGTTAAGCAGTCCAGACACTTGATGTACCCCACTGAAGACCTGCTGCCCCACTGACAATGAACCATTGACAACTACACTTTGAAACCAGCCAGCCAATTAGCACTGAATTCAGCTAGCTCTAATGGTGTTGCCTTTTCATCCATATTATTCCACAAGAATAACTGAAGATACTTCATTAAGAACTTTGCAAAATTCTGCATAAGTCATACCCACAGCATCCTCTCAACTGCTGGTTCAACCATTTAATGTCTTCAGTCTCCTCTCCATGTTTTTGAACCTAATCTTTATTTCCCTATCCCTCCATCCAGTACCCAGCTCTCCTATTTTCTCCAGGTCTTTACTTAATTGGAAGTCTTAAAACCCCTTGAAATATGGTTTATTTATGGCATTTATTATTGTTTTCTAGGCTAATGATAATTTTCATTGCCATGTAAATGTCATTTTATTAATAATGAGTAACTTTATCTCTGGATAGCAGACTTTCCCCAAGTCCAAAGTTGCCTGTCTTCCTTTTTATTTCTGAATTTTCAGCCACAGGGTCTATTTATATTTTTTTTTTATCCTGAAACACGACTTGCATATACTCATTCTTTTTTGTCTCTATTTTTAAGCTCCTTGTTTAGGTCCAGCTTATTTGAAGCTGGATTCTGCTAAAAAAAAAAAAAATCCTTCTGAGCGGGTCTCCTAACCTCTCCAAGTGATTTCTGCTTGCTCCCAAAGTAATTTTCCATGCCTTGCTGCATTGCCCTACTCACTCCATTGCTCCTACTCTTTCCATTGACCTAGAAATTGAATATGAACTTCTGATTGGTCTGTTTTCAAAACTCATTACAATTTAGACTAGCCCTGCTGATTTCCTTCTATCAATTTAACTTCTTGACTTTATCCAAGCTATGTTCCATATTTACAAAACATCCTTCCTTTTGAATGCCTATCACGACAACCATGTCCCTTCCCTTCTTTAAATAGTAAAGGCCCATGCCTCCTCCAGGAAGCTTTCCTCTGTTTTTGATCTACCCCCTTTCTAATCCAGCAGTTGGCAAATTTTGGGCTGTGGGCCAAAGAAACTTCTCTCCCAAAACTCTTTTTTATCATGGTGTGTGTGTATGTGTGTGTGTGTGTGTGTGTGTGTGTGTGTGTATGTATGTATGTATGTATGTATTGTGTGTATGTATATATAAGTATGCACACACATACACACTTCTGTATATAACTCTATATTTTTCATATAGCCTATATAAAAATGTGTATCTAAATACAACTGCATATATGATGTATATGTATGTGTATATAAATAATGTAACATATAAATATGAAAATGTGCATATATGATGTGCATATATATTATAAACATATACAAATATATAAAAATAAGTAAAATGTATTAGGCACAGACCACCCATAAGATACATATATAACCATATTAATTTCTTCTTTCGAGAAGCTTACAAACAGGCATAATGAAATAAACAGCTGCTCCTATGGGATACTTTATACATTATAATATGTGTGTATACACACATATACATACACATATACATATAGTCCTATGGGTTGGCTGTACCTAATGCATTTTATCTGTACCTTATTTTACATACATACAAATATACACAAATGTATATGCACATACACACTCTCTCCCTATAGAAAGAATGTATGTGTATACATATGTATGTACATGATATGGATTGTCTGTATCTGATACATTTTATCTGCATATCATGCTGTACAATGTGATAACTTACCCAGTTGGAGGTGCTTATTTGTAAATTATATATATATACACACACACACACACACACACACACACATATACATACATACACACACACACACACACACACACATATATATATATTTTTTTTAAACCTCACTTCCCCCACAAAAATGCAGAACAGTAGCTTTGGTCTATTTTTTACTTTATAGCTATAGTGAAGTCATTGGTTATTAATACTTTAAAAAGCTCTTTTCAAGGTTATAACACTACGAGAACATTTTCAGTAAAATGCTGGATAATTTTAAAACATTTGTGTAAAACAGCAGTTCTCAACCTGTGGGTCACAACCCCTTTGAGGGTTGAACGACCCTTTCACAGGAGTCACAGGGGTCGCCTAAAACCATCGGAAAACGCATATTGCCGATGGTCTTAGGAACCGAGACACGGCTCCTCTATCCATCTCCAGGCGGGTCCAGGTACACCCACATGCAGATACGCCTACATATAGATACACCCACATACAAGTATTAAAGGGTCCCGGCATTAGGAGGGTTGAGAACCGCTGGTGTAAAGGTTTGCCAATATAATGAACAAAGCCTATTTTCCCCAGCTCTCATATTTGCGCTTTACTTTTGAGGGATGCATGCATTCTTTCCCTTGTCTAGTGATGGAGGTTAGTTCTTTACAGTTGTTACCCAGGGAGGCCAATGAAGTATTTTTTTTTTGGTCTTCTGGACTTGTCCATCTCTGTTTTGATGCTCTGTCTTCCAGCTCAATGGAGACTCTCAGGCAAAAGTGCAGCGGATCCTGCGGTTGATCTCTGGTGGTGGATTGTCCATAACCGGATCACACATCTTGTGCGGAGACTTCCTGTTCAGTGGCCACACCGTTGTGCTGACTTTAACTTACTTGTTCATCAAAGAATGTAAGTCCTTTGAATTTTGCTCCCTCCCCTTATTGAATCCCATAGGAGAAAAGATCATCAAGACCTCAAACTGATTTGGGTATAGCCTCTTGGTCTCTTCAATTGCAGAGCTCTGAAAGTCATTCTACAGTCAACTCGGCTGTGGACTTATGGATTATCTTTAAAAAAAAAGCCAATTTAAATGTTGGACTGACTTCCTTCTGTCACTCACTTTCTTCTGCTACTGTTTGTTTAAAGAAAGTTAACTCATTTTAGTCTTGGCCTCAGCAGAACATCACTAGGAAGTCAGGTAACAGCAAAGAGAAAATCGTAGTACATTCCAAGTCAAACAGCAGTGACCTTTGAGATTATTTGGATCACATACCCACTCAATTCAGATAATTGAAATTTGGTTTAGTTATACAATTTGTATTTGTCCTAGCATGTTATATTCTTTCTCTGTGGTTCACCAGATTTCCTCATAGAAGCATTTAAAATACAGACAGGGCTTCTCGTCTGTAGAAGAATTATATATACCATTTTAGGCAGGGTGGATTAATGGAAGGAACACTGGATTTAGAATCAGAAGACCTGGGTTCAAAACTCAGCCCTACTATGTGCTGTTGTGAGCTTATGAGAGCCCCTTTACTTTTTGACACCTCATTTTCATTATTGGTAATGGGGGCCTTGGCTTAAATGGCTCCTGAGATCCCTCCCTTTGATCCTCCAGGTGAAAAGTGACTATATCTAATCCAGTGGTTCTCAACCTTCCTAATGCCTTGACCCTTTAATAGTCATATATGGGCGTGTCTGCATGTGGGTGGACCTGCCTGGAGATGGATAGAGGAGCAGTGTCTCAGTTCCTAAGACCATCGGAAATATGTGTTTTCTGATGGTCTTAAGCAACCCCTGTGACCCCTGTGAAAGGGTCATTCTACCCCAAAGGGGTCACGACCCACAGGTTGAGAACCACTGATCTAATCTAAGTAGCACTAACTTTGGAATATCTCCATCTTTGTTTCCTGAATAAATGTCCCAGTCTCCTGTTGTCATGTGGAAAAGTGATCAGATTCCTTCTGCTTGGCCCCATTGGGCAGCTGGGCTAAGTTGTGTGTTGGCTATAAAAAAGCCTGATAACAATTAGAACTGTTCACAAATGGATCAGGTTGTCCGGGGCAGGGAAGGTAGCACCTTCCACATCACTGGAGTTCTTAAGACTGGACACACTCCTGGTCAGTAATGCTATAAAGAGGCATTTCTGCCCCTCTGAGGCCCCTTCTTATTCTCATACTTCAGGACTTTACAGAATTAATCTTGTCATAAGTACTTAATCAGACTTTTAAATTCTCACACATATGTACACATATATAAAATAAATATATAGATGTGTGTGTCTATATATATAAATATATATGCATATATATGTATATAAAGATACAGATAAAATGTCAATCCATAGAATGAGGTTTTTATATATGTGTATGTATATGTGTATATGTATACACATTAACATATATATATATATATATATACATACATATATATACACATATATACGTATACGCATATGTGCCAAGCTCTATGCCAGATCTTAGTGGTTTAAAAAAAAGGAACATTCTTTACTCCAAGGCATTGAAATTACTTGTTCAGAATCATTCAGCCACTGTATGTCAAAAGCAGAACTTGAACCCAGGTCATTCTGATTCAGAGGCTACCTATTTATCCACCATGCTGCCTCTCTTCATTTTCATAGGATTGCTCTATTTCTAAGTCCATTGCTCCATTTTCTATTATCTCCAAACAGCCTTCTGAAGTAATGATGTTCAATGTGCCCTTCCTCTGTTTTTAGCTCCCTTTAAAAGCTAGTCAAAATGAGCCTCCAGTTTTTAGTGTTGCGCTAATCTCCAAATACCCCAAGGCAATAATATCTATTTAAAGCTTTGCTCAGACTTCTTTTTGCACATTGTCAAGGATGCCCACAAGCAGAGAGCTGGCCCCTACAGCAAGTCCACCTGGCCAATCCAGAGGCTGTAGAAGAAATAAGAATAGTGTATGCCAGCCACTTTGTCACTGTAAAATGCTCTGTAAATGGGATGGTTATATATTTTAAAAATAGATATGAGGGCCTAGTGTTTTTTCCCATGATCCAAGAAGTTATTATTATTAATTTTTTGGCTCACAGTTGCCCAAGACTTTGCAATTTGAATACTGCTTTGGGAAAACTTACAGTGAGATATTTTATAATTATCTGTGAGAGAACATAGTTCTCTAAATACAGTATTAACTGCCGTGATAAAGACGAAATGACTGAGGAAACAAAAGTCCGATCTTCCATGCATATTGACTTATTATGCAATGAATGGCAATGAACCAACAAAATGGGGACCAGACCCCCTCAGCTTGGGCTGGACCCCAAATACAGAGGGCGATAAGACTTTTATACATTAATAACAATTACTCAAATAAGGCCAATTAATTAAAAAGAAACAGTACATTAGGTAATCTGATTTCTAATTGGATAAAAGATTAGGAACTTTCCAAATTGGAAGAGTAGAGGTGAACAGGTACAATTTCCTGAATTCAAAAAAAGAGGGGTACCACTCCCCGCAAGTGTCTCTCAACAATCTAAGGAACATGGAAACGATGACTGATTAATATGGGGCCAGTTTTCCAGTAAGACATGGGTTGCTTGAGATGTACAATTGTAAGAAAACTCTTTGCATCAATCTTCGGGTCTGTCTGGGTTTCTAGTCAGCTTAACCTCGGTCTTTAATCAAGGGTCTCTCTATGTAGCAGGTAGAGATGGTCCAGTTTTCCAGCAATGCAGGGTTAGGTTCAGACAATACAGTAAGGTTTTCTCCCCATGTCCACAACTGAATAATTTCTCTCAAGACAGAATTTGGATTAGACCAATAATTGAATAGAAAGGGAACTGAGCTAGCTCCAGAATTGAGTCACAAGGTGGAGTCATTGTGGTTCACTCAATTAACCACTTGCTGTCCTAATCCCCTCAATTCCCTCACTTTTAAGATTGTCACTGAAGCCTAATTCTTAATTTCTTTTGTTTCTTTTTTTTTCATTTTGGAGGGAGGAGGGCAGGGCAGTTGGGGTTAAGTGACTTGCCCAAGGTCACTCGGCTAGTAAGTGTCAAATGTCTGAGGCTGGATTTGAACTCAGGTCCTCCTGACTACAGGACTGGTGCTCTATTCATTGTGCCACCTAGCCACCCCTCCTAATTCCTAGGTCAGGGATTCTTAACTTTTGAGTTTATGAGCTTTTTTTTTTATAACTGTATTTCAATATAATTGGCATCCTTTATAATTTTATGTATTTTGTCTTATGGATTGAGAATCATGATTTTGAGAGGGATTCTATAGGTTTCACCATAGGCTAGAGCAGAGGTGGGGAACCTGCAGCCTCAAGGCCACATGTGGCCTTCTGGGTTCTTGGGTGCGGTCTTTGGACTGAGTCCAAGTTTTACAGAACAAATCCTTTTATTAAGAGGATTTGTTCTGTGAAGTTCGGACTCAAGGAAAAGGCCACACCCCAGGACCTAAAAGGCCACACTTGGCCTTGAGGTGGCAGGTTCCCCATCCCTGGGCTAGAGGATTCTATGATGCATAGAAAAGATCGAGAACCCTTAATTTCTAATTTTGAGGCTTTCTTTTGCAGTCAAATATTGTTATGCTTGTATAGTAACCAGGCACTTATAACCTATCTCTCTCTCTGAGTAGAGAAGCAGAGAGGGCACAGTGCTTATTCTAGTCTTGTTTAAAAGGCCTTTAAGAGTTGGATGAGTACTGTATGGAAGATTTATGGGACAGTGTGGACAAGAGTCTCCCAGGATACCATGACATGAGTGGATTTGAGAGCTCTCCAGTGGGCTAAGAAGGCAGCAAAGTTGCTGGGGTCCCAGCTCTATCAAAGTAGTCTACTAACTTGTATGGTTGGTTTTACATTTAGCATTTAAATACAGGCCACAAGAGATGGGAATGTGTGTGTCTGTGTGTGTTTGTGTGTCCACACCGCAAGTACCAGTTTCAAGTTCTAAATCAAAACTTTGCTTTGAGTTTGTAGTATAATTTGTAGGTGTTCATGTAGGACAAAATTATGGTTTGTGTGTTTTTGCCTCCACTCTTGGTGATAAGCATCATTTAAGCATCTGCTCTGTATTCTAGAGGAAATCTTTAACTTTATAATTAGCATTCTCTATAGGAAAAGGTCAACTTAACAGGCCCATATACTGTGGAAATATCACCTTCCAAGTTGGGCCAGATGCAATATGGCTATCTGAATTAGCAGTGGATCTCGTCCTTTCAAAGGCATGCTTTTAGCAAAAGAAGGAGGCATCGTTAATGTCTATTTTTTCGCTTCCATTCATTTCTGTGGGCTCTCTGCTAGTTTGCTTTCTGGTAATTCTAGACTTTACTTGTTGAATTATGACCACTGGAAGAGGCTTCTTGGCAGCTAAGCAAATGCCTTCTTTGTGTCCATAAAGCATTATTATATCAGCACGAACCATTATTATCATAAGGCGATAGACATTTTTGTAAGATTCATAAATATCCCAAGTTTTGATATACATTCCTCTTAGATTCTCATAACAACCTAGTAGTATAATAGTCAGCATGCAAATATTTTCATCCCCATTGTATAGATAAAAAAACTGGTTAAGAAGCAGGCCTTCTGAGAACCCTTTATAGATCATTTATTCGAATCCCCTTGATTTACAGATGAGGAACCTGAAAGGTTAATCCGTTCTCCAAAGGTCACATCCTAGTACGCAGCTAGGTGTCACAGTGGGTAAAGCGCTGGGCCTAGAGTTAGGAAATTGTTGCTGCTAAGTAAGTTTTGTGTGACTCTTTGTAACCTCATTTGAGGTTAGATTTGGCAAAGATACTGGAGTGGTTTGCCATTTCCTTCTAAGACCTGAGTTCAAATCCAACCTCAGACACTTACTAGATTTGTGACCCTGGGCAAGTCACTTAATTCCTGTCTGCCTTAGTTTGTAAAGTAAAGTGAAGTAAAGTAAAGTAAAATTAGTCTGTAAAGTGAGGGAGATAATAGCGCTGACCTCAAATGAAGTAACATTTGTCAGGCACTTTGTAGGCCTTAAAGCATTATATAAATGCAAGTTAGTAGTGACAGTGCTGGTGGTGCCAAGATTAGAATCTAGGTCTCTTGACTCAGGCCCATGTCCGTCAAACCATACTATGAAGACTCAGATTCATGAATAACTTAAACACACAGGTAAATGCAGAACATTTCATGCATTAGAACACTGACTTGGCCATACATTCCAGAGCCTAAAATAATATTCTACTCTCCAAGAAAACTGCAATGTAACTCCAAGCTCTGCTATGGACTGTGGCCTTGTGTAAATCAGCCATCTTCCATTCCTCAGCATTCCCAAGAATATGGGCATTTGCTATTCATGGGAATGTAACAGCTAGGAAATCAAAACACACTTGGGAATAAAAAAAATGGCAAAAATAAATAGAGTGAATTATATTAAGACACCTATTTTAGGGATCTGCTCTCAGGTCCTATGTAGCACTTTCCTATTAGAAACCATGCAACATTATGCCCAACTAGTCCTACATTCTCCGTTCTCCAGACTGCAACAGTTAACCATCTAGGATTCCTTTCTCTCCAACTTGGCCTTGACTCCCCTTTTCACAAAGAAATTGTGCCAAAATATCTCTAAATCTTCCATTTGCAAGTAGATGTGGACTGCCTCATGCTTTGAGTTTGGGTTTTTTTAAGGACAGCAGTGAAGAGACATCAAGGCATAGAGGGCAAAAGCCTTGAACTTGGGGTCAGAAGACATGGAGGCTGGGTTCATGTCATGACCCCAGCACTTAACAGCTCTGTGACCTCAATGAAGACCCCTAACCTCTCTGAATCTCCATTTTTTAAATCTTTAAATGGGAATAATGTGTGCTACTCTTGGCAGACAGTAAATGTGGGTAGCCAGGTAGCATTTGAGTTTAAAAAATAATTTGAAAGGAACAACTTCATACCTGTATTAGGAGTTCAAGGTGAATTCCAGTTCTGCCTCTTTGGTTCATTCTGTAATAGGACCATATGGGATTGAGACAAGGGCATTCATGATTTCCCTGCTTATCCCTTTACTTTCTTATAGCTGACATGTGCTAGTCTAGCACCCTCTTGTGGTGAGGGTGAGAAGTTAGTCAATGACTGGAGAGCAAGACTACTGCCAAGTTTTGCAGAAGGGAGCATGCTATGGACACTATATATTTGCTGGCACAGAAAGGTGATTGGGGAGAAATTATATGTGAAATTTTTGCATACTTAGTCATACAGGACAAACTGTCTTCTTCCAGATAATCATAATATCACATTCACCTCACATTTCTTCTTTCTATGTATACTCCTTCTAACTGCCCTAATAATGAGAAAGATTTTAGGACTTATTAATATCATTTTCCCATGTAGGAATATAAAATGTTTAACTTTATTGAATACCTTATGATTTCTCTTTCCTGTTTACCTTTTTATGCTTCTTTTTCATCTTGTATTTGAAAGTCAAATTTTCTATTCAGCTCTGGTCAAGAATGCTTGAAAATCCTGTTTTTTTTTTTCGTTTTTTTTTTTTTTTT
>CM053592.1:33462712-33488071 GCA_028646515.1 Pseudochirops corinnae | reverse complement strand
GGCATGGGATGGCGCCAGGTGCCATGGGCATGGGATGGCGCCAGGTGCCATGGGCATGGATGATGCCAGGTGCCATGAGCATGGCGTGACTCCAGGTACCATGGGCATGGGATAGTGCCAGGTGCCATGGGCATGGGATAGTGCCAGGTGCTATGGGCATGGATGACGCCAGGTGCCATGGGCATGGGATGATGCCAGGTGACCCCAAGGAAGGGGTGTGGGTTCCCTATTGGGTAAGAACACTACAAAAAGGTCTTGACAGCTATGTGAGGGGATCTTTGGACTTCTGGATGGCTATGGCTATGGAAGGAAGGAAATAAGCGCTTATTAAGCACCTACTATTTGTCAAGTGCTTAATGGGTACCTCATAAATGCTTATTTCGTTCCTTAAGCATCTACTATTAGCCAAGTCAGGGCACCTAGGTGGTATAGTGGATACAGCCCTGGGCCTGGAATCAGAAAGATCTGAGTTCAAATCCAGCCTTAGACACTTAATAATTGTGTGATCCTAGGTAAATCATTTAACCCTTATTTGCCTTAGTTCTTCTTCAGTAAAATGGGGACGTGGTAAAAAAGGAAATGGTAAACCGCTCCTGTATCTTTGCCAAGAAAACTCCATGGACTTTGTCCATGGGGACATGTAGAGCTGGACATGACTGAATAACAACAAATATGACAAGTACTTTACAGTTATTATCCCAATCAATCTTCAAAATAACCCTGGGTGGTTAATTTTTTTTTAAAAAATTGTATTTATTAATTTTATTTATTTATATATTTTATTTTTATTATTATCTTCATTTTATAGTTGTGGAAACTAAGGCAGCCAGAAGTTAAATGACTTGCCTGGGGTCAAAGAGTTAATAAGTATTTGAGGATACATTTGAACTCAGGTTTTCCTGACTCCAGGCCCAGCATTCTTTCCACTGAGCTCCTCACCTTCCTCTAGCTAATCTGTCAGTCTAAGGACCTGGCTAATCCAAGAACTGAAAATTCTCTGAATAGCTCACAGGCAGGTTTGCTGAGACAATATCAGAAAAGAGCAATTCCCTTGGAGCAACAAGAATCCTTAGAAATATGTGGCAGCCCCAAGAGATGACAGTAACAAATGGGAGCTTTGAAAGAAAGATGTGGATTCTAGGAAGTAGATGAGAAGTGAGGCATGCTAGCTTTCAGGAAACAGAAATCTGAGAAGCATTCCAGCTATGATGGAACCCTACGAGCAAGAGTTTTCCAGGGACTGCTCCCTTTCCAAGAAGCATGGGAGTTTGGGGAAGATTGTATCCCCTTGGGTATGGGGCAGGAGGAGCTAAGGATGATTCCATTACTTGATTATCTCTTGATACTCATTTTGCTATTCTGTCTTAATTAAATGTTTTGCCTTTTGTTTTATGGTTCCTGTTTGGAAGAAAAAGAATGGATAGGGGGTTAAGACTTATTTTTGCAACAATAAAGACTTCCAGCTAATAGGATGGCATGGATAGGACCTAGAAGGGTCCACATCCCCCACAAACATTCTAGTAAAGCTCTACAAATGCACCTGAAGGGACAATGGTAAAGAAAACCAAGTACCAGCTTATTCCTCCAGTTTAAGACAGCAAAAAGGCCTTCTAGGAACCCACAGAGTTACTCAGCTGAGACCAACTGATGTTGTCTGCCCATTGGCAGCCAGGAGACCCAGCTGGAGAAAGACCATACTAGTGCCCAGTCAGTACAGAGAGCCTCTGTGTGCCAAGTCACAGGGAAAGGTAGGGCCAAATCTGCATAACTGTCATTACCCTAAAATTCCTCCTCTCGGTGTGCAATAAGGGGTTTGAGAGTTGAGTAGGACCTTTGTTACCTACAAAAACCACATTAAAGAGAGACAAAACAAATTTTTATGAGTTTCAGATAAGAAAGTTGTTAGAGTAGAAGAAAAATATAGTGGAGTCAGAGTGAGAAGACCAGGAGACTGGATTTGAGTCTCATCAGGGAACTTTCTAGCTTGTGAACAAGTCACTTAAACTCTCTGGCCCTCAGTTTCTTTATCTGTAAAACAAATACAAAAAAGAGTGTTATTGTGAGAATATTCTTTATAAATACACGGGGGCATTAGGAGGGCGGAGCCAAGATGGCAGTGTAGGAGCAGCAACATATAAATACGTGGGGGTTTTTATTGTGAATCCATCAACACAAATATTAATTAGGTACCAATGTACCAGGCATTATTATTATGACAGACTAGGGGAATTAGGGAAATTTTCATGGAGTAGATAGCATTGGAACTGAGATTTAAAGGACAAGTAGGAAATCAGTAGTTAGAAAGGAGAAGACAGGGGTTTCCAGGTGGCACAGTGAATAAAGCATCAGCCCTGGAGTCAGGAGGACCTGAGTTCAAATCTGACCTCAGACACTTAACATAAAAACTAGCCCTGTGACCTTAGGCAAGTCACTTAACCCCAATTGCCCTCCTCTATCCCTTCCAAAAAAGCAGAAAAAAAGGGGACAACAGAATTCAAAAGGTGACTAGATTACTAAAAGATATTATCTAGTACAGTAGGTCTCAAACTTGTTGTTCTCAGGACCCTTTTATACTCTTAACAATTATTAATGACCTTAAAGAACTTTTGTTTATGTGGGTTGTATCTATTAGAAATTAAAATCAATAATTTCTTAGAATATTTGTTTATTAGTTAACTTAATAATAACAATAGTAAACCCAGTGGTTGGTTGTTGTCCTTTATTCTCAAAAAGGACCAAAATGACATCACTATGTTAAAGTCAAGTTACAATGCATCCCACTATGGCTGATCAGACCAATATGAACTCGGCATGCTCTACCATAGGTTGGGTACAAATAGTCCATGTGACATTTGAGTTGCAATATAATAATAATGATAATAATAATAATAATAATAATAATAATAATAAACAAACCATTACATATTAACACATAGCACATTTTAATGAGAGTTTTATTTTCCAAAACAAATAATTTAATGGGAATTAACGTGTTTTTGCAAATTAACATATTTTTGCAAATGCCTTTAATATCTTGCTTAAGAGAAGATAACTGGATCCTCAAATCTGTTTCTGCATTCAATTCATTGTGATGTTGTTTTGAAAAGAAAATCTGGCCTCACACAGATCTGTAGTTGACAAAAGTGTTTTAGTAGGCAAATGATATCTTAGTACTGTTATCAAAATAGTTTCGACCTCAAGGACCCCCAAAAAAGGTTTTGAGCACTTCTAGGGTCCCACACTTTGATCTAGTAAAAAGGAATGGTGAACAGTGCCAAAATATTTAGAGGTCAAAGAGGATGAGGTCTAAAGACAGGACAGTGGATGTAGTACTTAGGAGATCGTTGGCACTATTTAGGAGAGTGATTTCAATAGAATGGTGGGAAGAGAAGCCAGATAGCCAGAGAGCAAGAGGCTAAAGAAGTAGCAAGTAATGAGGAAGTTCAAGCATTGGGTATAGATTAACCTTTTTTTTTTTCAAGGTTAATAGAAAGGAGGAAGAGAAAGACATGATAGTAGCTAGAGAAGATAGAAGATCTTTTTTTTTATACATGAACATGTTTATAGGCAGTTGGAAAGAAACCAGAGGCAATAATCATAATAGCTAGCATTTGTATAGTGCATTAAGGGGTTAGCTAGGTGGTGCTAACGTGGATAGAGTGCCAGACCGGGAATCAGGAAGACTCAACTTCTTGAGTTCAAATCCAACTTCAGACACTAGCTGTGTGACCCTGGGCAAGTCAATTAACCCTGTTTGTCTTAGTTTCCTTATCTGTAAAATGAGCTGGAGAAGGAAATGGCAAATCACTTCAGTATCTTTGCCAAGAAAACCCCAAATGGGGTCACAAATTGTCAGACACAACTGGAATGACCGAACAACAATATAATGCCATACGATTTGCAAATGAGGAAACTGAGGCAGAGTTCAAGTGACTTGTCCAGGAGTACACATCTAGTAAATTGTAGGGGCAACCACACTGACATACATACCCAGGATGGCTGCTAGCAGAGGTTCTTGGATCTGCTTTACTAGGAAAGATAGCTATTTAAGAGGTCAACCATCTTTTTTAATCACCTTCACTAGTTCAGGGAAAAGTTAGCACCCTCAACTTCAGAGAAAATACAAACAGAGAAATAAAGACCAACAGATAGGGCTCTGGCTGCCTGAATCAACTATACATTTTACATACATCCCTAGATTGAGAGAGCCTTTACACCTGAGCAAGTGAGGAGCTCTGAACATATGGCCACTCAATCTCGACCAGGAAATCACAAGATCCTTGTCATAAGCAAGCCCCCAAAGCAAAATACCAACTCAGAGTATATATATACACACATATATATACATATATATGTGTGTGTGTGTATATATATATATATATATATATATATATATATACACACACACACACACACACATATATATGTATATATGTATGTATGCATATATATGTGTATGTGTATGTATATACACTTCTCAGAGTCAGAAGGCATCACAACCCTCCTGACTCAGTGCCTAATTAGAAATTATCAAAAGGTGTGAAAACTTTCCTACAAACAAGTCTCCCCTATGCAAGCTTCCCTTAATGGGCTCCACAGTGAGATGGGGAAAATCTTAAATCCTGTTAACATTACATAAGTGTCTGAGGCTGGATTTTGAAGTTAGGTCTTCCTGACTCCAGGTCCAGTTTTATATCCGTTTGCTATCTAGTTGTTTAGGTATATAAAATGTCAATTGAAGATATTAGCCAGAGAGATTATTACTGGTACTTATTCCTGGAGGGGATGGGAGCAAATCCCAGGATTAGTTGTAGTGGGGAGGAGGAGTACTTCTTATGTATCCAGAGGGAAGTATGAGAGATTGGGTGATGATGTTGACTGAGGACAGGCACTAAGGCATCAGAAGCAGCATCCTTGTATTCTTCTCTAGAGAGTAGGAGGTTAGACCATCTATTGTAAATAGAGGTTGAAGAGATTAGAGGAAAGAAGGAAAAAGCAAAGGCTTGGAAGAGGTGCTGAGCTGAATGAGACTGGGAGCCAACAAGGGTAGAGGTGGAGGAAGAGGAGGATTGTCAAGCAGCTGAGGTCAATTAACATAAATTTGTAGTGGATGAAGTTGCCTCAGTTCCATTATTTTTGTTAGCAAAGCTTGGCAGCCCTAAAGCAGCATCAAAGAAAAAAGATAATGAAAGTTTGTCCCTGAAGAGATGAGAAAATGCTCCTCCTTCCCTCCATTGCAGATGTGGGGATTCTGGGTCAGAAATGTTGCTGATACTGACTCACTGGATGCATTGGTTAATTTTACCCAACTGCTTTCCCCTCATTTTCTTTTCTCTTTTTAAAGTTTCTTTTTCTTTTGTTTTGATGGAATGAAAGGCTCACTGTCAGGGAAGAGGGAGGGATACATATGAAAATGAAGATGATATAAAAAGAAAATATATCAAGAAAAATTAATTCAAAAAAAAGAAAGGAAGATGGTTAACTTACCTAAGCATGAGGATCCATAGGTAGGGAGGGAAAGGCAGAATGTCAGTTGTGTGTGGGATTTTAAGACAGTAGCTGGCGAACCATTAAAGTGGACCATGTTGGAACCAAGGCTGAGAATAGAGACAATGGAAGCCAGAGAGTAGAGATGGACCGGGAGAGCAAGGACCAGTGAGGGGTCCAAAGGTCATGATAAGGGTGAAGAGTAAGTTTAGTATGAGTGAAAAGACAGAAAAGGCTTGTGATTAGAAAGTAAAACCTAGGGTTCCCCCATTGCCCAGGAAGACACATCATACCACATCTCCTCTGTAGCAATGTGGAGGCTCTGATCCTAAAGGCTACATCTAAATAATAGGCTACATCTAAATAATAACAGTAGCTAGCATTCTTAGGGAACCTTATGGTTTGCAAAGCATTTAACTGTAAGGATCAGTGTGAGTCTAAAAGCACTTGTGGTGCTGAGGATCACAGCCCAGTTGCTAACCTCATAGGAAAGTCTTTCACAAGACTGCTCACCTGATGAGCAGCAGCTGAGATGACTGGTTCAGGTCTCCTCCCTTGATCCATTCCTTCAGTGCACGAGGGGATCATGTTCTAATCATGTTGACCATAGGGTATAAGAGGAGAACACCAATATGCAATAAAGGACAGCTGCTGTATGCTTCTCTCCTCTCTGGTCTCTTCAGTCCCTCCTGAGAATACAGCCTAAGGCTGGCCCTTAGGCTACTGAATTAAGCGGCTGTAACATTCAACAAGTATGATCTCATCTCATCCTTACAGTGGGCCATTCCACTGTGGCAATGGTGAGAGAACACGAGCCTCACCCTCAACCCTGGAGGAAGAGGAAGTAAGACTCTTGCTATGAGAAGAGAGAAACCAAGGATCTTTTTAAAGACCCACTGAGTCTAGGGCTCTTCCTGATGACCAGCCAATGAGAGGTTTGCTTCATCATTCCAAAGTCCATCCTTCAGATTTGAACTTTCTCCTGAAGAGTCCAATAACGTTTGCATTATTGACCTCATAAAGTTTTTTATGAGAAGTTAAAGAAAGAATTTATATGAAGTGCTTTGTAACTATAAAACAATATATAAAGGAGGGTTTTGTTTTTAATAGATAAGGAAGCTGATGGTAGAGATTTTAAAGGGCTTGGTTCAAAATCTGCCTCAAATACTAGCTATATGGCCACGGACAAGTCAATTAATTTTGTTTAACCTCCATGCTGTCATCTATAAAATGCGTATGATCATACCTCCTGAGACACTGAGAGGTTGTGACTGGCCCAGGGTCACACAGTAATACCTATTTCCCAGGGTTGTTATAATAATACCTGGAAAGTACTTTGCAAACCTCAAATCACTTTATAAATGTTAGCTATTATATTATTGTTGTTCAAATTCTCATAGCTAAAGAGTAGAACAGCCAGGATTAGAACTTGGGACCTCTAACATTCAATCCAGGTTTTTTATTTTAGACTATACTATGCAGAACAGAAGAAATGGAAAATGGATATTATGATTAAAATCATGTTGACTTATCTCCTGAAAACTGAAATCAATATTTATTGGATTCTAAAGGACTGTAGCTCTGTGAGAACAGACTATGTCTCTGTTTGGTAGGTGGTACAGTGGATAATCAGGGGAATCAGGAAGACCCATCTACCTGAGTTCACATCTGGCCTCAGATGCTTTTTAGCTGTATGACCCTGGGTAAGTCACTTAACCCTGTGTGCCTTGGTTTCCTCATCTGTAAGATGAGCTGGAGAAGGAAATATCAAAAGACTCCAGCATCTTTGTCAATAAAACCCCAAACGGTGTCATGAAGAGTCAGACATGACTGAACAATAGCGCTTTGCATTACTTTTTTTTTTGTCCAGAACTGTGATTTCATTGTAGAGAGTAGGGAGCTCCCCAATGTAGAAATTTCCTACAAGTAGCCACCAGCAACCTACTGTCTTAGAGGTTGCCTGGGACATTGAGAGGTTATGGCTGGCCCAGGGTCACCCAGAATTTGTTAGAGGCTGGACTTGAACCTGGGTCATTCCGACTTTGAGGCTAGCTCTTCATCCACTATAGTCTGCTGGCTCTCAAATATGTACCTTGTGCATAGTTGGTGCTTAATATAGGTCTGTAAATGAATGAATTTATTCTAAACTAAATTTGAAAGATTTCAACTTTCTAATGCTATGCACTATAGGATGATCTTTTGTTTTGATGTAAATACATACATATATATATATATATATATATACATACATACACGTGTGCGTGTGCGTGTATAGCATGTAAAATGAGACAGTGTGGTGTAGTTGGCTGAGAACTGGCCTGGGATCCATAAGGACTTGGCTATTGACCCTGTAAAAGTCAATTAACTCTCAGTGCAATAAACAACTCTCTTAGAGTCTAAGTTATAGAGAAGGTGACAATTTGTGTCAGTAGAGGGAGTTTCCTCACCTTTGAGTTCCATGTACAAATGAAATCACAAGTCCTGTCCCTACTCTTTATCCCTGTGTAAATCTCAGATATGACGAAACATGTTGAAGGCACATTTCCAGTGAGCTGATTATGACACTCAGTGTATTTTGATGAAATCTTCGGTATGCCCTGACATGCTGCATTTCCTCACTTTCTTTTTCCAGTTTTTGATATGGTAAGTACCAGGTGGAGTAGGTGATAGCTATGGTAGAGAGATGAGAGGTTAGCTGTTACATAAATCAAATTGAGAGTGTAGGGTGTGGATAAGCCGATAGAAGAGTCAATGAACAGATAGTTGGATGGGAGAGTCCCCAACTCTTCCTCCTTCCCCCAGAAAGCTAACCAACTAAAAAAGGCTGGGAAGAAATAATTTAGACCACTTGTACTCTAAGACAACCTGCCTAAAAGGGAAAAGCATGCAAATGCATACAAATGATACCTTTCAAACCTGCCTCTGGATCCCACCTGTTCAACAAATCACAGATATCTGAATGATAGGGATCAGGTGATGAAACCTCTTCAAGTAACAAAGTATTTCAAAATGTACTAGAGCTCACTTATATATAAAATATATAGTGAAACTGGCTCAGGGAGACTCCCGTGGTTTCACAAGACATAAAGGCTGTCATGTGGAAGAGATTAGATTTGTTCTGTTTGGTCCCACACACAGGGCAGAACCAGGAGTGAAGGGTGGGAGTTGCAAAGAGGGAGGTTTAGGGTATCAGGAAACACATTCAAACAGTCAGGGGTATCTACAAGTGAAATGAGTCACTGCTGGAGGAAGTGTGTTTGTTGACAGCTGTGTTATTCTAGTGAGGACTCTTTTTCCCACTACAGGCTGGACTAGAGGGCAATGTAGGTCCTGATTTTGAAATTCTTTAGCTCTAAAAGAAGTGCTATTTTTTGAACATGGGTTAACTTCTTTTTAACTTGAACCCTTGATGTATGTATATTGGTATAAGGAAGGCCTTGGAAGGGGACAGCCCCCAATCAGCTGAGTCACAGGAACCACTGGGAATGTTGATCCAAAGATAGTGCTCCCCTGTTGTTGATGAATTCACCATTTTGAAAAATGGAAACACCTTTGGTTTATAATTGGCAAGCTGAAATTTTGTGTTTTTGGTGTTGGGCCAGTTAGTATCTCATAGTGCTGGTTTCAGGAGCAGATCCCAGGTATACATTTCATTCCATAAAATATTGCTTTGGATATATGTCCAACTGAGAGGCAGCATGGTGTAAAGAATAGTGGTGTAATGTAGAGAGAGCTAGTCTCAGTACCAAGAAGACCTGGGTTCAAGTCCTGCCACTGACACCTCCTGGCTGAGTGACTGGGAAAGGCACTAAACCTATTAGTACTCTAGCCAACTCTCTAAGATTACAAGTTTCAGAGGAGGTGCCAACCTGCATTGGCAGAGGGAATATCCTTTGCAGAGACATCATTTTCTAAAGTAACTAAATCACAGGTCCAGCAAAAAGAAATTAATTTGAGTTAAGGGCCAACAGAGATATTTTGGCTCCAGAAATGACAAAAGTGTATTAAGATATTGCAGTGAGCTCTTAAGGGGACTCTAGGAAGATCCCTGAATGGCCTAATAATCTACATTGGAGCAAGGATAAAACTAAAGAGTTTTAGGAAAAGACTCTAAAGCCATATATAAATGTCCTATTCAGATGCCTCATTGCAGCATGGAGGGATCTTGAAACCCATACTACAAGAGTGGTAGTTCCTACTATGCTGACAACAGAGTATCTCTGAAGATCAGCCCAGATAAATTTCCTTATCAATAAAATGAGAAGATAGACTGGATAACCATAAACTCACTCTCAGCTCTTAATCTATCACCCTCTGATGGGTGATAATATTTCCTAAGGCACCCATAAAAACTTCTTTGCAATCAAATATTAATAATCTACATTAATGAAGGGAAACAATGATACAGATATTTAATCCAAATAAAACAATTCAAAAGTTATTTCTGGTTGGTTTTGGACTTTCAGTTGCATATGGGTGTGTCTGATGTTTTGAGAATTCACATTCCGAATGAAAAATAAAGCATGATTGTGAATAGCTAACTAAAGAGGAAATGGAAAAAAAAAAATTTGTTTTGCTATTTTCAGAATTTTCCTGTGCCTCCCACTCTTTTTGCAGATAAATAGACTTGTCTCTCAGAATAACAAAAAACAACAGACTGAGTGGAAATTATCCTCTACTGGCTTTTGTTTATGATATTTCTGGCTTACATGTTCCCTGGATTATAAGAGGTTAAGTATTTCAGCTTACAAGGTCCCTTCTGATGCAAAATGAAGTAAACAAAACTAAGAAAACATTATACACAATGACTACAACAATGTAAATGTAAAAATGAAGAAAAAAGAATGCTTTGAAATTAGAATGACTAAGTTCAAAGAAGAGATATGAAAACACATCATCTCCCATCCTTCCTTGCCCTTCCCCCTTCTTTGTCATTGTGAGGAACTATGGTTATGGAACACTGTATCTAATCTCAAACTTTTCCCACATGTTGGTTAGTTTTGTTGAACTATGTTTTTCTTTTTTAATTCTTTGTCATGAAGGATGATTCTCTGGGAGGGTAGGGGTAGGGATACAATAGAAAACACAGATGATGTAAAAAATGTAAGAGATCAATTTAAATTGACTTTAAAAAAAGTCCCTTCCATACCCATTGCATTGGCAAAGATTATGTTAACAAACGACAACCATTTGGTGCTTGTGGCATTGTAGTGGAAAGTGATCTGGAGTTGGAGTGTCTGGGTTGGAATCCTGGCCTTGCCACTTAATACTCTTGGAATATTGGGTAAATCATGTAACTTCTTTCAGTTCCCTAATCCATAAAAAGAGGGCCTTGGACTAGATGACCTTTAATGGTCCCTTCCTGCCTTAAATCTATAGTCCTAATGCAATAGGCAAACTTACATTGCTGATAGAACTATGAATTGATACAATTCTTTTTCTTTTCAGAAAGCAATATGGCATTATGCCATAAGAGCTGTAAAATTTTTCATATGCTTTGACTCACTGTGTCCATGATAATTAGTCAATAAGCATTGATTCAGCATCTGTTCCATACTGTGCACTGTGTTAGATACTGGAGATGTAAAGGCAACAACAAAAATATTCTGCTTTAAGGATATTATATTAATGTTATCACTATACCCAAAGGATATTATTGAAAAGGGGAAAATGAATAACTATAGAAAAATATTTCTAGAATATTAGGTCTCTAGTGTAAAAGAGACCTAATGTGTTGTCAGAGGACCAGGGTCTGAATCTCAGACTTGTTATTGACTATCTGTGTGATATTGAGCAAATCACCTAACTGCTCTGTGTCTTAGGCTCCTTATCTACAAAATTAGTTTTAACTAGATGGCCTCTATGGTCCTTTCCAACTTCAAAACTATGATAGCATGCTTTTAATTGTTATAGCAAAAAGCTTTAAAAAAAACCCTGGGTGTCCAATAATTGGGAAATTGCTGAACAAATTGTGATATTTGAATACAATGAAATATCACAGTAGCATGCTGGTTTTTCTCCCTGTCTCATATATCTCCACTCCAATCCATCCTTTACTTAGCTATCCAAACAATCTCTTAAACCTCAGATCTATCACTCCACTATTCAATAAAGTCAAATGATTCCCTATTACCTCCAAGATATACAATAATTCTGCTTGGCTTTTAAAGTTCTTTTCTTCTTACAACTTTCTTCCTTCCATGTATTGTGTGGTCCAATGACACTGGCTTTTTTTGCCATCCCCACTTCTTCTGCTGCTCATTGTCTGCCCTGGCACCAGTAAATCAAAATCTAGCACTGGCAGTTCAGAGCTTTGCAGCATTGGTGCTTTCTGGCTACAGCCCTTAGCAGGCTTTTGTTCCTGAAGGGCTGTAGCTAATCTGGATATTGGAGCCTGAGTATATTTCTGTAGCCTGGAGCCATGGTCTATACAGTTGGAAAGAGGAAGGAGGGCAGAAACTAGGGCATAGGGTATTAGTGTAAATCTGTGTCATGTCCCAAATGTCTTAGGAAGTCCCAAAGGTCTTCCGAAATGATGTTCATGGCTGCTTCTGGGGTCACAATAAAACCAACTCAGAAAACTCCTTTATTTGCCTTTCTAGGGAAAACCTATGACCCCTCCTTCCAGTTAGCTTCAGTTCCTTCTCTTAAATCTTTCTAGTAAATCTAAGAGATTTAGTTCTATCAACTTTTTTTCTTTTTCTTTTTCTTTTTCTTTTTTCTTTTCTTTTTATCAATTTTTGTTCTATCAACTAATAATTGAGGCAGTTGGTGGTATAGTGGATAGAGCACTAGGCCTGCTGTCAAGAAGATTTGAGTTCAAAGGTGACCTCAGACCCTTACTAACTGTGTGACCCTATGCAAGTCACTTAACCTCTATCTGCTTCCATTTCTTCTACAGCAAAAGAAGAATAAGAAAAAATAATATATCTCCAAGGGTTGTTGTGAGGACTAAATAAGATAATATTTGTAAAATGCTTAGCAAGTACTTGGAACAAAGTATGAGCTTTCTAAATGTTTGATTCCTTCCTCCTAGTTTAATTATAGCGAGAATGTCAAGATGAATATAATTTAGTTCCTCTTGTAAAGGCAGCTAGGTGTCACAGTGGATAGAATCCTGGATCTGGCATCAGGAAGACCTGAGTTCAAATCCGGTCTCAGACACTTACTAGCTATATGACCCTGGGTAAGTCACTTAACCTCTGTGTTCCTCCATTTCCTTGATTATAAAAGGGGAATAAGAAAGGTGGTAAAAGCACCTACTTCCCCGGCTTGTTGTGAGAGCCAAATGAGATAATATTTGTAAAGTGCTTAGCATATTACCTGGCACATAGTAGGGACTTACTAAATGTTTATGTCCTTCCTTCCTCCTAGTTTAATTTATAGCAAGAAATTCCTCCAGTACTGTGGCCACTGGAAAAGACTCTCATTTAAAGCACTCACAACTAAGTTGAACATTATTGATGGTTTAAAAGTTGTCATTCTTTGGATGAAGCCTTTCCTGATCCTACAATTGCTGGTGGGTTCTAACCGTAACTACCTGGTGTGTAATTCCTTTGCATTTATTCACTTTATATTTACATTGTATGTACATCTACATATAATTACCTGCCTTGTTAGAAGGCAAGATCCTTGTGAGTAAGGACTATTTCCTTTTTTTGTACTTACAGATATCTCCAGTACCATGCATAATGCCTGGCACGTAATAGGCATTTAACAATTCTCCTTGACAGACTGATTCTTAGAATGCTCTGCCTGTGTTCCTAGCCCTCCACCACTAGTGCTGCAGAAACACAAGGGAGCCTCCCTCTTTCTGTTCCTCCCTCCTTCCCTTCCTTCCTTAATTCCTCCCTTTCTTCTTTCCTTCCTTTCCTCCCTTTCTTCCTGTCTCCTTAACTCCTTCTCTTCCTTCCTCTCTCCTTCCTTCTCTTCCTCTATCCCTCCCTCTCCTCCTTCCTCTCTCTTCCTTCCATTCTTTCATCCATCCTTCCTTCTTTCTTTCCTTCCTTCCTTCCTTTATTATCTTTCTCTCAGGAGGTGGGTAGTATCCTTCACCATTGATTCTCTGGAATGGTGGTTAATCATTTTGCTGATCTTAAGTTCTCCCAGTGTGCTTTCTTATTGGCTTTCTCTTCACCTTGTCTCTTTCCTCCAAAGGGTTCACAAACCCACAAATCAGCCCCCTAGTTGAAGAAAAGAGAGTAAATGAAGTTAATCTTCTTTGCTTTAACTATACAGATTTTTGTTCTTCTTCCTATCCCAATTTTGTATGGGAGAGCTTTGCTGGTGAGTGTTTATCTGACTTATCTGATGCAACTTGTGGTTTCTCCAAGAATTGGTTGGGAGATTTTCTTTATGGAACCTATCATGTTCCACTGGAAAAACTGTCCCATGCTTCCTTACAAGATAGGATGGATTTCTTGACTGCAACAGGTTTGAGAAACAAATTCTAAACGGATGGTTTTTCAAACAGGTTTGGCAAATACTGTGTGTAGAGGGAAGATAATTTTCGTGTCTGAGCACGGATAGAGCCTTGCCTTCAGAAACCTCATTATTATCCCATGATGAGCACTTTCCACGGAAGGTTTGGAATGACTAAGTGAAGTACCAGCTTGGGGATTGATGAGCAATAAGCCAGCTGACAACCACCTTTTCTAATAGACTAGGTTTATGATTTTATTGATTTCATTAGCATCATTACATTCCCAGTTGAAGATGCAGGATTGTGGAAAATGGGCATAATACTATGCCTTTTGCTAGGTGATATGGAGAAAACTAGACTTAAGAAAATAACAGTAAATTCTATTGAGCAGGGCAGGGGGGATGGGGACTGTCCCTATACCTTCCTTAATATAGAGGTCTTTTGGATGAGGAAATTCCTCCTCCAAGTAGTCTGGCACCTTTTCTTAACCTATAGTTTTTAATTAGGGCATTTCCCAGGGCATGAATAGATTAAGTGACTTGCCCAGGGCCACCCAGCCAGAGGTAGGAGTGGAACACAGGTCGTCTGGGCTCCAAGGCTGGATCTTTTGTCATTATTCCACATTGCCTTTCATAGTCCAATGATGTTTAAATAAAAGGAGATTTATCCTAGTGCAGAGGAGGCTAAAAGGACCTTGAGTTCAGTGCAAGAAATGTATTTAGAAGTCATCTATTCCAATTCTCATTTTGCAGATGAGGGAACTTGGTTTCAGAGAGGAGGAGTGGGTTGGGATCATTTCGACTACTATTGGAGCAGCAGTCAATCTTTGGAAAGATCCTTTTCTCAGATGCAACTACTGAGCCTCCTTTAGGGGAAATGTCCCTGGCTTCCTCCAGGACCCAACATGCCTTGGGTGGATGCCTATGGAATTTCTTCTTCTGACATAGGTCTGCATAGGGTGTGGTGTTTCTCCACCTCCTCTGCTGCCAACCTCTTTTTTTTTAAATAGCAGAAGGAAGCTGGAAGCGGAACTTGCTAACTCTTAAAGAAGGAGGAGATCCACTCCATCATGCTACAAAATAGGTGAGAATGCATGTAGCTGAGAGAAGACAGGGGAAGAATGCAGCAGGCAGAGGAGGCAGCTTCTTTGGACGACCTCCAACCTTGGGAATCTTGGGAATTGTTGTAGTGGCCAACTGCCAAGGTGCATGGTGCTAGAAGGTGAGAGTGAGGGTGAAAGGCATGGAAATCTTAGAGACTGCCTGATTCTAGGTGAAAGCTCAACAGGCTTTATTCATACTCAGGGCATACCACAGAGAGGAAGCAATTTGGGAGAGAAACAGACAGACAGGCTGGTAGATAGATAGGCAGATATACAGGTAGGTAGATAGATATGTGCTTGCTAGGTGTCAGGCATTGTGTTCAGATCCATTCCAGTGAAAGGTAGAAAAGTCAGCCTTTATGTCTGGTCCCCTGTATTGATTTGAAGGTGCTGGTATCAAGGAAGATGGGTTTGAATCTTGGTTTCCAAGCTTATAAACTGTGAGACTCTGGGCAAATCACTTATCCTCTGTAAGCCTTCTCTGTAAAGTGGAAGCAATAATATATGAACCTTTTTTGCCTCACAGGATTTTAATGAGAGTGCCTTGTAAGGTTTAAATCTTTTATAAAAAGTGAGTTGTTTTTATAATTATTGTTTGTGCAAATTAAGGAACCATTTAGAGATCCAGATGATTCCCTGAGCTATTTATGCTTCTTTCTTTCCTTCATTTTTTTCCTTCCTTCCTTCTTCCTTCCGTTCTTCCTCTTCTCTTCCTCCCTCCCTTCATTTTCTCTTCCTCCCTCCCTCTCTCCCTTCCTTCCTTCCTTCCTTCCTTCCTTCCTTCCTTCCTTCCTTCCTTCCTTCCTTCCTTCCTTCTTTCCTTCCTTCCTTCCTTCCTTTCTTCTTTCCTTCCTTCCTTCCATCCGTCTTCTTTCTGAAGTATATTTGGATCGCATTTTTTAAGTCCAACTAGTCATGTGTTAGGGGCTGGATGTCTGTCATCTGGCAGCTATTTGTTGACCTACCTATAACTGAAGTAAAAGTTCTATGGGTCAAAGACATGCATATCGTGTGCCCCAGAAGTCTCAGTGTCCAGATGCTTCTAGAAAGGGACATCATTATGGCTATCTTAGAGTGACTCTACTCTACTATGATGGTGCTACAATAAGATAGACTCTTCATTGTTATGGCTTGAATAGGTGTGGGGACTGGAACTGTACTACCTTGGCATGAGACTCATTCTGAAGTGTGTGTGTGTGTGTGTGTGTATTGTTGTTGTTGTTGTTTTATGCTTGGGCACTGGGGAGGAAGAGGAGAATGGAACACCTTCCTGACTTCCCATTCATACTATGTTTAAGAATATCCTATTCTGAGGACCTGAGTTCAAATTCAGCCTCAGACACTTGACACTTACTTGCTGTGTGACCTTGGGCAAGTCACTTAACCCCAATTGCCCTGCCTTCCCCCCTCGAAAAAAAAAAAAAAGAATATCCTATTCCCTCTATCTGGGAGACCCAGAACTGATCACTCATCATATAACCCTATGGAAAAAGTCACCTATGTATTAAACACTGGCAAATTTCTGTCACTTCCAGGAGAAACTACTTATTGAATAATTTATAGTTGTGCAACCAGAACTAATTTATGGGTAAACTTACTTTATGTCATCTATTTCTTCATCTGAGTACTTGAAATAGGAGAACCTGTTTGATGCAGTGGAGGGAAAAGAGACTTTGGAGCTGAGTCCCTGGGACCAAATTTTTTAGCTCTGATACTTAGTGGTTGTTTGATCTTGGGAAAGTTATTTAATTTCCTCGGTTTTCAATTTCCACATCTGTAAAATGAAAGTGTTATATTAGATAGGACCCTTAGGTCTCTTCCCCTTTTTTGCATCATGGACTCCTTTAGCAGCCTGGGGAAGCCGCCTCAGCATAATGTGTTTTATCTCTATCCATAAATGAAGGAAATGCTAAATTTCAATTAGAGGTTAGTAAAAATAAAGATATACTTTCCCCCTCTATTCAAGCTCACAGAGCTTTTCAAAGTTGTTGTTGTTTGTCCTTCCTTCTGGAAAAGGACCACTGGCATTGGAAGAATAATGTCTTGACTTGTAAGTGAATTGGATTTAAGTGAGGCAGGGCTGTGCAAAGTCATCAGCTGTACTCCTCCAGGATCATCTGAGTCCAGTGTCAAGACATAGGTCAGGATGACTAGAGATGGCCCCAGATGCAGTGGGAGACCTTGGCCTCTGTAAGCTAAGGTCTTTCCCAGGTATCAGTTTGTCTCAGGCAACACCCATTCAGTGATTTAAGGCTAGGTAAGAACTGAGGCAAAAAGACAGCCTAGTTTGCCCACTCAAAAGACAATCTGGGAGGGGAAGACCCTCAGGTTTTCTGGCCAGAACAGAAACCATTGTTATTTACACTCACTCTGAGCCATCAAAACCCAAACAATGAGCAAGTGAAACTTCAGCTGGGACCTATTGTTGCCCAATCAGTGAGAATTTATTGGGGGCTGAGAGGAGTAGAGAGAGTGTGGCAACCTATACCTAAAATGTTTTGGATCCCTGTCATGCCCCTTCCTTGTTTTCCCCACATTCCTGTTCTTCATACTTTGCTTTCTTCCCTCTTTCCTTTCCCCTTTGTTCTTCTTCACTCTCTTAAATTAAAAAAAAAAATTCAGAAGTCTCTTTAGAGGCTTCTGAGTCATAAGTGATTCATTTTTTTTTTAATTTGAAGTCCTAGTGAAAAATGTGTTCAGAAATCCAAACAAAGCTCATATATGGCAAGTTAAATTGACCCAGATTGTTTCTAAAGAACTGACTCAGCAGTGAATAGAGCACCAGCATTGGAGTCAGGAGGACCTGATTTTATATCCAGCCTCAAGACACTTGTCATTTATTAGCTGTGTGACCTTGGGCAAGTCACTTAACCCCAATTGCCTTGCCTTACCCCCTTCAAAAAAAATTGTCTCAGTTTCTTCATTCTCTAAGAATTGCCATTTATCCATAAGCATAATTATATGCTTGTTACTAAGCTTATGTTCTCTCCATTAAATATATCCATTTTATGCCTCTTCAATATAGATACCGGGGTAGCTGGGTGATATAGTGGGTAGATTGCTGGGTCTGGAATTAGAAAAAGTCATCTTCCTGAGTTTTAATCTGGCCTTACACACTTACTAGCTATATGACCCTGGGCAAGTTACTTAACCCTGTTTAACCACAGTGAAAAAGTGCTGAAGAGGTTACATACAGAAAAAGTTTGAGAAGTCCTACTCTAGAGAGTTATATCACTGTAAATCAGTCAACGAGTATTTATTAAAATTTCTGCCATGTGCCAGGTACTAGATGCTGAGAAAAAAAAGGCAGAAGGGAAGTAGTAATTGTTCCCAAGGAGCTTATGTTCTGTAGGGGATATGTAGGGGAAGGGGGAAGTCATAGAAAATGAATCAGAGCCCAGAAGAGAGATGATATCAATCTGGGAATCATCTCCCCAGAGTTTGTTGTTGAAACTTTGAGAGAGTAAGCTGATGAAAGCAGAGAATGTAGAGAAGAGGACTAATTATCTGGGTGGGGAAGTGATGAGGTATAACCCAAGGAAATATGTTCGTTGTAGTTTTTGGTCAGTGTTTAAAATAGAAATGTTTTGAAGAGTTATGATTTTTTTAAAAAATGAAACTGACAACTGTATGACTTACAATAAGAAAGTTTGGCCCTAGAAAAGAGATGAGACCATACCTTCAAGGTATCAGTGAATTCTGGGAAGACTTATATGAAATGATATAGAGTGAGGGTCTAATCAATGCAATGACCAACCATGATTTCAGAGAACTTACGATGAAACATGCTATCTACTTCCTAAGAGAGAGAGCAGATACACTTGGGGTGTACATTGGGATATAATTTTTGGATGTAGAAATTTAGTTTGCCTAACTATACATATTTGTGACAAGGGAAAATAAAAGGTAAGCTAATTATTGGGAAATACATCCAGGCAGAGCATCAAGTGGATGAGAAGAATTCAGTTATTAAAGGCAGGTGAATAAAAATGTAGGCAAGGGTGGGGAACCTTTGGCTTCAAGGCCACACATGACCTTCTAGGTCCTTGGGTGTGGCCTTTTGACGGAATCCAAACTTCACAGAACAAATCCCCTTAATAATAGGATTTGTTCTGTAAAACTTGGACTTAGTCAAAAGGCCCAAGGACCTAGAGGGCCACATGTGGCCTTGAGGTCTCAGGTTCCTCACTCCTGGAGATACAGCCCTTGACTCTGCTTCACTGCAAGAAGTAGAAGGGCTTAGGAGTATGGGGGTCCAGGTTTATGTGACAGAACTAATATCACCAGCATTTCCCCAAATATGGCACAGATAGGGAAAATACAACAGTCAGTGACTTTCCAATTGCAGGGCGCAGGAAAGGGTTTCCTGCTCAGATAATGGAAAGAGGAGCATAACGCTTTCTAGGAATACTTTGGCACACCTCTGAAGGCCTGCCTACTTAGGGGCGCACTGGAGCCAACTGAACTAACTCTTAAAAACTGATTGTTACATTTTTAACATGAGTCTTTACACTTCAGAAATTGGCAAATGGTCTAAATAAGGCACAGATGGCTAGGTGGCTCAGTGACTCCAGTACCCATAGTGCCTCACTGCTTCTCACTTGGTGGGTGTGTAACAGATGATGGCTCAGTGAATGAATGAAATGACAACTCACTGAGAGCTTATGATTTCTTTGGATTTGGTCAGACAATGGACCAGGTTTCATTTCAATGAAGTCTTCTACAAATGACCGGAAATTCTTTCAGCAAAAGGATATAAGGAAAGAGACAAATCAGATGTTGAAGGTTTCACTTGGCTACTTACTTGAGACAGGTTAAAACCTGCCAGTTTAGGCAAAAGTAATTAGCTTGGAAAAATTCCAAGTTGCAGGCAAAATGAGTTCAGATAAAGGTGTTCATTTCCCCACATTTACTTAATGTAAATATACCCAATTATTTATTTAAACTTGAATGTTGGTGAACATGAATTTTGTGAATGCAGCTAAGTGCTATTAAAAATATGCTTCTTAAGGTTTGGACACAAAACAGTGCAAATTGACAGGGCACTATTTGCCTTGCTATATCAACATTCCCTAAAATGTAAACTCCTTGAGGACAGGGACTGATCAAAAAAAAAAAAATCTTTGTAACCAGACTGCCTAGTCCAGTTCCTTACACATAGCAGGAGCATAATAAATGCTTGTTAAATTGTTTTTTTTTCCAGTTAATTAAAAATTTCCTTCAATGGATGTTGAAAGTTTTAAGAAATGATACTTATGAGCCTAGATCAATGTATCCCAAAAGGATGCAATTGTAATTCATAGATAACCACTTGTAGCCTGTTTTCATCACTGATGTGCCCATCCATATCAAAGTGAAAGAAAAACAAGAATTTTACAAATATTCTCTGGATGCATGCTCTTGCTTCTTGTTCTTGGATATTACCCAAAATGCCATTTCTGTATGGGAATGGGCAGCTAGGTGGCGCCCTAGTGGATAGAATGCTGGGTCTAGAATCAGGAAGACTCATCTTCCTGAGTTCAAATGTGACACTTACTAGATGTATGACCCTGGGCAAGTCACTTAACCCTGTTTGCCTCAGTTTCCTAATCTGTAAAATGAGCTAGAGAAGGAAATAGTCCAGTATATTTTCCAAGAAAACCCCAAATAGGGTCATAAAGAGTTGGACATGACTGAAAAAGTGACTGAACAAAAACAACTGGGTTCAGGGAAGCTAAGAGCCCACTGAAAGGCTTGTTTGCTCTGGACATGCATATGGAGGAGCCTGAGCATCTATGGGTCAGGTTTCATTTATGACACCCTTTTCTTGTGATGCTCCCACCCTGGGAATCTGAAAAAAGTTACTTGTAGCCTAGGTTTGGCTCATATGCTCTAACCCTAACCTTAATTCGAATCCTAACCCTAACTATAGAAAGGTAGTCAGTGTACAATGTAAATCAGGTATGGGACAGTCATTTTTTTTCCTACACCCAAAAGAAATGCATAACATGGAAGACCTACAAGTGAATATTGACCTACAACTTAGATAATATTCAGTAATACTGTCATACTCTGCAGGGAGATTGAACCTTCATCAAAATATAAAGCATTTAGTGGGATTGCTTAAGAAGCATCTTAACATTTCACTTTAGCTTTGCACTATTCAAAGGAATTGTGCTCCTTTGCCTATTTATGGGGTCCTCTCTGATACAATTTTCCCTGCTGCCATTTAACTGTGACCCAGGAATCCAAGCCCTCCAGTCTCTCACATTCACAACATTGCCTTTCAAGACTAGGTATTATGGGATCAGTGTTTGGTTATCTACCCTTGGGAAAAGAAACAAGGCAGAAAAGGCATCCAGGGGCCAAAAAGGTCAGGGCCATGTGAATACCTGTTATACATGCCACATTTTTATTTCTACCTTATGAGGGATAGAGCAAACATGATCTGAAACTGATAGCGTGCTGAGGTGCCTTTGTTTATAACATTCAGTTGTAACTTCAGTTTGTAAAATCACATTTGTGTTTGGGTACCTATGTTTGTAATATCAGTTTGTGAAACCAAGTTGTAAAAATCACACTTCCCCCAGCTATAAACCATTAACTCTGCCTCTCCACTGAGCCAGCACTCTGCCTAGCTACAACTCATGAACTGTTTATCCCTGCTTGGTACAATAAAAAGCTATACCTATGAATCCTTCACAAAAACATTTATAAACAAACCCTTTAGCTTAGAGGAATGTATAGCCCCCTTGTTCTAATGGCCAGCTGCACCTATGAATCCTTCAATGCACTATCAGTAAGCTAACTCCTCTCATAATTTGGCACATCCTGGATCCCCAATTAGCCTAGCTTCCCAACATCCATCTTGTCAAACAGGACATTGATGGGTAACAAACTGGACACCTCTCAGTCAGCCCTGACCACTGGCCAACTTAGTGATGTTTCAAGGCAAAAACCATACCTCCTGTGGGCTTTTTCCTAGTGAATTATGGGCAATAAGCCTGCGCGGTTGATATAAAAAGTGCATGTCCCTCTAAGCACTGACCACTCCTTAACTCCTCCCTAATCCCATCCTTACCCACCTAGTTAGCATAATTGATACCTGACTTATGGCTTTATGGCTATATAATCTGCATCTCCAGCTCCTGCAGGCTTACAGGCCCCCTAAGGTACCTGCTCGCTGCAAAGTGTAACAATAAACTTTTACAATCCTAACTGCCAAGATTGCTTGAGTCTGGGAATTCTTTTCAGAACAAAAGAACCCTCCAAGGATTTCTTAGAAATCCCTGAAAAACCTTTACCCTCTTCAAAATCAGGAACAGAAAAGTACTACCTGGATTCTTCTTATCATAGACTGCAATCTTAACCCCACCTAGACATAATGATTACAGTCTATAATTATGTAGGATTTATCAATTCTAAGGACAGTGTCATAGAGTGGAAAGAGAGCCAAGGAGGCTTGGGTGTGACCTTGGGTATATCACTTAACTTTTCTCACACACTCTGGGCAATTTTCTGAGGCTTTAAGTTTCTGAGAAGATAAAGAACTATAGTGGTAGAAGGAAAATCCATTTCCTGGACCAATGAACTCACAGGCTCATTTCCCCCTTCTCTATTCCAAATTGTCTCATTTGATCTTCACAGAAATTCTGTGGGGGACTTGGTGTACTACTGTCTCCATTTTACAGATGAAGAAACTGAGTCTCAGTTAGAACTTAACCCAGGTTTTCTCACAAATATGTGTCTTTAGTCACCCACTGTAGTAGGGGTAATGGTGTGTGGATGCTCCAGTATGAACATATCCCCTACCCAATAAATAGCAAAACCTATAGATGGTTCTAGCCAGTAACATCACCTTCGTACACACCTCATTGTTACCATGGGTTTATACACATCAGATACTCATGTGCCATAAGCAATGCATCTCATTTCCTTAGTGTGAATATAAATATTTTATGAATATCCTTGGAAGTGTAGTTTGCTTTTTTTTTCCCTTCCAATCAATGCCAAAGGCCAGACCTCATACATATGGCAATTTTTACTTCACATACATTATCTTGTAAAAATCTCTAGAATGCTGGGTCTGTAGTTAGGAAGACCTGAATTCAAATCCAACTGCAGATGCTGGTTATGTGACGCTGCGCAAATCACTTAGCCTCTGTTTGCCTCAGTTTCCTTACTGTAAACAGAGATAATAATTGCACTTATTGTTTGGAGGATCAAGTGAGATGATATCTGTAACGTACTTAGCATGGTGCCTGGTATACAGTAGGCATTTTATAAATGCTTGCTCCCTTCCTTTTCCTCATATCTTCTATTCCACACCCACTGCTGAACATGGTGCTCTGCATGTAGTAGCCGCTTAAATGCATTTGATTAATTGAATTCAATTCATTAATGTTGGCATTAATTTCTTTTCTTTTTTTTTTTTTTTTGCTTTTTTGGAGGGGGAAGGTAGGGCAATTGGGGTTAAGTGACTTACCCAAGGTCACATGGCTAGTTTTTTTTCTTAAGTGTCTGAGGCAGGATTTGAACTCAGGTCCTCCTGACTCCAGCGCTGGTGCTCTATTCACTGCACCACCTAGCCTCCCCTAGGCATTAATTTCTATAAGATCAAATTTCAATAGTTTCTTGTTCTTTTGATGATATATACATACATGTCTCTATCTGTAATTTGTTTTAAAGCCTCATAGTCTTCCTCTTTGCTGGAAATTCATAAGATGGAAGCAGCTCTTTGTGGAAATAGATGGATGGGAATTCAAATTTTAATTCAAAACATCCTACATTTCTGACATGGGACAAAAATGATTCCAGAAAAATTGGAGTCATCAAATAAAAAGGCTTTCAGATTTTCTTTTCTCTTGGTCTTAAGAAATTCTGTGTAAAATAGGAAACCACTGGCATTTTATATTTTTGACTGTTGCAGGGGCCAGAAACCATTCTACTGTTAAACACAGTATAATCACATTAAGTCTTTTTCCCAACAGTCATTTGTTACTATAAAATAAGACAATTAAATTAGATGAACATGCAGACAGAGAGAGCTTTTGAGCCAGCTTGAGTTTAAAGCTGTGTTTCATTTGAGCTATACTGCTCCATAGTCACAGTCTCTGGCTATTTGCATTATTGCATTGAATAGGCTTATTCATCAAATCATATAAACTAAGGAAGATAGGGCCCCCTTCTGCCTTCCATTTTAAATCAAAGAATAAGTCACTTACAAAATGATTCATCAAAAGACTCCACATGGACCAAAATATGTATGGTAGCACCCTTGTGGTAGCAAAGATCTGGAAACAAAAGAGATACACATTGATTGGGGAAGGGTTAAACAACCTGTGGTACAAGAATGAATGCAATATTACTGTGCCATAAGAAATGACAAATGTGAATATAGAGAAGCACGATGATGTAGAGTAAAGGAGGAAGAGCCAAGAAAACGACATACAACATGATCACAACAATGCACTGGGAAAAACCAACAATCAAAAATAAATGTTGCAAAATTACAAAGAACAAGCATGAAAGAAGAAATATTCAAAGATACCTAAACTCCTACTCCTTTGCAGAGCAAGGAGGTTCACAGGTGTGTAATGACAAATATATTTTGGATTTTTAAAATTTATTGATTGGTTTTGTTTGGTTTTTTCTCTTCTTTCCCTTTTTTTTTTTTTAAATATTTGTTAGATGAGATAGCCCTTGGGGAAGAGGGAAACATTTTTGTTCAGTTGTTTCAGTCATGTCTGACTCTTTGTGACTCCATTTGAGGTTTTTTTGGCAAAGATACTGGAGTGGTTTGCCATTTCTTTCTCTAGCTTGTTTACAGATGAGGCAAACAGGGTTAAGTGACTTGCCCAGGGTCACAGAGCTAGTAAGTATCTGAGGCTAAATTTGAACTCAGGAAGATGGTGGCGTAGGAGCAGCAAGATACGGCAGCTCCCACACAGCTACTTCAAAATAACCATAAAATATGACTCTAAACAAATTCTAGAGCTCTAAAACACACACAAACATACTTTCCACTGAAGGCAGCTTGGCTAGGAGGGACCATCTCCTAGCTGGTTTTGGCTGGGAGCCAAAACCAATTGGCTTGGCCCTGGGGGGGCGGCCTGACAAGCTGAGCCGAGCTGCAGCTGGAGCTTCAGGAGAACGGATCTGTGGCAGCTGTGGCAGTTTCCAGAATTATCAAGACATAAGAAAAAATGGACTAAGTGAAAGGTCAGTGGAACTCGGCTAAAATTGGGAGAGAAAAGCGGGTCCAGCCAAACTGCCTTCAGGGCAAGGAAGCAGCAGAAGTGGAGGCCCTGCAGCCACCTCTATGTTGCTGCTTCGGAGCTCCTGGCCTGCAGACTGCAGGGGGGCCAAG
>CM053592.1:33441570-33462212 GCA_028646515.1 Pseudochirops corinnae | reverse complement strand
GGGAGGGGAGAAAATCTGAAACTCAGGTGAATGTGGAACTGAATCTTGTAAATTAAAAGTAAATAAACAAGTCAAAAAAAAAAAAAAAGAATTTAATCAGGCATTGAAGACGCCAAGGTCATCCACTGCATCCTGGGCCATCACAAGGTATCTTGACTTCTGTCTTGCCTCTGTACTTCGAGGATGACTCAGGGAGAATGAGGCTGATGACTGTGCAGCTATGCCTCACTTAAATCCAATTCACCTGTAACGTCATTGGTTCTCTTGGAAAAGGACAAACAACAGTCACAAGTTCACTATCAGCATCACTGCATCTGTTTCTTCTCCCTCCTGGCTAATCTCCAGGATTTCACCACTGTCTTCATTAGCTAAGATTAAGTTGACCCTGAAACTCACTCCTCCCCAGGACTACCAGGCTCTAGGACTCCTCCCCTGCATCTGTTTAAAGAAGGTAGAGGGTGGACAGCAGAGAGATGTTCCCAGATTCTCCATGTGAGAGGATCCCAGTGCTGGCACCTCCCAGAGTCTACATCCCATGATGCAGATCTTCTTCGTGTCCAATGCCCAGGTACTCTTCTATTCCCTCCTCTTCACCCTTTTCAGCTTCTTTTTATGTCTTGTCTTCTCTCACTAGACTGAGTTCCATGAGGGCAGGGACTTCCTTTTGCCTTTCTTTGTGTCCCCAGTGCTTAGCCTAGTGTCTGGTATACAGCAGGTGACTAATAAATGTTTACTAAATGAACATTTTTCCTCAACTCCTCCAACATTAATTTCTTTTTTGGTCCTCTTTATCAGTCTGATGGGTATGAGGCAGAACTTCAGAAATGCTTTAATTTGCATTTCTCTTTTTAGTGATTTAAAGCATTTTCATATATGGCTATAGATATAGATTTTGTACTGGCCAAAAATCAGATCATTAGAACAGTTCAGGCACACAAACAAAATCTTGTCACTTAGTGTTTGATATATGCAACAACCTCAGCTACTACAATAAGGCTTCACCATTTGATTAAAAAAAAGAAAAACCCTCCAGGAACACTAGATAGCAGTACAAAAGAAATTAATTTAGACCTCATGCCAAGAAAAGTTTCAAAGGCATATGTGACCTAGATACAAAATATTGTATCATAAATAAATTGGAAAAAGACCAAAAGAATTATCCAACCCCACGGAGGGAAAAAAGTTCATGACCAAACAAAGGACAGAAACAATCACAGAAGATAAAATGGATAATTCTTCTTAGATAAAAACGTAAAGGTTTCATACAAATCCAATAGAGCTAAGATTAAAAGGGAAAATGGGGGAAAAAATATTTACAGAAAGTTTTTCTAATAAACATTTACAAAATAAAGAAATAATATAATCTTGAGAGAATAACAACCATTCCTCAGTTGACAAATGATCTTATGTGGCAGTTCTCCAAATTTTTGGTCTCAGGATCCCCTCATCCTCTTAAAAATTATTAAGGACCCTAAGAAGCCTTGGTTTATGTGGGTTTTATTAAATATTTACCATGTATGAAATAAAAATGTTAAAATTTTTAAATGTTTATGTATTAATTTATTTAAAATAAGCTCATTTCATATTAACATAAATGACATATTTTATCTAAATTACCCAAAAAATCAGTGAGAAGAGAATCAGTGTTTTACATATTTATAAAAATCTCTTTAATGACTAGCTTAATAGAAGACAACTAGATAGATTCTCATATCTACTTCTGTATTCAATAGGTAGCAAACATGTTGTTTTGCTTCAAGGATATGAAGAAGGGGAAGTAGGGAATGCTTCCTGTAGAAGGTAGGATTTCAGTTGGGACTTAAAGCCAGAAAGGACAGAGGAGGGAGAGCATTTCAGGTACAGAAGACAGCCAGGAAAAATGATCAGAGCAGAGATATGGAGTGTCTTGGGCATGGAACAGCCAGGAGGCCAGTATCACTGGACAGAAGAGCCTATGTCAGGGAGTAACCTATAAGAAGACTGAGAGTGGTACAGTGAATAGAGCACTGGCCCTGGAATCACGAGGACCTGAGTTCAAATCCGGTCTCAGACACTTGATACTTAACTAGTTCTGTGACCTCTGGCATGTCACTTAATTCTAATTGCCTTGCCTTCCCCCCTCAAAAAAAAAAAAAGAATGGGAAGGTAGGAGGGGGGTAGGTTATAAATGGCACTGAACGCCAAACAGAGGACTTTGAATTTGCTCCTCGAGACAATAGGGAGTCACCAGAGTTTTCTGAGTAATGGGGTAATATGATCATACCTGTTTATTAGGAAAACCATCTTAGTAGCTGACTGTCTAGTGGATGGGAGTGGGGAGAACAATGAGGCAGGCAGACCCACCTGTAGAGTGTTTCAGTAATGAAGGTGTAAGGTGATGGGAGCCTGCACTAGAATGCTGGCAGTGTCAGGAGAGAAGGGAAAACATTCAAGAGATGTTAAAAAGGTGAAATCCACAGGCTTTGGCAACGCCTTGGAAAAGTAAAGGGGGAAAGAGATGGGTATATACCAAGATAAGTTCAAAATGGGTACATGATTTAGACATAAAGGGTGACACCATAAGCAAATCAGGAGAACAAGGAATAGTTTACCTGCCAGAAAAATTTATGACCCAACAAGAGATAGAGAACATCATGAAATACAAAATGAATAATTCTGATTACATTAAATTAAAAATGGTTTGCACAAACAAAGCCAACAAAACCAAGATTAGAAGGAAAGCAGAAAGCTGGGAAACAATTTTTACAGCCAATGTCTCTGATAAAGGCCTCATTTCTAAAATATACAGAAGTCAAATTTCTCAGAATAGAAGTCATTCCTCAATTGATAAATGGCCAAAGGATACAAACAGGTAGCTTTCAGAAAAAGAAATTAAAACTATCTATAATCATATGAAGAAATGCTCTGAATCATTATTAGAGAAATGCAAATTAAAACAACTCTGAGGTACCACATCACACCTATTAGACTGGTTAACATGACAGAAAAGGGAAATGATCAGTGTTGGAGTTGTGGGAAAATTGGGATACAAATGGAGTGTTGGTGGAGTTGTGAACTGATCCAGCCATTCTGGAGAGTGATATAGAACTATGCCCAAAAGGCAATCAAACTCTGTATCCTAAATCTGTATCCCAAAGAGATCATAAAAAAGGGGAAAGGATCTACATGTACAAAAATATTTATAGCAGCTCTTTTCATGGGGGCATTTGGAATTGGAAATTAAGGGAATGCCCATCAACTGGAAAATGGCTGAACAAGCTGTGGTATATGAATATAATGGAATACTATTGTGCTCTAAGAAATAAGGAGTACATGGATTTCAGAAAAACCTGGATTACATCAACTAATGCTTAATGAAGTGAGCAGAAGCAGAAGAACATCATATACAGTAAGAGCAACATTGTGTGTGACTGACTTTGTGTGTGACAACAGCGTGATGACTGACTTTGATAGACTTAGCTCTTCTCCCAATACAATGATCTAGACAACTCCAAAAGACTTACGATGGAAAATACTACCTATCTCCAGAGAAAGAAGCATACTATTTTCACTCTTCTACTGTTTTTTGTGGCTTTTGCTTTTTGTTCTGTTTCTTCTTTCACAACATGACTAATGTGGAAATATGTTAACATGATTGCACAATGTATAACCTATATGAGATAGCTTGCTGTCTCAGGAAGGGGGAATGGGAAAGAGGGAAAAAAAATTGAAACTAAAAACCTTATAAAAACTGAATGCTGACACACAGTTATAAGACAACTCTACAAGTCTCAGGATGAAAGGAGATATCTACATTCAGAAAACGATCTAGAAAGAACAGAGTTTAAATGGAGACTGAAGCAAGCAACATGCTATCATTCTTTTTCATGTTTGATTTTCTTTCTTCTTTCCCATTGTTCACCCCATTGGTTACAGCCCTTCTACACAATCAGACTAATGTCCAATGTGAAAGTATTTTGCAGATCCTGTACTTGATCGCACGCTGCCATGGGGGGGGGAGGGGAGAAAATTTGAAACTCAAGGGATTGTGGAACTGAATCTAGCAAACTAAAAGTAAATAAACAAATCAATTTTTAAAAAAAAGCGTAAGCATAAAAAAAAAGAATGCTGAAATTCATAAGATTAGAAATCATTCTCCAACTAATAAATGATCAAAGGATACGAAAAGGCAGTTTTCAGAGGAAGAAAGTAAAGATTATCTATAAGCATAGGCAAAAAGTGCTCTCTCTACTGATCAGAAAAAAGCAAACCAAAACAACTCTGAGGTAACACATCTCACAGGTCAGGTTAGCTAACATGACAAAACGAGAAAATGGGCAATGCTGGAGAAGATGTGGGAAAACTGGACACTAATGCATTGTTGGTGGAGTTGTGAGCTGATCACAATTTGAGAGCAGATTGGAACCGTGGCCAGAGGGCTATCAAAATAGGCATACCCTTTGGACCCAGTCATACCACTTCTAGGGCTGCATCCAAAAGAGATCATACAAGGGGGAAAAGGACCCATAAGTGCAAAAATATTTATAGCAGCTCTTTTTGTGGTGGTCAAGAATTGGAAATCAAGGGGATGCCCATCAATCGGGGAATGGCTAAACAAGTTGTGGTATATGAATGTAATGGAATACTACTGTGCTAGAAGAAATGAGGAGATGGTTTTCCTAATAATCTGGAGAGACTTATATTAACTGAAGCAGAGTTAGAGGAGCGGAACCAGGAGAACTTTGTACCCAATTACAGACATATCTTATCCGTGATTACTGACTGATAGACTGGGCTCCTCTGAGCAATGCCAGGTTATAACTCCAAAGGACTCATGATGGAAAGAGCTATCCACACCCAGGGAAATGTCTCAAGCCAAGCCCCCAGTGTGGCCACGGCAGAGGTGGTGGTCTATGATGGTTCTTTTGCTTTCATTTGGAGTTCTTGTAGAGGTTTTTTTTTTGAGGGAGCAGGGGCCACAGAGCACTAAGCTGAGGGGCAGAAAGCACAGTATTATACAATAAAGTTTACATAGGTGTTTTTTTAGAATGCAGATTTCTTTTGGATTTATATAAAGTCACACTTAATCTGAGAACTGTCTGTAGTCTCAATATTTTCTGTAAAATATAAGCCAAGGTTCTTAGCTCAGAGGGTACTGGGAGGGGAAGCTATAGAAGGTCCAAGAAAGGTTTAAAAAAGTCTGTTAGAGTCAGTGTGGAGAGCGACATAGCAAGCCAATAAAAGCAGTGTAGAAAAATTGTTTAGCCACAGTGGGGACCCAGTCGAGGGTGCACAACATAAGTCTGCAGTGGACTTCGTCAGGATGGTGGCATTTTCTCCACCTTCATTCAGCAGCACGTGAGTGAATGGGAGTGACTGGAGTGATGTGAGGCTGAGGCTAGGCACAGAATTAGCCATTTGGTGAGGGGAGGGCAGTGCAGGGCTGAACTGGCTCACCAAGGATTCAGGATGGGGAAAGAGGAGAGAATTGGAAGCCGTGTAGATTAGAAGCCCCTCTTTCATTTTTGTCTTTGTATTCCCAAATTCTAACATTGTGCCTGGCACACAGTAGGCATTTGGCAACTGGTTATAAAACTGAACTTAATGTATCTATAGTTGAACTCAGCTTCCATCACCCCAAAAACCACCTGTTCCCACCAACTTGCCTCTTTTCACCCCTGATACCACTATCTGCCCAAACTTACCTTCTGACTCTTCCTTCCCTGCTTCAGACCCTCCATCCAGTCAGCCAGCAGGTTCTACCTCCTCTTCCTCTGACATGGCCCTCAGATTCCTTTCCATCTTTCCCTTCCTCTGTCAGCAGACCCTCAACTACCACTGTAATGCACGCCACACTCTGCTTTAACTAGGCTTTCTGCTACTTGTCTTCTTTCACTCAGCTAGATCCTACATACTAAACATAGAGAACCTCTGGTGAACAGAAAAGACATTGCTCAGAAATCTCCCACACCTCCATGCTGTCTGAGTCTTCTATCAAACCCTGCAGCCCTTACCACCCCAGCTATCACTCACTGCTAAATTAAATTCCACCTACAGAGGTCTCCTCACTATTCAATGAAAGACCATAAACATACATTGAACTGTTGCTATATGTAAAGCAGTAGAGATATAAAAATAATTTTTTAAAGTACTCCTGACTCTCAAGAGAACTGATGGAAGATAAAGGAAGCAGGTCAAATGAGACACTTAAGTATGATTCTAAAAAAATGGGAGCCATTCAAAGGAAAGGTCCAGACACAGTAGCATTAAAAATTTGGGCAGAAAGAGATCCACTTTGAGAATGAAAGAAGGCTTTCTAGCCCAGGTCACACTTGAGCTGGGGGTTAAGGGAAGTTTTTTTTTAAGAATTCTTTTTGAAGGGGGGAAGGCAGGGCAATTGAGGTTAAGTGACTTGCCCGAGGTCACAGGGCTAGTAAGGGTTAAGTGTCTCAGGTGGAATTTGAACTCAGGTCCTCCTGACTCAGGGCCTGTGCTCTATTCACTGGGCCACGCCCTCCAAGGCAAAAATTTTTAAGGAGATGTGGAAGATGTCTGTTCCAGGTAATCACCACGGTCATTTCCAATTTTTTGATCACGCTTTTCCCCTCTGCACCACATTCAGATCTTACCACAACTTTCAAAGTCAAGACCAAGCCCGACCTCTTTCACAGGCTGATGTTAAACTGCTAATTAGGGGAAGAGGAGAAAGGGAAGAGAAAAGAACAAGTATTTATTTAGCATCTGCTACATGAAGAATTTCACAACCTTCACTTGACACTCACAACTCCGCTGGAAGGTAGGTGCTATTATAACACCCACGTTACAGCTGAGGAAACTAAGGTGGGCAGAGGTTAAGCAAGTTGCTAGGAAGTGTGAGGCGGTATTTGAACTCAGATCTTCCTGTCTCCAGGTCTGGCACTCTATCCACTGGGCCCCCATCTCCTCTACTTACAGTTCGTACTCAGGTGGCCTGAAAATCCGGAAGATGAGCTGAGCTGCGTGACCCTGGGCAAGTCACTTATACCTGTTTGCCTCAGTTCCTCATCAATAAAAATAAGTTAGAGAAAGAAATGATAAACCACTCCAATGTCTTCACCAAGAAAACCCCAAATGGGGTCACAAAGCTAGGACAAGACTGAAAAACTGGAAAAAGAGAAACAAAAAAATTCTGGTTAATATCGGAGATTTTGAGCTGGAAGAGGCCTCAGGCCATGTAGCCCAAGTCACTCCTTTTACAGATGGGGAAATGAAAATCAAAGAGATTAAGGGATTTGCATGGGACACATATTAAGTGTTTGAGGCAAGATTTGAATTCAGGAGCTCCAGAGACCAAGCCGGTAACCTATTCATTTTTCCACCACACCAGCTTAATTTTCTTCAATTTCTTCTGCATCCGGCTCAGAGTCTAATACAGTGTAACGCATATCAACAACCTCTCAACAAATATTTATCAAAGGAACAGCAGTCTTAGATAAGAGATAATCACAAAAATTAATTGAGCCTTTAGCTTAAACCTTATTTCCCACTAAACCTTTCCTAAAAGGCGGTGAACATTAACACTGTCAGGAGACTCTAAGAAACCTCTGAGACACCATATTCTACTGTCTTTCCTGATTCTTCCAATTGCTAATGCCCACCCTCCTTCCCAAACTGCCTTCTGTGTATGTTCCTAGTTATTCACTTTATATTTCTGCTGTTAGCAGATGTCCTAAAATCATCCCATTCTTTGTCCTCGGACCTAGCATAGCACCTGGTACCAGAGCAAGGCGCTTGATAAATGCTGCTGGCTGACCCTCCGAGAACCTCATCTGTCCGGGGTTCCTTCCCCTCCCCACTGGACTTCTGACCCTCACAACTCCACCCAGGTACTTTCTTCTCCCCACAAGTCATTTCAGCTTCCCTTCTATGAGTTGCCTTCCCCCATTAGAAATAATTGCCTGTCACTGCGGAGGGGAGATCCATCCTGTCCTATCGGAAAGTTAGAGGAGTGATGGGGGAGGACATAGGAGAGATTAGATTGGGGGAGGGGTTATACAGTGGGACGGCTGTTTCGAGGGGGGGGCAGGGGAAAGATGGGGAGAAAATCTGTAACTCAAAATCTCGTGGAAATGAATGATGTAAACTAATATAAATAAAATAAAATATAAAAAAAAAAGAATGTAATTGCCTGTGATGGAATACTATTGCGCTATAAGAAATAACAGGCAGGACGGTTTGCAGAAAAACCTGGGAAGACTTATGTGAAGAGAGCAGAACCTGAACCCTGTACACAGTAACAGCAACACTGGATCAGCTGTGAACTCAGCTGATCAACACAAGGATCCAAGCCCATTCCAAAGGACTCATGATGAAAAATGCTATCCACCTGGGGACAAAGATCGAATGGCGTGTCTAACTGCAGACAGAAGCACACTTTTTTACTTTATTTTTCCTGGGGCTTTTTTTGGTCTGTGTTTTCTTCTGCCACGTTGCTAACATGGAAACATTTTGCGTGACTTCACATGGATAACGTACATCAAACTGCCTGCCTTCTAAAGGAGGTGGAAGAGGAGTCAACCTAGTTACCCAGGCCTTTCTACTTTGCCTTCCCTTTGGCGGTCTGCTCTTTCCACTAGTCACTCCTAGAAAGATGCCTTTCACCTTTCTTCTCTACTCACACCGAATGGGAATCAGTGAAATGAGTAAAAGTAAAGATACCTGGCTAACCAATCAATCCCTGAGCAATCGAGAAATACTGGTCATAAAATAAGTGAAACAAAACATGTACTGTTAGCTTGGGGAAAAGGGAGGAGGAGAAGGGGAGGAAGGGGAAGGGAGGAGGGGGGAGAGGAGGAGAGAGGGAAATGGGGAGAGAGAGGAGGGGGAGGGGGAAGAGAAAAGAAGGGGGAGATAGAGGAAGGGGAGAGGGGAGAGAAGAGGCGGGGAAAGGGAGAGAGGGGAAAGAGGGGAAGAGAGGAGGGGGAGGAGGGAGCAGAGGGAGGTAGGGGGAGAGAATGTGTGTATATTTTTTTTAATTCACCTAGGGTAACCAGAGATTCAACAGGCTCCCAGAGTGCTTGGTATACAGTAAATGGTTAATAAGCGCTTGTTGGCTTGACTGGATCTATGAACCTGTTCCACGACCAAAACCTGAGGCCCATCGAGGCCAATATAAACTTAAGTCTTACAGCAAGTGAGAAAGAAAAGAGTGTCCTCAGGGCAGAAGTGATTTCACCAGCACGACTTAGTTAGCTCCCTCTTTGGGAGGAAGGGAGAAAATTTGAAACTCAATTTTTTTTTTTAAATAATTTTTAAAATTTACATATAGGGGCAGCTAGGTGGTGCAGTAAATAGAGAGAGCACCAGCCCTGGAGTCAGGAGGACCCGAGTTCAAATTTGACCTCAGACACTTAACATTTACTGGCCGTGTGACCTTGGGCAAGTCACTTAACCCCAATTGCCCTGCCTTCCCCCCCCAAAAAAAGAAAAAAAAAATTTACGTGTAATTGAGAATATTTAATGAAATAAAAATATACTGGGGGGAAAATGGGAGCTCCTTCAGGACAAGGACTGGTCTTTCCTTTTTCTTGTAGTGGTATCCCCAGCACTTAGCACAGAGTTAAATCCTTAAACAACATTTGCTGTTGGACTGTTTTACAATTCCAGATCTAAAGCCTGGAGATTAAGTAAATATGTGCAGGGTTTGAAAAAGCACTTTTAAATATATCATCTCATTTAACCACTATAATAATATGGGGAACCAAGGCCCCCTCTACACCTGAGAAAACAGAGACCTAAGGAAAAGAGAGACCCTTAGTAACAGGACTTCAGACTACTTCAAAGGACCAAGGGGCAACCAGTTGTTGCAAGTGCTTTTTTTTTTTACTCTTAATATGGCAAAGAAAATAGAAATACGATGAAAACTTATTTCAAAATAAAAGTCATAAAAATTTGGATTCAGCTGACATACTTTTTAGTGTTAAATGATTTGCCTAAGGTGACACCTCTTGTACAGTAAGTGGTAACGAAGACGACGAGAGAGCAGCAGGAGTTGGAGCCAAGAAAACCTGAGTTCAAATCCAGCCTTGGACACTTACTACCAGTGGGACCTTGGCAAGTCGCTTAGGTTCCATTCTTTCTCAGTTTCCGCTGTAAAACAGATACAAAAATAGCTCCTGCATCTCAGGGTTATTGTGAGGATGAAATAAGATAATATTTGTAAAGTGCTCTGCAAACCTTTAAAGCTCTATATAAATGCTACTGGCAAATACTAGGAGAACCCAGGTCTAGTAACAGTTACTGTTAAGCCTGTATCTCCTTGCGCACCGAGCTCTACAATAACGAAGTGGAATTTGCAAGCTTTCCTATTTGGACCCTTTTCCTTAATCTTTTGCATGGTCCGTATTTGGATCACATCTTTTAGTCACTAGTATAAGGCTGTCTTCCTTGAAGGATCATTTAACCTGCTGTGGATAGAGTTTCAGACGGTTTGTCTGATCTTTCCATTTCACCTTTCTTTTCTGCTCACACCATATGGGGATCAATGAAAAGAGCAAAGGTAAGAGAACACCTAGTGAATCAATCAATCAGCTCCTCAGCAACCAAGAAATACGGGTCATACATAAACGAAACACATACCGCTCGCATAATCCCTGCCCCGCCCTGCCCCGGGGTAACTAGGTACTCTAAAGGCTCCCCGGTGCTTGGCACATTTAATAGGAGCTTGTTGATCTGACCTGGATTCCTCAAAGACCCAAACGAGAGGCTCGCGGATGCTCTTATAAACTTTGTCTTACAGCAATGAAGGGCCAGTGGCTTCTCCACAACTTAACTGACAGTGAAGACGCAAACTGTAGAAAGCTCACATCTTCCCGCACACCTTCCAAGAAATCCAGCCTCCTGGGGCAGCCACAAGGGTTTGCACTGTGTCCCTAGCTAACCACTTAACCACAAAAGCTGCTCAGTTCGGGTCCGCCCGGGTCCGTGAATGGCTACATTGTTGCAAGCTTTTCACCGTTCAACCACAGACTGGGGGAGAGGGGGGAGATGGAGCCCAGCACCCCGAGGCTGCAGCACGTCTGGGCCAAGCGGAGCCCGAAGAAGGCCAGGGAAGGTGCCCACCTGGCACCAGCTCAGGGATGCTCTCCAAAGGCTGCTCCCCACCCCGGCCCACGGGAGTAGAAAGGAGGGGCGCCAAGGATGGGGGAGGGGTGCAACGTTTTAAAGACTGCTTTTCAGTGAACACCCTGAAGAGTCCAGGCTGCGGATGCTGGAAAGACCCCTTTCGCAGGGGCGCCTACCCCAGAGGTCCGGGGAAGAAGCGAAGGCTCCTTCTTCAGCTGCACTGGGATGGGGGAAGATGGGGATGTACCCTCGCAGGGCGAGCGGGGGGGGGGGGTGCCCCACGGGTCTCCATCCCCGAGCACGAGCTGACCCTGCCACATCAGCACAGCCCCCCGCCCCGCCCCCGGCACTGGTGCCTGGAAGACCACAGGCCGCCCGCCCTCCTCCCTCCCGGCAGCGGGGCAGAGGAGGCTCCCGTCCCCTCGTCCCCAGCCTCAGGCGCTCACCCAGTTCTGCACTTGGTTGCTCAGCTTGACTTTCTTGCACAAGCTCCCAGGAAGCTCCATGGCCGACGAGGTTCACACTCAAACTGGAGGATGCCACCGGCCGGGGGTGGAAAGTAAGGAAGGCGCGTGCGAGGCGGAGACGGGGACGGGGCGGGGTCTGGAGGGGCAGGGCACTGAGGGGGCGGGGTAGGTAGGAGGAGCGAGCGAGCGCGTGCGCGGAAACCAAACGGAGGACGAGCTCGCAGAGACTCCGGTACTGGAGCGAGCAGAGTGGGGAGGGAGGAGCGAGAGCGCGCGCGTGCGCCGCCGGAGGAAACCAATGGGGAAGGGAGGGCTCGGTTAGGCGCGAACCCGCGGAAGGGGCGGAGCCCGGAGGGAGGCGGGGTGGCTGAGGAGGAGCGTCCGGACCTTCGGCGCGCGCGTGCGCCTCGGAAGCCAAAGGCAGCTGGGAAGGAAAGGGGAAGGCGGGAGCCGGTGGAGAAAGCTGGGATCTTGGAGGGAGGCCGGAGATCGAGCGAGACTCGTCTTCTGGCTGGTGTCGTGACGTAGGAGCGCTTCCTTCCTTCTCTCTCTCACGCTCCGCAGCCTCAGGCTCCTTTCCCTTGGAGCGCGCCGGTGAGGCTGCGCATGCGCACTGGAGTGGCGTAGCGGGCATCCGCGCCTGACTTGGGAGTTGTTGCTGCCCCGAGGACGTCCTCAGGCGCCGCCCGACTGGGGCGTGGCTTGGTCTTTTTTTAACTCCAAGGTTAACTTTGCCCCTCCCACCCCTATCTGACATAGACTCTTCTTTTAATCACGGCCCAGTTAGAGCTCGGTTTTCTTTTTTTTTCCCTTAAATTTTAAGGATGGGCAAGGAAAGTCTTGTAGGCTTTAAAAACAATTTGGTGTCATGAATAAACATTTAAGTGCCTACTAAGTCCTAAGCATGGAGATGCAAATAAAGGGAAAAGCCGGTGCCTGCCTCTAGGAGCTAACAGGAGAAACAATGTGCAAAGTACTGCATGAGATATATAATATATACATACAGACATATATACCCATGCATAAATAGGTGTGTATGTGTGTGTGTGTTCCAGTGGAGGTATCTGAGAGGGAAAGGCGATAGATAGACAGAGAGATAGACACATACATTAGATAGATAGAGGCATAGAGAGACACATACATAGATGATAGACTCAGATAGATTGAAGTGGCCAGGAACCAGTCTAGTGATACTTTATGGAATTAGAAATCAGTCAAATAAAACTTTATGGCCTTAAGATAGGAATTAAGAAACTGGCCTAAGGTAGTTTGTCTTTTTGATTTTTTTCTTCTTGCTCGGTTGTCACACTCTGTGCCCCTCTGCATACCCTACAGATGTAACCACAACACATCCTGCCTTAGTAACAGCCTGCTTACACCTGCTTAGTAACAAATTGTGTTAGTTAGATACATAAACCTAACAGTGAAGCTGTACTGTATAAAAGATTCTGCACCCCTGAGCTAGGAGCTGATTCCTTCAGATTGGCACTTGAGGGACAGCCGCCAGCTGGCTAATAAGCTCCTAAAACTTTTCATTTGGACTCTGTGGTCACTCTATTAAGACTTGCCATTTCAAGATGACAGACACATAGATAGAAGCATAGATACATAGACACAAAGAGAGATAGACACATAGGTTAGATAGACATACAGACACATAGATTAGATAGACATACAGACACATAGATTAGATAGACACACAGACACATAGATGATAGACACACAGACACACAGATAGACACATAGATAGATAGATAGATAGATAGATAGATAGATAGATAGATAGATAGATATTCCAGTGGTGGTATCTATAAGCACAAGCAAGGTGGAATTTTTGTGGGGTTTTTTTCTTTCTAGAGTTCAGTTTCCCAGGCTCAATTGTAAACATCTGAAGGATCAATCTCCTTTGAATTCACAGTAGGAACCCTGTCTGTGCTAATTTCTCTGCTTGTATTTTCTATACTCACTTCTTTCTACATGTAGGTGGTTGTATTACTTTGTTCAGACAGTTGGAGTTCTGTCTGTTGAATCTCTGTGCTAATTTCTCTGCTCATATTTTCTATACTCACTTCTTTCTACTTACATGTTTAATTAAAGTAAGATTGTTGACCTCTTCAAAGCTGTCTTTCCTTTAGAAAAGCCGATCAAAGAACCTGGGCTAGCAGGCCATCCTGGGTGTGCTAAGGTGCTTGATGATACAGTATCACAGAGGGAAAGGCACTAGAATTAAGGGAAACTCTTCCCTTCCTCAGGAAAGACTTCCTCTAGAAGGTAAAATTTTAGGTGGGATTTGAAGGAAGCCAAAGAAGTAAGAGGTAGAAATAAGAAAGGAGACCATTCCAGGAATAGGGAAGTTAATGAAAATGCCTTAAGTCCAGAGATGGAATTTCTTGTTGGAGAAACATGGAGGAGGCCGATGTCACTGGATCACAGAATGCATGGCAGCTGAGTATAGGATGATAGGGAGACCAACACCAACAAGTAGACTACTGAAATATTCCAGGTGTGAAGTGATGAGGCCCTGAACCAAGATGAGTTGTCAGTGGAGAATAAGGAGCACATTGGAGAGGTTGTTGGAAAGGTAGAATGGAAAGGCTTTGGATGTGGAGTGAGAGGGAAGAATGAGGAGTCCCCCACGACACCTAAGTTCTAAACCTTGGGTGACTGGGAGTATGGAGGCTACTATCGCCATTTTTCAGGAGGAGAGACTGAGACTCAGAGAACTTAACTTGTCCAGAGTTATACTGCTAATAAGTTTCTGAAATAGGATTTGAATTCGGTGTTTCTGTCTCCAAGTCCAAGGCCATATCTACTTTGCCACCTAGATGACTTGGTTCTACCTTCACCTGTCTGCCTGCATTTCCTCAACTCTAAGATGAGGAGGTTGATGACCTCACAGGTCCAGACTACCTTCAAGTCTATGAATTTATGAGGTCCCTTTCCAATTTTTTTTTAAATTCTCTAGGTTCAGTACATGTACCATCCCTTCCTCTGAGCCTTCTATCCTCTAAAAATATCAAGATCTCTCTTGGGATGAAAAAAAATCTTCTATATTTACATCATCTCATCTTTATAGTCCTCCCTTGATATAATTGTTGCTCTCCCTAGGGCAGGGCTTTCAGATCTACCTTATTCCCCAAAACAAACAAGAACTAGCTAGGCTAATCCACTTGCCAAGAATTTAGCTTTTCCCCAGACATTTCTTTAATTCAGTTTTATTTTTTTAATTCCAGATTCTCCCCATTCTCCCCTTCCTGCCTATTAAAAAGGAGAAAAAAAACCAAAAATGCACACATGTAATTATATACACACATGTGTGTATACATGTATGTGCACACATTTGTGTATGTAAACACGTGATATACACGTATATAGCCATGTAAAACAAATACCAGCATTAATTATGTGGAAGGAAGGAAGGAAGGAAGGAAGGAAGGAAGGAGGGAAGGAAGGAAGGAGGGAAGGAAGGAAGGAAAAGAAAAAAGAAAATAGGCTTCAGTTTGAAATCTAAGTCCATCATCTCTCTCTGAAAGTGGGTAGCATGTTTCAGCATAAGACTTTTGGAATTGGGGTGGTTCATTGTGTTGATCAGAGTTATTAAGTCTTTCAAATTTAATAATCCTGGTTCTTCTCACTTCACTTTGCATAATTTCATACACATCTTCCCACATTTTTCTGAAACCATCTCCTTCATCTTTTCTTCCATCACAACTTAAGTATAACAATTGTGATACAAGAAATGATGAAGGGAAAATAGAAGTATAGCACTAGTAGCAGCGTTTTTTAGATGGAAGGATATAAATAGTTTTATAGCCTTTTGGGCATACTTCCAAATTGTTCTCCAGAATAGCTGGACCAGTTCACAGCTTCACAAACAATGCATTAATGTACCTATTTTTTCACGATCCCTCCAGCATCTGTTAATTTCCTTTTTTTGTCAATTTAGCCAATCTGAGAGGTGCCAGGTGGTACTTCAGGGTTGAATTTGCATTTCTCTATTAATTACTTAGAGCATTTTTTCATGTGACTATTGATATTAATATTGATATTCCTCAGAAAACTACTAATTCTAATTTTCAAGTTTTTTTCAGTAAGGGTTTCATACCTCATTTATCAAGCTATTAATTCTCTTTTCATAGCTTTTGCCTCTTGTCCCATTCTTTGCTGCTCTCATTTGGTTTTTAAAATCATTTTTTGTTCTTTTTCCTTATCTCTTTCTTTAACTCTTTTATGATTCTTGTTGGAACACTGTGCAAGACACTGTAGGGTATTAAAAAGGTTAGACAAGACGTGATTCCTGTATTATGTAAGAAAACACACAAAACTGGGTAACTGTAACATATAATGCACGATCCTTGCCTTTGAAAGGTTCAAGATGAAGTACACATGAAGTGGAGAGAGAACCTAAGAAAACTTTTTGGAAAAGAATGAGTTGGACCTCAAGAAATAGGATAGGAATTCAGTAGGTGAAAGGGGGAAGGCCATTCTAAGTATGGAAATCATGTGGTAGATAATGCTACTAGGGGGAGAAAAAGTAGAACGTCTTGAGGAATTCCCATCACCTCTTCGCTGAAGATGAGAGTCTTACCCAGTGCTGAACACGTAGGATAGAGATTAGACCTGTAATTTCATTACTTCAAGAAAACTCTCAGGTGAGAAAACTTTTATCTCCAAGCAAGTTGGAGGCTTCTCGTCAATTCATAGAATTTCACCCTTAGAGAGTTGCCTAGAACATTGAGAAGTTGAGTGACTTGCCCCAAGTCACATAGCTGGAGGTGGGACTAACCTCTAGTCTCCCAGGCTCCTAAGTCTAATTACCACACTACCTCAGAGGAATCTCTGAAATCCTGGTTGAATTAGTGAATTCTTAGAGCCAGCTTGGGCACATTCCAGGGTAGGAGGTAAATGAGAATGAGATTGTTTAGTAAGTAGTGGGGTTTTAGGAAAATCAGACAGACATACAGTAGTGAAATTTTAATTTCATATATAAAACTAGTGCAATATAGACCAGTTTAGATGATAGAAACTGAGCTTATATACTGTACTCAGATCCACATGACAAGGTACCAATAGAATACAGTATACAGGGAAATAGATCCATTGAGACAGTAATAGTACTTAAGATGAATGCAGTCTTTGGAACTGTAGAATTTTTGTGGGTTTTGTAATTTTTGAAAACTATTTCCAAAGCTGAATTAAATCACACTATGCTTTTTTTATGTATCTACAAGCACCTGGACTTAATCTGACCACTTCCATGGCCATAATACTACTGACTGTTACACAGGTGTGCCTCAGTTGAAGAAAACCTGATAGATAAAAATCCAAATTTATAAAATAGATAAATTGTGAGATTATTGTTGAATAACTTTAAACAATAAGATGCCTTGGTTCATTTAAAGTACATTTTTTTGTTTTTTGTTTTTAATGTTATACAAAAATTTTTCAAGAAAAAACCTGTTACATAAGATGAAGACCTCTAGTGGCCAGGCATGAACTTTTCAACTCAAGGATGGATTTATTTCTCTCTTCTTTGGAGACAGCATGTTATAATGGAAAAAGAGAACTATCTTTTTTTTTAATCAACCTTCTGGCACTTACTACCTGTATGACCTTGTGCATTCTTTAAAATGAGAGACTGAACTAGCTGACCTCCAAGGTCCCTTCCCACTTTAGCAGGATGAAATTATCATTTAAACAAGACCTAGCACCTTAGGAGTGACGGCGAACACTCTGAGGGAAAAAGCAATTCAGATTATTGTAAATAAAGATTTACCACATTCTCCTAAGTGTCACAGGAAGTTCCAGAAAGAGATATTCTTACAAATGGAGTCTAGGGTTTTATGCCATCCGTGGCTATTAAAATGCTAACAACACAGAAGTTCTTGGGAATTTGGGAAGATCCGTCCTTATACTTACCAAGGAAAGATATGGTAGAAGGCCGCATTTATATGTCTCATGGAACCCAACTGGAATAAAGTTTTCAGAGGATTCTGCGGAAGGTTGAAATCTGAGGGAAAAAATAATATTAAAAAGAGTCCATTAGTAGGCACATAGGCTACTTGATAACCAGGAAATTTGACAACAGACTAAGAGACCAACTCTCTAGAGTGAAGACATTTTCTAATTACATGGCGAAGACACTGGAGTGGTTTGCCATTTCTTTCTTCAGTTCACTTTACAATGAGGAACTGAGGCAAACTGTGACTCGCCCAGGGTCACACAGCTGCTAAGTATCTGAAGTCGGAATTGAACTCAAGAAGATGAATCTTCTTGATTCCCAGCCCAGTGCTCTATCCACTTCTCCACCTAGCTGCAAAGAACTTTACATAGATTATTTCACTTGATCCTCACAACAACCCCACTTTATAGATGAAGAAACTGAGGCTATAGGAGGTAAAGAGACTAGCCCAGGGTTGTACCACTAGTAAGTGGTTAAGACAGGATTTGAATTCGGGTCTTGCTAACTTTAAAGCTGGCAACATCTTCCCTGAATTAAATATAGGCACACAAATACATATAAATGTATATTAAGTTGAGGTCTGTTGGTAAATGTTTACCATTTTCCCTCATCACTTTCTTAAGACAGATAATCAACAAAACAATAAATCAAGCCCTAATGCCTAGCATTTGCTGATTTCCGAGGTATAAATGCTTGCACTGAAAATTTAACAAATGACTCTGGCTTGAGCCGGCTCCAATATGACCCTGGCATCGAGGCAAAAATATTTGCATCTGCTATGACTGATGTCTCAAAATGGTGACCCACAAGGAAAATAGTGAAACAGAATAATCACCCAGGATGCAGAGATAGAGTGATGCCATCTGCAAAGCCTATTTTCAGAATATGACAAACAAGGAGCTCAACAGACTTAGGAGTGGTGAATGCATCAGCAGCAGCCCCTGGAATCTTGCTGGTCTTTGCACTGATCAGAGTTCTTAAGTCTTTCATTGTCATTGTTGTTATGATATAACTTGTTCTCTTGGTTCTGCTCACTTCACTCAGTATCTGTTACCAGGTTTTTCTCAAGCCATCCGTTTTATCATTTCTTATATCAATATATCCTGATTCCTTACCTTTACCTTTAAATAGATATACTTCTACCTACACTATACAGAAGTTGATTATTTTGTTTTTATTTCAAACATACAACCAGGGCCAGCCTTATAAGGGAGCCTCCAAGATTATGTTATTCAAGGCGCCATACCCCAAGTACATTGCAGCGAGCTAGGCAGCATAGTACAAGCGACAAAAGCACAGAACTTGGAGTCACGGGACCTGAATTCAAATTCCAGCTCTGGCACTTAGTCCCTGTGTGACCTTGAGCAAGTCTCTGAGCCTTCATTTTCTGGTTTGTAAGGGGAGATTGATGTGGATATAAACAGTGCCCTAAGGGTTAATAGTGAGAGTTACCTTCCCAGGGCCCCTGAGGAGGTTTGAGGCTCCTTCATTAGCCTATCCTGTAGCTTGAGGGTGTCTTAATGCCCTTTTCCCCTTACCTTGAAATACCATACAACTTGTACCAAAAGAATTGCTTTTGTCCCTCTCATCCTATGTTCCCTATCCTGTCATTCATCTTCTTCCCCATCCTGTGTCATGACAACTTTTCCTTATCTTGCAATCAACCACCTTCCTCATCTTGTTTGTACTTATCCTGTCCCTAAATCTCCAACCCCCATAAGAAACTCTAAAAATTACATCATCATTTTACATGCAACTGGGAAATAATATATACAGGCACTGGGGTATAGAAATCCATCTTACCCTACTAGAAAGTTAGGGGGGTAATAGGAGATGATATAAGAGAGAACAGATTGGGGGAAGGGGTATTCAGTAGGCTTGCTGTTTTGGACTGGGAGTAGGGGAAAGACAGGGAGAAAAAACTGCAACTCAAAATTTTGTGGAAATGAATGTTGAAAACTAAAAATCAATTAATTAATTAATTAAACATTTAAAAATTATATCATCCTATATAAGCACAACTCCCCCAAATATCGGGTTCTCAGCTTTCTTGCTAAGGAGGCCCATGATGCTTTTTCATGTAAAATAAAAAGCTCCCACTGGCTAAAAGAGAAGGCCTAAGTGAATTCTTTCACATTTGAACCAGCTCTCCCAACTGACACCTCAAAAAGATGTCTGAACTAGATGTCTTCAGAGATCTAAATATATGATCCTGCAGAAATTTGTTTAACAGAGACTAAAACAATGCTACAATTAGTGACAAAGTTTCAAAGGCATCACAGCTGAGAGAAGACATTAATTTAAATTCACACTATGGGACAAATACTTATATCAGAATTTTTCTTGGCAGCAGACTTCGATAAAGTTGGAGTTAGGATTAATCAGAAGGGTACTGAGTACCTCAAATCAAGTCATATATGCATCCAAGTCAAACATGCATTTGCATATGCACTGCTCATGACTACATTTCACCCAACTGTTTCAGAAACCACTAAATCTTCCAATTTGCCCCCACCTGTTAACAAGAACCACTCAGATGCAGAGAAACTTTCTTATTTAACACTGATGAACCAACGCTCATTCCAAGAATCCAAAGTTATCCCTCCTTGGGTAACTTGACAATTTTGTATGTCAGAGATGATTTGTGTTCCATGGAGATAATTACATGAACAAAGTGTAATCTCCTTGAGAGAATAGACTTTGTATTTTTTTAATCTTTTTATACCCAACCTAGCACAGTGTAGGAAATGTTTTGAATTAAATCTTAGAGTTAGCATAACAAAAATTGTAAAAGTATGTATCTTCCACTAGGGGGAGCGATGTGAACAAAGAATATTAAAATCACTGAATAAAGTGCCTTTAAAAAGTCGATAAGCAAAATCGTATCTTTTAAAGTCAGTATTTTTTATTAAATTATTCAATTGCCATACACAGATAGTATCTTGAATTGGAAGGTTTTGCGCCTCCAAGTACCAAGGATTTATTAAATTTAACCCCAATCCTTGGTAAATCAATCAATCTTCTCTTCTCCCTCACTAGCAGGTGAGCTCCTAAAGAAGAAGAACCGGTTTTTTGCCTTTCCTTGCATTTTTGGTGCTTAACACGGTGCCCTGCACATAGTAAACACTTAA
>CM053592.1:33416705-33441070 GCA_028646515.1 Pseudochirops corinnae | reverse complement strand
TCATCAAGTCACTCTCTGCCTGTAGAACAGTCCCAGAACCCCTGAAAACATCAGCAAGGCCCTCTTCCAGGATTTCTGTAAACATACAACAGGAAAATCTTCCTTAAGGACTTCTGAACCGACAGCCATGTTCCAGGACCTCCACAATAGCAGCACTGTCCTTCACTAGCAGGTGAATCTGGCAAAACAACATCAAAACAGACAGATAAAATACCAGCATCACAGCCATGCCTCCTCAATTCTTGGCAGCTCCTGGTGGCAGTTCTCAAAAGTCCTGGGCAGTTCTGATGGGCCCTCAGCAGTCTTTCTCTCAGCAACTCCGGCTCCATGATACTGGTTACTGCTCTCTCATAGTCCTTCTGGCCTTCTCTGGGCTTGGGCCTCTCTCCCAATTCACGGCTCCTCCCAGTTCAGCCCTCTCTCTTCACGTCAAGTCCATCCCCCAAGTGGGATTCACAAGCTCTGGGTTTTAACACTGAACCCAAAAACCAAGCCTGTACAGGGGCATTTCCAAATTCCATTAGCGATACAGCCAGGCACTGAGGACAGAAGGGCAAATAGGAAATGGGGCCTACTCTCAAGGTGTAGAAGTGGTTGGAGTCCAGAAGACCTGCACAGAAATCCACACCCTGGTGAATCACTTAGTTTCTGTCTGTCTCATGACCACTCCTTTCCTTCAGTGAAAAATGGAGATCATTATCACGCTTCCTTCCCCGTCAGGGCTGTTGTGAGGATCCAATAAGATAATATTTATGAAGCACTTAGCACGATGTCTTGAGTTTAAGGTACCCCACTCTTACCTTTTCAGTTTTAGTTACTCGGTTTTTTTTTCCCCATTTTTTAATGTCCTAGTTAAGCTGGACTGTCTCTGCTGTTTCTTAAGTTTGACATGTTCTCCCATGTCTTCATGCAGTTGTACAAGCTGCTCCCCATTCCTGCTATACTTTTGTCCCTTCAAGGCTTAGTTCAAGTGTTTTCCCTTCCATGAATCCTTTCCTCATTCCACCTAACTGAATGTGTTCTTCCTTCTCTCCTGTTCCGGTCACAGTTCATCTTCTGTTACAATTCTTTGGAATACATTTTGTATTCCCCTCTAGTAGATTTTAGAGTCTTTGGGGAAAGGAATTCATTTACATCTTTATATTCTTAGCACCTAGCGCAGTGTCTCCCACCAAGTTGGTTTTGATAAAAATTATATAAAGTGACTGACCCTAATTAGTATGTGTTGAGATATCTGGAGAGTGGAAGGTGCCAGGAGATTTGAGATGGGCAAATGTAGCCTGGTATTCAAAAAAAGGTGAAGGAAGTGGCTTCTGGAGGCTAATGACCAGCACCTTAATGTATAATCTTGGCAGAATTTTAGAACACATTGTCAGAATGGCTGGTGAACATTTAGAAAAGAAAAGAATATAATAATTAGGAGCCAGGTCATTTTCAGAGTTAATTTTCTTCTTTGGTAAAGTTACTCAGCTGGCATTTATATAACTATTTAAAGTTTGTAAATCACTCTACAAATACCATTTTATCCTCACCAAACCCTGAGAGGCAGGTGCTTTTATAACAAGAGAGGAAACTTGAGGCAGGCAGGTTAGAGCCTGGCTTAGAGTGTACCCAGGGCACACAGCTAAGTGGCTGGGTTGCATTGGAGTGCTTAGCTCCCTGACTCCCAGCTCCAGTGCGCCATCTAGTGCCTCTGGCCGACCAGTGCCTTAGACCTAGGTCTAAGGAGATGACAATTCTCTGGCATGGCCAAGTTTGGCAGAGCTCCTTATGTAGAAGATCTCATTTGTTCATCGCAGCAGCTCTGAGACATCTGCTAGAGGCTTCATCTCCATGCTTCTGAGGAGGAAACTCCGATTGAAGAAATTGGTAGACCTGTAGAAGGTTCCATAGTGTCTTAGGCAGGATTTGAACTTGGCTTTCTTGGCTCTGGCTTTAGCACTCTTGTCCATTACTTACTCTGTGCTTCCTCATTCTGACTTAGAACTGGATGTAAAAATAGTAATTTTGGTAAAAAAAAAATTAGACAAGAACCCTTAGTATCTTTGTGGCTTTGTGGGTGAAATCATGGAATCATAGCATTTCTTGGGCAGATTTTGCAGCTGGTCGAACAGCCTTAACCAAAGAGTGCTGAATGATGCCCTTTTATTCGCCTCTGAGGAGGTTGCTAGTGGAGGTCCATTGGGCTCTGTCTGTCACTGTTTTTTCTTTTTTTAAAATTTTATTTATTTATTTTAGTTTGCAACATTCGTTTCCATGAGATTTTGAGTTCCAGATTTTCTCCCCATCTCTTCCCTACCCTCCACCCCAAGATGGCAAGCCTTCTGTCACTGTTGTTTGATAAATGACTTGCGGGATCTTAGGAGTAAGTGATGACAAATGATAGAATCAAGATTTAAAGTGAACACCACAGGCTTGAACTCCAGACCAAAAATCACAAGATAACCTTCAAATTGGGATGCATATAAAATTCTGCCTTATTCAAAAAATCCCTTGTGTGAGTACAATTTTGAGAGGAGACCAGTCTTAGCTGCAGTTTTTATGAGAAAGACCTATAGGGCAGAGGAATGTGTTTGTTGAGGGGTAGGGTTAGTAGTAATGAAGTATTTTAAGGTTTGCAAAGCACTTTACATGTATAAAGTTACTCATTTGATCTAACAGTCACAAGAGGTAGGTGACGTTATTTATTTTGCAAATGAGATGGAGAGGTTAGATGCCCTGACTGAGGCCACGCAGCTAGTGTCCGAGGCCAGATTTGAACTCAGGCCTTCTGGTTCCAAGACCAGCACTCTGTTATGCCATGTTGCTGTCTGTCTGGGTTGATAGCAAACTTAATATACCTTGTTTAAAGAATGAAGTGGTAGACTTCATTAGCAAGCTACAATAGTGGACTAAGTAAAGTCTCCAGATGATGACAATTTATAGCCATCCTGTATTGCACTAAACTGGTCACAGAGTCTTCTATTGAACTCTGAAAGCCTACATTTTAAGGGGCTTTTAAAAAGCCAGAGCATATCCAAGAGGTCTGCCAAGAGGAGGACCTTGTTAAAGAGAATGTAGACTTGGTCTCTTCTGATCCTAGGACTCTAGGATGAGTGATGGTTGGAGGTTATAGGAAGGTCAGTTTCATCCTTCTAAAATATTCCTTTGAAATCTCATCATAACTTGGAGGTGAACGTAGCTGTGTGGCCTCAGGTAGTTCTTGAAGATGTGTCTCATAAAGCTGGAAGGATGGAAAGTCTGGACCCAAAGACTGATTGTGTTATCTGTGGACCAGTCTCAGTCGAGAGGAGTTCATTTAACAGGCTGGCCACTATGAGATGAATTTTTTACTCCCAGGAACTTCTAGACTGAACTCAGGAAGACCTGAATTCAAACCCTTCCCAGATACTTACTAGCTATGTGACCTCATGAAAATCTCTGAAAGTCTCTTTTCCTCAGATTTGGCTTGATAAAAAGGTGGATTGCTTTCAGTAGCCTCTGTGGTTCTGTTCTAATTCTGTGATCCTCTGGTCTGCTGTCACAGAGTAGTTATGATCTGTGCCTCTAGTAGCAAAAACAGACATCCTTGAAGTATTTTTTTAAAATTTGGTTTAATTTTGTTTGGGTTAACAAAGTCTATTTCCTCCACCCCCAATACCCTTGTGGGGAAAAACTGTTGCAACAACTATGCGTGGTTAAGCAAAAATGTTTATGAAATAAAGAACTAGATCAGTTCAGTAATCCAGCAGGTCACCCACTTGAAGTAGTGCAAGTGCACTTGCTGTCCCTGTTGATTTTCAAACCAGGGAACAGGTGGTCATGAGTCATAGGTGCCATGAGAGGCGACCATTGCAATGGGAGCTTGCACTGCGGGAGTGCTGGTGTTCCTTCTAAGCTTGTCTCTGTTATAGATTCTTGACAAAAGCTTCTTCATAGTGGTTGTCATTAGCATTTGGGAGATGAATGATATCATTCCTTATAGAGTTACAATTTAAATATGGGATGAGTCAGTGTGATTCTCTCATTCTTGCAGAGGAATTTGAGACACAAAGTCACTTTATTGAGGTCACATTAACTGTAAAAAATTCCTCCTAACTTTTTGTTGAATTAAATGTTCAAACCACAGTCAGTTTTCCCCCCTCATTCTCTCTATTATATTCATCACCATAAGGCTGACCATGCAATGATACATTTCTTTTGGCCATTGCAACTTTTATTTTATTTTTTATTTTTTTTATATTTGCTTTTTTGGAGGGGAAAGGCAGGGCAGTTGGGGTTAATGACTTGCCCAAGCTCACACAGCTAGTTTTTTGTGTGTGTGTGTCAAGTGTCTGAGGCCGGATTTGAACTCAGGTCCTCCTGACTCCAGGGCCGGTGCTCTATTCACTGTGCCACTTAACTACCCCCATTGCAACTTTTGAAACCATTTTAGGTTGGGGGTCTTAACCTCCTGTATCACGGCCCCTTTTGGCAATCTGGTGAAGTCTATGGACGCCTTCTCAGAATTGTTTTTAAATGCATTAAATAAAACACAAAAAATAGTGATTCACAAAGGAAACCCATTATATTGATATATAGTTACCAAAATATTAACATGCCCCCTCCAAAAAAAAAAAAAAGTTCGTAGACTCTGGATTAAGAACCCTGGATCCAAGATGTTGAATTGTGGCCTTCTTGGGAGGAAGGCTTGTTGTGTTCATACTAATGATACCACAGATCTTTTGCAATAGGTTTATGTCATGATCTGAAAATAAATCCCTTTGGAGAGGATCGTAAGACCTCCTCCCAGCAGTTTCTGCTTAGTATCTGACCTTGTTTTGAGCCCAGGCTGAAATTAAATTATAAACTTTTGAGGGATAGGACCATGTTTTGTTTATCTTTGTTTCTCCTTCACTCCCTGGTACACTGTGTCCCACAAAATGGGCCCTCTAATTGTGCACATCATAATGACTTGTTTGACTGGAGAGTTTTAATGAACACTTTTAGATGTGTTCTGCCTTAATGACAGTGAATTTAAGTAGCTTACTCACATTCCCTTAGAATTCCTGCTATCTATCCTAGGTGCATCCCAAAGTGGCTAGGTATGGAATGAGATGCTGCCAAGGTTGGAAAGGGTTTCTGGCCCGACTTAGTTCTCAAGGGTTGCCTGAGGCATGAAGAGGTTCCGTTACTTTCCACTGATCCCATATCCAGTTTGTCATGCATCTTAAAAGTTAGCATGCAGAGGTCAGCCCTTTCTCTTCTTGAAAATGGTTTGTTCTGCCATCGGTCAACGTTCAGATACGCAGACTGCCTGTGCTTTTTAGCAGTGTGGAGGATTTCCTGGTTTGAGATCTGACTTCTTGCAGATTCCCGCCTGACTGGGATTTATTTGATAAGGAATTACTGGAGACAGAGTGTAAGTGATTTGCTCAGGGTCACATAGCTAGTTCCTATTAAAGTTGAGATTTGACCCTGGTTTTCCTTACTCTAATCCAAGGACTCTATTGTGGCATGCTGCTTCTTTAACCATAAATGTTACTGATAGCTAACAAATCATTTATATTTGGCTAGAATATGTTTTATGAGAGTGGATGGCAAATTTACCTTATGTTTAATTTACATTTTTTATTTCTGCTCCTTTAACATATACTAATGGGTTAAAAAGAGATGCAGTAGTTAGTGTGCTGGCTGGCAGAAGGAAGCTGGGGTGGACTTTAAATTGTCTGTGGATAATCTACATGCAGCTTTGTTAGAGTTGACATTGTTGTCAACTTGGCTTTCTTTAAGCTCAGGAGAGAAAGATTAAATTCTGTGCTTTCCTTGGCCTAAGGATCTGGCCAAATTGGCATTTTCTCTCTTCTTCTCTCACACACACAACACTCTCTGCCCTTCTACTAGCTGTTCCCCATGCCTGGAATGCACCCCCTCCTCATTTCTCCTCGGAGTCTCTTTCTTTCTTTAAGATGCAGCTGATGACGGAGCTTCTGCAGGGGGCCTTCCCTAATCCCCCTAACTTCTAGTGCTGTCCTTTTCACATTACCTTGTATTGAACTACTTTGCACTTACCTGTATTTTTACTTTGATATTATTCTGTATATTTTCATATACATTCTTCTTGTTTCCCTTGTTAGAGTGTAAGCTCCCATCACTTAGTCATTACTTCTCCAGCGTCCAGCACGGTGCCTGGCGAGTAGTCAGTGCTTGTTAATTGATTCTCATAAACAAACTCTGGCTCACTGATTATATGGAACCCCCACCCATGTCCTCTCAGACTGTTGGGGAAGTTACATAAAATTGTATTTTGATGCATGTGTTTAATGAAGAAATAAAGCAAAACAGCCCTTCTCTATCTACCCAAAAGACCCACTCAAAGGAAAACCAACCAGCCCCTGCCATAATTTAGCAGAAATGTTATGTCAGTGGCCAGGTTTCATTTTGTTGTGTATCTACTGAAGGCCAAAGTGTGGCCGCCAACACTGGATCAGTTAGCAGTGAGTCTGAGCTGGAGATCGTGTGTGTGTGTGTGTGTGTGTGTGTGTGTGTGTGTGTGTGTGTGTTTAAATTCTTTTCTCTCCACTTTTATTAATAGGCTTCACTGGGATTGATTCTGAGTATGAAAAACCAGAGGCCCCTGAGTTGGTGCTGAAAACTGATTCTTGTGATGTGAACGACTGCATCCAGCAAGTTGTGGAGCTGCTACAGGAAAGGGTAAGGAGAGGTCAGGGAGGGGGCGCTGGGGTCAGATGTGCTTGTTCTCTGTACCCTCTCTCTGCCTTCCTCCCAGTTCTGGGGTTCTGAGGAAGAACAAAGGTCAGATGTACAAGGTCATGAATTGTTATTTTTAAAATTTGAATGAAAATGGTGCCAAAGGGGGGGTTATAAGGACAAAATTTAAGTCCTAAGAGGAACTCTTCCTTAAAAAAGAATTTTTTTTTTCCAATGAGACAATCAGGAGGTGTTTATTTGTCACAATTCTCATTTGATATTAATGATAGACTTGATGTTTTTAGGATTTTTGGTCAAAGGAAAATATTTTTTTTTATTTCTTGATGTTTATTTTAAAATTTATTTTTAACATTTTGAGTTCAAAATTCTCTCCCTCTAGCCCCTCCCACATTGAGAAAGGCTAGCAATATTGATGCCCATTATACATATGGAGTTATGTAAAACACTTCCATGTTAGCCGTGTGTAAAATAAAGCTCAAGCCAGAAAAATAAAGGGAAAAATACATCCACACACACACACACACACACACACACACTTATTTATATATAAAATATAAAAATAATTGCGCTCATTTCATCAGTTCTCTCTGGGGATGGGTCTCATCTTCCTCATGGGCCTTTTGGGATGGTCATGCGTCATTGTCTGGATCAGAGTAGCTAAGTTTTTCACAGTAGAACATCCTTAGAATAATGCTGTTAGTGTCTGCAGCGTTCTTCTGGTTTTATTCACATCACTTTGTATTGGTTCATGTAAGTCTTTCCAGGTTATGAAACCATTTTGTGTGTCATTTCTTAAAGATAGCCCATAGTATTCTACCACAATCATAGACGTTCAGCCATTCCCGAATTGATGAACATCCCCTCAGTTTCCAATTCTTTGTCACCACAAACAAAACTGCTATAAATATTTTTGTACATATAAATCCTTTTCCTTTTCTTTCAAATCTTTGGGACACAGACCTAGTTGTGGTACCCAAGGTAAATATTTTCGTAAAATGATGGTTGCATTTAATTCATATTTTTACTTCAGTGAACACACAATTTGTTTTTCCGTAAGAAAGTTAATAATAAAAGCCTAATTTAATGAAATTAATTATTCTTTCTTATGTGTAGAGTATAAGATCATAGATTTAGAAATGGAATGAATGTTTTGATGTCATAGAACTGACCATATGATCATAGAGTTGGAAGGAAATTTAGAAATCTGTCTAGTCTAGCCCTCACATTTTATAGGTGATAAAACTCGAGGTCCAGGGGAGTTATATGCCTTGTCCAAGGTTAAACGATAAATAAGAACCAGAGGTAGGATTTAAACTCAAATTTTGTGAATCAGAGTGGTACTCTCTCCTCCAACCCTGTTACTTTACAGAGAAGGAATGAGTCAGGCCCTGAGAACTTAAGGAAGGAAGTGATGGATTTGAACCCTGGTTCTTAGACTCCCGCTCTAGCATTCTTTCCCCTTATACCACGTTACTGCGTCAAAGGCTGTTATTTCTAGAAGAGCCAGCTGAGGGTCAGGAGGTTCAGTCATTTCCCAGGTGTTGTTGCTGTTCTCGCACTACCTGTCACTTTCTCAGTTTATACAGCATTTCCCTCTGGGCTCTCTTATTTGTTCCTCTCCAGCCCTCTCCCCACCAGGAGGGTGGCTTTTGCTCTCCTTCTAGGAGATAGGCTCCCTGAGGGTAGGTGTTTTGTTCTCTGTCATATCCTTCTAGTACAGAGCAGATCTGTGACCCGTATCCAGCTCTTCTTACTCGTGCCCTTTGAAGATCTCTGCTTGTCTTGGCTGGTTTGGTTACTTCCTTCACTAAGGCAGGATTGCAGCTACTCTGTGCTTTGGTAGATGCCTCCCGTTGTGACGGCTCCCAGATCCGGCAGCAGCTGGCCACCTTGGGGAATTCTGCACAAATCAGTCACCAGCATGGATTAACCCCAAGGTGCTCCAGGTGGCATAACCAGCCAGTAGAAGTCATGCGTGTTGCCTTGACAGAATTGCTGCACCTCAACAGAACTAAAATCAGCCGGTATTTACTAATTGCTTAATATATGCCCTGCAAATAAAGAAACAGGCCATTCGAAATAATATGGATTGCTTCAATTCAATGAGTGAAGTCAGCAAACATTTTTTAAGTTGTTACTATGTGGAGGCATTGTGCTAAGCACTTGGAATACCAAAAAAAGGCAAAAATGTGGTTCCTACCATCCAAGAGTAGGCATTCTAGTAGGCGAGACAGCGTGGGAATGGTTACATACGTACTAGATAGATACAGTATAACTGGGAGATGGTCTGAGGTCATTGGCTATTAATCTTTGTGTGTGTGTCCTGTGCCCTTATGACAGTCTGATAAAGCCAGTGTCTTAAATACATAAAATGAAATACATGGGATTGTGAAGGAAGCCATTTCCATCAGTCAGTAAACTTTTATTAAGTGCCTGCTATGTTCCAGGCATCGTGATAAGTTGAAATATAGTTGTCAAAATATTAAATAATTCCCAGTTTCCAGTTGAAGGATCCTCACGTTAGGGGAAGAGATTAGCAGCAGAGGGGACGGGGAAAGGACTTCTGGGAATTTCTCCCCAGGCCTGTACTTGGGCTTGGTGTAGGACAGCCTGCCACTGCTTTGTTGCCTCAGCCTTTGAGAACCCAGGATCGCGAGTGGGCCATGATGAAGTGCTAAAGTAGGACTATGTAGGAAGCCCCTTAAGAAGAGTGATTTTTTTTTTCATTCTTTAACTTTGCATTTCCCATGTCTAACTCATAGTTTGGCACATGGTAAGCACTTAATAAATGCTTATTGATGGAAATGAAGTCCCATTCTGCCTGGAGGAAATGAGCTTTTTTTTAATACTTGTATGGGATCCTAAGGTACTGTGGGTGAGTCTGCATGGATGGCATATCTAGTAAGAACCATAGCACATTACTAATAAAGGAAAACCCTTTCAGGAGACACCTATGTGTGTGTACATCTGTGCCACCTCCTACCCAGAGAAAGTGCCCACCAAACGTTTTAGAAGGGAAGCTTCTTTTCATCATTAGGAGTCACATATTCCTGCCTAATAAAGCTTTGGGAGTTCCCTAACGCCCCCTGGTTAAAGTCTGTAGCCTGACCTTTAAAGTCCACCATAATATAACTTCAGCCTGCCTTCTCAGACTTGTTAATTATTATTCTCCTTCAAGGATTTTACAGTCCAGCTAAAATGACCTGTGACTGGGGAAGAGCTTCCCTCTTCTGGCCTGGATTCACTCTATCCTTCTCTTTACTTGTTAGAGTCCTTTCTTGTTTAGCCATTTCACTCATGTCTGACTCTTTGTGAGCCCATTTGGAGTTTTCTTGGCAAAGATATTGGAGTGGTTCACCATTTCTTTCTTTTCTTTTCTTGCTTTTTGGGGGGCAATTGGGGTTAAGTGACTTGCCCAAAGTCACATGGCTAGTAAGTGTCAAGTGTCTGAGGCTGGTTTTGAAGTCAGGTCCTCCTGACTCCAGGGCCAGTGCTCCCCAGGGTCACACAGCTAGTCCATGTCTTCAGCCAGAGTTGAATTCAGGAAGATGAATCTTCACGACTCTAAGCCCAGCACTCTATCCATTGTGCTACCTAGCCACCCCACTTAGTATCCTTAGGTACCTAGCCATTCCCAGCTCTGCTCAGGCCCTGCTGTCTACAACAGACCCTTTGCTGATCCTCCGCTTTATTAGTGCTTTCACTTTGAATTTCTTTTGTATCGACTTAAGCATGTACCTGTTTTATCTTCCAGTGAGCAGCGTAAACTCTGTGAAGACAAGGACTGCTTAGTTTTGTCTTTGAGTCTCCAGTGCCTGGTGTAGTGCTTTGTGGATAGTAGGCAGTTAATAAATGCTTGTTGAATTGGTTTCTTAGACCAACAGTATTTCTGCTTTAAAAATTTCACAGTTTTAAACATTATAAACCGTCTCTTAACATTCCTTTGCTGCACAGAATATATGGTATTCTTGGCAAAGCAGTTGCTAAAACTTGTGAGGCTGATTCTATTCGTTGAGCTCTTGAAGTCTGTGAGGGATCATATAACAGTCCTCATAGCTAATTTTAATTGTATGTATTCCCTAGACATGATTACAGTTAAAATGATTAATGGCAAAAACATTCAGAATTCCTTTCTCTTTCATAGGCTATGTATCTTTTTCTATGCACCTCTCTCTTTCTCTTCCTCCCCCTTCCTCCCCCTTCCTCTCTCCCCTTTCTCCCTTTCCCTTTTTTCTCTCTCCCTTCTCCCTAACCCCTCTTCCTCCCCCTTTTCTTTCCCTGTCCTCTCTCTCCCCCTCCCCCTTACCCTTTTCCTTCTCCCCTCCTCTCCTTTCTCTCTCTTCATTTTCCTTCCTTCCTCTCCCCCTCCTCCCATTCAAATCCTACCTTTTAATCATACTAGCTCCATGACCTTGTTCATTGCCCATTACAAGTTCCTCTTAATAGTGAAATTACGTATCTGGTCACTATCCCTATTTACAGTCTTAAAATCTTGAAAAACCCACCTACATTTTTGTAATGCTTACTGTATGGATTGACACCTCCCTCGCTTAGTCTGTACGTCAGAGTCATATGGCAGATATTTAAGGTATCTTCCCTGTCACTATAATGTGACCTGTTATAATCTACCAGGGCTCAGTTAAGTGTATTTTGATTATCTAGGTTTTTTTTTTCTTTTTTCTGTTTTTTTGAGGGGAGAGACAGTGCAGTTGGGGTTAAGTGACTTGCCCAAGGTCACACAGCTAGTAAGTGTTAAGTGTTTGAGGCCACATTTGAACTCTGGTCCTCCTGACTCCAGGGCTGGTGCTCTATTCACTGCGCCACCTAGCTGTCCCTAGGTTATCTAGTTTTAATAACTAAGCTAACCCTCACAAAATTGACGAGCAGCTTAAAAAGGTTCTTTCTCAGCAACTGATTATTAAAGATAATACTAATAATGTAGGTAAGAAGGATATGGGAGAGCTGACCCTTCTACTCCAAGTATGACATCTTTATCACAGTAAGAGGTAAAAACAGTAATAGTCTAGTCACATCGGACAAGAAGTCAGAAAGTAACCACGAAAATATTCTTCTACCACACAGAACCTCATTGGCTGGCTGGGGGCAAAGTCTGGCATTGCCCTGTTTGTAGATGAATGAAACCTACTGTTTCTATGATGCTAAGAGGCTCTCAGTAGTATGTGGCCTAATAGATAGTTTGGAAAAAAGTAAGTACACATAATCAGTCCCTTTAAGGTAAAAGTAACTTTTTAGCAATAGGAAAGTAGCTGCTTTTTGAAATGAATGAGAAGGATTCTGGCTGAGGAGAGAGCATTTTGAAAAGAGCTGGTTGGAAATGATAAACAGTAGCAGCATTTCTTTAAGTGCTTTAAAGTTTTATGAGCATGTGTTACCTCAGATCATCTTTATTTGAAATGTGTCCATCCTTGTGTAACTTAATTGCCAAACAATGTAATTTTGTTATGTATAAAAATCTGTATACTTGAAAAACTTGGAAACAGAACTCAAAATGTTTCCATTTGGTGAGATTTTGTTACCCAGTGATCTAAGTGTCTTGTTACTTATAAAATTTCTTATCTGTATATTTTAAAAACTTTGGCAACAAAATTTCCTAACCTGTGGTTTAAAAAATCTTCAAAATGAAGAATTTCAGTCAGTTTTGAACTGGCATGTTAAAAATAAGATAATGTAGTTCAGTTAAATTAGTGTTCAAGAACAACTGATTTGTCATCTGTGAGGATGGAAATTTATGCCCTGAATTTCAGCAAAATCCTTTGCAAAATTGGTGGCTAGATATAGAGGTGAATATTGTGATTTATTTAGTTATGTAGCCAAAGTTGTACTTCTTCCATGTGATTTGCAGCTCTTTGTGAGATGTCTGTTCTAGCTGTGACCAAGTTTTGAAATAAACTCCTTGTAGGACCTGACCTTCAAGTCACTGCATCTAAAGAATTAAAACAAATGATGATGCAAACTCAATAGCGTTGCTGTTAATTGAACATTGTTAAAAAAAAAAGATGAGATATAAAGAAAATAATGTCTTAAAGTATTTTATTTTTCAACAATACAAGAGACCTCTTTGTTCTCTCTAGAGTATTTTAAATTTTTTTATACATTTTTGTGACATACAATAGAATAATACTATGTGCATATAATTTCTAAATAATGATAGCAGATGGGAGTAGAGGCTTAAGAGCTTTTTTGCTGTTGGGGTATATGATAAAAAACATTTAGAGAACATTTTTAGAGCAATTAGAGGAAGATTTGACTTTACATTTTAAGTTGGGGATTACTAGTGTATGGGGAAAATCTACCAGGCCCTGGATATTATTCGAGAGAGTGAAATAATTAGTTACAAGGCATACTGTGCCAGTCACTGTGCGAGGCACTGAGGATACAGATAAAAAGAATGAAGTAATCATCCCTGTTAGGGAGTTTACCTCCTAATGACTTATACTTGAATAGAAACAGAATCAGTATAAGGAGGAAAAATACAATAAAGTTAAATTCAAGTTAGGGAAGGAGGGCATTGGCATTTGGGGATCAGGAAAGATTTTACCTTCAAAGTGGGACTTGAGGGGCAGCTAGGTGGCACAGGGAGTAGAACACCATCTCTGGAGTCAGGAGGACCTGAGTTCAAATGTGGCCTCAGACACTAGCTGTGTGACCTTGGGCAAGTCACTTAACTCCGATTGCACTGCCTTCTCCCCTCCAAAAAAAAAACCCCAAAACAACAAAGTGGGACTTGAGCTGGGTCTTAGAAGAAGAGAGGGATTCTGTGGGGCAGAGGTGAGGATAGTGTGCCTTCTGGGCAACTGCAGAGACCTTGGCATCAGAGATGGACTACCATATGAATGACCCTGGGCCCCAGAGTGTGGGAGGATGAGTAATATATATTGAAGTTGGAAAAATTAGATTGGAGCAGGTCATAAAGGACTATGAAAGCTAAGTGAAGGAAGTTAGAAGCTGAACCTTGAAGCAATAGAGTCACAGTTTTTTGAGTAGGAGAGCAACGTGGTTTGATGTGTCCATATGGAAAGTCACATTGGCTGTTCTATAAAGGTAGGACTAGATTGAGGAGAGATAAGCACGGAGACCAGTTGTTACTGTCATTTTTCAGGTGTGCCTGACTTTCCATGACCCCATTTCCTTTTTTTTCTCAGCGAAGATACCGGAATGGTTTGCCATTTCCTTTTCCAGCTTATTTTACAGATGAGGAAACTGAGGCAAACAGGATTGAATGACTTGCCCAGGGTCACACAGCTAGAAGTGTCTGAGGCCAGAAACATCACCTAGTCACTCCTAAGGAGACTGATTAGGAGGCTTTTAATCATCTAGGTAAAAGAAGATAAGGAAAGGAAGAGCTGAATTTGTTAGACAGTATCTAATAATGAGATGGAGGCACATTTAACTGGATACGCTTTCCTGAGGCAGGTTTTGTAGTGTTTCCTTGAAAACCCAGTTTCACGACTAACAATGACCTGTTCCTATGTTTTGTCCTTTCTCTACCCAGCAAAGAAATTAATCCTTTTTTTTTTTTTTTTTTTGGTTTGGGGAGGAAAGCGGGACAAATGGACAAACCATTAGGTGCCCAGAGATCTTTAATAAACAGAATTTTACTGATAAGCACCTACTACATACATAGGGAGAGTAGATATTGTTGTTCATGAGAGTAAACCCCAAATGTGAAATAGTTTAAGAAAGAAATTTATTAGGTCATTTGGTAGAGGAGAGTGAGCTGGAAAGGAGGTGTGGCTCCCCATTTCCAGGCTCTGGAAGGTTTGCATTATATAGTATTTAGACAAAAGATCATGAACCACCTGTATACAATTAAGCAATTTTACAAATAGGGCAACTTGGGAGTAAGGTAAATTGAGATGAATATTAGTAAATATAAACAGAGAAAAGAAAAATTTAGTCCAAAACAGGTTCAGAACACAAGCTTGGATGGGCCCAAAATGAGACCTGGGTGTGGTGACCCAGAAACAAGACTATTTTGGGTGGATCTGGGACCCAGAGGAATGCAAAATTCCTTGTAACCATCTCCAGCTTTCCTAGGAGTTACTGAGGTCAGGATGACATCCTGGGTTGAGTCTCTAATCACATAAAGTTGTATTTAAACAATATAATAATTAATAAGTTATCTGATCAATATAATAAATGACAAATAAAAATGCATATTTTGGTGTAGCTAATAGCAGGTAGACTTTGGAGTCATGAAAACCCAAGTTCAAGACTTTTCTCTTAACATACTAGTGCTATGACCCTGGGCAGGTCCGTTTACCAATTCATTACCTAGGGAAATCTCAGGACCATCAGTTACGAAAAAAAGTTGCTTATCTAGAGATCCACAGGGTGAAAGACACCAAAAGAGAGTGGGAGAGAGAGCAAATGAAGGAGAGGAGTCTAGGGCCCTGAGGTAGGTACTGGGGACACAGAAAAAATGATTCAGACCCTGCCTTCGCTTTAGAACAGTGGTTCTCAACCTTCTTAATGGCGTGACCCTTTAATACTTGTATGTGGGTGGACCCGCCTGGAGACAGAGGAGCGGTGTCTCGCTTATATGTAGTGTAGATGAGGATCTGGGCTAACCTTGAAATGGTCACTAGATGGCCTGCTAGCATTGCCTTTTAACCAGCTTTCTTGTGGCTGAAGGAAGTAAGACTTTCTGCTGCTGTTTTTAATCTGAAATGATGTTTTGAATGCTGTTTTTAAATCTAGATTTTACTGGTGCTATAAATTGTTTAAAGGTTTGTCTTTCTACAAAATGGTGGTTTAATGCCCTAAAATGTCTTTTACTCTGCGCATAAAAACCAGGCTTTGCAGCTTGGTTCTCAAGTGTTGCCAGAATGTTCTGTGTTGGTCTGCATGCTTGGGATGGGTGCTGTTCAGATAACAATTTAATAGGTACATTAAAAATAGGGACATCTTAATGTTCAAAGGCGTACTTGGCTTAAGCAAAAAGTGCAGAAAACGGAGGGGGAAACTTAAAATGTGGGATCAATGTGCTCATTAACTCGTTGGTAGCTTATTTATGGATAATGAGATGAAAACCCAAAGGCTACTATTTCTAGGGGGCATCTGTTGTATGACCTGCACATCTTCTGCCGAAGAAAAATAGTGGTGTGATGCATGATAAAGCTATGGAACCAACTTATATCCTTTATTTAATCAGTTATGTAATAAGTGCTTATTAAATGCCTTTTATCTACAAGCCTCATTGAACTTCTTTAAGGTATTTCCAGTAGAAGGAAAAGGAAGCTCAGCTTTAGTTATTGGGGCTCATGAACATACTTGAGGGGCAGGATGGTGTGTGTAGTAGGTGATAGAGAGCTGACCTCAGAGTGAGGGAGACCTGAGTTCATGTGCAGCTTCTGATTCCTCTTTGTGATTGGACAAATAGCGTAACCTTTCTGTGTTACCGTGTGACTGACTGCACAACAGGTGCTGATGTTCCAGGGTAAAGGGAGCTTCCTGAATGAGAGTTACTTCTGTCAGCATAATCATGGGTCTGATCCAAGACAGGCCCCTAAAAAACCACACTGCTTCAGTTTTGGTTTTGGTAAAGTTTTTTTATTTTAAATTTAATGCAGAATGAGAAAAAAAGAAAAAGAATTGCCATGTACACAGGAGACCATAAGAGAGGATTCAATATGACACAATAAATGTGCATTTCAAGAAAACCTATGTACTACTACAGATTGTTTTCAAAGCTGCCCAACTTTTCTCTTCTTCCTTGTGGGTTTTCTTTTGTTCTCTGCTGTGCACTTTTTGCGTTATTTATATGCCTTCCTCTCCCCAGCACCCTGAAGGTGTGGATCTATGTATACATATACATAGATATCTATAAACTTACACGTAGTTTCTCATACATATATGTAAGACCATACATACTATGCTAATTTTCCCTTATCATTCATTTCTCTGAAGGTAGATACTGTCTTCCTTCATAAGTCTCAAGTCTTTCCATGTTTATATTAATCAACCAGCTCATCATTTCCTGTACCACTGCAGTACTTACCCCAGTCACATCCTATCTGAGAGCTTGTCTGTGAAAGTTTTTTTCCCTAATATTCTGCATTCCTTCTATTTTTGGCTACATAGGTATTATTTATATAAGAAAATTTTAAAGGGGCAGCTAGGTGGCATAGTGAATAGAGCACTGGCCCTGGAGTTAGGAGGACCTGAGTTCAAAGCCAGCCTCAGATACTTGACAACTAGCTGTGTGACCTTTGGCAAGTCACTTAACCCCAATTGCCCTGCCTTCTCCCGCTCCAAAAAGCAAAAAAAAAAAAAAAAAAGAATGAAAATTTTAATTTAAAATAATTAAAATTATCCTTTTTGTACTTCAACAATGCTTTCAACTTATAGTTTGAAGTCTGATACTGCTGACTCTACTTCCTTTAGATCTTCCCTGGTTTCTTTGAAGTTCCTGATCTTTTGTTCTTCCAAATTAACTTTGTTGTTATTTTTTCTAACTCAGTAAAATAATTTTTTTTAGTAATTTAATTGAGATGACTTTGAATAAATAGATTAGGTAAAACTGTCATTTAAAAATTATATTGGCTTTATCTACCTATGAAGAATAGATACTACTTCATTATTTAGATCTGAGTTTATTTGTGTAAAAAGTGATGTATGTGTATGTTCATTTAGTTCCTGTGTCTGTTTTGGCAGATATATGTTCAGGTATTATATACTCTCTAGGTATTTTAAATGATCTAAAACAATATTGAATAATATTGATGACACAATGTAGTTTCTGTTTTTCGCTTTTGATTAAATACTATTTTTACTTTTGCTTTGAAATCGTGATTACTATCCCTGCTTTTTTTACATACTAAATTCTGTTCTTGCCCTTTATTTTATCTTTGTGTGTATCTCTCATTTTTACAATGTTTCCTGAAAGCAACATATTATTGAAGTAAAATTTTTAGTCTGCCATCCATTTCCATTTTGTGGATAAATTTGTCCCATTCGCATTCTAAACTATAACTACTTGTGTATTTTCCTCCTTCCAATTTTTCTTCAGTATCCTTCCTACTCTGTTTACACTATCCCTCCTCACTCCTCTGCTTTGCTTCTACACACTGCCTTGCCTTCCTGTTCCTTAACCTACCCACCCTTCTAGGTGTCCCTTCTTTACCCTTTCTACCTGCTCTGTCCCCTTGCTGTCTTCTTTCTGAATTTAAAAGACTTTTATACACGCATATATGTATATATATGTTTGTCTCTGTGTGTGTATGTGTGTATCTCTATATACATGTATACATATACACACACATATAAGGGAGTATTCCCTTTTTAAATCCATTCTCATTGGAGAATAAGGTTTCAACACTATCCTCCCTGCCTTCTGCTAATTTCTTCTTTTATCAGTTTTTCCTTTTATGCCTCATTTGTAGGAGAAAATTACCCCTTTTTACCTCTGCCTACAGTTTTAATTTTTTTTAAAAATCATCCCATCATACTCATCTCAGCCCCTTTATTTCAAACTATGCAATATTTCTACTTTCCTTTCTTGTTCTAGAACTTCAGGGCAATTTTCCTTGATAATTTCTTGTAATATTGTATCAAGATAATTTTTTTTATCATAATTTTTAGGTAGTTCCCAACTACTCTTACGTTATTTCTCCCATATTTGTTCTTCAGATCAGTTGTTTTTCTGATGAGATGTTTTACTTTCTGTTCTATTTTTTCATTCATTTGATTTTGTTTTGTGATTTCTTGGTGTCTTATAATGTCATTAGTTTCCCCTTGCCCAATTCTAGTTTTCAAGAAATCATTTTCTTAAGTTTTTGATTTTCTGTTTACAGTTGGTTGACTTTCTTTTCATAATTATCTTGATTTTCTTGTTTCTCATTTTTTTCCTAATTTTTCCTCAATCTTTCTTATTTGACTTTTTAATGTCCTTTTTAATATCTCCTATGAACTTTTTTGTGCTTGAGACCATTTGACGTTTCTCATTGAAAAAGAAGTGACTTATTTCGCTGTATTATTTTCCTCTGAATATAAACCCAGATCTTCTTTATCCCCATAGTGCCTGTCTACAGTTGGGTTTTCCTCCTTTGCATACTATTATTTTTTTAATTATTCTTCTTTTTGGTTTTTAGCAGCTCTTAGGGTAATCAGGTTATAGTCCCAAGGTATGGGGAATGATGCCCCAAGCCTCAGGTCCTCCTTACTGTTATTTTCTGAGGTCTGTCTTGGGGCCCAGACTTGGACTCTGGGCTCCCAAGTCACAGGTAAGGCCCCCAGCCACACTCTCCTGCAAATGATCTTGCTCCCTGCAATCCCGCCAGTGGCTGCAAATGCCAGCTGTCTTCTCTTCTCTGGAACTGAAACCAGGGACTCTGTTCTCCTGCAAGCACCTACAGCCAGCAGGATCCCTGCCCCTTGTTGCTGCACTCACAGCACTGCAGTGCTTAGCATCCCTTTACAATGAAAGGTCCTTCAGTCTTCTACTTACCCCCTCTGCCTTTCATCTCAGCTGCACCCAGAGCTTGCTGTTTGTTGATTCCACAGAGTTGGAGGTGTTTGCACTTCACTCAGGCTAAACCTTTGCCCCTGGAGGTCAGTTTTTCCTGGGGTCAAATTGTTTTAGACAGCTGCTTTACCCCATATTTATTTCTGCTATTCTGAATTGTTTTTTTTCTTTTTTTTTCCCCGGGGGGAAATTTGGAGAGCTGAAAGTTTTCTGACCTATTCTGCCATCTTCCCAGAGTCATCTTGCTTCAGTCTTCATTCAGGTCTCTAAATTAACTTTTAAAATATCCCAGTCGACAGACCGAGATTGGATTATTGATGCTCCTCTGAGGAAGACCTCTAGAAATCCCCCTGCTGCTTTCTTACCAAATACCCACTCTTCTGCTGTTGGGGTTAGGGGTGAGGCATTTAGCCCTATAATTCATTGCTACTTGGTTGGCTTGTGATCTGTTATTTTTGTTTTAAAGGAAGTTGCCTGAAATAAATTATTTTATGTGCATGTTGCAAGGGACACACTGTTTCCAAGAGCAGATTGGGTGTCTGGAGAGCCTAAGGAATCTCAAGTCAAATGGACAGCTTGTGTGTGTCAGGAAAGTCATTGTAGTTTCTGTTGTCCAGATACCCTGGCTTTCTCTTTTATCCCTCTTAGAGGTTGGACAGTGGTTTTGTGACAACTCATGACTTGTCACTAGAATGTGCTAGAAATGATTTGAAGCTGGGATTTTTTGTCCTCCTTTGCCCTTCTTTAGATTCCTGCTTGGCTAGTTGTCTGTGTCCTTGTCTCTGCCTCTAACGTGACAGCAGTGCAGTACAGCTTGGAAGGTTCCCCCCCATTTCTCTTATGCTGTGTCTTTATGTGTTAATTCTAAAAGTACAATTTAGATGCCTTTTTTGAAAATGAAAAAATTCTCCCACAATTTTGATCTCTTAGTTTTAATTTGATGTTTTGGCAACAAAAGTATTTGGTGCCTGAATTCTGAGACTATAAATTGATGTGAAAATATAGCTGAATAAGGTAGGGTTTAAAAAAAATACATGCTGTAGTATTTTTTTAATCAAGAATTTTGCATAAAATACATGTGACCAAGGACTTGTCCCAAGAAACAGACTAAAAAATACTTAGAAGGAAGCATTTTTCCTTTTTGCTTGACTGCTTTTAGCTTTTGTATTCCTGGAAGAATGATTTTCTTTTAAGCATGTTTTCTTAATAGGGTCTTAGGTCTCGAGCTAGAAGGGGCCTCAGAGGCTGTCTAGTACAACTTCCATATTTTACAGAAGAAGAAGGTGAGATGTAGGAAAGTTGTAAGTTACTGGTCCAAGTCACACGTGTACTAGGTGTCAGGCAAGATTTGAATCCAGCTCCTCTGACTCAAAGGCCTTTCCACTGTGCCCTGCTCCCTCCCCATAAAGGACTCATCATAAAATCATTTGAGATGATCATTAAGCATTATTCTCTCTCTTTGTCCAAAGTAATATTCTTGGAAAATAGTGAATCGCAAATTCACAAAGTTAATGTGTTTGTTTTTTTACAGGAGAGTATGTTTGAAATGAAAACAATGACTTCACCATACTTAGAAAGCGTTGTTAATGCTTAAATTTTATTCTGACACAGCTTTCTTTGCAAAAGCAAATGGAATTAGGTGTATTTTGAGACTTAATTTTAAAATACTGTCACATAAGAGTTTAAAAAGTCATACCTAGTGTTATTGGAGCATTATGTGTAGCGTTCCGGAATTGAAGCATTATTTTTTTTTTGTTAGTTTTTCAGTTAACAAGCATTCATTTTCTTTCATCTCCACCACCAGCCTTGAATTGAAGAGAAAAAAAAAAAACCCTTGTAACAAGCATAGTCAAGCAAAACAAATTCCCATATTGTCCATCTTTAAAATACATATTTCATTCTACACCTGAGGCCATCACATCTCCGTCAGGAGGTGGTCTGCAGAGTTCATCACTGGTCTTTCGGCATCATGAGTGATGCTCACATTGAGCAGAGTTCCTAAGCCTTTCAAAATTTGTTTGTACAATGTTGTTATAGAGTACTCAGGACCAGTTCATACAGGTCTTCCCAGGCATCTCCCACTGTTGTATTCGGCAGAAAAAATTGGCCCTTAGTTGGTGGGTGCCCCTTACCCGTTGGTAGGCTTAGATGGAAGAAGCAATAGCTTAAGAATGAGACATTTGCTAGTTTGCTATTAGTCATTCATGATGTTTGTCACATCATTGCTGAAATAACAAAACCTTTGCATGAGTCAGGTCCTGCTTCTCCAGCCCTTATGAGTTTTTGCTTGAACTTTTCCAGGCCTCTGGTCTCCAAACCTTAACAGGCAGCTTGGGGGATAGCTGTCTTCCTGGGTCTCTTTTACATAGGACTTTCCAGATTGGATTTCTGTTATTGACTTTGTACTTTCCCCCCTCCTGTTATAGCCTTTATGCTCATGAAGGAGTGGGGCAAAATAAGACTCACCTATAGAGTTTAACACCTTGTGCCAAAAAAAAAAAACAAACCTATTCTGGAATTGGCTATTTGCTACCATATAAAGTATAATACATACTCAAAAAACCCCAAGCCAAACAACAAAGAAAAGCAGCCTCCAGCCATTTGGGTGCTAATGCATACATAGTAAACCTCAGAGTGTGTAATCCAAATGAGCTCTATATGTTTTTCAGTAGCAGTAAGAATGCCTTTTAGGTAAATCTAAGCTATTTGAAAAAATATTTAATGTCACTGTTTTTTTCTTTATGTAGGATATTGTGCCTGTAGATGCTTCTTACGAAGTGAAGGAGCTGTATGTTCCAGAAAACAAGCTTCAGCTGACAAAAACAGATGCAGAAACTTTACCAGCACTGAAAATAAATAAGGTAGGGGTCAGAGGGCATTACCTGCTGTGGCTGTCCCTACTAGTGAAATACAAGAAGTTCACAGGAGTGAGGTATCCAGAGTTACTAGAACTAATATATTTTAACTAAATCGTAGTGATAACTGACATTGATATAGTGTGTTAAGATTTGCCATTTAATAAAATAGTAATCCTAGCTAACCTTGATGTACTGTGTTAAGATGGCAAAGCATTTACACTTGTTATTTGATCTGTGTAAAAGCCCTTTTTACAAGTGGTCACTGAGGTGTGAAGAGATTGATTTATCCAGGATCATCTAGCTAGTTATAAGCGACTGGGGCAGGATTTGAACCCAGGACTTCCTAACCTTCAACTCCAGCATTCTCTCAATTATCCCATGACAGCCATCCCGAAAAGTATGTTTAAAAAACCATGTGTACACATGTATGCAGATTCATACATCCCTTAGCTTCCCTTTCCCTTCAAATTAAAAAAAAAAAAAAAGATTTTCATTAATCCATTATTTCTGACCTTAATAACAGGCATGTTCCTCATTGAATCCTATTATTTACTGCTACTTCCTAATAGATGCACGTGCCTTGGTGATGGCCATTGTAACTTCTTGTTTTGATGTAGACTCTTTTACTGAAATGGCTCTGCCATACCGTGATGAAGATTGGTAACCTATAGATAACTGTCTAGCCTGTGCATCTCTTGCCCGTGTCCTCTCATTAATTTGCTTCAGTAGGTCCATCTAGCATGTCTGAGAACCTTACATGACTTCTTTTGAAATCTTGAGGCTACCACTGGCGCACATAGGAATGGCCATTAGCCTTCTCTAGCTCATGCCACACGTGACCAGCCCGTCCTCTTCTCTTGAACCTGCGTTTTCTGAGTGACCTCCTTTTCTCTGGTTCTCCTTCATAGCTCCTTGTTCGTTATGTGATAGCTTGCTTACCCTCGTTGTGTGTCTCTTCATTGACCTCTCTGTGTGAGACTCGTTTTTAATTCTTCGGAGTTTAGGGTTGCATGAATAGAGGCGGCTACGGTGCTAGACTTGGAGTTAGGAAGACCTGAGGTCCAGGCATGCCTCAGACACTTAGTTGTTGTGAGATACTGGTCAGGTCATTTAACCTCTCGGTTTCTTCTTCTGTAAATGGGGAATAATATTAGCACTGACTTTACACTACTGTTGTGAGACGCAAATGAGATACCATTGCAACCTTAAAGCACCATTTCAATGCTAGCTTTTGTGAGCTAAGCATTGATTCTCCTCTTTCTGTAGGCAGGACCTCACTACATACTGTAATAAACACTTGGGACACACTTGTGCCAGAAATGGCACCCACTATTTTCTCTCTTCTATTTCTTCACCTTCTCTTTACTTTTCTTAGCTCTTCTTCAGGATTCTTTCTACTATAACATTCTTCTCTTCCTCTTCCTCTTTTTTTTAACATTGCAAAGTACAGATATTATTTCATTTGATCCCGGAACAACCCAACAACCCTTTGAGATAAATGCTATTATATCCCCTGTTTTACAGTTGAGGAAACTAAGGCAGACAGGTGAAGTGACTTGCCCAGGATCACATGGCTAGTATGCACCCGAGGCTCGATTTGAACTCAGGTCTTCCTGACTCCCAGGTCTAGCACTCTGCTCTATACTGCCTACTATCCTATTATACCAGACTTCTCAAAGAAGCCTGCTCTGTCATCTGTGGATAATTTAGCCAATTATAACTCAGTAGCTCATTAGTCTCTAATTGTTAGATTATGGAAAATTTTATATTCTTCCTTGAAAAGTTGGTCTCTACTTATTTCAAAATAAAGTTTTTAAAGTCCATTGGTTTCTCAAAACTGTGCTTAGTGCAGTGTCTGGCACATAGAAGGTTCTTAATAAATGTTGACGGATGGATGGATGGATTAATGGAAGGATGGGTGGAAGGGAGGATGGAAGGATGGGTGGGTGGATGGATGGATGGATGTGATGCTCTTTTGTAACATGATATTTGGTTGCTTTTGGCAAATGAGGGATATGTGTGACTTTGTTTTTCTTTGTCATCTCTTAGTTGGACATGCAGTGGGTGCAAGTTTTGGCAGAAGGCTGGGCGACGCCGCTAAATGGATTTATGAGAGAGAGGGAATACCTGCAGTGCCTTCATTTTGATTGTCTGCTGGATGGTGAGACGTTTTATTTTTTTTTTAAATTTTTTTTTATTTACTCATTTATTTTTAATTTACAAGATTCAGTTCCACAATCACTTGAGTTTCAGATTTTCTCCCCTCCCTTACCCCCTCCCCCCATGGTGGCGTGCAATCATGTATAGGATCTGCAAATACTTTCACATTG
>CM053592.1:33386374-33416205 GCA_028646515.1 Pseudochirops corinnae | reverse complement strand
TTGTTTATTTACTTTTAATTTACAAGATTCAGTTCCACAATCACTTGAGTTTCAGATTTTCTCCCCTCCCTTCCCCCTTCCCCATGGTGGCGTGCAATCGTGTATAGGATCTGCAAATACTTTCACATTGTACAATAGTTTGGTTATACAGAAGGGCTGTAACCAATGAGTGATCACTGGGAAAAGAAAAAAAAAAAGCAAAACCAGACATGAAAGAGAATGATAGTGTGTTTTGCTTCAGTCTCCATTTAAACTCTAGTCTTGTTAGATCTTTCTCTGAGTTTAGGTATTTCCTTCCATCCTGAGGCTTGTAGAGCTGTCTTTAGCTGTGCATTGTTGAGGAGAGTCCAGTTTATCGAGGTTGGTCATCATATGTACGATGCGTCTGTGATTGTTATACAGACTTTTTAAAATTAATTCTTTCTCTGGATGCAGATGGTGTCTTTCTCCATATGTCCTTTATAGTTAATTTGGGTATTTATAATAGTCAGAATAGCTTATTCACTCAAAGTTGTTCTTAAAACAGTATTGCTTTTTGTGTATACAGTGGTCACCTTGTTCTGCTCATTTTGCTCTTCATTATTTCATACAAATCTTTACATGTTTTTCTAAGATCATAGAGTTCATCATTAATGAGAATATTAATTAATATTAATGAAATTTAAAAATTATGTTGCATTCGAGAACTGCCATGGAATCCAATCCCAGCCGTAACAGCTAACGCTCAAATAGTGCTTTTAAGCTTACAGAGTGCTTTGCAAATACTCTCTCATTTGATCCTCACCACAGCCCTGGCAGGTAAGTGCTGTTGTTACCTTCATTTTATAGCTGAGGAAACTGAGGCAAGCCGTGGTGAAATGACATGGCCAGGGGCACCTAGCTAGTAAGCGTTTGAGGCTTGATGTGAACTCAGGTCTTCCAGACTGCGGGCCCTTCACTTCACTTCACTTCCTCCTGCATGCTACCCAGCTGCCCCTGGTTGAGTATTGTAATTGCATAATAATTGGAAATGACTGGTGTTTAATTGAAAATGCCATTCACATCACTAAACTACAAGTGGATAAGAGTCAGTTACCAAATAAGATTAGGATGCACATTTCAGTTGCCTCATTAAAATAAAGGATTTAAAAAGATGGAATTGAAACGTTTCTTGAATCCTTCCTTCTCTGGAAATTGAATCCTGCTTTACTAGCTTAAGGCTTTCTCCTGTTTCCTTTTCGGAAGCTTTGTCTGCCGAGATGGCACCATCCCACTGTCCGCTTTGGCTTGTCTACAGTCTGCTGCAAATTTGGATAGAAAATTTAATTGTTTGTTTCCTGGCTTCCCAGGAACACCCTATTTTCCTACTCCTGTCACAGTGGGTTAAGCAGTCTTTGTAATTGTTCCTCAGGGCAGTGAAGCCATTGCTAGTGGTTGGGGGGGGGGGGGGGGTACAGAGGACACGTTCCATTTCGTACACTGGATACACATCACTTTTTAATTGTTCATCTTCTGAGAACAACACATCATTGTATCCAGGACTGACTAATAAACCTAAATTATGTTAGACGTAGTTCTTATTTCTCTGTTTGTTCTGACTTTACCAGATTCTCGTTAGCAAGCATCAAAGCAGTGTTGTACTCTTTTCTGCAATAAAAATCTTGTTGGTTTTGGCTAGATTTCTGCGGGTGTGTGTTTGCTGCTCCTTGCCATAGGTATTTGTGTTTGAAAATGATCATTCTGGTTGGTCAGTCCTTCTCCTGCGATGCTTAGCTGTTTGTTGTGAATATTCTTCTCTTAGAAGGTGTCCTGTCACGCACATGGCGGCTTACAGTGACATTAACCTCTCCAAGTCGGACTTTTCCTGGCTGTTCTCCAACTCTGGCAATTAAGAAAGCTGGGTTGTTTCAGCTGCTCAGAAACTGCTTTATAATCGTCTCCCCTGTTGGCCATTATTGACGAGGGACCCTGTCCTTCATGACATTTATATGTTGTGTTATAGACCAGCATGCTTCTTGGCATTTTAGGCATTTGTGTGTCATGGATTTTGTTTGAGAAGGAAAGAACAGTTTAGGTGTGATAGATGTGAATGTTAAATGTGATACGATTTTCAAAGAAGCCCAAGTAATGGCCCAGAGTTTGCCAAAATTAAGTCACATCTTTGCTTCGTTGGCAGATGTTTGCCTACGGACGCAGAGTTCTCTCACTAATGCAGTGCTATGGAACACACTTTTCAGATGTAAAGATCTGTTTCTCGTCATGTTTTGGGGTGATGATCGTAGCTGGAGCTTACCCTGTTTTCAGAAAACCCTGTACTTGGGCCATTTCTGTGGAATATGAGAGAAGACAAGGAGGATTTGTTCACTTTACACTTATTTTTTCTTTTAGGGGATCAAACACTGGGCATTTTTTTTCATGTATTTTGAGGCTGTTTTCTTTTGAAAAGTATTATTGTAAGCAGGATAGCTATTTTTTAAGTCTTAAATTTATAATGACCTGTGCTTTGATTTTCAGGATGATGGCTTTTAAATTTGGTCATTTATTTTATTATCCGTATTTGATTCAGGAGTCAAATGTTGTGATTGTTTTCCACATGATTGAGTAAGGTAGAAAATATGAGGAAGCAGCAAATGATTTTGTTAAAGGAGAAAGTGGGGAATTGCTCCAGATTTTTGTGTATGTTACTGTTTAGTGAAGTAGAAAGTTCGTTGGATTGGAAGTCAAGAAGTCTGGGTTCTATTCCTGTTTTGTTGCTGACTTTCTATGAGCAAATCCCTTTTAATTCTCTGTGACTTGATTTTCTCTTCCGTAAATAATTTAAACTATGTGATTTTTTTTTTTTTTTTTTGGTTTTGCAGGGGACAAGGCAGGGCAGTTGGGGTTAAGTGACTTGCCCAAGGTCACACGGCTAATGAGTGTGTCAAATGTCTGAAGCTGGATTTGAACTCAGGTCCTCCCGACACCAGGGCCGGTGTTCTGTTCACTGTGCCACCTAGCCACCCCCAAACTATATGATTTTCAAGTCCCCTTCTAGCTCTAAAATTCTCTTGGTCCATCTGTTTATCTCGCAAATATTTCTTGAGCATTTATTGTGCATTCTATGCACAGAACTTTGTGAGGTGTGATAGGGGATACAAAGATGTACCCTGTGAGGCAGCTCCATGGTATAGTAGAGTGCTGGCCCTGAAGTCAGGATGACCTGAGTTCAAATCTGGCCTCAGACACTTGCTAACTAGGTGACCCTGAGCAAGTTACTTTACCATACCCACTGTGCCACTGGCACATAATAGGTGCTAAATAAATTCTTATTTCTTTCACCTTCCCTATAACTTTCTGTTTTGATTTGACACCACTGCTGTAGAGGAGGCGGGAGGGGGTGGCATCAGCACAGCTGGAGTGGTTAGCCTTAAGGACAATGGACATCTCCGTCCCTGAGGAAAGAAGGGAGAGATGGGTAAGGAAAGATACAGAGAATTCTCAAGATAGAGGATGAAAGTTGACACAGCACCACCTGCATGACTTGGAGCTCTTACCTGATCTGAGAGATAACGAGACCTGGGCAGAACTTGGGTCCCTCGGGGGGCCTTGGGGCCATGGGAGAAGGATTCCCCCAAGGATTGCCCTGGATAAGTCAGGCTTGTTCAAGGAATTTGGAAAGGTCGGTTTTAAGAAGAGGAGGATCACTAAACAGCAGCAAGAACCTAGTTGATGCTAAAAGCACTGATCTCCCTGTGAAGCGTCCCATCCCTTTCCTGGCTGTCCAGGAATGGGCTAAGGAAAGAAGGCAGTTTAGGGGAGGGTCACCCGGAGCTGAGAGTTACCATCTGTTGCCTAATATTTCTTGATGAGATCATCTTCCACATACATATATATTCTACATATATCTGTAGAATCAAAGGAGTTGAGTCCTGGAAGGGGGCACCTAGCACTCAGCTGCCCTGCTGCCCTGTGCATGTCATGGGGAAAGTGGTCATACCACTCACATTAAGGGTCCTTCTGTTGCTTCTTCATGCTCCAGGGACGTCCCTTAAGTGCACAGCTGATGAGGGAGGCAAGCATTTACAGGCCACTCTAAGAGTTAAGTTCTTTGTTCTGTTGAGCCCAAATCTGCCTCTCTTTAACTCCTCCCTGTTGTTCCTAGTTTAATAATAATAAAAATGATAATATTCATATTATTTATCTAGTGCTTTGAGGTTTGCAGATTGCTTTGCTTTACGTGTGTTAGCTCGTTTGGTCTTCACAGCAGCTGCCGTGAAGCAGGTGCTGTACTTATCACTGTTTTACTGGTGGGGGGACTAAGATTGGAAGAGATGGAGTGATCTGCCCAGGGTCACAGCTAGCGAGGGTCTGAAGTGGTGTTTCAGTGCAGATCTTCGCCACTCTTATGTATTACCTCACTGACCTCTAGGACCGCGTGGCAAATGTTAGCTCTCTTCTTAAAATTCTTTAACTGTTTGAATATTTGTGATTACAGCCGTCCCTGAGTTACCTTCACTTCTCTGGGATGGATGGCTTCAATTCATTCCTTTTCTGAGATTTTCTACTCACTTTCTCAATTTTGTTCCTAAGAGCGCATTTGTTTAATTAATTTAAATCATTTTTTCTTTTACAAAAAATTTATTTTTTTTTTAGTTTTCGTCATTCACTTGTATAAGATTTTGAGTTCTAAGTTTTCTGCTCCTCCCCTTCCCCAAGATGGTATGCACTCTGATATAGGCTATATCTGTACAATCATATTCAGTGTATTTCCACATTAGTCCCGTTTTAAAGAAGAATCAGAACCAAAACCAATTTAAATTGTAAATTAATATAAGCACTTTGTTTAAGGGTTGTTTCATCGTATTCCTTTCTTCAGCCCCTCGCGCAGTGCGGGGTTCATGAATACTCTGTTTGATTAAAAAAGTTATCGCATCTTAAAATCGCTAAGGAAACATTTATATTATACATCTTAAAGTGTTCAGGTTTAATGTGAATGGAAACCTTTATGTCAGCTTTTCATACCTTGTAAGAGGCAGCCAGGTGGCCCAGTAGGACCTGTGGGTCTGGAGTCAGGGGAGACCGGAGCTCGAACCTGGCCTTAGATACTTATTTCTGTGTGACCCTGGGCAAGTCATTTCACCTTCGCTTTAGTTTCTTCCACTATAAAATGGAGGTAATAACAGCACTTATCTGGAAGAATTGTTATGAGGATCAAGTGAGATAGTATCTGTAAAGTGTTTAGCACAATGTCCCTCACATGAAAGGCGCTTGTGTAAAAGCTTATTCCCTCCCTGCCCCACCAGACAATATTTGTTTGTTGGACTTTGTATTTCTTTTTTTTTAAATTTATTTATTTACTTTTAGTTTATAACATTCACTTCCACAATCCCTTGAGTTTCAGATTTTCTCTTTCTCTCTTCACTTGTCCCCCCCATGGCAGCGTGCAATCCGATACAGGTTCTACAGATACCTTCACATTAAATGTTAGTCAAGTTGCAAGGAAGGATTGTAACCAATGGAGTGAACAGTGAGAAAGAAGGGACAAAACAAAAAAAGAGAGCAGGTAGTTTGCTTCAGTCTGCATTCAGAGTCTGTAGCTCTGTCCCTGGATATGGGTAGCCTTTCCATCATGAGTCTTTTGGAGTTGTCTTTTTACCTTGCATTGCTGAGAGGAGCCCAGTCTATCAGAGTTGGCCTGGACTTTGTATTTCTGCTTTCAAAGGGAATGCTTCCTTATTTTTTGTTTTCCAATTTTTTCCTTTTCCTTCCTGACAGATGGTGATGGAGCAAGGGGATTGGCTGGTTGGGGGTGACCTTCAAGTCCTGGACCGAATTTATTGGAATGATGGCCTTGACCAGTACCGCCTCACCCCTGCTGAGCTGAAACAGAAATTTAAAGAGATGAATGCTGGTGAGTCATTCACCTCCTTCTCTAACCTTGAGTCATTAGCATCTCACTGGTATGCATCATATTAACAGCTCATGATGGGACTAGTTAGAATTCTTGCTTGGGGGAGACAAAAGAAAACAAAACAAAACTGCACCGGGACTCTCTTAAGAGCCTCTGGAGTAAAATGTAACCTCTCTTCTTTGGCACTCAACCATCCTGTCATTATCTGACTCTCCTCACTTTTCCAGGCTTTTTATACATTACTCTCTTTGACACCCTCTGCTTTTGGGCCAGGCTACCTCTCCTGCTGATCCCTTCTGCTTTTGCACAGGCTGGACCCCCCATCCTTCCCCCATGCCTGGAAGATCCTCTCAGTTTCACTCTCTCTCACTTCCTTCAAGGCTCATCTCCAGTTGTTTAGAACAGCTTCTGTGCTGGAAATGGCTTTTCTGGCCTCATCATTGCTACTGGACAAGAGCTGCTTTAGGATCACCTTTAAAAGCTACTTGAATATTAACAGTAGTTCCAGATTTGCAGAAATGGTCATTGAGCTTTGTTAATATTGTTGCAGTCCTGGGAAATTTTCCTGACTTCTAATTTGGTGTTTGTATATTGGTTCTGTGTGAGATGAAAGAGTTCAGAGTCTGAATCTGAGGTCAGAAAAGGTCTTTATTCTTTCTCATGAGAAAGGACTCTGCCCCTGTCACTCACATGGCATCTGCCAGGGAGAGAGCCACAGGTAGAAGCCAGCCCATGCTTATATAGCCCTCTAATGCAGAAATCCAACCCCCAACTGGCCTTCACTGCCAGTTGGTAGGGAGGGTGGCCCACCACCCAAGTGCAGGAGTCTGTCTCTGAGACAAAGGACGCAGAGACACGTGGGTGTCCAGTGCAAGGCCCAGGAAGCAGTCTTTTCCTTATTTGGCATATGTTGTGCTGAGGTGGCCCTGGGGAGGGTCTCCATTGCCCTAAGTCCCAGATTCCTGGAAGGTCAGGTGACCTCTAAACTTAGGCCTAGTGGATGCTGAAGCCATTCTAGATTTGATTTTTCAGAATGGGGAGACTTCACTGCAAGTTATCCCTCCCACTTCTCTCTGGGGAGTCCTTGTCTGCTTGGATTGTTATTCCCTTGCTTTCCAGATTCTGGTACCCTCCATTTTAGAAATTATTTTGTATATCTCTTTTTTTATATTTGTACATTTGATTTTCTTCTGACAAAGTGTCAACTCCTTGAAATCAGAGACTGCTTTATTTTCTTTCTGTATTCTCATTGTGCAGCACAGTATTTGAGACGTGAAACAAAGGCACTTAATAAATTCTTATTAGTTTTTTTTCTCTGACATCTAAAAATGACAGTTTAAATAAGAATGGAGGGAAAGATAACTAGAGGAAAGGAATTTATACTGGGAAGAAAGGCAGGGCACAATAGAGGCATTTCATATCTTCATATTTTTTTTTGGAATATAATTTGCTGTACTGTGTGTGAAAGAAATATTCTGAAAGCTGGTCAGCAAGTTGTACATTACAAAACTTGTATGTGAAAAGTAACAGTTTTAAGGCAGAATGAAAATTTTTATTTTTAATAGTCTGTACAAAGTAGGCAGTTGTGGATAGAGCACTGGACCTATGACCTGAGTTCTAATCCCACCTCGAACATATACTGACTATGTGACCCTGGGCAAGTCCTTTATCCTGTTTGCCTCAGTTCCGTCATCTGTAAAATGAGCTGGAGAAGGAAATGGCAAACCACTCCAGTATCTGTGCCAAGAAAACCCCAAATGGGGTTACCCAGAATTGGACAGAACTGAAAAATGATGGAACAGCAACTTAGCACAGTGCCTGGCACGTAGCAAGCACTTAACTATGATTGAGGGTCTTCTTGCTGATGTGTCAGGTAGTAAAAGCTTAAATTGAGTTCATAGGAATTAAAGCTGAAGGGACTTTAGTATCACTGAGCCCAAGCTTCTCATTTTACAGAGGAGGAAACAAAAGCCTAGAGGAATTAAATGCCCCGTCTGATGTCATAGACATCTGTCTGATGACAGATCCGAGTAGAGCTAGATTTTAGCTTCTCTTCTTTACCTGAGTGCTCTACTTAGAAACTTAGTGACTTTGTTACTTGTTGACATTTCTTTTCTTTTTTTTTTCCCAGGGCCATATTCTCTTTAATTTCGTACAGAATCCAGGGAAAAGTCTTAAAGAGATGACACAGCTTCTCTTTGGTGGAAATCCTTTTCTCTTCTTTTATGGTCCTTACAAAGCTCCCCTAGGATATGGTTTAAATTTCACCTTGGATTCTCATAGAGTCCCAAAGCTGATTTTTCCATAATGTGCCGATGGCTTCTTTTTTTTTTTTTTTTAAATTTTATTATAGTTTGCATCATTCATTTCCACAAGATTTTGAGTTACATATTTTCTCCCCCTCTTTCCCCCACCCACCACCCCAAAACAGCCATCCCAGTGTGTGACATTTATTTTCTAACAAGCAGAAAATAGTTTGCTGGAGGCCGTGTTGAAGTTCTTATTCGTTAAAAAAAAAATCACCTAAAATCCTGGTGCCCCCCCCCATCTTGACTCTCCCAGAAAGCCATCCTATATGACAAATATTTTTTTAAGGGAAAAAAAGAAAGAAAAAAAGAATCAGTAAACCCAGTCACTACATTGAGAAAATCTGGAAATATATGCCATCCTTCAACACTGATGAACCTTTTATCTCTGAAAAGGATTAGAGGGCTTGACCTAAATTTTGAAACAAAAGCAAATGGTTTGAAATTTGTATTTGAATTCATGCTAGAATTGTGTGTGATAATTGTTAGCAGCAGCCTTAAACTTTTGTTGTTTATACACACACGTACATGTGCACATATCTACATATTATAGATGCAATATATATTATATATATATATATATATATATACACATTACAAGAAAGGTAACTTAGAATCAAGCATCATTTTCACAGGAGAGGCGCAGTACTCTTTGTTTAAAGGAGTTAAGACCTAACGTCATTAGCCGGACATCAGAGGACACAGAGCCCCAGAGTGTTGTTTTATTTGTTTTGATGTTTCAGACCCTCTTTGTTCTTAGACACATAAATAGCAGACCCAAGGGCTGTGTTCCGGCATGGCTATGACGGCTTGTTTGTTTGCTCTGCTGGTAGGGCAGCAACAGGCCCCTCCAGAAATCCAAGCATGTGCTGAGGAAGGGAGCAGAGCAGTGGGCGGCTTCTAGCTAAGGTCTCCTCCTCTTTATCCTACAAGTGATTCGTTGTCTTTGCCGTGATCGGTACAACACTGTTTTCAGACTGTTAAATCGCTTTCTGATTTCATCCCTCTTGATGGCTCATGGAATGTTCTGCCTCTGGGCAGATTAAGAGGTCTTTTTTTAATGTCCCAATTAGGGAATGTGAGAAGTGGTCTATTTGAAGGGGACTGGATAATTGAATCAATGCAATGGTAGACCACTATGTTGGAACAAGGAAGACAAGGTTCAAATGTCAATTCACGGTTAGTGTACATTAAACACCTTATGATTAGCACAGGGCCTGGTCCATATTAAAAGCTTAGTAGGTGTGTATTGACTGACTGATTAAAAGGTTGAAAAATAATCATTCACAGGGCTCCTCCCATCAAGAAGCTCATCTAATAGGGAAGCCTGGGGAGGATTCTTGAAAGAAATGAATTGCAAGGAGTGTTTTAAATGAAAGGAGCTTGTATTTATAGAGTGTTGCAAGATTTATAAAGCACTTTGCTAGCAGCTGTTCCATGAGATAGAGACAAGCATTATTTATCTCTCCACTGTATGGATGAGAAAACAAATTTAGAGAGTTTAGGTGATTGGGCCAAAGTCACACAATTACTGAGTGTCTCAGCCAGGTTTCAGATCCAAGTTTCTCTTGCATTCCAAACCAGAACTCTTTCCAGTGCCCTATGGTACTCCCTTCCGTTCTGTTCTTTACAGTCAGGGTTCTTAACCTGGGATCCGTGAACTTGGAGTGGTTTTTTTGTTGTAATTTTTTCTCATTGTAACACTGTGCATTTTATTTTATGCACTTAAAAGCATGATTTTTGAGAAGAAAAGGGTCCATAGGAACAGCTTAAGCATCCCTGCTTAGTGGAAGGAATAGCTCTAGACATTGGATGAGTATTCCAAATAGTGGGAACAGATCTTGTATGTGAAGATTCAACTTTGTGAGAGACATAGCTTTCACTGTGTATATTATGCTATATAGTCTATATTTCCTTTTATGCATTATGTGATATACATATATGTTTTCATATATGTATACATATACAGATATGCTGGCTGGGGAGGAGGCTTAAAGCACAGAAACATTAAGATGCAGAAATTCATTTGTCAAGTGTGTACTATGTGAGAAGCCCTGATATTTGTTCTGGATTCAGAATGATTAAGATGGAAGGAATGGAAAGAGAAAAACGGGCCGGGGAAATGTTGATGAAGAATGTGGAAAATTTAATGATGCCTTGGGTCAGGAATCAGCAGCCTATGATGATGTGTCTCAGAACTGTGCCACGGTTCGTTGCTCTCATCACACTCCATTGCCCATGCTTGGTAGGAAAGCATGTTTTGGGCCACTTCACTGAAAGAGCTGGTGACAAGTACTTGCCTGTTTCTCTTTGTTCCCTGCCTAAAGAAAGCATCCCAAGTCAGTTCTCTCTGTCTCTGTCTCTTTCTGTCTGTCTGTCTGTCTCTCTCTCTCTCTCTCACACACACACACATACACCACACACACACATCCAGTAACCAGCCACAAGAGGGATCATAGGCATGGCACCATAACTTCTCAAAGGTTTCAGATTTCCTGGATTAGGTGCTAAAGTAGAAGGGTTCTAAGGAAAACGCAGTGGAGATAAGCCCTGGGAGAGCAGGGGAAGACCGATATTAGAGACGATGAGAAGGGAATTGGAAGAGTTGAGCATTTAGAGGGAACGTTAAGGGGTATAGTTTTAAACTGGTTTATTTTTAGGTTTTGGGCTAAATAAATGCACATTTTATAGGCAGCAATAAACACAAAGCTTGGAGAGGTGAGAGGTCAGGATGTGGACTATGGATGTGGAAATCATCTGTGTGACTTCTGTGGTGGTGTGCTCTTGTGGCTTCCCTTCTTTCTCTCCGACTGTTCCTTCTGTTTCTCTTGCTGGCTTACACACTTGAGTGGGTCCCCGAGTTCTGTCTTTGACTATCTGCTCTGCATAGGCATCTACTCAGGGGCTTTAGTTAGTACCTGTATGTGCATAATTACCACTTTTGTGTCTTCACCTGTGACCTCTGACCATTATCTCCATTTTCCCCTTGGATACCTCTCCCAAGGTGTTCACCAGCCCTTCAAACTCACCATCCCTCCTCCCTGCACATTGCGCTAGCTCATGAATTCTTCCTGTGTGCAGCCTCTGTTCCCCAGCGTGTCTCTCTGAATTTTCTACTCTTTTTCCATAGAATCAAGTCCCTTGTGCTTCAAATCAAGATTTTAAATTACCTTTAATGCTTCCTTTATTTGAGATATTCTGTTGTCCAGTCTTGTTGAGTCTGCACCTCACATGCACACGATGGAATTCTTTCTAGGACATTCCCCCAAAGTGGTCATCTTTTGCTTAAAGATCTCTGTTGTGGTGCTTTTTGGGCAGTGGCTAAACAAATCATGCTACATAAAGGTAATGGTGAGCTTCTAGAGAGTAAGGGCTGGTGGTTTTTTTTGTTTTTTTTAGTTTTTGCTTTTCTTTGGCTCCCCAGTGCTTACCATAATGCCTGGCATATATAGTAAGTACTATTTAAATGTTATTATTATTAAGTAAAACCAGTTTATTCCTCTTCCTCACGAGAGCTCATCAGTACTTAAAGAAAGAAATCGATTTCCCTACCTTCTCGTTTCCAGGCTAGATATTCTCCATTTCCATTAACCAGTTTTTTCTGTGGCATCAACTCCTTTGAGCCTGATTTTTCCATAAATATACTGCAGCTTCTCAGTTTCCTTCCTAAAACATGGCATTCCGAGCTGAACTCCGTACTCTGGACTCACCAGAGCAGAGTACCATTGTAGCTTCATCGTTGGGCACCATGTATGTCTCTCTTAATAGTGATAATATTGCATTAGCTTTTTGGGTTGCCATTGCCACCATTCACTTATATTGAGCTTGAAGTTCACTGCTATTCCTCAATCTTTTTTCATAAGAATTCCTGTCTAACCAACCATACCTTCCCCATCTCACAATTATGAAATTGATTTTTTTTGAAACCTCATTTAAGATCACAGTTATCTTTGTTAAATTTCATTTTTGTTTCCACTGCTCAGGATTTTTAGAACTTGAATCTTTCATTCACTTATGTTAGATATCCCTCCAGTGCCATCTGCATATTTGATAAAGAGACCATTGAGAAAAATGATGATTTGCACAGGGCCATGGATAGAGTCCAGGGCACTGAATGAGGAATCGCCCTCCAAAATGACAGTGAGCTGCTAATAACTACTCTTTGTGCTCAGTTATTCACTTGATATCTTAATATTGTCTGCCTAGTCTGGCATGACTCCTCCATCAAGCCATGTTGGCTCTAGTGATAACTTTTCCTTTCAAGACATTCACAGAATTCCCCCTTTAATTATACATTCTAGAATTTTACTAGGGGAGAGGTAAAACCTTTTACTCAAGATGGCTAAAATTCTATGTTTCCTGGTTCTGACCTAGGCTGTGTGCCCCTGATGATGTTAAGTGGTTGGTTGGTTGTTTTCAGTTCTGTGGCACCTTGTTTCTTAATTCTGACCTTTCGGCGTCATGTGTATTAGTACACTAAGTTGTGGTTCTGCTGGTCCTGTCTCTTGATTTACCTTCAGCTTCACAGCCTTGTCCTTTCCACCCAGGGTCCAGTCCACTGAAAATGCTCATGCCAAGATTGGTGGTTCTAATCCCACTCCTGCTGCTGACTGAGCTTTGTATGATTTCAAGCACTTTCCTTGAAACAGCCTGGGAGTGGAGGAGGGATGATGGCACAGTCATTTCCCTCAATTTACAGTGACAGAAGAAGCTATAGCTTACAGGGATGGAGTAGCTTTGCTCATAGACACATAACAGGCATGACAAACGGCACCGAGCTGATGTTGAGGGTAGAGTGCTGGGCTGAGAGTCAGGAACACCCGAGTTCGGTCCTGTCTCACATACTTACTAGCTTTATGACCTTGGGCAAATCACCTTACCACTGTCTGCCTTTGCCTCCTCACCTAGTAAAAGGAGGTAACAACAGCACCTACCTCGCAGGGTTGTTTTGAGGATCAAATGAGATAATATAACATTTATAAAGCTCCTTGCAAACCTTAAAATGCCATATAAATGCTATATTAGAAGAAATTGTTGGACCCATGAAACCAGCACAGTAGTATTTCATTACATTCATGTACCACAATTGGCTTAGACATGATTCTTTTCTCACCCCATTTTCAGAGTGAAAATGTGACGAGAAGTGCAAATAAGACGATTAATTTATGTGGCATGTTTATTGTTGCCTTGCAGCAGTTGGGGTAATAGCTTTGGAGTGTAAGCTCGTGGGCTTTCTTCAGTTCCTGGAGCATCTGTCCCTCTGTGCTCCGCTCCCTGGGTATGGGAATGGAGGAAGTCGTACAAGTGCTATCTATGGAGGGCCGTCCCCAAACCGCAGAGACAAGACATTTTTTTCATCCCTCTGCTAAAGGCTGAGGGGGTGAGGAAGACTAGAAAGCTAATGAGTGAGTTGAAATGCCCTAGGGATTCTTGAGTACAGATGATATCGCAGCAAGCAGATATTTCTGTTTGAAAGACTTGGCAGTAGAGTCTTATGTATACTGCTAATATGGACTTTTTATGGATGCTCAATCTTACTTGTTTGCATTAACTATCTAATACAGAACTAGATCAGTCCTTTTTGGGAAGGAAGCCTAGGTAGATAAACCTATGGAATCATTTATATATACAATATATTCCGGTTTCTTTTATGTTTCCTGTTGGAAATGTGTGCCTGTAAATACTGTTACTAAATGGCTATATTTTAAAATCATCTTTGACCTGCTAGTAATTCAGGGATTTACTTATTGTTCTCTTGAGACATGTTACCAAAATAAATGCCCCATTCAAGGGTTAGGAGTCTGTTGCTTATTGACTGGGAAGGAGAAGGGCCATTTATCAGAACTGCAGAGCAAAAATGCCTCATATCCTGGCAAGTCAGGCCAGAGGTTAATGCTCTGGTGAACCTCAGGTGGCCTGGGAAAGGGTCTGGCTGAGCTTCAAGGTAAGAGCGGAGCAGCTACGGAGCCTGGCAGAGTTTGGAGGGTAGAAGTAAAGGGCTAGCGAGGCATCCTCAGGCTCAGGAAGGCTCAGGCTCAGGCCCCACACACTGACACGCACCAGTCAGATAAGATGATGTACACACGCCACTGCGTATGCTTTAAAGCCCTGCATAAATGTTAGCTGTTGTTATCTGGCTGCATGATCCTGGGTAAGTTGCTTAACGATGAGAATTAGTCTCGACAACTCTCTAAGACGCTTAAGTTAGAGCGAGTTTTCCTAGTGAAGACAAAAGGTCCAGGGCCCCTGCCCAAAACAAAAATTCTGCTGTTAGAATTGGGGATACCAACACAATGTAGTGATGTCTAATTTAATATACAAAGTCATAGCACTTGAAGTCCCTGCCATAAGCTCTATGACAGATTTCCTTTGGTTCATGTTGATGTCAGTTTGTATCCCCACCAATCACAATCGCAGTCACAGTGGTTAAGGCTACCTGGTTCCTTTGCTTACTTCTCTCTTTTTTTTTTTTTTTTGGTGGAGGTGGGAAGATAGGGCAATTGGGGTTAAGTGACTTACCCAAGGTCACACGGCTAGTTTTTTTTTTTTTTTTGGTGTGTTTGTTAAGTGCCTGAGGCTGGGTTTGAACTCGGGTCCTCCTGACTCCAGGGCCAGTGCTCTATTCACTGCGCCACCTAGCTGCCCCGCCTTTGCTTATGTCTCAAATAAAATTCTGCCATTTGCAATCTGGATCATAGGCTAGAAAGCCTATGCCACAGAAAGACATCACAGTGTGCATTTAAGGTTTCTTTTTGGTTTTGTTAGGTTAAAAAATGAAATATTTCCTTGGATTGACATCTTTGGTACTATCGATATAAATAAAAAGTCCCTGAGCTCCTACTTTGTGTGAATTTTAAATTATAACACACCTTTCAAATAAAGGCTGCTTTTGTTTGTAATTTGACAGATAACTACAGTGGAAAATAGACATGACTTCATAATAATGCTTGGGGAAACATCTAGAGCGAGCTGTTGTTATGGGCAGCCCACTGGCTGGTGCAGTGACTAGAGTTTTGGACTAGGAGTGTCCCAGTTCCGAGTTTAAAAAAATCCAGCCTCAGACACTTAGTGGCCAGAGACACTTCTTACATCAAGGATTCTAGTGTAAGCCAGGGGGGCACGAGTAAGAATCAAAGTAAGGCTGCTAGGGAGAAGCTTGGATTTAGGTCTGGAAGTGACCTTTGAGAGGATCATCAAGCTTCATTTTTTAACATGAGAAATAAAAGAATTGAAGATGCTAAGAGACATTAAGGAATTTGCCCAAGATCACACAGGGCTAGGATAGGAACCAGGAGGGGCTCTGATTCCACATCCAGTGTTCTTATTGGACCATGTACAACCGTGCTCAGAACCAGGAGGCAGAGAATTAGCCACCTGGAATTGCTAGAGATCTGCATTTTGAGCACAAGCCTAGGGTAGGTTATTACCAGAAGACACACTTAGATTAGACTGCAAAATTTGAAGCTGGTGTTAAGATTGAGTGTAAAACAAACCGTGCAAGCAGAATAAGTGGAAATAAACATGTGCAAGTCATTTGTTCAACTGACAATTCAAGTTCTGTGGTTCCTGTAAGGTCAGTGCAGTGGGTTCCTTGGATCAGTTCATCCTGGAGGGCAGGTATTAGGGTGGGCTAAGGTTTTAGACTGATTTAGAGAGTCACGGCCAAAGATGAAAACTAAGCATAAAGTTGGAAGGTGGTTAGATAAATCTTAATAATTATTCAGGTGGCCCCCTTGCTATGGAATATCCCATATACTATAAATGCCTGACCATTGACAATGTTTACATAATGAAAATACATTTTAATATAAATAAGTATAGTACATTATTACATAATATTATTCATAAAAATTTACTACATGTCTTTTTGACCCAAGACAAAGTCAATTCCCTTCCTCTCTCACCCCCCACCCTCCCAAGCTGATTTATGTTTATTATACTGGGTTTCTTAGCATGCATCATGTTTGGCTGTTCTTTAAGACATGCACTAAACCAAATCTAGATAGAATTAAGATATATTGTTTTTCCTTCAGGTTGTAATCCACGACTGAGCTGTATCTATTTTAATGCTGGAAATTATCTTCTCAGATGCTGTCTTTGCATTTCAATTACGCAACCCAGTGCACAATGGCCATGCTCTGCTAATGCAGGATACTCATAAACAGCTTTTGGAAAGGGGATACCGGCGCCCTGTTCTCCTCCTGCATCCTCTTGGTGGCTGGACAAAAGATGATGACGTTCCTTTGATGTGGCGGATGAAACAGCATGCTGCGGTGTTGGAAGAGGGAATCCTGAATCCTGAAAACACAGTGGTGGCCATCTTTCCATCCCCCATGATGTATGCTGGACCAACTGAGGTAGACTTGTTTTCGAGAATTTGGAATAAGCAGCCTAAAAGTTCGTCCTTGTAGCATCTTGTTTTCATCTATAAGCACACCTCCATTTATTCTTTAGGTCTGTATCTACTCGTCTCAGGACCACCAAAGGGGACAAGGCACACAAGCAGTAATGCCAGTTTCTTCCTTTCCTCCTCTCTTATTCGCAGGGTTCCTTGTGTCTGTTATTCCTTTGAAAAATCCGCTCCTTCAGAAGAGGAGTTGGGGAGACTGGCCTCTTGGCTCCTGGGCTATCAACAGCTCTTGTAGGTTGTTTGAGGATGAGAAGCTTTTGTCCCTGACAAGGAAAAAGAAGAAAGTTGGAGACAGGTTTTGGAGATTAAAAAAAAAAAAAAGGAAAAAGGCACTGTAGTGTCCCTGGTCCTCTATGGAGACTTGTTATTTTCTACTTTTGTGTTCATTGACCTTTCGAATAGGCCCAGCTCTTGAACCATGTGTGGGTTCTTTAGGTAAGAAGTATACAGGGACAGCTCTGTTAATTGGTCAGGAGGTTTTTGTGCCCCCGTGGACCCTCTTGGGGCTTCTTTTACCTTGTAGCTCTTTAAAAACAATCTCTTTATGGGCTGCTTTTACCTTGGGAGGGTCACCAAGTACCTGTTTAGCAAATTCATTATTTATCTTCAGCTAGCTGCCAGTGATTCACTGGACCTGAGTTGGAACCCCTCCCCAGAAAGTTGCATTTCTTGGCTTTTTTTCAGGCAGTTTTCAGGACTTTACTTTCTGTGCACAGGATTCTATTACAGGCTACATCTTCACAGTCACAGTTGACTGATAGATGCAGAACATAGACGTCCCTTGGTATTTATTGTAATCAGTGATTGGTATGGTGAGATGCAGATCTAGAGGCCTTCCTCCATCTAGGAATCTCTCCTGTATCGGCTAAGGTTTCCTTTTTCATTTGGAGGATAGGATGGTTAATATCAGATGAAGAATGAAGTGGGGAGATGGAGGATTGCCAAAAGTGGGTGGCAGTGTCGTGAGGAAATCTTGCATGAAATTGGACTGACAATCCATGGAGGAAAACCTAAGTGAATGAAAAATGCCTGTTGTCTATGCTCTGATGTAGTGAATGGTCAGACTGTGGAGGAAGTGCATCATTACATATATGTAGGACATACAGTGTGGATAGACAATGAATTGGTACCATAGAAGAGAAAGAATGAACCATTTGAGAAATTGCTTAGTGTTTTTTTTAACAGTCCTAAGCTGCTTCCAAGTGACCCCGGGTGCTTGTGAACCTTGAAACAGCACAGTTCTCTAAAGCAGTAATGTCAGACTGAAGTAGAAATGGGGGCCACTGAACCACACGTGAGGATCCTTGTGGGCTGCACATTGACTTAGTTTTAAAATGTAATGTTATCTATATTTTACTCTATTTTTATTTACTTTGTTATATCTTTCCCGGTTAACATTTGGGCAGCACTCAGGAGTGTTGCTGGCACAAATGCTTGACATCTCTGCTCTAAAGAATCAGATTTGGAAATGACCCAAAGGGAAATGGATGGTGGGTGAGAGTAATTTGCATCATACTTCTCTTTGTGACCTACCTGCCTATACCCCAGAAGTGGCAGAAATGACATTCTTCAAGTATAGGAATAGAAAAGGGGTTGTGCCAATTGTGTAGCAGAGCTAGGGAGAGCCGACAGACATTGGAACGATGCCTTGGTTCCTGCCCTGTAAAAAGGCTTAGAGGAAATCTGAGGGTCTGTGGGATAGGGCATGGTTGAGAATCTGTTGGGATGAGAAGGTGTGGATGATTTGCCGGCTGCAGTGGTGAATGGAGTATCCAGACTGATGAGATTGATGATCAGTTGAAGTAGAAAAATAATTAAAGTATTTGTTTTTTCATTATTATCCTTTAACTATGTTAACATCATCCAGTGTGTGTGTGTGTGTGTGTGTGTGTGTGTGTGTGTGTGTGTGTGTGTGTATGTGTGTGTGTGCGTGCGCGCACATGTGTGCATATTTATAAAGCTTGGGGATAAGGGAATCTTAAGCTCCTCCATAAAGAATAGAGGGGAAGGAGAAGGAGGTGTGACAATAACCCAAGGAAGAGGGATGCGAGTAGCAGTCTGTCCTACACATGTCTTCTCTTCTTTTTTCTCATTTCTCTTTTTTTACCTTCTTTATTCTACTTCTGTCTTCCTGACACCAAATAAAAAAGCCACACATCTCCTCCACTTATTTCTTATTTGTTGAAACTTCTCTCAAGTCGGTGTTGAGGTGATGAAAACAATTGACTCTTAAGGTTTCCAACCTTCCTGAGATGTGATTTCATCTTGAAAAAGGGTTTGTTCATCAGCCACATCAAGGTTGGTGCCGATTCAGGGATCTTCACAAAAAGTTATTTCTGGAGTCATCCTTGGAGTTTTAAGCCTTTCTGTAAATGTCTTTGAATAATAGTATTAATTCTGTCCCAAGCAATTCAGACTCCTTTAAGGGGTGAACTTGCCTAACCCTTGGGAAGTGACAGGCCAGAATAGGTGTCCCAGGCCGTTCTTGTTTTGTCTCTGTGTCTTCCTGGAGCTGTCTCAGGTATCCCACAAACCTTTCCCTAGGAGTAGCCCACTTGCAATTTTTTCCCCTTAATTTCTTCCCATTACAGAAAGGGAATTGAGAAGTAGTGTGAAACCAGAGGGATACATAGAGTACCTAGATACTAAGGAAAGCTTCATAGGATCATGCACTTGGAGCTGGGAGGGATCCTGGAGCCCATTCTTCTCATTACCCAAGGTGAGAAGCTGAGACCTGTGAGATTCCTAAGTGACTTTTACCAAGTACCTGGCAAATTAAATGCCAGCTCCTAGCCCGTCCGCTCCAGGGCTCTTTCTACTTTCCCTGTACCTATGGGAGAACAGAAGAAAAGAGAATGTTTTCTTTTAAAGGACACAGATTCTAGTGTCTGTTTTCAAAAGCTTCTCCTCATGTCTGAACTTAGGGGTTTAGATTTATGTAAAAAAAAAAAAAAAAAAGCCCAAACAAAAACCTGTTAAATCAGATTCCAATAGAATGACATATATTTTTTCTTTTTAGAAAAAACATAAAAAGTGTTTAAGAAAAAAAGTTCTGATGCCAAACTACTTAATAGTAGCAATTGTGTATGTTTTTTAGTGGGAAAATGGGGCTGGTGACTAAATGAATCTTGTTCTTGCTTTGAAGTTTGGCATCAATTTTCTAACCACCTGTTTACATTCAAGTAGAGTTTGGGAAGCATGTCCCACTAAAATGGAGCAGCGTGTAAATGATAGCCATTGCTTTTCTCCAAGGGTGTCTCCTTTGTGTCTGTGTTTCAAGTCCATCTCATCCACAGCCTTAAGTGAAGGGTTTGTTTTGTAAAATAAAAAACAAATATTTAATTTATGCAGCTTTTCCAGTGACATCAGGAAAAAGGCTGCCAATAATTTTTTTTTGCCAGCTAATAAAAAACCCCCAACAAGGACTCTTCCTTTAATCATTTTCTGTAGGTCATTTAGAAGACATTGGTACCAGATTTATTTCTGTAGCACAAATGATTTACAGAATAGCAAACAGCTGTTAAGCCTGTTTAGTTATCAACAGGATGTCCATGGTTTTCCAGTCTGTAAAGATTTAATGGGCATGTTTCTTGAGCTCTTGTTTTGGTCTCTCCTCCTGCCCAACCTTTTTGTACTTTTCTGACAGTAAAGAGGTGACTGTACATGCATTTTTGTGCATGGATTTTTTTTTAATGCAGCATTACCAATTATGCCAGAAATTCCACCTACCTCTGCAAATAGCTCTAGAAAAACTAGCTCATTTCTCAGTAAGATATATTGTACGTAGGTATATACTTGGGACTGTGAATACATGTAGGTTGTTTGGAATGGTCCATTATATTCTCTAGTTGCCAGTTTCAAATTAGGCTTGATAATCATAAAGAGAAGCAGCATGACTCTTCAAGAGTGAGTACGGCCCAGATACGAGTCCTGGTTCCTGTGGAACCCTGGATGAGTCACTTAATGTGCTCCTGGGCAGCAACCCTCTGAAGCAAACAGTTGTTGCTATTGGTAGGAGGAATTTCCACCCTGGTGGCTCCTCACACACCAAGGCAGTTATATGTTTGAATTAAAAAAAAAAAATCATAGAGCCTAAACAAAACAATCCTTTAATGATAAGCCAGTTAAATTTTGAATTTTAGCAAGCTTAATCGTTGGAGGTTGGGTTGGGGTAGGGATGTTTGTTTTTCAGGATCAGAATTACCAGTGTTTCTGAAAGCTCATTAACCCAAACAGATTATTAGTTGTTATCTTTGAGCTGAAGCCAATACTTTTTTAGTATTTGTGTATAAATATGCTAGTTTAGCAGGTATATTGGATTTAACCACCATCAGTTATATTTGACAAACGGAACTAATTATGTAGTTGGTATTAGAAAAAATCAAGTGTGGAAAAAATTGCTAGCATTTCTATAAAGCTTTTAAGGTTTGCAGAGTGCTTCACAAATATTAGGTCACTGGATCCTCACAACAACCTTGGGAGATAGGTGCTTATTCACTTCATTTTGGAGATGAGGAAACCATGACAGATAGGGGTTAAGTGACTTGTCCAGGGTCCCATAGCGAGTAAATGTCTGAGACCAGATTTGAACTTAGACCTTCCAGACTCCAGCCTAACACTGTGCCACCTAGCTGCCTCAAAATGCTTGTACAATGCATATTTTAAGCTTAAAAGAGTATAAAAAGTGGGATGGGGAAATTCATAGGATTAAACGTTTAGAGCTGTAAAGGGTGTGATGTGCTGTTATTATAGTTCTGTTAGAACCTACACAGTGCAATTCTGCAGGGGCCTCTTAGTCTCAACTACTTAGGGTGATGGTACCAGAGAAATTCTTTTAATATTCCCAGAAGTCTGATCTGAATTGAATTCTTAGGGTCACAGACTATAGAATCTTAAGTCTTGTCATGGATTCTCTTTGGAGAGATGGATAAATATATTTTTGATTTCCTTCGCCTTAGAGATTTTCTTAGGTAGCTCAAAACTAAGCATTCAGAGTCTCATTGAGTTTGTAATAAGGGGACAAACCAAAACATCCCCAAGACCACAAACCACATTTTTAACTTAGGTTGGTTGTTAGCACTAAAATTGATAGCCTGAATTCAGAAACATCAATGTACTTTTGAGTTTTTAAAAAGAAGTTGGTAAGATGCTTAAGCTGTGTATGTTTGTCGTTTTAACTGCTTCTTTATCTTTACTTGGGACTATTTAAAGGCAAGAGATTAACCTGGAACTACCCCGGGACAGATAGTGAAGAGCTGAGGACAGACTCTTGAAGAATACATTAAGGGGTCAGGAGGATGAGGAAGTAGGGAGATGGCTGTTGGAGGACCACGAAGAGAATTTAGAGTGTCCTCTTTTAAAGCCAAAGAGGAAGAAAGTGTCTATCCCGTCACAGGGTTTCTTAACCTGGAGACCATGAACTCATTTTAAAAAATATTCTGAAAACTGTATTTCATTGTAATTGATTGTGTGCTTTATTTTACATAGAACATTATTGTAAATAGGCTTCACCAGGAGACCACATCACATAGAAAGGTGGAGAACTTCGATTTCCTCTACTTCTCTTACTTGATTTTCAAAATCCTTCTTGAGTTCCTCCATGGACTGCAACTAATTCATGTTTTTCTTGGCTTTTGATGCAGAAGTTTTGACTTTGTTGTCTCCTTCTGGCTCTATGTTTTGATCTTCTTTGTCACCAAAGAACGATTCTGTAGTCTGATTTCTTTTCCTCTGTTTGCTCATTTTGCCAGCCATTTACTTGACTTTTGAGCTCTTTGCCATTGTAGGACTCTGCTTCCAGAGTGGAGAGTGCTATGTCCCAAATTTCTGGGGTTTTGTGCAGCTGTTGTCAGCGTTACTTCTAGTCACCTGCCTCAGAACTGGGAGGAGGATTCCTTCATAGCCAGCACAAACTCTGCCACGCCAGTGCTCCTTCTTACCCCAGGACTGTGGCTGGACCACACTCTTCTCTCACCCAGTTCCCACAGTTTCCCCACTGACATTTTACTTTCTTTTTGGTGTTTATGGGTTGAGAAGTCTGGAAATCACCACAGCTGCCTATGATTCAGGCAGGACTGAAGGACTGCTCTGGCTCGGTCTATGGCAGTACAGCCCATGCAGGACTGCCCTCTGCTTCTAGCACAGTGTGATAGACCCTTCCTTTTGATGTGCCAGGCTGCCTTCAGGTGTATTTCATTCTGTCATTTTGTGGGTTCTATAGCTCCAAAATTTGTTGGAGTCATTTTTTACAGGCTTTGGAGGTAATTGTGGCACCAGCTCAAGCAAGTCCTGCTTTTACTCTACCATCTTGGCTCCACACCCCAAGTTGGAACTACATTTTAAGGGAGACTTGAACAACTTAGAGATTTTCACTGCAGTCATTACTGAGCATAGATGTAAGAAGTAAAACCAAATTCTGAGTCAATAAGAAAGACATGAAAAATAGAACAAGAATTAGGTAGAATTCTTCACTCTTGTCTAATGACTACTTCTACCTTCTGGAGTGAGGTCACCCTTGAGGTAGATCAAAGAGGAGAGAAAATACATATTCAGGCTGGCACTGTTTCCTTTCTATATACTTGGCAGCTTTAGTCACCCAGAAACCTTCACGTAAATTTTCTCTGTCTTCATAACATGGAAAACATATATAAAAACCCAGATTCTCCCAGTGTCTGTATTCTATCCCAGAAATAAGTCTCTGTGTCCCAGGATAGCAGGGCAAGGATTTTAGCTGGTAGATCTCCCTGTCCATCCTTTAATTTTCTCTTTTGGCTCACTTAAAGCTATAACTAAATGGGTAAATGTTTTACATAGGTCATCTAATCTGTACTGTATTAATACTTAGAATTAAAACATGTTGTTTACATGATTTTTTTTTTTTACTTTTACTGGTTTTTGGCAGCTACCTCCCTAGGCAGCATGTCATCTTTTATTATATTTTTTTTCCAGAGAATGAATGTTTTCCTTTAGACTGGGAACCCGGAATGTGATTGCAAAAGCCTCTCCTTTCGGCAATGAAACGTATTCATGTTTCATTGTAGGCTAATAAAATACAAAAGAGAAGAGGAAAAATAAAACACTTTCAGAGAAACTGTCAGGTCAGACTGTTGTGGAAAGTTTGTTCAAAGTTTAGACATTTCCTCAGTTTCTCTTCCATTTTTATAAACTCAAATACATTGTCAGTATCCAGGCATCTTGGCATACCCTTCAGTGTCTTTGGAAGAACCTGATGACCCTGTGAAATACTTTAACCAGGCAAGGAATGAACCACAGAGCAACAGAGGATGATTTTGTTTCGGCTGCTCTGGGTAGAAAACCTGTGTAGTTAGGCCATATGACATAGAACCATGGATTCCAATCCATTTAATGGTTCGTGATGATCGACCAATAGGTCTGCGTTCAATAAAGAATATTATTAATAGTGTATTAAAATTCTCTAGGGGTTCACAACACATTTTTATTTTGATGAAAGAGGTCCATAGATTAAAAAAGCAGAGTCATCGATTTAGAGGATAAAGCCAGTAAGACCTGGGCTCAAGTCACGCCTCTGACACTAAGTGACCCTGGACAAGTACCTTAACTTCTTAGAGCCTCAACCAACTCTGGAAGACTGTACATTGCAGAGAAGGTGCCAGCTTGCATTGGGAGAGCTCCGTGTGCCAAAGATATCTCAAATCGAATTCCCGTTTCCTATTGGGAAACACTAGGGCCCAGTGGAAAATGATGATTAAAAAACTTCATAATTAAGTTAAATGTATGTCCAGGTGAGAGAGGAGCCTTCTCCCTCAAGTCTTTTTCTTACATCAAAGTTGATTAGACAGACAGGGGTACAGAATTTTAGAGTGGGAAGCAACCTTTCAAAATTACCTAGTCCAGTGTATATGGGTGAAGAATTAATATCTGTATTCTATGCCTCCATATGTCCAGTCACCTCTAATCTGATTGCCATATAAAAGGATGTTGAATGAATTAATTTGAACTGAATCTTGCACATATAAATAGATAAGGGTACATGTATTTTGTTCCCTCTCCCGGTACCCCTCAATAAACTCCTTGATTACAGGCATTTTCATTTTTTTTTTGTAGCCCTAATTTCAGGCATATGGTAGATACTTAAGAAATGCTTGTTGTTTGAATGATTTATTCATGATTTTAAAACATTGTTATCCTTGTTTTTGGCTTCCTAAGATGATACTCAAATATATACTTAAATGAATATGACTATATCTTCCACTAAAGTTTCGTTCCTGTGTTTGGTCCTGCCACTCACTCTGAGACAACTTTGTGAGGCCCAGGTAGAGCCCTACTGTATGTCTGCTCATCATTGGAGTGGCTAGCCTGGCTAGATCTTAAAAGGCTTGTTAACAAAGTAGGCTGTTCTCTCAGCAGCACTACCAAACACTGAATCAGAGATGAACTTTCCACATCAGACTCTAATAAAAATGGGAGTCTCATCTGTACACATGGAGCTGTATGTTGGTTTTAAAATGTAATGTTTTCTGTGTTTTATTGTATTTTTTTTGTTTTGTTAAATATTTCCTAATGGCATTTAAATCTGATTGGGGTTGCATTGTGGTTGCTCAAGAGCATTGTGGTTCCCATGGGCTGTTTCCCTTTGCTCTATACTGTTGGGAGGAGAAATCACAGATTTTTAAAGTATCAGAAGATAATCTTGCTGGATACTGGTTGGTTAGGAGGATTCATCTAGGTTTATTTCCCATTGGTCTATGAATATTCATAAAGTGTAAATAAGGTTATTTAACTTGCTTATCTCTTTGTCTGTAGGTCCAGTGGCACTGCAGGTCACGTATGGTTGCAGGAGCTAATTTTTACATTGTTGGAAGAGATCCTGCTGGCCTGCCTCACCCAGAGACTGGGAAGGATCTTTATGAGCCAACCCATGGGGCCAAAGTGTTGACGATGGCCCCTGGCTTAATAACCTTGGAAATCGTTCCCTTTCGTGTAGCAGCTTACAATAAGAAAAAGAAGCGCATGGACTATTATGACTCTCAACAGTAAGTTTCAAAATCCACATATTCTGCCTCCTTTTTATTTTCTGTAGGGCCTTTATTATGATGGTCTTACAGTCCGTTTAGCACATTTTCTCAGTGGCCCAGCTAGTCATCATTTTTGTAGACCATTTCTCAGAGGAAACTGGACCGTCTAATTTTGTTTGTCATCCCTTTAATGTCAGTGTACAGCCCAACATTGAATCCCATCTCGTAATTTTAACTTCATTGAATTTCAGTGCTAGGGTTAACTGGGTTCTTAGCTATTTTGTGGATTACTTGAACACCCCTTTTTTCAAAGCATGTTGTTGTTTTTACTTGGAAAGTAGGAAAAATTGTGTATTTTAAAGATTTATTTTCTGTGTGACTGACTTTCTATCATAGAAGTTTTGACCTTAGAACTAGAAAAATCTAGATTTAAATCATGACACTTAACTAGCTGTTTGACCTTGGATAAATTATATAACCTTAGACTAATCATAGATGGTTGGTCTATGCTAGATTGTAAGTTCCTGGAGGACAGGGGTTGCCTTTTGCCTCCTTTGTATTACCACTCTTAGCATACTGCCTGGCACATGATAGGTGCTCAGTAAATATTGACTGATTGGTAGTGATTGGTAGAGAGAGAATACCCATGCAGAGATGTCACAGCTTCTTGCAGTATTCCAGTGGTTTCTGTTGAAATGAGGATGCTGGTAGGTGGCTTAAGTAGACTGGGAAATTCTTAGTCTTGATTTATTTTTGAGACTAGATTTTCTTTTTTCACCTGACTTACTGCGTGAGGAACATTAGGGTAGACCTCACCTGGTGGGGGTACTGAGAACTACATAACCCTTTCCTCTCTAGACCCCTCTTTTCTCATCTGTGCTTGTGATTGATTAGTTTTAGAATAAATAGTAGTTAATTGTTCAAAAAAAAGACCAACTAGATTGTTTAAAAAAAATTCTTTTCTCATGGCCTTAAATGCATTTATAACAAATACTTTTGATTGACTGTTAATTCTCAGTAAAAGCCATAACTTTTATACAGCTGGAGGAAAAAAAAGAAATAGAAATGTTTTTTAAAATAATTTTTCCCAGTGCACGATACTGCCCTTTTCCCCTTTTTTTCTAAATAAGTGCCTGCTCTATATGCCAAGCTCTTGGCTAGTTACTAAGGATACAGACATGAAAGGAAGATAGTTGTTACCCTTCCAGAGTTAAAGGAAGGTTGGTTTTGGTTCGTATCTTAATGACAAATACTTCTTCAGTAATAATAATAGCTAGCAGTTATATATTACTGTAAGATTTACAAAGTAGATGCTAATATCCCCATTTTACCGAGGAGAAAACAGTCTGAACTGGGTTAAATGACTTAAAAGCAAACTTTACATAACCACAGTTCAGTTTCTTACGTGTTCCTTTTTCTTGTTGTTCTTTTAGTCAGGGGGAAAAAATGCTAAAGAACCCTTGCTTTTGTTTTGCAAACCCTGTTGTATTCATGGTGTTTTATTTTGATCTCATGCAAGACCTTAGAATTCATGTGTAGATAGCTGACTAATGTGTTAGAAATGTCCTTGATAACTTTCATGTCTCCTTAAATCTGCTGAATATTGCTTTAAAAGTCTCTCTTTTAATCATTTAAAAGATAAATAATTACATCAGCTCTCATAAGACTTTCCAAAGATGAATTCTATATTAGTTACATGAGTGGCTCATTTTCTTGGAATTTTTTTTTTTGGTTACCAAATCTTAATAAGTTTTGACTTGGGAAGCTTTAAACCCTTCTTAGTTGCCTAAGTTTTTTATATTTATGTATTCAAATAGAATTAAGTTGATGGGACTGTGTTGGAAAATGATTAAAATTTTGTGGTAAAGAGATAGTCTTTGAAGTATTAAAGAAACACAGTTATTAATTATGCACATATGAGGTTGTCTAATGCTTGATTAATGGAAGTCATACCACGCCAGCTTTTTAGTAATTAATGATTTTGCAGTTTCTTATTTGGCCAGTTTATTATAGTGTGGGTCGATGTTGAAAAAAAAGAGCTACGTGCATTTATGCATTCAGTCATAGTATTTGTCAGTAGGGGATATTTGGGGCGGGGAAAGGTGGGTTTAAATTATAGGACCACAAGGTGCTTCTTATTGTCAAGAAATCTTGTTAGAAAGAAAAAAAAAATTCCAACTTTCAGATGTTAAAATTAAACTTTTAGTAGTAAATCTATTTTTCCTAATTGTGGCTCTATTTGTTTTATGCATTGTGGAGAGCATAAGTCCTTAATAAAATTCACAATTCTTTAACTTTAATTAGTGAAATCTCAGTGAGGCTTGACAGTTTATAATGCCACAGCATCTCTTCCCCTCTTATGGAAGAGTGGGGGTGGGGTCGAGTCATTCTTTCCCAGGTGCCTTTGTAATAGATTGTCATCTTACTGTTCTTCACATTTTATTGCTAGTTGTCATTAAGGTAGCCTTAAACCAAGACTTTTAAAAAGTTACTTATTTCAATACATAAATGAATCTCATTGGTTTTGGTCTTTTTTCTAGTGATGTAAATCCCACATGTCTGTGTCCTCTCCTAAACTGTATGACTTTTGTCCACGTCTATGATTAATCTTCTACAAGGGGTTCCTTCGCTCCATAGGTGATTTATTTTATTGCTTCCATGTCATGGCTATGGAGGTGAATTCTGGAATCCTCAGGCCTGTGCCTTGGAAGCCCAAGTTCTGACAGGCTCCACTATTCTGGAAAGGCTTCTTATGTAGTCCTGGCAAGAGATTATCTTTACTTTTCAAGGACAGGCAACCATCTCTACACAGAAGGACTCATATCCACTAGGAGGCCACTTGATGATGAGTTTTTTGGCTATGGAAACCCATGAAATAAAAAAATGGCTCCACACCAAAAGGAGATCAGGTGGAAGGCAAGTCAGCTCTGCCACAAAAACATAATGGAGCGTCCGAGAGCTGGGGCTAGTTCTCTTAATCTTTCAGATGGCTTGTTCTTTTCCATGATCAACTATATTTTCACAGTGGTGAGTAAGAAAAGGGGACCAGTGAAAATGTCCTGATTTATTTATTTTTTTCCAAGCCAATAGCATTTTTTCCCCCGATTTTTACCATGTGAGGTCACAAAATCCTCCCTTTGAAAGCCACAAAGATATTCAAGAATAGTTTTTTAAAATGTCCAAATGTGAGCTTTTCCCAGTGAATAGCCTTTTGTCCTCTTCCATCCATCTATTATTAGTCTTAGGAGAGGTCATTTTTTTCATATTTTAAACTTTTCCCTCTATGTGAATCTCTTGGAAAACTATGAAAATATCAAAATTAGTATTACCTCTAGTCTCTCCTGTATTGATTCTACCATGAATTGATTTTGTGCTGTATTAATTTTATAATTGAGTCAGCTTTTCCACTGAGTTACTTTAAAATTACAAGGTAGCTTATCATCCCCAAAAGTATATTGTTCATTCTTGCCTTTCCTTGTGCAGTTAAGGAAAATCTTATCTCCCTACCAAACCCTGTTAGGCACCAGGGAGTCTGCTAACGCAGGTCCTCTAAGGACTGCAAGTTGTGGATGGGTCACATAAAACAATTAACTTTACTTAATTGCTGGAGAGATGTGGTTACTAGCCTCAGGTGGGTGCTAGTCCACTCTCCTTAAAATAGCCAGTCATGCTGTCCCTACCCCCATGATGCTATTTACCATGTTACCAACCATAAAGTCTTGCCCACCTCCTTGATTCTCTACTCCCCAAGACTATATTAAGGCTGATGAGCCCTACCTCAAGGGCTTTATTTAGTCATTAAGAAAGGCCATTGACCCAATTTGTTGGTTACTGCTAGCCTAATAAATTGATCATGCTCAGACCATTGTCTCTCAGTTATATTAATTTTCAAAGTAACAACTATTGCTCCTATTCAGGCTTCTTGTCCCGACTTTGGCTGGGATTTCCAAGTGCCAGCTGGACATTTCCGTTTGGATCTCTTACTGTCACCTAAAATCCAGTATGTCCATAATGGAACTCATTTTTCTCCTTCAAACCATGACATTTATTTTCTCACTTGTGATACTTTATTTCTTCCCTCTGTGCTTCTGCAGGTTGTCTCTTGTGCCTGAAATGTGCTCCTTCTACCCCTTACCTCTGTTATATACTCTCTCTTCCTTTACATTCTAACTTGGACACCATCATCTGCATGAAGCCTTTGCCCAATCCCTCTAAGTACTGGTTCTCTCTCTCTCTCTCTCTCTCTCTCT
>CM053592.1:33375465-33386274 GCA_028646515.1 Pseudochirops corinnae | reverse complement strand
TCTCTCTCTCGCTTTCTCTCTCTGTCTCTCTCTGTCTATCTCTTTGTCTCTCTGTCTCTCTCTGTCTCTCTTTCATGGCATCTTGTATTTAACTTCTCTTTTGACTTCCATGGGAATGTGTGTGTGTATATTATTGACTTTGTATCTGTATTGGATAGTCTTTGTATCCCCAGCATTTAACACAGTATCTAGCCCACAGTAGGCGCAATATAAATGCTTGTTGGCTTGGTTGGTATGTAGGTTTATATGTACTTGTCTCCACAATTAGCATATAAGTCGATTTTGAGTGAAGCTTGTTTCTGCATGTAACCAGTCTCTTGCACAATGCCTGGTACATAGGGACTTGATAAATACTGTTGACTGCTTAATGGATGAAATCATTCCCATTCTCCTGTGATTACCAGTTATATCCCCATTATTTTAAGTCATTGAGTCTTAAAGCCCTTTTGACTTTTATATTTGGCCACCAAGTCTTATCATTTCTTGCATATGTTTTTTTCCCCAGTACCACTGTTAGCATTCTAAGTCTGCCTCTTCGACAACTCACGTCTTGACTTCTCTAGTGGGCCCCCTATTTCTCCTCATCTCTAGTCGTTCATACCTCGTGCCTTCCATAATATCCCACATGCCACATCAGATCAGTATTCATGAACATTCAAGGCACTGAAACATTGTTTTCATCATTATTCTACATTAAATGCCACGTCTGTCATGAGCTTCTGAGGTTCTTTCCCACCCTGTCTTTTAAAATTTTCATTGTTATTAAAAACCTTCTCTGAGCAGAGGAGAATCTGCAAGGCAGTCATCTGTAAATGAATGAAAGGCTCATTGGGCTGCCAGTGCTAAGGTCTTACTTAGGACAGACTTCATGAGTGACTCTTAGTTGGCATGAGTGCTTTTGTGTGTTTCTCTAACAGCTTTGTTGGCATAGGGAGAGTAGAAACAGAAGAACCAGGGATAAACATTGGTGTAAAAGGGAAGCTGAAAAGTCAGAGAGATGGTGGCTATAACAGCCTGAGTGTAGGAACAAGAAGAGTAATGCTTTAGCTGACTGTGGAATCTATATTAGGGAGAGAGCCTAGTTAGTGTAGCCATCTTTGCAGGGCAGGGGGTGGGGAGAAGGTGAGAGGCATTAATGAATTTGATAAAATGGAAAGGACTGAGTCATTTTTGGCTAGTTGGCAGAGAGTAAGTTCTGTAGACGTGAGAGGGGCAGAGAGGATGGAAAATAGACCTGGAAAAGTAGGATTTGTTTGGAAGGGAGTGCTAATTTTGACCTCTTAGCAATAGACCATTACCTTATGATGGTGACTTTTGTAGATGTAGTCATAATGTAAGAATGAGGGACAGTAAGGAAGTGTGATTTCAAGGAATTCTGCCTCAGTATTTTCAGCGAGCTCCTTATATGCTGTTATATAAATTCCTTACCTTCAGGTCTTAAATTGTATTATAAAGTAGCAGTTATCAAAACTACTTGGTACTGGCTAAGAATTAGAGGGGCATATCAGTAGAATAGGTCAAGGTACACAAGACACAGTAGTCAATGATTATAGCAATCTGCTGTTTGATAAACCCAAAGACCCCAACTTCTGGGATAAGAACTCATTATTTGACAAAAACTGCTAGGAAAACTGGAAAATAATATGGTAGAAACTGGGCATAGACCAACGTCTGACACTGTATACCAAATTAAAGTCCAAATAGATACATGATTTGGATATGAAGGCTGATACTGTAAACAAATTAGGGAACAAGGAATAGTTTATCTGTCAGATTTATGGAGAACAAAGAAATTTATGACCAAACAAGAGATAGAGAACATTATGAAATGCAAAATAGATAATTTTGATTACATTAAATTGAAAAGTTTTTACACATAAAAAGCCAAAGCAACCAAGATTAGGAGGGAAGCAGAAAACTGGGAAAGAATTTTTACTAGTGTCTTTGATAAAGGCCTCATTTCTAAAATGTATAGAGAACTGCATCAAATTTAAAAGAATACATGTCATTCCCTAGTTGATGAATGGTAAAAGGATATAAACAGGCAGTTTTCAGAGGAAGAAATTTAAGCTATCTACAGTCATATAAAAATGTTCTAAACCACTATTGATTAGAGAGATGCAAACCAAAACAACTCTGAAGTACTATATCACACCTATCAGATTGGCTAACCTGACAAAACAGAAAAATAATGAATGTTGGAGAAGATATGGGAAAATTGGAACACTAATTCATTGTTGGTGGAGTTGTGAGCTGATTCAACCATTCTGGAGAGCAATTTGGAATTATGCCCAAAGGGCTATCAAAATGTGCATACCCTTTGACCCAGCAGTACTGCTTCTACAGCTATATCCCAAAGAGATCATAAAAATGGGAAAAGGACCCATACTTAGAAAATTATTTATAGCAACCTTTTTGCAGTGAACAGGAACTGGAAAATGAGGGGAGATGCCCATCAATTGGGGAATGGCTGAACCAAGTTGTGGTATATAAATGTAATGGAATACTATTGTGCTATAAGAAATGATGAACTGCAGACTTCAGAAAAACCTAGAAGGACTTATATGAACTGATGCTGAGTGAAGTGAGCAGAACCAGTAACACTGTGACAGCCACAGTATTCGAGGACTGATCTTGATAGATTTACCCCTTCTCAGCAAAACAGTCCCAAAGGACACATGATGAAAAATGCCAGCCACATCCAGAGAAAGAACTGTGGAATCTTATGCAGAGTGAAGTGAAGCAGACTATTTTCTTTTTTGTTTTGTTTATTTTTCTTTCTCATGGTTTCTCCCACTCATTATAATAATTCTTTGCAACATGACTAATGTGAAAATGTGTTTAATAGGAATGTATGTGTAGAGCCTTTATCACATTGCATGCCATCTTGGGAGAGGGAGAAAATTTAAAACTTTTGGAAGTGAATGTTGAAAGCTAAAAACAAATAAATAAACTAATAAAAAAAAATTCCTTCCCTTTCACCTATCCAAACCTCGTCCATTTTTCACAGTCTGGCCTACAGTTCCTATTATAGGGTTTTTTTTTCCCTTTTTGTATCTTAGACTTCTTTGGCTCACACCAGCTGATGAAGGCTGTGTATCCTTCCTCAGAGTAATGTTTTTAAATGCATAAAATGAATTATACAGGATTAGAAAGGAAACCAATTACCCTGAGATACAGTCATCTAATTTTTATTTAAGTTCAGAGACACCCAGGTGTGTGCTGCTCATTTTGGTGCTTTGTTTCAGGCTGTATCTTCTTCGAACAACCGCACTATTGAGAGGTTGCTAAGAGCAGGGACGTTATCTTAAACTATCATTTTCCTGTAGCCTCCAGCACAACAGTTTCCATGTTGGAGGCATTCAGGTTGGATTGAGTTAAAAAGAGGAATTATGATGCTAACAACACTAATAAGTATTATCGTAGCAGTTAACATTTTAAGCTTAACACTTACAGATTGCAAAGCACTTAAACCCTTTATTTCAGGACAGGCTTCTATTTATTTCTTTACAGTGTTCTCTCCATGCAGTGGACCCTCTCTAAATCCTGCTCTGTGCAGTTAGTTGAGTGCCTTGCTCTTTGAGGTCCCTCGTGTTTGCATTCTCTAGGCAACCTGGGCCCTTTCCTTTGGCACTCATGATCCCTTTTCTGCATCTTTTAGAACAGGGCCTCTTTACCTTTTTTATGTTATAGATGACCTCTTTGGCAGTCTGGTGAAACCTGTGGACCCTTTCTTAGAATCATATTTTTAAATGCATAAAATAAAATATGTAGAACTACAAAGGAAATAGCTTATTTTGAAATAGCAAAATGTGGTTTTTAAAAAATTCACATGGGGCGGCTGGTGGCGCAGTGAGTAAGAGCACCAGCCCTGGAGTCAGGAGGACCTGAGTTCAAATCCGACCTCAGGCACTTAACACAAAAAACTAGCCATGTGAACTTGGGCAAGTCACTTAACCCCAATTGCCTTCCAAAAAGCAAAAAAAAATTCACAGACCCCAGTTGAAAGATGACTCCTGCTATAGAAAATAAAAGGAGTATTACAGAACTAATAGAAAAAATAGAAAATGTAGATTGCTGTTTTTTTTGTTGTTGGAACATGGCAAAATTATCACTTTCCATCGTGTGGTTTGTAGGAAACTATTGACAATATCGTGAATTTTGAAACCAGCTTAAGCGTGTGTGCATGTTTTTCACTTGTTCAGTGCAGTGCATTCAGAGGTGAAAGATGCTGATTCCTAATTGAAAATTCATGCTTTGTTTCATTTCAGAGAATGATATAAAATGCCTTATTGTACATTTCGATTATAGTATTAAACATGTTTATGCAAATTGGAAAGTAGAAGGATTAATGTGGAACAATCTTCATTTATCTTTGAGAGTAATTAGATATTTTCAGTTTAGATATGCGTCATTTGACTGGGAAAGAAGACTAGAGAGATTGAAAGCTGACTGTCTTACAAAATCATCCTTGTATAATTGACAGGAGAGGTTTTAATTAAGCAAATTGACAGGTTTTTTTTTTTTTTTTTAAGGAAGAGATGAAAACATTTCAGAAATGTCTCTTACAAATATGCTATTCTAAGCGTAAGAGTACAGGAGTGCTATTTGTGTTATATGCTAGTACAGAAGCACTACTCTGTATCAAGGCAAGCACATGGGATTTTATATTTTCACTAGACTGCTTAAAAGGAGATTTTTTTTGTATTTTCTTATTTTTGGGGTCTGCCCTCTACCTCCAAGATTTGCATGTTTACTTCTCTAGATCGACATATTTACTTCCTCCCTTAAAAAAACAAAAACATTTATAATTTTCCTGGCTGTCAAATGATGTTGGCCTTCATCAGTTTTGCAAAACTTTTAGATCTTGTTTATTTTTTGTTCTGACTTTCATATAAACTGGAATGAAACAGAAGTGGGGATTTGTCCTGTACTAAACATGAAACCCTGGAATTTTAGAGTAGAAAAGACTCCAAAAGCCATTTAATCCTTAGTCTTTTTTTGATGTACGAATTCCCCAAGAAATGATCATCCAACCTCCAAATGAAGGTGTTCAAAGGCAGAAACCTCACTCCATCCCAAGGCAGCTGATTACATTCCTGGGGCACCTCTAATTGTTAGGAAGTTTTTCCTGTTCCTTTAGCTTTTCTTTTTGGTCCTAGTTCTACCTTCTTGAGCCAAGAAGAATGAGTCCAACTCCTCTTTCATACTCTTGTGTATGACAACTTGTGTTCTCCACCTTTCCAAAAAACCCCAACAAACATAAAAAAACAACAAAATTCTCTTTATAGTTCTTTGCTTCGTACTGCTTTCAGACAGTTCCTGGTTGCCATTTTCTGGACGTGGTCCAATTTGTCCTTTTTAAATTGTAGCACCCCAAAACGGCTATTACCCTGTATGTCTGACCAAGGTACACTGGGACCATCCCTACCTTTGCTTTAGACATTACTTTTTTTTAATGTTTGCAGCCCAATAGCCTGTTAGCTTTTTTTGGTCTACCGCAATACACTAATACACTGCTGAATGAATCTCTGAGTTTGGAGTCCACTAAAGTCCCCAAGACTTTCCATTTACCCTCCGTAATTTCACAAGGCCCATGATTTCATTGGTGTGATGCAGATCACCAGTGCAGATTGCAGCCCTTCCACAGCATCATAGATGGTCCTCAGGGCTTTTCGTGGCCCTCAAAATTTATCAGTCATCATCAGTCACCTTTTTCGTGACAAGCGATCCTCTCTACCCTCTGGACTGGTTATCCTCAGTGTATTTGTCCACTTCGAAACACCAGAATGCGGCATCAAGGCCCTCCTTCACTGATCTTTCCAGCTGGAATGGTTTACTTGCTCCCTAGATTTTTCTGGAGTGCTTTTTCTGGGTCTGTCCTACTGCTACTTCCCAGCATACTCTACCTTTTATTATCCTTACTGTGTCTATTTCTCAGAGTGTGTATACTTCTTTTTAAAAAAAAATTAATGGTACAATTGTTTTGATGCAGTAGATGCATCCAAAGTACATTCTTGGGGGGGAAAAAGGCAATTATTACTTGCAAACAGGTAGGAGGGATGTGTGTTCCAAATCTGAAAGTATGCTCATATTAGTGTATGTAGTAAGGAGTATAATTTCTTTTAAACATTTCATATTCCCAGTGCCTAGCACTAGGTACTTAATAAATCTTTGCCAAATTCAATTTTATTCAGTGGCTGCCAGACCTTGTCTTGAAACCTCTCCTGCTTGGTAAGACCAATCAGAGCTCCCATTCTGCTGACTTGGCTTTTGTAAACCTTTGATCATTTCTAATCTGCAGTAATACTAATAACTTCCATGTAAACTTAAAATTTTAAAATTGTAAATGTTATATTCCACAAAGCACTTTTTCTCATTGAATACAGGAACCTTATGAAGGAGACTATAAATATTGGAAGGAATTGAGATTCAGAGAGATGGGGATACCTTCCCATGATCCAAGTCCTGAATATCAGGAGCAGTATTTGAACCCAGGGCTCTCTTAGTTTTAACTAAGGCCAGTGATCTTAGCCCCAGAACCACCATTCTAACAACAATAATGGATGGCATTAATATGGCACTTTAAGCTTTACTTAGAACTTTATGTATGGTGTTTCATTTGATTTTTACAGTAATACGGTGAGGCAAATGAGAATTGCAGATGAGGAAACTGAGCTTGGGAGAAGTGACTGACTTGTCCAGGGTCACACAGCTAAGGCAGTAAGTGCCTCAGGAAGGATTCGGATTTGGGTCTTCTTGACTACCAAGTGCCCACAAAATAAAGCTTGAGTAAAGCTTGCACTTATCCGTATTAAAGCAGTCATTCTCCAGCATTTATTAAGTACCTATTGTGTTTCAGATGCTGTTGCTGAGCTACAGAGTAACAAAAAATAAAAATTTTTCCTGTCCTCAGGGAGCTTACATTCTAATGGCATTGGATGTTACTGTATTAAATTCGATTTTATTTGTCTCAGTCTCTGATTCCAGCTTGTTGAAGGTTAATCCTAGATCTCCTTTTGTCATCCAGGATATTAACTAATGGAATTGAATGGAAAGAATATTGGATTTAGAGACAGAGGACCTGGGTTCAAATCCCTGCTCGCCTGCTTGCTAGCTGTGTGAAAGTTGCTTCATCTCTGGGCCTCTGGCTCCTCATCTATAAAATGGAGGTGTTGAGCTTAAATGATCTGGAAGGTTCCTTTTACCTCTAAATCCTGTCTGATTTGTGGACTCTCTTTTCAGCTTTGTTCCATCCACAGATTTGATAAGCATTCCATATCTATGCCTTCATCCCGTTCATGGATGATACAAATGTTGACAAGAAGAAGACCAAGGTCTTCAGGCCTTGGTCCTTGCAGAAGAGTTCATCCTATTGGAAAATAATCTGACATTTCAGCAATTTTTTGATCATCAGTTCTAGGTTTTGCAGCTACTTAGTGATGAACCTTCAATTAGAAGCTTGCATTCTGACCTCCAATCTAGGGTTTTTTCCATTATACCTTACCTGGTATATTTAGAGAATAGAGAAATCATGTTAATTTAATTTTCTAGTGAGCTCGGAAGTAGCTGTGGACCTTCCGTGTAAGTTAACCTTTATGTTCATTAATTCCTGTCTAATAATTCTACAGTGAGTAGAAAATAAGAGCCTCTTCTGCATCCAGTGCCTAGCACAGTGCCTCCAGTAACAGTAGGAGCTTAATCAGTATGTAACAAATTAGAATTGAAGTGTTTTCAGATCCTGGAATAGCTTCCTGCTATCAGAGGATCATAGATTTAAGGGTGTAGGGGACCTTGGAGGTTATCCAGTGCAACTCGCATTTTAAAAATAGGGAACTGAGGCAAAGAGAGATGAAGAATGCCTGAAGGTTATCCAAGGGGCAGAATGAGTGTTTGAGTCCCGGCCTTCTGATTCCAAATCCAGATGTTTAATTTGGAGGATCTTGTCAAGTTCTCCATGAGTTTTTCTCTATTTGTTCATGTTCTGCAACAGATGTTGATCCACGAGCTACAATTATTGTCATGGTGGTCTGTTTGCTTACGTTCATTGTGAGCGCCGCAGGGCAGGATGACCGAATGCCTCATAAAATGGCCTTCTTGTTGCTTTTAGGGCCACAACAAAACCGACTCCTTTATTTGCTTCCAAGGAGAGCCTGTGAACCAACTTTCCATTCAGGAGCAAGTTCTTTGTGGCCTCTGGTTTTGCTTATGGTGGGAATGTCAGTATGGTTGTGGCTCATTTCCTTCTCAAGTGTGTCAGTTGCTTAACCATTGGTAAAAGGTTGTATGTTGAGTATCAGTCATTACCTGAATGCTTGTAGAGTGGGATAAAATAGTTGGTTGGGAGTCAAGAAGACCCAAGTTCAAATCCTGTCTCAGACACTATTTGAGTAATCTGGGGATGTTGTTTAACTTCTCTCAAGCTTCATCTGTAAAATGGGGATAATAATAGTATCTACATCACAGAATAGTTGTGAGTATCAAATGATGAGCTGATACTTATCAAAATTCTTTGTGGACCTTAAGTTTCTAGGCTTGTGTGTGAAAAGGCTTTGCTGACATGAGCCTGATCATTAGTGAATTTAGTATCAAGAATTAATAAAACTATATAAATGTCAGTGGATACAGCCATAACCACTCACATTTTCTACATGTTGTTCTGAACACGAGTTTTCTTTTCTTAGTTGAAGATGATTCTGCTCCGAAATGGACAGCGTACTTCCAAGTTTTGGGTTTGTTTTACTGAATCCCTCTGAGGAGTGCATTTTCTTTTATCTGTTGTGATGAAACTGGAATGCACTGGTAGAGGGATAGGGAAGAGAGCAGATGTTAATTGATTGAGGATGCTGATTAATTAGGTTCTAGTTAATTGAAATTTTTCATGTGCTGTTGAATTTTTTCTTTGAAAGTCATTCAGCATTTATTCAAGAACCTACTATATTCTAGTCACTGTGCTAAAATGCTAGGGATGCAGTCAGAAAATACAGTCTATTTGCAGGGTACTCACAATCTACTACAGCGAGTCAGGATAGACAAGCTATATACATGAACAATAGGAAATGAATAAAAGAGAAAGGAGGCAGTAGAATTAAGAGGGGTAAAATTCTCTGATGATTAGCTCCTGTCGGCCAAACCTTTTCATACATGAGGATGAGCAGCTCTTAGGAAGAGGCCATGATCATAGTCTTTCACCAGATTTTGAAGGACCCCACTTTTAAGCTGAAGTCTTGAGTGTTTAATGTACATTATATGAAGAGCAGAGGGTGCAAGTAGAAGGTTGCATTTGGAGTTATGAAGACCCAGATTCAAGTTCTATCCTTGACACCTCGTTGCCATGTGGCCATGGACAAGTCACTTAGCTCTTCATTGTTCCAGGCAATGCTCAAAGACTATACATTAACAAAAGAATTGCCAGTCTGCACAGGTGGAAGGAATGTCCACAGGAGGGCTTTCATACACAGATGAAATCATGTCCACTACTCCAACAAGGTACACTTTTGTATAGGAATACTTTGCTGTCTCTGTCTAGCATGGATTAAAAGTTAATTGAAGCCCCATCATGGGGTAATCATTTTTTAAATTACAAAATGCTTTGTTGCATTCTCTCTATTAGAAGAAATTTCCAGTGGTTTCTGTGAAAGTCTCAGTGTGTAGCTTGTTCTTATGAGCTGGTCTCTTTGAAGGTAGTGACAGGCCATATGCTGCCCTGTCCCATCACTATGCACAGCTTCTGCTGATGTCAGCTGATATTGCACATATGGGTAGAAGGGCAGCAGATGGCTGTGGGATGAGAAAAGCTTCACAAGTGGTCAGGGCACACTGTCCTCTGTGGAGTCAGTCAAGACACAGATCCCATGTGGTTAGTGGATAAGTGCAGAACAGCACAGGGGACTCGTGAAGCTGCCCATTGATGTTGTCCCTAAGTCATGGCATTCTTTTTACATTGAATACAGGAATCACTAAGCCAAGTAGTTTTTTTTAAAAATTAATTAATTTTTAATGTTCTTAAGAAACTTTTTTTGAGTTCCAAATTTTCTCCCTTCCTCCCATTCCTCATCCATTTGAGCAGGAAAGTAATATGATATCAATTATACACGTGAAGTCATGCGAAATAGATTTCCATATTGGCCACGTTGCAAAAACCAACCAACCAACAACAAGCAAATAATAAAAAGCAAGAAGCATAGAAAGTGAAAAAAGTGTAACTTTAGTCTGCATTTGGAGGCCACCAGCTGTCTCTCTGAACTAAGGGAGTATTTTTCGTCATGAGTCCTTTGGAATTGTATTGGATCATTGTATTACGAATTAGACTGGCTAAACCTTTCACTGTTGATCATCCTTACAGTATTGGGTGTACGGTGTTTTCCCGGTTCTGTTCACTTCACTCACTTTGCTTCAGTTCATAAAAGTTTTCCTAGATTTTTCTGAAACCATCGTGCTCATCGTTTCTCACAGCACACTGTTACTTCATCACAATACCACAACTAGTTCGTCCATTCCCTTACTGATTTCCAGTTTGTTGCAACCACACAGAAAAAGCTGCTATAAATATTTTTGTGTAAATACGTCTTTTCCCTTTTTCTTTGGTTTGTGTGGAATACAGACCTAGTAGTGGTATTGCTGTGTATGTACAGTTCTGTAACCCTTTGGGCTTAGTTCCAAATTGTTCTCTAGAATGGTTGGACCAGTTTGCAGTTAGTGTATTAGTGTCTCTATTTTTCCACATTTCCTTCTAACATTTGTCATTTCCCTTTTCTCTCACATTTACCAATCTGACTGATGTGAGGTTGTACCTCAAATGTGTTAATT
>CM053592.1:33317738-33374965 GCA_028646515.1 Pseudochirops corinnae | reverse complement strand
CCACTCGCAGCTGCTGCTAATCTGCTCACCAGAGAGGCTTCTCCACTCCTCCTGTCCAGCCGCCCCCCAGGGCACAGCCGCGGCTTCAGGCCAGGCTGGTTTCGATTCACAGTGCTGATATAGTTCCTCGTAGCCAAGCTGACTTTAGTGGGAAGTATCTTTGTGTGCGTTTTGGAGTTCTAGGATTGATTTAGAGTCCTATTTTATGGGTATTTTGGGGTGGCTATGTGAGAGCTGCGATATGTTGCTGCTGCTACACCACCATCTTGGCTCCGCCCCCCAACTGTCACTTTTTACAATGAGTAATTTGATAGTAGTTATGCTTTATTTTTTAGCAAAGTTAGATTTATAGAGGAATCACAGATTTTCAGAGCTTGAAGTGACCATATAGTCAAACTCGTGCCCCTACCCCCCAAATGTCATTCTACTACATACGCAGCAAGTGGTCACATATTCTTTACTTGAAGACGTCCACCGAGGGGGAACCTACCACCTCTCGAGATAACTCCTTCCCCTTTTCTGTGGCTCTAATTGTTTAGGATACAATACTTGGTAAGTGTATTTGAGAAAGGCAAAACTCTAGTAGGTCTCTAATGCTAATAATGTGGAAATTCCTTCTAACATGAAGTCTATATTTATTTACCTCTTGCAGCTTCTGTCTCTGGTGCCTAATTCCACCCTCTGGAATCAAGGAGCACAGGTCTAAAACCTCTTTCTTACGATAACCATTCAAATTCATGAAGATAGCTGGAGTCACCCTGAATCTGGTCTTCTCCAGGCTAAAGTCATATCCAGTTCCTTTAGTTGATTAACTTTTCCTGGCTTATCAATGTCCTCAAAGATGCTGCCCCAAGGAATTGCAATACTACAGATAAAGTCTAATCATAGCAGAGAACAATGAAGACTTTCACCTTGTCACTCATGGAAATAATGCCTCTGCGGGCAGCCCAAGACTGCGTTAACTTTTTGGACTGCCCTGCCACATTATTGACTCATTGAACTTAGAGTCTTTTAAAACTTGCAGACCTTTTCCCGACATTTTTAGCTCCTTGAGGGCAAATGGAGAGTTTCTTGTTATTAATGCTCATAATGATAAAAATAAAAAGTAACTTTTCTTTTTAAAGAAAGGATATGATTTTAAAAATATCAGGTAAGCATGAGAAGACAGAAGACTTGGGAAGGCTTTATAAGTACCATGAATGACTGGGGAAATAATGAACTCGTTCTGTTTTCACTAATAGGTGGGAAATTAGGATAAATGGATATATAAATGGGAGAAGAAAGTATATAAAGTGGTACATGGGATGAGAGAATAGATATTTTGTTATAATGAGCATAGGATTATGATAACTTTCAAAATCTCTAGTTAAAGGCATTTTAATAGGAGTGAGGAAAGAATGCTCATTTGGTTATGGATCATTAGATCATTTAATATCTTCATAAAGTGCCAAGGGTTATCTCATAAAATCAATGTAGTGAAATTTTTAATAAAATTACTTCACTGGGGGCATAAATTCAGAAGGTCTGAATGGTATGCATGAAGATGATTGGGAAGCATTATTTGGAGAACTCTCACCATTCAGAAGCCAGAGCCCTAGGGATTGAGTGGAGGCTGGAGTACTGGATAGGAAAATGAATGAGGATTGAAAGACCTTTGAATTTGTTGATTTGTGAGTAGATGGGACCCTTAGAGAAGTTACAGTAGATATAGGTTTGGACGTTCAGGAAGAGAAGTGACTGTGGAGTGAGGAAGTTACTGCTTTTCTTGGGGAAGAGCTTAGTAGAAGAAGAAGAAAAATATGGGATGACAGCTTAATGGAATAGAAGAGTCAAGGGAGGCTTGATTAAGGTTATAGGTGGATGAGAAGGAGCTAGCTAAAAGCAAGGGTGAGATTGAAGGTACATGATAGAATGGAGAATGAGAAAGGAAGGGGGACTGGGTTCAAGAGGACAGGTAAGAGTTTTACTTGGTATCTCTTTCTGTGTACAGACTTTTCTGCAAATCAGGACCCAGCTATACCCTTTGCTTTTTGAAGAAAAAGAATGTTCTTTGTGTCTGATCCCTTGGGCTTTACATCCCATCGTTTTTCAGTGAGGGTGGAGCAGAAGAAAAGCAGACAAGCAAAGAATCCTATATGTATTTAATCTAGCAGTCAGATGTAGCCAAAAATTCTATTTTCCCTCTTCCTAGTCCATAAAAATGGGTCCAAACTAATCTCCCCAAAAGCTTACCCTCCAAACCTCTTTTGCCAAATAGTTTTGGAAAAGTCAGCCCAATTTTTATCAACCCATCAGCTGGAAAACTGAATGGAAAAAGCATTTTTAAAATGGAAAAGAACATACAGTCGTCCTGGACAAGGATGTTATGTTTTAAATCTGGCAATTCCTTACTCCACACTGATAATCAAGACCACATATTTGAGTTTCATTTTTGGCAAAGAAGGGACCAATTATACATGAGTACCTATTTGGAAGTCATTGCTCAAATATTTAACCTATCACGAAAAATTCGGAAGTTATGCTTCCTACATATGGTATCTTTTTATTGGCACATTTAGAGTTGGATTGACTCAGGGAGATATTTGCCCAGTGGGCCTTTGTGGGTGAAGGGGGAGGTCTATTCTAGAGGGCCATTGTCCCTCTAGCACTATTTCTGTTGAATTCCTTTCTCTGCCATACACACAATCTCACCATTTATATAGTTGCATATGTTACGCAAATAAAAGCCTGTCCACTTAACTCTTAGGTTTTCAAGCCTTTAGATATGAACGTTTTTAGCCTTGGGCCAATGCCAACTCTGAGTTTCACTGATAGACTCTACCATTATTTGGATGGAGTGAGAAGAAAAATGGAGTATGCCTAATAAAGAGAACTGGAAGTAGATTTCAAAGGAGATTGAAATGACACACAAGCCAACGCTACCCTTTTGGGCTTAGGTTCTTCATCTCTAATCATATAGGCTTTTAGTCAACTAATTCACGGCCGTGGCTTGAACCAATACCTATCTTGGTCACTCCCAGGTCTTTATCTCCATTGCCTTCTTCTTTCCTGAGCTTTTAGACTTTGATTTCCAGCTATGAAAATTATATTATTATTAATATTGGATTATTAGAATTAAATTAAGATTAAATTTTTATTAATGTTATATTAAAATTATTATGGAAATCAGAAGCATTTCAGCCTGGATATCCCATTGACACCTCAGAGTCAACATGTCCTCCCAGAAGCTGCTTCTCTTGACCACCTGTTGTTGGTTATTGTACCACAATCCTCCTTGTCACTCTGGTTCTGTATCAGTGTCTTCCTTTACTTCTTTTCCCAGGCTTCCTACATACTAATCACTGAGTCTTTCATCTTACCTTTGTAACATCTCTTACATCTTTCAAGGCCCAGCTCATATATCCTAGATTTGGAATCTGAGGTTATATTTTCATTTCACAACCTGTGTTGCTGCTGTGGGGCCAGGGGTGGAGGCAAGACATGGTCTGGGTACCTTGGCTCTTTCCAGAGACTTGGGACTTACCTGCCTGTTGGTAGCAGTTGGCCAGTAGTTGGTATGGGCAGTGACAAGGAGAAGGGTTGCTCCCTTCAATGATAGATGCAGGAGATAGTCTCTAAGTAGGGCTGGTGACCTAGATAGCAGCTCTCCCCAAAGGTCTTGGATTCTCTTCGATAGAGTCTGAGGGTAGTTTTATTGCCAAGATATATAGGAACAAAGTCAATGTGGCATAGCATATAGAGTGCTGAACTTGGAGTCAGGAAAACTTGAGTTCAAATCCTGCCCTGGGCACTTTTAACTATCTATGTGGCCCTGGCCAAGTCACTTAACCACTATGGTCTCAGCTTTCTCATCTGTGTTTGGAGGTTGAACTCGATGTCTTTCTAGCTCTAAATTTGTGATCCTATAAGTGCTAGTAAACAGCCTGTTTGGCAGGTGGTCACAACAGCCCCCAGACCTTCTCATCCATATCAGTTGGACAGCTTCTTAGGACTCGAAGCTATAGTCTCAGCAGCCACAGAGCTAAGATTACCCATCAGTGGAGCACACAGCAGGTCTCATCAATCTGAACAGCATTTGGGATCATTACCATAGAGCTATCCCTTTAGGAGAGAGGTACTGACAAACCTGTTTATTTGTTGTTACCACTGAGGTTAGTTCCTGCTGGGTAGAATACAATTGGGCTTCTGATCATGGGCCGGAAGCATGATCACCATAATATGATATACTTCCTAGCTTGGCCTTGCATAGGGAATCTATAAAAAGGGGAATGCAGAAACCAAGGGGAATCTCATTCCTGGGAAACAAGCACAAAAGCCAAGCTTAAGACATGAAGTCTATGTCTACCTCATAGAAAGTAAATAGAGAGTTCTAGGTGGCATGACCATCAAGATAGAGAACTAGAATTTCTTCCATTCCTTACTAACTTAAAAAAAAAATCACAGAAAGGAATTTTGCACAAGAAGTAAGGAAATTATAAGAATTTTTAAAGGACATGGAAACAAGAACCAATCTTAACAGCCTTATGAATTAACAGTGGAAAGTACTAATCCCCAGGGCTCATTCAGCAATCCTCCCCCACCAGTCTCCCTGTGTCAGCGTAAGAATGACAAAACTGTCTCTGGGACCCATTCAGCAATTTTCCTGTACCTACAGTTACTGCTTACACATACTACTCCTGTCTTTACCTCAGCATTCTGTTTCAATGAGCAGGAGATTTCAACTCTGCCCATTCATATGTGAAGGACAGGGTAGTATAGGATAACAAGACATACCGTACCTGGGACAACCAGACTCAGTTTCAGTGGCCACAAGGTTAGGGAACCCCAATGTGGCAGAAACTCTGACCAGAAGACCCATTCCACCCTCCCCCTCTAGCCTTCAAAAGTGGAAGACATTGACTCCACCCAAATCTGTTAACTAAAGAAAAGAAAGAACTTGGCCAAGGGACCAGTGTATGGTACTGTACTATATCTGAAGGATAGCATCTAGCCGAGGTCAGTCCTGTTTACCCAGAAGTTACTGGAGTAGGGGACTGAGATTAGTGAAAAATGAATTCTCCAAAATAGGATGAGGCTGAAAGAGTTTTAAGGTTCGACTCCAGCCAGAGACAAATGTACCATCAAAGGGGAAGGAATCAGAAAGTGAATGACAAGGGAATATAAGGAATAAGTATAAAGGAAAAATACTTATGTAGATTCAGTTACAAAAATCTCCTTAAAGACAAAGGACAACTTAAATAGTTGGAGGAACATTCAGTGCTTGTAGCTGTGCTGTGCTAATATAATGAAAATCACAACATCATCAAAGTTAATTTTCAGTTTTAATGCTATCCCAAAATATCAAAGTGATACTTTATAGAACTTGATAAAATAATAACAAAGTTTGTTTGGAGAAAGAAAAGACCTAGAATACAAAGGGGAATAATGAGGAAAAATAGACATGAAAGGGAAATAATACTTCCAGACCTCAAATTATTATAAAGCAGTAGTTATGAAAACCATTAGTTAAAAAAATAGAGAAAGAGATCAATGGAACAGAATAGACATGGGATAAACAGAAATAAGGCAACTCAGTAATCCAGCGTTTACTAAACCTAAAAACAAATTACTTAGGAAAGAATTCCCTCTTTTGATAAAATCTGGGGAAAACTGAAAAGCAGTCTGGCTGAAATTAGGCTTTGACCAGCCCCTTGACCCACATTCCACAATACTTTCAAAATAAATGTTCAGCATCCGTATTAAAAACCATATCACAAAAAATGAGGAAGGAAGATAATAACAACTATGGGTAGGAGATTTTTTTTTAATCAAAAAAAGTATACAGCCAATTACAAAAGATAATTTTCCTTATGTAAAATTAAAAAGCTACAGAAACAAATTTAATGTGTCTTGGATGAGAAGGAAAACAGTGGAATGGAGGAATATCTTTGTAACAATGTGAAAAATGAATTTCTCATATAAAGGTTTGGTATCCAATATATATATCTATATCTAAATCTATATATCTATATCCATGTATATATAGTATAAATATATATATAGTATATATAGTACACACACACACACACACACACACACACACACACACACACACGCCAAAAGCTATTAGTAGAAAGATAAGTGACCCAACAATCTGAACAAAAAGTTCTTGAAAGAATTGCAAATTGTTAAATGTGTGAAAAGATGTTTCAGATTGTAAATAATAATAGAAATGCAAATTAGAACAACCAGGAGGTCTCATATTACACCGAGGAAATTGACAAAGATGATAGACAAAATTTGGGAAGAATCAATGTTGGATGGGTTGTGGAAATGCATTATTAGTGTAGCATGGAATTATTACAACCATTTGTGAAGAGATTTGGAATTATGCAAATAAATGTTTATACTCATTTACTCATAAATTCCATTCTACCCTCCACTAAGCATGTACCCTAAGGACATCACTGAAACTAAGTATAAATATACATTAACATATTTATATTAACACTTTTTTTTGTAGTAGCAATAAACTGGAAACAAAGTAGATGCCCATCATTTGGGAAATGACTAAACAAACTAGTACGTTAATATAATGGAATGTTATTATACTGTAAGAATGATGTGTGTGATGACTAAAGAGAAATATGACAGATCATGAACCTAGTACTAAGTACTCAAAGCCAAAATAATCATATCTGATTACAATATATACAGAAAGAATAACCACAATATTATGAAAAGAGAATGTTGCAAAATTATAAAGAACAAATGACCTCAAAAAAGAAATGTGAGAAAATACCTCCCCCTTCTCTTTTGCAGAAATAGGGGGAATATTGGGGTCCACAGGTGTGAAATTTTTCACATTTTTTTAGATTTTTTTCAATGTACTGATTTAGTTTTTTTCTCATCCTTTTTCTTAAAAAATTCTTCATTATATGTGATGGTTATCTTGGAGGGGTGAGAACAAAGGATACAGGGGAAATTTAGATGATGTAAAAAAAAAACTATTAAAAATGTATTTTTTTTTCCTACAGAAAATAGAATCAGTATAGGAGTGGTAGGTGCACCTTTCAAACTAATCTATAGAACTGTTGTCGTCCACAGAAGGGTTAAAGGGTGAAAGACCTTGGATTCATGCTAGCCATATATCTTTCACCAAAAGGATGATTGTACAGAACTGTTGTACGTTTCCATGAATGTCTCTTGAGATGACCTTTTTTGCTACTCTATCTGCAATGCCTTCTTAATTTGTCATGGGGCTCAGGGATGAAGGTTCATTTCATTATCATTTTAGTCCTTCTTGTTTCCAACCTGTTGAATCCTGACTTCTCAAAGGGATATTCAGATCAGTTTTCTATTGGACTACCAATATTCCCCTGTAAGTCATTAATATTTTCTGATTTTTCAAAGCACCTCCTGAGAAACCACTCTCTAGTAGTGGTTTCATAAATAATGATAATGACAATCACTTTGTAGTTTTCATCATGGTTTCTGATGGATTGCCTTCTTGGAATATTGAAACTAACTCAGCAAAGCATGTGACGTTTCTATTTTGCAGACGGGAAGCCTGAGACTCAGGGAGCTTATAAACATAAGACTTGGGAGTAGCCTGTATCGTACCATAGGCATAGGGACTCACATACTCTAAAATGACAGGATGTCTCTTCAATCCTTCACAGGCTAAATAATTGTTAGACATCAATTTGTGGGATAATTCTAAGTATAGATGGAAAGTTTTAGGTATTCTCAATTGGAACTCTGTTTTTGGACAGCTCATGATATGCATGGACATGTCAATATGTACAGTTTCAGAATAAATGAAGTGTACTATAGTTTGTAAAAGAAATAGTTATTACTAGGTCAGTGTCAACCTGGAGAGAAGCTCCTAGTGGAAGATGATAGAGATCTGTCCGTGGTCCTGTACTGTTGAACAGTTTTATAAATTATTTGAATGATAGCTGAGCTGATTGGGTTATATAATTTGCAAATAAAATGGAACTGGGAGTGATTACTAACACATTAGATAACTCAACCAGAATCCAGAAAGCTTTTTGAATGTTGAATGTAATAAGATGAAATTTTAAAAGATGGTTTTCATTTAATAAGATGAAATTTAATGGGGATTCATATCAAAATCCTTTACTTGAATTAAAAAGGATCATTTTCACTAGTATAAAATGGAGGAGGCAGGGCAACAGTTAATATGAAAAAACAACAACAATGGGTTCCAATAGACTGAAAACAATTTAAGTTAATAACAGCTGAAAAAGCTGAAGTCAGTCTGTGTTGCAGTAAGAGAGAAATAGTTGCCTTCTGATACATGATAGCCCTGCTGTATTTGGTCCTGGTTAGAATACATTTGTAGTAAAATGTTTGATTCTGGCTACCACATTTTAGGAAAGATATTCACCAGCTGGGGCACATACAGGGGAAGCCAACCAGGAGAATGAGAGTATTAGAAACTATGCCATACCCTTGTAGGAACTGGTAATATGTAGGGCAGAGAAGAGAAGACATGATGGAGGAGTGGTCAGGATGGTTGTCTTCAGGTCTCTGAAGGTCTGACATGTGGAAGAGGGATTAAACTTCTTTTTCTTTGTCTTAAAGGATGGAACTAGAAGTGATCAGTGGGAGTTACAGACAAGTTGTTTTCAGCTTTATAAAAGGAGAAATTTTCTAACAAATCTAGTAGGATTATTTGTTCATTCATTCAGAAGATAGCTGTTCAGGGCTGACTGTTGCAGACACTCAGGCACACAGGATACAGAGACAAAGAGCACTACTCTGTCCCAAAACAGAATGGGCTGCCTCTTACTGTACCCTCATTACTAGCGGTCTTTAAGAAGAAGATAGCCATTGGTTATTATAGCAATGATTGTGGTCCAGGTCTGGGTTGAAATTGATGATTTTTTTAGTTCCCTTATAATTTCTGAGGTGCTACAATCTGTGATTGTGGATCCTTCTTTCTAGGTCCTGTTGTTGTGATTGAGTCATTTCAGTCATACCTAACTCTATGTGAGACCATTTGGGATTTTCTTGGCAAAATACTGGAGTGGTTTGCTATTTCCTTCTCCAACTCATTTTACATATGAGGAAACTGAGGGAAATAGAGTTAAGTGACTTGTCCAGGGTCACATAGCTGGTAAGTGTCTGAGGCCAAATTTGAATTCAGGGAGATGAGTCTTCTTGACTCCAGGCCCAGCTCTCTATCCACAGTATCACCTTTTTTGCTATATATATATATATAGTATGGCTATCTGTGATACAAAGGGTAGCTTGTGGCCATGGAACACAGTGAAGCTGACTGATTCTCAAGGGAGTTAGTTTAGTGATTTAGTCCTTATTCCTATTGTGCCTTAATCTTCTGAACTAATTGGCTATCTTAAATACCCAGTGATCTAGACAATGCTCTAATTCTATAATTATAATTAATTCCATAGTATTACAATCCTATAATTTGCAGATATCCATTACTGGAGATTTCCTCATTGGAGTTCCCTACTTCTCTGAAATCTCTATTTCAGTGCCTGACTCATAGAGATACATAAAAAAACAATCTAGGTATCCGTCAAAAATATCCCCTGCTTTGGTCTCATCGGCTTGCCTCCCTCTCTTGGGTCTGTACCTTCCTATCACTCGAGAAAAGGGAAAAACTAAGGTTTCTATCTGAGTGTTAGACACTGTTAACTAAATCAAACGCACAGTTACAAATGATTATGAAAATTTAACAAAAATATGACAGTTAAAAATTAGACATGAATGAGAGGACTATATCAAAATAGGAGTAGGTTAATAAATCAACAAGTATTTATTTAACACCTACTGTTTGTCACCTTTGGTGTTCACCTGCCACCTAGATCTCCACTGTGGCTCCAAGAAGCTCCAGCAAACTGCCTTGGCAGGGTGAGGGTAACCAACAGCCTTCAAATCCGTCACTGAGTTAGGGGGACGTCTACCCCAAGCATCTGAAGATTCCCCTCTGCACAATGAACAGATAAGAACAGATTGTTCCAAAGGCCATGAAGGCAGCTGAGGAATGCTTGGAGCTTGGTTAGGCATCGAAGATGCCAAAGCCATCCCCTGCTTCTTGGGCCATCATCAGTCATCCTGACTTTTGTCTTGCCACTGGCCTCCAGTGGCTCTGGAAGTAAGAGTGAGGCTGATGATGTGCAACTCTGCCTCATTTTAATCCACTCACAAGTCAAGACATCACCCCGTGATGTTATTGATTGTCTTCAAAAACGAAGGATCAGCAACAACTATGTGTAAAACCCTGTGCTGGATCCTAGGATTTCTTTTATTTTGACCAGAAGTATGATTTCATTAGTAGAAGAAGTTCCTAGTGGGGAACTTTCTCTATCAAAGTAAATTGGCACTATCTCTAGTAATTTATAGTCTTAGAGAGTAGCCTGAGGTAATGAAGTTAAATAAGTTGCCCAAGGTCATACAGCCCATATGTGTTGTGTCACAGGTGGGACTTGAACCTAAATCTTTCTGATTCTAGGGCCAATTCTCTGTCCATTCCACCCCACTTCCTTTTTCTTGTACTGGGGTTACAAAGACAAAAATGAAGCAGTCTTTGCTTTCAATTAGCTTATAATCTATCAGATATGGGAAAGAAGAATGAGTTGAAGAGGCAGTTTATTTAAATCGTTTACTTAATTTTGCATTTGTTATATGCCAATTTCCATTGTCTCGTGTGCGTGCGTGCATGTGTGTGTGTGTGTGTGTGTGTGTGTGTGTGTGTGTGTGTGTGTGTAATATGTAGGTATCACAAGTATAAAACCAGTCCTAACCAAAATCGACAATATGGAATTGGGTCACATTATGCCAGAACTGGAAGGGACCTAGAAATCACCCAGTCCAACCATGTCATTCATAAGGAGGGAAAAAGAGTCATCATCTTCTGAATGAGACCTTTAGTCACTCTTCCCCCACCCCCAAGTTTCCTCCAAAAAAATTACCTTGAATATACTTGTGTGTCATCTTCTCCAATAGGGCATAAGTTTCTTGAGCACAGGAAATTTTCCCACTTGCACCTTTGTTTCCCCAGCACCTACCACAGTACCTAAGACATAAATACCTGTTAATGTTCTTCATCCTCCCCTCTTTTGCTGTTTGCTGTTTCTGAGGGGGCTGTTGAAGAGTTCCACTTCCTCTGACCCCTCCTCCAACTTCCCAGAATTCCCTAAGCAACCTTAATTTCTTTACTTGACCAAGTCCTACAAAATGGACTTTTCCAGCTTGAGCTCTTATTGTCATGAGTTTCTAAATGCTTAGGAAGGAGCATGTGAAAAATGTCTGATCTTTTTTCCACGTGAGAGACTTTCAGATATTTGAAGATATTGATCACAATTCCCAAGTCTTCCTTTTCCAAACTAAATGCTAGTTTTTCAGTTTTTAAATTGCCAAGTAATGAATAAGATACAAGATGTCAACGGAGAACTAATTGAAACTCTATACCCAGAGTATCTGGCAATCAAATTTTTTTTTGGCCCACCCTTGCTACAACTCTTCAGGTAACCTGGTAGGTGGTAAATAGGGTGGTGTGCAGGCATAATAAAAGGAAATAGGAGTCTGCAGAAGTAAACAGTCAAATACCTAACTAGCGTGCCAAAAGACCATTGTACACATATGTAGTATAGGTGACTTAGTAGTCCTAAGAGAACATTTATTTTTTGTACTTCCTGACTTCCATGGTTAAATGTTCATTCCGTAGGCTGTAAGAATCATTCCTCCTCCCCTTTCATTTCCTTTTTCACAAAAGAGAGAGAGAAAAACATTATACAGTGTCTCAGAGCAGATACTAGATAATTCAGAGCTACCATGGAGTCTCTAGGAAATGCTTTTAAAATGGTTCTTGGAACAACAGGGAAAGGATTTGGTTTTGTATTCTCATATCTCTAGTGTCAAGTGTTATTCTGCAAGTTTGTATCAGCCACTAACCCTCTCACCCCCAGGGGAGGAAAAAAATGCCACAACCAAACCAAAAAGATGTAACCCGTCATGTTACCAATGTGGAAAATTTCGGCTCAAATGAAAACTCTCCCCCCCAAACCTTTGAGTGCATTGTATTGGTTTTGGAATGAAAACATCAGGGAAGTGATTCAACCAGAATGTTCAGGAATTACCACCTCCTGAATAAAATTTGGTTCTAAAGTGTGGTATAAATTCCTGGCCTCAGTGAGGCCTTATATTTTATCAACCATTTATCACAGTACTTGGCACACAGTAGGTTCTTAATTCTTGTTGACTGACTATAACACTTGATTTGTTCATAGTCAGATATGGGGGGCATCTCCAGTTGTCCTGATCTAAATCTTGCCACTGGACCCAGATGGCTCCAGAGGATAAGGTGAGGCTGGTGATTTTGCACAGCCCTGCCGCACTTATATCCAATTCACTTTCAAGTTATGACAGCATCTCCCTGATGTCATGGTCCTTTTTGAGAACAAAGGAAAAACAAGAAGTCAGACATGACTCTCTTCTTCAATGCATTCCTTTCCACATCTCCTTTCTTCACCCCTCTGGCAACAATTAGCTCACCATCATTGAGACAGGACCTCTGCAAAAGAGAATTTTAAGGCTAGAAGCCACGTGTCCCAGCAATTTCTTCAGGCCATGTGTTCTGCTCTAGAGCCCCAGCTGACAAGTGAACAGCTGTGAAGGAACTGCTGATTGAGAGACAAAGGGTTTCTGTGCAGCTGTATTATTTTTCCTTGAGGAAGGTCCAAAAGCTGAGACAGCAGAGTTTCTTCTAAATCTGTTTCAAAATTTTTCATAGGATATTTTGTTTTGAATGTTAAATCCATTTCAATTTTTATAGGATCTTTAACTCTTCAACTTGACTGTCAGTTACAGTAATGTTTTGGCAAAGCTGAGCTTCAAGATGGTAGAGTTTGTACTGTTCTTCCTATGTGGCATTCTATTTCCCATCATCATGCCTTTGTAATGGCTGCACCCCGTGCCTGAAATGTAGTTTCCCTTCACCTCTGCCTCTTAGAAACTCACATTTCCTTCAGGACCTAGCTCTCAAGTACCACCTTCTGCATGAAGCCTTTCCTGATCCTCCTCCCTCAACACCTTGTGTCTATTTGGTATATACTTGTATGTGTATGAAAGAGGCAGAGTGGTTTAATGGATAGCCATCTGGCCTTGAAGTCAAGAAGACCTTGGTACAATTTCTGCCTCCAAGATATATCAGCTGTGTGACCTTGGGTAAATCATGTAACCTCTCAGTACTCTAAACCAGTGGCATCAAATTAAAATAGAGATGTATACCTGTGGGTAGCATGTTGACTTAGCAAACCATACTTTTATTTATTTTGTTAAATGCTTCCAGTTTCATTTTAACTGTGTTGGGGCAACAGTCTTTATGCTGCAAGTTGGTCAGAAATCTGGCATCTCTCCTCTAGGCAACTCTGTAAGACTCTAAACTACGCTGTAGGTGTCTACCTGCATTGGCAATGGGAGTTTCCATACCTGGGACTTCCCTATACAAGTGGGATCACAGGTGCAGTCCCTAACCTTATTTGTATATGTACTTATATCTTCTGATAAACTGTAAGCCCAATGAGGACAGGAACTTTTTCACTTACATCTCTGTATTGCACACGTTTAGCACAGTGTCTGGCCCAAAGTAGGTGACTAATTATATTGGGGGCATTTTGAGAAGAGATGATATCTTCATCTCCATTCTTTATTCATTCATTCATTTATTTATTTTTAGTTTTTTACCATTCATTTCCACAAGATTTTGAGTTTCAAATTTTCTCCCCATCTCTTCCCTACCTCCTACCCCAAGATGGCATGCATTCTGATTACCCCTTCCCCCAATCTGCCCTCTCTTCTATCCCCTCCATTCCTCCCCTTCCCCCCTCTCCCCTTACTTTCTTGTAGGGCATGATGGATATGTATACCCCATTGCCTCTATATTTTATTTCCTGGTTGCATGTAACAACAATTTTTTTACCATTTGTTTTTAAAACTTTAAGTTCTGGATTCTCTCCCTTCTTTTATCTCCATTCTTAACTTGGGTCTTGCTCCTCACATGGAGTTGTACGTTTGATGAGTCTTTTCAATTCTGCTTAAGGAAGTCTTCAGTCTTCTCTTTGATTTCTCAAAAACAAGATAGCCATCTCAGAGTCACCCTAAATGAGTCTGTATTCTCAGTTCAAGGAAGGGCACATGTACAGAAGCTGATACATGGGGAACACATATGTAGGGGACATGTGTAGCTTGAGAACATACATGAAGGATCATGGAATAGGAACCCATGTGGCTAGTGTGCATATATGGAGGGCACAAACAGAAATCTCTCATGGCTGGAGGCCATGTGTGACTGGAACAACTTGGACTTTTGACCCTGAGCTGACTGTGTCCTTGGGTGCAATACTTTTCCTTTGTTGTTGTTCATTTGTTTCAGTCCTGTCTGATCTCATGACCCCATCTGGGGCTTTCTTGGTAAATATACTGGAGTGGTTTTTCATTTCCTTCTCCAGATCACTTTACAGATGAGGAAACTGAAGCAAACAGGGGTAAGTGACTTGGCCAGGGTCACACAGCTGGTATGTGTTCGAGGCCAGTTTTGAACTCAGGAAGAGTCTTCCTGACTTCTGGCCGAGCACTCTACCCACTGCATCACCTAGCTGCCAATACTTTCCCTACTCTACCTTCTCTGCTAACCCCTGGGGCTCTGCTCATTGCTGGGTGCATCCCTGTTCTCCAAGGGGTCATTTCTCTTGTTTGGTGTGCACTCCACTGCTCTCTGCTACCTTCTGCTGGACTTGAGCTCCTCAGCTCCATATGCTGCTCTTTGCTGCCACCTACTGGGAAAGAACCTACATGAGACATTTTCCCTATGTCTTTCTGGTACCACCATCTTTTCTGTCATTTAAGCTCAACACTTTGGAGTCACATTCCTGTCATTTTGCATATTCTCTCTTGCCCCCAAGTCAGTGTGGAACTGGGGGAAGATCACTCCATTGGGGCCCTGAAGACCTGGGTTTGAGTTTGAGTTACAGCATTTTTACTTGCTCTCTGTTTGACTTTGGGTAAGTATCTTCACTAACCCAGGTCTAAGTTTCTTCATTTATCACTAAGGTCTCTTCTAGCTGTAATATTTTGTGCTTCTGAATTCTATAAATCTGACATCAAATAATGTTACTTCCACCTTCAAAATATCTGTTCTTATCCCCTTGCCTTTACTCTTGCTCAGTCCCTCATTGTGGTTCAGCCATTTTCACTCATGTCTGACTCTTTGAGACCCCACTTGGGGTTTTCTTGGCAAAGATACTGGAGTAGTTTGCCATTCTTTCTCCAGTTCATTCTACAGATGGGAAAAATGAGGCCAAGTTAAGTGACTTGTCCAGGGTCACATAGCTAGTAAGTGTATGAGGTTGGATTTGAACTCGGGGAGATGAGTCTTCCTGATTTCCAGCCTGGCACTGTATCCACTGTACCACCTAGCTGCCCCCCCTCACCCTAGTCCCTCATTACCTCTTGCTATTTCAATATTCTAGCTACTCCAAAAGCCTCAAAACTGATGTTTCTACCTTCAGTTTCCGGTCCTTCTAACTAATTTTTAATAGTTTTATTCTTTTTTTTCTTTTTGGGGGGAAAGTCAGGGCAATTGGGGTTAAGTGACTTGCCCAAAGTCACACAGCTAGTTAAGTGTTAAGGGTCTGAGGCCGGATTTGAACTCAGGTCCTCCTCACTCCAGGGCTGGTGCTCTATTCACTGTGCCACCTAGCCTCCCCCTTAATAGCTTTATTCTTTAATAACATTTACAAAGTGCTTCAAGGTTTACAAAGCACTGTACAAATGTTATCTCATTTTATCCTCGCAGCAACTCTCGTAGGTAGGTGCAATTATTGTCCAAATTTTACAAACAAGGAAACCGAGGATAGGGGATGGAGAAGAGCAAGCATTTATTAAATGCCTACTCTGTGCCAGGCTCTGTACTAAGCACTTTACACATGTTATCTCATTTGTTCTCAGCATAGTGTCTGGCATACTGTAAGCACTATATAAGTGCTAGGTATTATTATGACCACCATTTATAATGGGGGAAATGGAGGCAGGTAGGAGGGCAATACAGCTGGTAAGTGTCTGAGGCCACAGCTGAGCTCCCATCCTCCTGACTGCAAGCCCGGATCCCCATTTATTGTGCCAGTTAGCCAAATAAAGAAAGTAAATGACTTGTCCAGGGTCACATAGGGGCAGAGGCTAAGGCACAATGCTGATCATATTACTCCTTTGCTCCGAAAACTTCAATGGCTGCCTTTTATTTGGAGAAGTCCAAAGTTCAAGCTCTTTACCCTGACATTCAAGGACTTCCTTTCTCTGGCCAAGCCTGCCTTTTCAATCTCTTCTCTCGTTACTCTCCTTCACACATCCCAGGCTCCAGCAAAACTGGGTCAACTCAGCATTCCCAGAATACTCCTTCCCACGTCTCTGACCTTGCTTTGGTTCCATTTGCTTGGAATGTTGTACCTCTCTCTTTCCCATCTTCTTGAAATCCCATCCATCTTTCAAGATCCAAATGGTGACTTCTCTCTGAAGTGTTATCTGTTCACCTAAGTGGAAATTAATTTCTCCTTCTTCTGTGATCTCATTTGCCTCCTAAAACATTTGTCTGTACAACACCTGTGTAGTAGTGCTTTCATAATAATTTATATATATATATATATTATATACATATTTTCCCTAATACAATCCAATTAAATAAACACTCATTAGATTTTAAAATTATTATTATTTATTAAATGCCTACATTGTATAGGGCATTATGCTAAGCCCTGGAATGCAAAGACAAAAGATTCCATCCCTACGCTCAAGAAGTCCACACTCTACTTATTGGCATCTTGTTATTAGATCATAAGCTCTTGCAGGGAGAGACTGTATTTCCCTGCTTGTAAAACAGGTTAATGTTATGCTGCTTCTGTTTGTTTTCCTCTCTACATTCTGGGAAGACTAGGACCAGAAAAATGCCTGCTTTTTTTTTTTTATAACCGAGACCCAGAATTTTGAAAATATTTGAATTTATTGATGATCCTAAAGTATTTTAACTCCCTCATAGCAGAGCTCTAGGGTATTTCTAGAGATTGAAATCCTCCTTTCTTCTTCTTGGTCAATGGTCCAATTGCCTCTATTGGACAGTGAGAGAAAAGGGGGCTGGTGAGGTTGGATCCTGCCATCCTCTCCCTCTGTATCCCAAAGAGATAAAAAATAAAAGGGAAAAGGACCTATATGTACAAAAAATATTTATAGCAGCTCTTTTAGTGGTGGCAAGGAATTGGGAAGTGAGGGGATGTCCACCAATTGGGGAATAACTGCACAAGGTATTGTATATGATTGTGATGGAATACGATTATGCTATAAGAAATGATGAACAGGATGCCTTAGAAAAACCTGGAAAGACATGAACTGATACAAAGTGAGATGAGCAGAACCAGGAGAATATTGTATACAGTAACAAATATTGTACTATGGTCAACTATGAATGATTTAGCTATTTTTAGTAATACAGTGAATCTAAGATAATCTGAAGGACTTGTGATGAAAAATTCTCTCCATCTCCAGAGAAAGAGCTGATGGAATCTGAATGCAGACCAAAGCATGCTTTTTATTTGGTTTCTTTCTTTTTCTTTTTTTTTTTTGGTCTCTGTTTTCTTTTACAACATGACTAACATGGAAATAGGTTTTGCACAACTGCACATGTATAAACTATATCAAATTGTCTCTCTTCTCAATGAGGGCAGGGAGGGAGAAGGGGAGGGAAAGAATTGAGAACTCAAAATTTTAAAACAAATGTTAAAAATGTTTTTACATGTAATTGGGGAAAATATTTTAAATTTTTAAAATCTCCATAAAAATAAATAAAAAAGAACCATCCTGGGAGCCCTTTTATTGAGGAAAGGCTAACCCAATTATGGCTTATGAATATAATGGGATATTATTGCACCATAAAAAATGAGGAAAGGGATAGTTTCAAAGAAACCTGGGAAGACTTGTATAAATTGATGTAGCGAGCAGAACCAGGAGAACAACAACATTATAAAGGCAAAAAATTTGAAAGACTTCAAAACTCTAATCAATGCAATGACCAATGTCAATTCTAGAGGACTAATGATAAAGCATGTCATCCTCCTCCTAATAGAAAAGGAACGGGTTCAAAATGCAGAATGAGACATGTATTTTTAGACATGGCCAGTGAGGGATTTTATTTCAATTGACTAGATATTTTGATTTTAAGATTTTTTAAAATTCCATTTGGGGAGGGAAAGAAAATAGATGTTGTCAATAGAAAAGAAATTGATTTAAAAAAACAAACCCTGTCCATATGTATGTGTATGTGTATACACACACACACACATTTTTTTTTAACTTCCAAGTTCCTCAATCTACTCATCTCTCATCTCAGCACACCATGAACAACAGAGACCACAATTGCAAGAAGGAACAGCAATAGCACAGGCAAGTTGATTTCATCCTATCTGTTGGCTTTTCAATGGGGTAGTACCTGCCAGAACTTGAGTTTTGCTGGTAGACTTCAAGAACATAGGGTCACTTCTGTAGCATGTTTAAATCATCAGGACGGGACTCACAAGGGAGGGAGGGAACTCATGGACTATATGGTAAGTCACTGCCAACTGCCTCTCATTAACTGGTAGAATTCTGCAACTCACCAGATGTCCCAAGAATAAATGGGGTAGTTGCTGCATCTTGGCATGCCTGAAGCAGTCAGTCAAGCATGTGAAAGTCAATAAGAATTTATGAAGCACCCACTATATGCCAAACATGGTGTTAAGTGCTAGGGATACAAAAAAAGACCAAAAATAGTCACTTCCCTTAAGGATCTTGCAATCTAATGGAGGAAGGCAATATGGAAACAACTGTGTACAAACATGATATAAGATATACACAGAATGTATGGGATAAATTAAAAATTATATCAAATGGAAGGCACTAATATTAAAAGGGATTGGAGAAGGATTCTTGTGAAAGGTGGGACTTTAGGGAAGAGTTGAAGGATGTCAAGAAATGGAGATGGGAAGGACGAGGATTCCATCTGTGGGTCAGCCAATGAAAAGAGAGTAAGGAGACTGAGTGTTTTGTGTGAGGAACAGCAAGGTGACCAGTGCACTTGGATGAGGAGTAAGGTGTAAGAAAATGGGAAAGGTAGGAAAGGACCAGATTATGGAGGTTGTTAAAGGCCAAGCAGGATTTTATATTGTCACAGGTGATGCTTCTAGATCAGATCTTGACCAAAAACTAGACTGAGAACTCATCAGATTTCTTCCATGGCCCTGGGTTTAACTTGGTTAACAGCAAATAATTTAAAAAGGACAAAGTATTATATAAATGCAGGCAGTGGTGGTAATGTAACAGGGTAATGTAGACACAAAGAAGGTCTATTTTGGGTTGTTTATTTGAAGAGAAATATGGGTGTGGGAGGGAAGGTGGTAGAAACAGCATCTATTCATCAGGGTACCAATGAACAAATGATGATAATAGATGGGTAAATGCAGCTGCTGTCCCATTTGTTATTATTTCATGTCTTCAGTTTTGCCAATGCTATCTTCAAAAGGGCATTTTGATCTTTCAAAAAGTTGACCTTACACTTAGGGTACATGGGCACCACCAGAGAGTGGTTTGTGACCATAGCCATTTGAGTTAAACTATTGTATATTTTGCCTGTGGTCTCAGAGGATATTTCTCTACTTTAGTCCACCAAATTTAACAATGGATTTTCCAAATTTTATTATTAGGTAATTAATTAAATTATTATTTATTCAATTTATTAATAATTTATTAAATTACTAAATAATTTGGGACAATAAGGTAGCACGGGGAATAGACCACCAGGCCTGGCACCAGGAAGACTTACGTTCAGATCCAGCCTCAGACACTTCCTAGCTGTGTGACTCTGCGTATGTTACTTAACCCTGATTGCCTCAGTTTCCTCATATGTAAAATGAGCTGGAGAAGGAAATGACAAACCACTCCAATATCTTGGCCAAGAAAACCCCAACAGGGTAATGAATGTGTCAAAAGTGAAGTCCTACCTGATTTAAGCTTCATGTATAAATTTCATTCATTATCTTGCCAAATAGAGAGAAGGCTCACACTGCTGGTTTGTTTGCATAGAGTTGAAGTATCAAACACTTATGTATATGCATTCAAAGCAGTTGCCAGAATGACTTAAGGCCCATGAAAGGAAAATGTGATCATCTGGAACCAGAAGAAATTTTAGAATTGTTATCTTTGCCACCCAGTTTGGTGCTTTGGGGATATGTGTTCATCTTAGATATTTGTTGGGTTAAAAAAAGTTTAAATAGGGTTTTTACTTTTTTTTTAAACACTCGCAAAAATATGGGGTAATAGAAAGAGGCTTATAATCACAATATAATTAGTATGTTCTTGAGTAAGGAGTGAGGGAGGAGGGAAGGGCAAACATTTCATGAATGCTGTTTTGGTCCAGGCTGGTTTGCTACGAGTTGTCTGGCTAGCTAGCTGACAGTTAGCCTCTGTCTGTGGGTGTCCTTTGTTCTCTCCTTCAAGAATCTCAAACCCAGTTGCCAGAGAAGATCTAAGGAGGCAAGGTTGATCTCCTGCCTAGAACTGTCTTGTTAACTTTTTGGTGCTATATTTCTAGTATCATTTACATCTGGAGCCGTGCCTAGGTTCAGGGAAGATACCTTTTAAAGAGGACTTTGCTTTTTATCCATGTCTTTTGCCATGATACAACCTAATTGCATAGATACATAAATATTTTGAAGGGCAATTGGGCATCTCTTCATTAGCTTATTGACTAGTCTCTACTATAAGATACTCAGATTAATTATGTATTATTTTAAAATTGATCCATTTGTAATTGATTGATTTTGTCCTATAGCTGCCTACGACATGATTCTTTGACTCTGAACTTAGTTGGGAAATTCAACTGTCCTATAATGAGTTAAGTTTAGAAATCCAGTTCTCTTGTTAATCACCATTCTATTCTTGTGTCTGGTTTGTCACCCAAAGGATTCTGGTTTGCTATCCCTGTCCTTGCAGATGGAGTTAGATTCAAACAATGAACATTTCATGGTCACAAGAGGGAAGAAGAGGTTTGTTTCTAGCCCTCATCCTCAATTTCCATCCAGTCATATTTTCTTCCATCAATGGAATCCTATTTTGTGAATTCCCCAAAACTCTAAAAGGGAGCTGTCCTCATTTCGGTTCTTAGCTTGCAGGGAAAGCTGAAATCCTACTTATTATTAGATTTATACTTTACTAATAAATTGATCCTGCTCAGAACTTGGTGCCTCAGGCTACCTTGGTTTTAACCATTACAGCTACTTACATTTTTCCGTGTAGGAGGAACATCCTGCTCTTCCTGAAAACATTGTCTTGTTTGTGCATCAAGACAATTTCCTGAACTTTTATTGTTGAGCTAGCCCAAACCTACCTTGTGTGGTTCAGGGCAGGTATCTTTCTCTAAGCCTGATATTTACCAAGTGTAATGAAGGAATGATAGATCCAGACCTGGAAAGGCCCATAGATGTAATCTAGCTTAATCCTCTTCATTTTGCAGAAAAGAGAGACCCACAGGGATTAAGTGATTTGTCTCAGGTCATACAAGTTGTAGAACCAGTATTCAATTCTGGGTCTTATGACTCAGTACTCTTTCTACTGCACCTTGCTGTCTCCAAGGGTATAGTGCCTTAATGGTTGAAAAATACTTTACACATATTATCTCACTTAATCCTTACAGCAACCCTATGGGGTAGGTGCTATTATTATCTCCATTTTATAGATGAGGAAACTGAGGCTGAGAAGTTTAAGGGACTTACTCAGGGTCACACATTTACTGCTTAGTGTCTCAGACCAGATTTGAAGTTGTTTTCCTCACTCCAAGTCTAGTCCTTTATCCACTATGCCAAACAGTGCCTCATCCATTGATCACATACCAACAATTCAAAGACCTTCAGACGTGAATAGTGCTCAGTATTCAGGTAGGATGTACAGTTTTCAATTTGTAACATAAGGTAAGATTGAACCTGTTAAAGTGTATACTCATGACTCCACCAAGTTTCCTGGAGAAAGAGAGACTGTAGTTTTTGTTGTCAAGTTGTTTTTCAGTCATGTCTGATTATCTGTGATCCCATCTGGAATTTTCTTGGCAGAGACACTGGAGTGGTTTGTCATTTCCTTCTTCAACTCATTTTATAGATGAGGAACTAAGGAAAATAGGTTAAGTGATTTGCTCAGGGTCACACAGCTAGTAGACTTCAGACCCAGCATTCTGTCCACTGTGCCATCTAGCTGCCCAGAGACTAAGTGATAAATTGCTTGGTGGAAGAGATGTTCAGAAATTAGAGAGATTAGCATATACTAAAATATTCTTACAGTACCTGTACAATTCCATAGCAATGTGTGCTATTTTTTTTGAGTTAAGCTTTCTATTCAGTGATATAAGAAATATTTAGTCAAATGGACCAAAGCCCATGTAATCATCAAGTTCTTTGATTCTTCTTTTATTTTGCCGCTTCTTTCTTCTCCTTGGCAGAAGCAGCAGCTCCAGCAGGGACAGCACCACCAGCTTCTGGGGCAGGTCCACCAGCTCCTACATTGCAGATAAGACTTCCAAATGTTCTCATTGGATAAGGGTTTTGCAAATAATCCGGACCTGAATGGTTCAACATTTACACCTGCTGCTTTCATGAGGGCATTTATTTTATCCTTAGGTACTTTTAGTTATCTTTAAGATGCAACTCATGTACCATCTTCTGCTGAAAGACTTTCCCAATTTCCTCCCCACCACCAACTACTAGTAGCCTCCCTCCCAAACTGTTTTTAACTTTAAATTTATGCTATACATATGAGTTTTGTACATACTTCTTTCCCCATTAGAATGTAAGCTCATAGTGAGTAGGGATTATTTAATTCTTTGTTTTTGTATCCCTAATGCTCATAGAGTTGCTGGTATATACTAGGTGTTTTAAAATAATTTTTAATATATGCTAATATTCATATCTTTCGTTTTCACATCTCATGATCTCTGCCCTTCCCCTTCATAGAGAGCTACTCTTAATGACAAAGAATATTTTTAAAGAAAAAAGAGAGAGGCAGCAAGGTGATGCAGTGAATAGAGCACCGGCCCTGGAGTCAGGAGGACCTGAGTTCAAATCCAGCCTCAGACACTTAACACATACTAACCGTGTGACCTTGGGCAAGTCACTTAACCCAAATTGCCCTGCCTTCCTCTCTGAAAAAAGCAAAAAAAAAAAGAGAGAGAGAGAGAGAGAGAAAGAGGAGAAAAAACAATCTGAAAACCCAATTAATATAGCAAAAAACAATCTGAGAATATATACAATGTTCCACATATAGCAACTTCCTACTTCTGCAAAAGAATAAGGAGACATGTCTTCTCACGTAATTTCTTTGGGGTCCTACTTGTTCTTTCTAAGTCTTCAACATTCATTGTCTTTTTTTAAAAAATAATTTTTATTGATATCTTTTGTTTTTTTACATCACCAGAATTTCTCCAAGCTCTCTTCTTTCCCTTTCCTAGAGAGTCATACCATAAAACAAATTATGGTTCTTTTTTGCTTTTTTTTTGGAGGGTAGTTGGGGTTAAGTGACTTGCCCAAAGTCACACAGCTAGTTTTTTTGTGTGTGTTAAGTGTCTGAGGCCAGATTTGAACTCAGGTCCTTCTGACTCCAAGGCCAGTGCTCTATTCACTGCACCACCTAGCCACCCCCAAATTATATTTTCTAAAGAAAAGAGAGCAAAAAAAAAATTCCCCCAAACCAGTCAATACATTAATAAAAGTCTGAAAACATATGCAATATACAACATCTGTGGACCTCCTACTTCTGCAAAGGAGTGTGTGTGTGTGTGTGTGTGTGTGTGTGTGTGTGGTCTTTTAATTTCTCCTGTTTAGGGTGGTGCTTGTTCTCTGTAATTTTAAATCATTCACTTTTATTTTGTGTTTGTTCTTTCCACTTACATTCTTGTAGTCATTATGTATATCATTTTCTTGGCTTTTCACACTCCACCCTGTATCATAAATCTTTCCAGGTTTTTCTGTATTTGTCATAATCATAATATCTTATGACACAAAAATATTTCATTATGTTCATATGCTACATTTTGTTTAGTCATTCTGAAATCGATAGACATCTATATTTTTCCTCCTTTGGTACCACAAAAGGTGCTATTATGAATATTTTGGTGTAAATGTAAGGACTTTCTTCTTACCATTGCCATTCTTGATGTATAAGACTACTAGTGAAATTTCTGGGTGTAAAGGAATGGACATTTTAGTCACTGTGTATACATATAATTCCAATTGCTTTTTGCTCTTACTTATTCACAGTTAAGTCAACAATACAGTAAGTAGTATACCTATCTTCCCACAACCACTCCAACATGTACAGTTCCCATTTTTTGTCAACATTGTCGATTTCTCATATGTGAGGTGAAATCTCAAGGCTGTATTGATTTGCATTCATCTTATTATTAGTGATTTGGAGCATTCTTTCTATGACTATTAATGGTTTGCAATTCTTTTGAGAATTATTTGTGCTTAAAATTGTAAACATCCCCTGTGACTGCACAGTGAGATATAATGGTGAGATAATGTAAACTTATGAGGCTATTGCTGGCAAAATGCCTTCTTTGTTTGTTGCCCTATAAAACAGGTGGGCACTGGCCAGTGAGTAGGGGACCCTTAGGGTAGAATGCACAAACTGAAATGCTATATGTGCCTTGATCAGCCCCCATCAAGGCTTGGAGGGTATCTTTGTTTGTCTCAACTGGCCCCCATTGAAACTTGAGGGGATTTGGGGAAGTGCACACGCGGTGCCTGTCTCAATTGACCCCATTGAGATGTAGGGGTAGTTACCTCCCCTTCATTCCAGCGCCAGCGAGAAGGGTGATTAGGGAATGCTGTAGCAATTGGTGCTCCCATTATCATCAAACCCTCTTGAGAAGACTAGACTAGAAGAAAGTACAATTATTAACCCCTCCAAAGCTATCTTTCTGTCCTTCCTGTCTGACCAGATCAAGAGTGAACCTGTGCTATTAGCGTCCTGTGTGTTTACCTGTCTTACAGATTCTAACTGGGCTCTTTTCTCCAAATGTTTGATTTAGCTTATATATAGCTGCCAAAATGTCTTCCTGAGGGAGTTTTTTTTCTCTCTTCAGTCCAGCCTACATATGTATCTATGAGGGAGCTGCCTACCTTTTCTGAGTCTCATTGTCTTCATCTATAAAATGAGTCCACAATTTCATTTGATCCTTGCTAGGGAGGTATGCTGGACTCATATTAGAATTCCTTTCTTAAAATGGGGAAACTGAAGATATATCAGACTTAGTCATTTACCCAATAGCTTGTGAGGGTTGAAACTGAGACTTGAACCTATGACTTTGGATTTCAAGGACAGTGTCATTTATTTCTATTCCATCATCTCATTGATGATAGAATATTTAAATAAGTAGATTCCGCAATACCACTGGTCTCTTTCCACTCTTGAAGATCTTAGGGTTTTAGGAGTCACCATGGCCCAGTAATAGTTTTTGCACACTTAGGCAATGAGGAACTCTGAAACCAATTCTATAGAACCAATGTCACAGTTATATCTTTTTGTTGTTGTTTACATTGGGAACATGAACTTGGGCAAGTCACTTAATAAGTAAGTCTCTCTGGGCACCAGTTTATCATCTATAAAATTTGGGGAGTTGGACTTGATGCCTTCTATGGTTTCTTATTCTGAGCAAACATACAAATTGCTTTGCAAACCTTGAAGCACTTTATAATTGCTAATTATTCTCCTCCTCTTCTTCCTCCTCTCCCCCCTCATTATTAGTGCTTAATTATTATTATTTTTCTAGTTGACCAAAAATACCCTATTAAGTGTACAGCTGTAACTTATTGCCGTGCTACTTTATAAGACTTAAAATAATAAGTACATCTGTGAATGGACTTTCCCAAGAGAAGGGAGCAGGTCTCAGTGTTCTGTGTTGCTTAATACTGGAGCAAACACACAGTGGGCACTCAGAAACAGTGCTGCCAACAGCCATTTCTATGGTGCTGGGCTGTGTTTTTGTCCTTTGCCACTGAGTTCCACGAGCCAGCACATCTGTTAGCTGCTACAAGCAGCCTTTGTTAGCAATAGTTATAAAATCTGCCAAATATTTTGGGGACTTTATGAAGACCAAAGTAGAGACAGGGGTGGCCTTTCTGCCATGCTGACTGCTTGAGTGTAGAGGGGCCAAATGGGGCTGAGCAAAAATCTACCCTAAGCCTTTGAAAGATGACTGACCATTAGCTAGCTCAAAGCTAATGGGAGCTGAGTTTCAGCAGGTAACTTATAGGATGTGGGAGAACAGTGTGGAAATCTGCAAATATGTCAGGAACCATGAAATACTTACAATGATGTTGGCTAATTTCTAGCATTTCCCAGAGGTTGTTCATGGGGTAAATACCTCCCTTTCCAGTTATTTAGATATAAATATATATCTATTTTTCGTATTTTTTCAGGCAATCTCTGTTAAAATAACTCTGTCCCTATAAGATACATTAAAAAATTCTTGCCTTTGCATATTTACATTTCTCCAGATTGTGTAGAAAATAGCCAGTTTACATCACACTATATGTGAAGGTGGATAAGGACCACGGCTGTGTAGTTTAGAGGAAAGGGTATGGATTTAGAGTCAAGAGCCTTGGATTCAAATCCTAATTACTTTTTGACTGAATGATCTGGGACAAGTAACTTAATCCCTATTTGTTTCCAAGAACGGATTAGAGAGGGGAGAGCCGGAAATCATGGAGAGCAATTAGGTAGCTATTGGAATAGTTCAGGTGATGAGGGCCTGAAGGAAGGTGGGTGCCATATTCATGGGGAAAAAGGAATGGATATGAGAATGCAAACTAATAAGATTTTTCTGTAATACATTTTAATGTATTTATATTAAGTATAAATTATAATATAATTTATATTATATATAAATAATATAATAATAGAAAAATATAATTAAAAAATATAATATATTTAATTTCCTGTAATATATTTTAAGGTTAAATGATTTTGTGAATAGGTGTTCCAAAAGTCTTAGTACAGTTTTAAATGTTATTAACTTCAGAAGTATAACGTTACAACTTAATAAAAAGCAGGATTTGAAGGCTTAATTATTTAAAATATTTATATATATCTTATTGGAGTCTACTATAATCAATTTTTTGTGCTATTTATCACTCTAGTTGATCTATGAACTTTAAAAAACTTTTATCGGCATCTGCTCAATGACTGACAGGATAACGCTGTAGTAATAGCCTTAAGATCATCCAAAGAAGGAAATTTTGATGCATACATGACAGTTTCAAGTGACCAAGGTGAACAATCAAGAGGATCTTCTCCACCGACCATCCACATTTTGTTGCACACACGATGTATAATGACAAAGCATACCATCTTATTAAAATTAATATTAAATTTTATTATTGAAAACTCCCAAAATAAAATAAGTGAACAGTAAATGTAGATAATTGTACTTTAAAACAATGGAGTGTTGGGGCAAATTTGTAGCTTTTGGACTTCTAACGTTATGGAGGCTCAAAACTGCACTAAGGCGTTTTGGGACATGATGTATTAAGCGATTTCTGTAGACACCGTGCATAAATCTTGCCAACATAATACATTTGGATTATGAGGTGTGCATAGTTTGTGTAAGGTAATATTTTCCATAATAATCTATATGTATTCTCTTCAATATGGTTCTCATTATAACCTCTAGTTTTCAGCTCCTAGTCCTTTTCTCCAGATTCTACGTTAGGGTTGAAATTTTCCATGCTTTATTTAAGCTCAAAGTAATTTAAAAATTTAAAGCAAAAGTTGGAGGGAAATTCCTTTGGCCAGATCTGGGAAACGCTCAGGAACTTGGTCATTTTATAGTGGAGTGTACAAGCTCCAAGTGGTAAAGAGCCTTGCCTGGCATCACATGGCTAGTAAGAGGCAGGGCTGGGACTTGAACCCAGGATTCAGGATTCCACTGCATCAACTAGCTTGCTTTGGGCAGAAATAGGATTCATCATGCCCATAGAAGCCAGTTATGTTGTGAACCAAATGGGGAATACAAAGGGACAGATAGGAACTTGAAACTCTTCCTGAGTTATTTCCTCTGACTTATGTCTATCACTTCTTAATTCCTCCTTCAATTAGGCATCTAAAACATTATAGACTGGTCCCTGCCCAAGCTCCCATTTTGGGCTCTCCTGGCCTAGAGTGAATGTCAATGGTAACTGTTTCTCTTTGGAACAGCAACCCTGAGGGTCTTCCCCCCCAGCTTGATTTCTTTTTCTTTTTTTTTAATGAAAAGGGCCATCCTTTGACTCGCTTTTAAAAGAGGCCTCTTCATTGAATGGACATTACCTCACTCTAAGTGAGTATGTGAAAAGTCCTTAGCCTAAAAGGGCTAGGGTCTCCCCTTGCATCCTGGGTCATTTCCAGTCATCCTGATGTACATCTATCTGGTTGCTGGATCCAGGTGGCTCTGGAGGAGAAAGTGAGGCTGGTGACCTTGTACAACCCTCCCTCACTCAAATCAAAGGCAGCTGCATGCAAGTCATGTTACAATTTCCCTGATGCCACGGTCCTCTTCGAAAACAAAGTACAGACACAAACAACAACAACAACCTATCTATGACTATAAGCTGGGACATGAAGGCAAAAATTGCATGTTTTCTAGAATTCATATCTTCCATGGGGCCTTTCATAGTACTCTGTATCCAGTAGGTACTCAATAAATATTGGTGGAATTCAGTTGAATTGCATAGTCCTTGAAAGGGTGGTTTCTGTTTTGTCTGCTTTTCCTTGAAAAATTCTTGTGAGACTCAAACAAGATATTGTAGATTAAAGTACTTAGGAAACTTGAATGCATTATGTAAATGTCAGAATTTTGATGAAGAGGATGATTAAGTTGGAATGGGCAATCTTTAAGATGTTGTGTCCTTATATTCTTTGTGGTCATGGAACTTATATGGACAACTAATTTGACTTGGATTTCCACAAGGGAGTGTAGGACTGGCAAGGTTCATGTAGGACATTTTTCACTCCAGACAGGGGGACTCATTGCTCTGTGTAGTGACATGTATCAAAGTCATAGCACCGTGTCATATAGAACAGCCTCACTTTCTGCCCACTACATAAGGTGTACTCTATACCTACCTCCTTCAGTTGTCAGTAGGGTGGATGAAGAACCTATGAAGGAGGTCTAACAGTATTTCTATTTTCAACTCAGATGGTAAAAAGACTTGTATGAGTCTGCTTCTATAATCTTTCCATCCTTTTCATTTGCTACAATGACTGGGTCATGACAAAACTATCTGGTTATGACATTGCATAGATAGAGACCATTCATCTGCAGAAAAACAGATGGTAATCATAGGAAAAGAAAAGATTAGAAAATGATTGGATTTTGGTGATCTTTAAACATTTATTTTCAGTCACTTGTTGAGTTCAGTTTTTTCTGTATTTGCACAACACTGGTGAGATATCATTATGTCTAGATTTCTCTAGAATCATAACATTTTAGAGCTGGAAAAAACTATAGCATTGGTATGGCACCAGTGGAAAGCATGATAGATTTGGAGTCAGAGGACCTGGGTTTGAATTGTAGCTCTGCACCTTTTCATCTATGTGATCTTGGTCAAGTCAAAACCTCTCCAGGCTGTAATTTCATCTGTCAAATGAGAGAATTAGACCAGATGACCTTTAACGCCCCTTTCAATTCTAAACCCAACATCCAATGATCCTCAGGTGACCCAAGTGGCAGGTTTTGATGTGCTAGTTGGTCATGAAGTATTGCTTAGTTGGTCAGTTGCTGGTGGCCATTCCATTCCCATATCAGTGACTTTCAGAGGTAGGAGTTTAGCTAGCTGTTATTGATCCTCTTGGAAACCTGCCACAGGTAAGTGATTTACTCTGTCATAATTACCTCCTTTTCTCATTGGCCATTGTAAGCAAATGAAACATAGCTCCTCATCAGGAAAAGGCTATGGAATCTTGTATTACCTTACTGTTGTCATTTGTCCTTTGTTTTTGAAGAATAATAATGGCATCACACATGATGTGTTGACTTTCACATGAACTGGATTTAAGTTAGGCAGCTCTCAAACATCATCCTCACTCACTCTTCCAGAGTCATTGAAGTCCAGTGGCAAGACAAAGTCAAGACAACTGGTGATAGCCCAGGATGCATCTTCAATGTCTGATCAAGCTCTAAGTGCCCCATGATACCTACTTAAGCTGCCTACATGGCTATTGGAACAAATTGATCTCTCTACCGATTCTGCCAGGGGAAATCATCCCACAAACTCACTGACAGGTTTGTGGTCTGTTGGTTACCCTCAACTTGGTTTAGCCTATCTGCCAAGATGATTTTACTGGAGTGTGGCCTCTATGCATGCTATAGCTGATTGGTGCCACATGTTAGATGAGAAGGGCACACCAAAGGTGGATGGGCAGCTCTGAGAAGGGCTTGGCCATCCCTCATGGCAGAGGTGCTTGTCCTCCCTGGACACCCCATATGCTATATATTAGAATAAATAATATAGAAAGGGTATGTCTGGATTTCACCTATGTTCTCCTTTGCCTTAGAAGTTGGCTCACTAAAGACATATGAGGCCACTAAAGTTTCTGCAAATAGTTTATTACTCCTTTTGAGCCCCTTCTCACAACTCCCGTAGCACTTCTCCCATAAGTATTCTATGGATAACCACAACAAGCTGTGACTTTCAATATTATCTCTCATGAACTCCCATCTAGTGTGCTCCCCCTAATATAAATCAGTCAGTTTGTGTCAGTGATCTTTTACAAAGGCATGTTAACTGGGAAGAAATTGTGAGAAGAGTGGTTACCAAATAGTTTCTCCAAACTGGGAAGTGTATTCATCTCCTTACCACCCCCCAAGATCCTCTAGAAGAGTGGGTTGAAATGTAAAGTACAAAGGTATCTTATGTAGGGGACGTGAGACTGAAGGGACTCTTGGGACTCCTGATCCTGGGACTCCTTTTCTTCCTTCACAAAATCCCTACCAAGTTTAATTCAAAGGATTGTGTTGCAATGCACAAGCCAGAGCAGCAAGAAGGCAACAGACTTGAGCCAGCCCCGCAGTGAATTGACCCATAAGCTGAGACACCATGTGGTACAAAGAACCAGCCCAGCTAATAATGCTATTAGCTAATGTTTATGTAGAGCTTTAAGGTTTGCAAAGCACTTTTCAAGTATTATCTCATTTGATCCTCACAACAACCCTAGGAGGGACTGCTGCTCTGACGGTCTTTGGCAGAGATTACAGTTGCTGAAGGTCTTTGGGTGGCTTTTCCATGATTTCAAAGCTCTTGGCATTGTAACAGGGTTTTGTCCTCAGAAACAAACACTCACCTATGATTAGGGAAGAGCAGCTAGGTGGCCCAGTGGGTAGAGTAGTGGGCCTGGAGTCAGGAAGACTCCTTTTCCTGAGTTCAAATCTGGCTGCAGACACTTACTAGCTGTGTGACTCTAGGCAAATCCCTTAACCATATTTGCCTCAGTTTCCTCATCTATAAAATGAACTAGAGAAGGAAATGTCAAACTATTGTAATATCTTTGTCAAGAAAACTCCGAAAGGGGTCACAAAGAGCTGGACACTATTGAAAATGACCAAACAGCAATAACAGAAAACTTTCTCTATTAACCCACCTTCTCTGCAATTTACCAGTCAGCCAACAAGCATTAATTAAACATAATATGGCAGATGTTGCTCTAAGCACTGGAGATACTAAAAAAAAGGTGAAAATAGAGTCCCTGTTCCCCAAAAGCTCACATTCTAATGGGAATCACAGCATGCAAATACTTAGGTTCATATAAGATATAGATGGAAGGCAATCTCAGAGTGAAAGGAATAGTGCAGGGTCAGGGTGAGCGACTGGGAAAAGTCTCAGAACTTCCAGTCTTAGAGAGCTGACTGTGGCCCTGAGCTGTCAAATGACTTACCTAGGATCATACAGCCATATGGAGCTATGAAGAATTTATTATGTACCAGTCACTATGCTGTACTGCAGATATAAAGGCAAAAGCACAGTTTGTGTCTTCAAGAAGCTTCTATTCCAATGTGACATTAAAGAAGGAGTCAAAAGACAGATATATTGTAAATGAAAGTTACTTGAAGTCGCATCGTCCTGTCTTCACGGCCAGCTCTCTCTATCCATTCTGCCAAATTGCCTTTCTTTGTGTGGAAAATAGAAATTAAGGCTACATTCCAATTTGTGATTCCTCACCCTTTTCAAGATTTCTGTGGGAAGAACACAGCTAGATAATGGACTTGAATAAATCTCTTTAATCTGGCATTGAAAAAGATTTCTTCGAACCACTTAGGATTTAGTTCTGATAGATGAACGGAAGAGTATCTTTGTGTCTTACTTTTCTCATCTATAAAATAAAAGGCTTAGACCCAATGGTCTCTAAGGCTCCTTCTGCCTCCAAATCTTTTATCTTTTAAATGTGTTATGGATTCCATTCTTTCCCCCAACCAGCTGCAGTGACCCACTTTCACCCAAATGGAAAAAGAACGATGCTTTCACCATAGTTCTTGATGTTCAGTGAAAGGTCAACACAAATGTTAGCTTTTCAGGGGGAGTGGGGAGGAGGTGGTGAGTGAGGAAAAAGGAAAGAGAACAACACCCTCTTATCTATCTGTCTATCTATCTATCTATCTATCTATCTATCTATCTATCTATCTATCTATCTATCTCTGTCTGTCCATCTGTCTGTCCATCCGTCCGTCCGTCTGTCCATCTATCTATCTACCATCTATCTATCTATCTATCTATCTATCTATCTATCTATCCACCCACCCACACATTCATCCATCCATCTATCCATTTACTTATTTATTGTGTGTGTGTGTGTGTGTGTGTGTGTGATGAATCCATTTCTTCCCTTTGGACAATATTTAGGTCTCAGCTAACTAGCCCTTGGAAATCATCACTTTTGAGAAGCTGGCATTTGATATCTGCTGAAGTCTTGCCTTCCGTGAGAAACCTTTCCCAGCCCCATTTCATCTTAGCGCCTTCCCTCTGAGACTATTCCCAATTTATCATGTATATTGTTTGTTTATAGTAGTTTGTGTGTTGTATCCCCTGTTATCCTGTGAACTCCTTGGGAACTGGGACTTTTCTTTTTCATTTTTCTTTGTGTCCCCAGCACTTAGCATGATGCCTGGTGCATAGCATTAATAAATGCTAGATTGTCTGACTAACTGATTGACTGAAGGTATGACACTCTAAACATTTGAAGTGATGTGATCCCAAGTAACCATATGATATATACCTGCATACCTGGCACGGGCTTGTTCTACATGCATTTGGTTAGGGTCCTTACCATGTATTCCCTAGATCAGTGGTTCTCAACCTGTGGGTGGCAACCCTTTTAGGGGTCGAATGTGGTTGCCTAAGACCATCGGAAAACACACATTTCCAATGGTCTTAGGAACCGAGACACTGCTTTTCTATCTGTCTCCAGGCGGGTCCACCCACATGCAGATAAACCCACATATGAGTATTAAAGGGTCGTGGCATTAGGAAGGTTGAGAACCACTGCCCTAGATGAAGCTCTCCCATGTTGAGATACATATAATGTCCCCATTATGTACAAACTTCCATAAGGAGCAAAGGGGAGCCCATAATGAAAAACAACCTTTTTTTGTGGATCTGAGCCAACAGACAGGATCCTTATTCTCTTCCACTTGATTTATCTTAATGATACTCTGTCAGGCAAGTCTTTCAGAATTCTGCATAATGTCCTTTCCAATCAGAGCAGCATGCTTGCCTGGCTCTCCCAAAGCCCAACTGGAGATTATGGGTCCTTCCTTTGCACAAGCCTTCCTACATCATCATTGGTGACCTGAGACCAGTTACCACTGGAGGAATGTGATTGACAAAAAGCTTTTCCTTTTAGGACCCATGGTTAATGAAATTAATTTTTATGACTGTTTAAGCTCTTCCAAAGCCTGTTTTGAATTTGAGCCACACTCTTCATTCCTTCTCCTCAGTTAGATGTTGGCCTGTGAAATCATGGTTCAAATTAGTTTTATGTTTAGGCAGAATCCAGTGTTAGTGCATTCACTGGTCAACCCCTCCCTTCAGCAGAAGAGCAGAGACTGAGCCCTGAGCTAGACAATATAAAATAGAATTTAGCTCCTGACAAATCATCGGATGCTTCTGGACAAGGCTAACTTGTAGAGTGAACAAGCCTCTTAAGCTGAGCCAGTGGAAAATATGAAAGCAGATTCCCTGGCCCCTGCTTTGCCCATAAAGAACTTTGAATTTACTACCTTGGTGATCAAGAATCAGCCTAGGGAAACATTCTCTGCAATGGTTTAGAGGAGTCTCAACTGACTGAAGAAATTCAGAGAGACTTGGTGACCATTAGTCAATCAAAAGACGTTTATTAAGCACCTGTGTTAAGCACCAGGGATACAAAGTAAGGCAAAAAAAAAAAGTCTCTGATCTCAAGAAGCTCACAGTCTAATGAATGAGACAAAATGCAAGCAACCATGTACGAACAAGATGTACACAGGTGATAATCTACAGAGGACAAGAATCCTAAAAAGGATCAGAAAACCTAATAGGAAGTGAGATTTCAACCCTGGCTTGAAGGAAGCCAGGTCAGCCAGAAGATGATGATGAGAGTCAATCAGTCAGTCAATAAAAATTTATTAAGTACCTACTATGTGTCAGGCACCTGAATAAACTGGATATTCAAAAGGAGACAAATGATAGTCCTTGTCTCCAAGGATCTCCAATGGATTAAAGAGAGAATTCTAGGCATGCGGGACAGTTGGTCAAAATGCCCAGAGTCTATGACTTAGTGACCCCTCTTGGTGACTTTTGCACTAGAGTTCAAGACAGTTCAATCTAGCAAACACACATACCATGTGTAAGGCACAAGTCTAGTGCTGGGATAAAAAAAAAAAAACTTCCCCCCCGCACCTCCCCCCCCAAAAAAACCCAAACATGCACCAAACCAAAACCCAACCTCATCTCTGACCTCAAGGGACTTACATTCTACTTGCAAAAAGAAGTGACTTTTTTTGTGGGGGGGAGTGATTTTTCTCTTGGTTTAATAGAATGAGTTCTAGCTCTGGAAGTCACCAGCTCTGCCCCTTGGGTGACCCATTTATTTCTTTTTGGGCCTCAGTTTCCTTAGCTGTAAAATTGAGGGGGTTGACTCCTGCCAAGAACTGATAGATTTAAAATGCAGAATGAGACATACATTTTTGGACTTGTCAATGTGGGAGTTTATTTTGCTGGAATAGGCATATTGTTAGGAGGGTTTTTTTTTTCTTCTTTAAATTGTTCCATGAGGAGGGGACAGTGAGAAGGAGAGATGAATGCTTGCAGAATTAAAAGCATTATTAAACAATAAATATAGAATTTATTTTAATTAATAATAAATATTAATTTTATTATTAAATATTAAATATTAATTAAAATTAATTAAAATATTAAATAATAAAAATGATGGGATTGGTTTAGATGACTTCTGAGGTTCCTTCCATGTTGATTCTTTGATCCCAAATGCTTTTGTCTCTGTGTGATTGAGAAAGTCAATGTGCATCCAATGGTCTTTTCAACATAGGAGCACACATCATAAAACAAGACTTATCTTCAGATTTCTGACTGCAGCTGTGTACCTTCTCCCCCATTCCACTTAAAATTAATTTTTTTTCCTTTGAGATTCAGACTCAGATTCCTTCTTGTGCTAAAGCTCTATCAATCAACAAAGGCTTCCTGAGTGCTTACTATGTGCTCAGAAAGTCACCCTTTACTTTTTGGGTAGATGTGATGACAACCTTTCTTTCTTTGGTGCTTGCCCAGCTGTTAGTAAAGGTGCATCCTTTGACCTTTTACTCCACTGTATCTCTGATTACTTTATTTGACTCAATATCTACTGGTTTCAGCTGACACCAATTGCTTAAGCTTCCAGTTGTTAGCCATTTTGCAAATACCTTGGCCAGCAGGCTTATTGGAAGGTGAACATAGCATCTCTGTGTCAAGGGAAATACATTCCAGGTCTCCTTTGTAAGTGATCCTGCTTCGGTGTAAAAGTAGCTAATGAATCTGCTGGAGCTAAACAGCATTTAAATTCTGGCTCCAGAAGCAAATAAGTTTATCTTTTCAACTTCATTCATAATTTGATATTCATTGACTATTGTATGGTATCTGTGTTGCTAAATGCTTAAGGAGATAACAAATTTAGATAAAATGGGTTCTTGCTCTTATGAAGCTTACAGTCTACTAATGTAGCACACTCAAATAGCTATAATAAAAAGGGTACAAGAGTGTCTAGGTTACAGAGGTGGGGAATCTGCCGCCTCAAGGGCACATGTGGCCCTCTAGGTCCTCAAGTGTGGCCCTTTGACTGAATCCAAACTTCACAGAACAAATTCCCTTAATAAAAGGATTTTTCTATAAAACTTGGATTCAATAGAAAGGCCACCTCCAAGAACCTAGAAGACCACAGGTTTCCCACCCCGGCAGAAGGTATAAACAAAGTATCGTATGAGATCCAAGGCAATGCTGGAGGTAATTATAGTTCAGAGCAATGTTCCTGGAGGTAATAATATTTGAATTGGTTTTTAAGGATGAGGGCATTCTAAGCATAGGGAATGGAAGCAGGAAAGCATGTAATATTATTAGCAGCTAACAGATTATTATTGGCAGCTAATCTAACTAGCTGGAATATAGAGTATGTTAAAAGGGAATAGTATGAGAAAAACTTATAAATAAGAGGTCGTATGACAGGAGACCTAGAATTTAATTCAATAATAATTTATGTACCAGACCTATGCTGCACTAGGGATACAAAACCCAAAACAAGCATCCATTGCCTTCAGGGAGCTTACATTCTAATGGAAGGAAACAATACTAAGAAAGATTAAAAAAAAAGTAAATATAAAACAATTTGGGGGAGGGATAAGAAGAAGATGCTAACAATTTGAGTTGGGACAGAGCATCAGGAAAGGCCTTTATTTAGGCAGTGGCACCTGAGCCAGTCCTTGAAGGAAGCTAGGGATTCCAGGAGGTGAGGGAAGAAATATGAGGACATTTTTTCTGGAGAAGAACCTATACAAAACCCAGCATCAGGAGAGGGAATATTGTTTAGGGGGAGCAGCAAGTAGGCCAGTTTGACTGGGACATTGAATGTGAAGGGGAGTAAGAAATTAGAGATACAAGTCTGGAGATTATGAGAGGGGTCAGGGCTGGGGATATGGATGGAGTCATTGTCTTTGTAGAGAAGATAGAGGAAATTGTGAGTCAATTCTTATTACTTTGTTAACCCTTGACTTGTCTTTGTATCCCCAGAGCTCTAATGGATGCTTGTGGTGTTGAATTGAGTAATTATCTGTTACTCTGTTTAGCTAGTTTCCCAAAGGATACACTGGTCTTAAAAAAACAACAAACCAAACCAAACAAACAAACTTCATTAACTAGATCCTAATTGGATGGTTTATTGACTAGGAAACTGAATTCAGTGACAGATTCTGGTTTCGTATGGTCAGTGACAACCTTTAGCTGTGGCTAGAGTTTCCTTGGTTGTGATGGTTGTAGATGTATTTTCTCACTGCTGTTCATGGACTCAAAGAAGAAAATGGCTGTTATACTGGAAATACGATCCATCAATGCCTGAGCTCCCTGCTTCATTCACTCTGTATTGCCATGCCTATGAACCTGGACCAATGGTCTAAGCATGTGCAAAAGCCCATGCTCAGGAATGAGCAGGGATGTGCTGGAACCAGCTTGAAGAGGATTGGGAGAGCCACTTAAAATTGTTTAGTGGGAGTATTTTCATCTCAGAAATTGGCAAGCTACAAATCACGGCTTGGGTTCCTGTTTTGTTAATTGCCTAGATTTAAGAAAGAGATGGGAAAAATGTTGATAATGCATATTACACTTACAAATGAGTCATGGGTGTGCTTTCTCCATCCTGGAAAGTCAATTATCGAACATTTACTGGCACACCAAAGCACAGGCTCCAGGTCCTTCTCTTGGGAAGCAGTGGCTATCGGTTTTCTTTGTCATTCGCGGTGATTGCCTCTGTAGTGGAGGGTCAGGGGGAGGGAATTTTGGGAAGGGGAGGATCTTGTGTCCCTATGCAACTACCATCCTGAGGTATTTCCACTAGGTGTTTGACCATAGAAGTCCCATTTACCACATTCACTACTCGACATCAAGTTTCTTGTTGTTTAGTCATTTTTTTTGGTCACATCTGACTCTTTATGATCACATTCAGGGTATTCTTGGCATTGGCTTGCCATTTCCTTTTTCAGTTCATTTTACAGCTGAGGATACTGAGGCAAACAGGGTGAAGTGACTTGCTCAAGGCCACACAGCTAATAAATATCTGAGACTAGATTTGAACTTAGGTCCTGTACTCTATCCTCTATGTCACCTAACTTTCCTACTTGAACAACATAATTTTAGAGATAAGAATGGACCATATTGACCAATTAGTCATAATTCTCCTATACTTAAATAGAAATTCCAAATAACACATATTGCATTGTTTGAAAAGAATTTGGGCTGTGTGTGTGTGTGTGTGTGTGTGTGTGAGTGTGTGAACATCTATAAATAAATGCAAGTGATCTCTTACCAATTTAATATCATTTTCATAGGACCCTAGATCCAGAATTGGAATGAAATCTATAGATCTTCCAGGCCTCCTTCTCTCTCCCCCCTCCTCCGTTTTACTGATGAGGAAAAGGAGGCTCATGAAGATTAAGTGACACATCTAAGGTCACATAGTAAGTCTCAGAGGTGGAATTTGAATCCAGGTGCTCCCACTACAGAGTTTAGCCTCTTTGCTTCAGCATCATAGGTGACTTAGTAGATAGAGTGTTGTGCCTAGAGTTAGAAAGACCTGAATTTACATATAGCCTCAAACACTGACTAGCTGCATTACCCTGGGCAAGTCACAGCACTTCTGTTTGACTCAGTTTCTTCATCTGTGAAATGGAGATAATAATAGAATGCATCTTCCAGAGTTGTCATGAGAATCAAATGAGATAATAATGGTAAAACACTTAGCACAGAGCCTGGCACATAGCAAGCCCTAAAGACATGTTAGCTATTATTTTTATACTTGTTTCAAGGAATTTCATAGGAGTAAAAAAATCTCCTTTTTTTTTGAAAGTTCAATGGCTATAATTAGGAGTGATTTTTGGAACATATCTTAGAGCTTTGTGGTGGCAACCCTGGGATTTTTCAGGAACTCTCACTACTCTGGTACAAAGAAGATCATAATTCAAAGGTAATAGGGAAAAAAAGACCTCTTGCTCTGCAATATGCCTTGATCCCTGGATGTCTGCCTTGTACTTGGACAGCCCTAACCTTACATGAAAGGACTCCATCAGCTTTTAACAAACCATATGGCAAAAACATCTATGCATATTTCTTCTGATACCTTGAGGCTCTGCTAAACAGCTGGTATTAATGAATCAGAATAACTCTTGAAATCATGGTATGCACTTACTAGGAAGGAACAACTTATAGCCAGGAGTATTATAGATTACGAGGAGAAAACCTGCAGGCTTGGAAGGCCTGCATGATTTCTGAATTTCATCTACATTTGGGCCCCTGCAGTGCAATGTTGGACTGATTAGCAAGCATTAATTTTATTCCTATTGATGGTGACTATGGGAAGTGGGATCCCCAAATCTTACCTCTGATTCTTGCTGTTTTTGTAAAGACCCTTTGTTTTATCCTGCACTTTTATGGTGACAGTAACCTATGATGTCATTCCCATTGAGTGCAAGAAACTTCAGAAAGGAAGTTAGCTTTGCATTCCACTTCGGGACCTATCAGGAGAGTTTCGTGACTAATAATCCTAACATCGAAGGGGAATGTGAAAGATGTCATTGAGCTACAAGACTGCCTAATGCAAAAGCAGGGAAATTTATGACTTGGGTTTGGTTCACAGCCTGCCTAGATTTTCGCACCTTCATTCACTTTCAAGTTCTGTAGGGCTCCCTGACCTTTTACCTCTTCTAGAAAAGCAATGATTTTGGGAGAGTTGAATGGAATGACAGAATTGCTCACCTGCCTGGAAGCCTGAATCTCACTAAAGTTTATATGTTTAAAGAACCCAGTCTGATTTTGGTTCTTCCTTACTATGAGTACTGTCTTTCTGAATGTTATGCAAAGGAGGTAAACAAAAAATGAAATGCTTTATCCTCATAGCCTTTGAAATGACCTTGATGTTTTGAAGGTTGGGTTAAGATTGAAGTGAGGCAAACTTTGTAAGCTATTTTTATGGCAATTCCATAGTTCTTTGAATTGAATCTCCTCAATTACACCACTGTAATATGCTTTATTGCAATGTATGTCCTTTGCCCCTCTCCACCTGTGTGGTTATTTCTCGGCCATTCCTGGTAAGGAGCACTGCTGTTTGCTGTGAAGCAACACAAGGACCGAGATTCCTATGTAACCTGTGGGTGCCCCTTTTTTAGGGATAAACATGGTAATAAACAGATAAAGGTTCCTATTCAAGTTCATAAGGGTTTAGCTCATAAGGGTTTAGCAGTTTCAGAGGATGTCCAAGATAGATGGCTAGTGTAAGGACATTGAACTTGGAGTTATGATGATCTGAGTTCAAGTTCTGCCACAGACACTAAGTAGCTATGTGATCTCGGGCAAAATTATTTGACCTTTCTCAGCCTCAGTTTTCTCATCTGTTAAAAGGGGACAAAAATAGTACTTCTCAGAGTTGCTGAGAAGGTGAAATGAGATAGCATGTACGGTGCTTTATCAAACCTGGAGGTGCTATGTATATACTTTGTTGCTGTTCAGTCTTTTCAGGTGTGGCACACCCATTTTGGGTTTTTGTGGCAAAGACACTGGACTGGTTTGCCATTTCCTCCTCCAGCTCATTTTACAGATGAGGAAACTGAGGCAAACAGGAATAAGTGACTTGCCCAGGGTCATACAGCTAATAAGTGTTTGAGGTTAGATTTGAATTCTGGTCTTCCTAACTCCAGGCCCTGGTGCTGTACTGAGCCTTCTAAGCTGCCCTGTATAAATTTTGTAAGATAACTTTGAGGGAAAAGACTATAATCACTTACACCATATAAAACCTCTGACCATAATGATGCCTTTTTCAAGCCCCTGAAGCATGTTTCATTTTTAATGTTGGTAGTTGAATACTGTCACATGTTCCCTGATCAAAATTTCCCTAAACTTTCTTCCTTCATATCCTCAAATTCCAAGAAAGTATAGTGGAGGAGTTTCTTCAATAAATACAGTTGGATGCTTTGCTTATAAGTAACCAAGTGCTTGGTTTCAAAGGTTCCTAGACTTGGGTTCTGAGGTTGTCCATTCCAACCCCCTCATTTTAACAGATGAGGAAACTGGGCCCCAGAGATGAAGGCCACCTAGGGAGTGACAGAGCCAGTACAGAACTTCTGTTCCTTGACTCCAAGTTCAGTGTTTTTTCCACCATGCTTCCATGTTGATATAGTAATTCAGAAAAAGAGCAGGAGAAAATGTTGAATCTCTTTGGAAAATGTGCATCAATCAGGTATCCAGGGAGATGTCACAGGTAATTCCAACAGTCTGGAATCCCTTTTCTATCAGAATGGGACTCATTTATCATTTGTTACCTTCATTTCTTTCTCTCTTTTCCTCCCTCCAATGATATCCCATGGCGTCTGAATCTGGTTAGGGGGATTGTAATTGTGATGCATTCAACTCTGGTGTTTTGTTGTCAGTCTTCTGAAAAAATAAAAACATAATCCCTCAAGGGAAAACAAGAGTGGGTATTTTGGATTCTTCACGCACCACTAGTCCTGCTGAGGAGGATCAAAATTTTACATCAAAACCACCATGACCTCAGGTCCCTCGTATGTATCAAATTAATTCATTGATGATATAGTCCATGAAGAACAATCGTAGTAAATTAATCTCACATCACGAAGAAGAAATACAGCATTTATTTTGTTCTCCCTAAGTAAAAGCTCTGTCCAGCCCTTAAGGAATGCTTCCACATCCCATTGCTCAGCATGGAATTACTTTCCCAGAATTGTGCCATATGTGTGAATAGCTTAAACCAGAAGTCTATAAAAGTGAAATAAATGAGACTCTTACTTTTTGCCGAGATAAACATTCCCTTGGTGTGATGGCAAGAGGAGGGCTAGGATGGAAAATTTTCCATTTTGGTCACTTAGAACCTGTAGAAACAGGACCTTCCCTCCACTGATGTTTCGGCCACAAGTGGGTAAATTCAGCCGTGGTAGAGCCCGTTTTGTATCTCTTTTTCAAACATTTCGAATATAGGAAAAGTCTAAATGTGTCTTGTCGACACTTTTTGCCTGTAATTCTTTAAAACCATGTGTGACTTAATCCATATGCTTTCCATTCATTTATACTCAAATCATCCAAATACCACTTTTAAAGAGCTATTTGATTTCAAAGAGACCTTTTAAAACAAGCATTTAAAACCCTTTGAGGGGGAAAAAGATGTGATGCCACATTTTTTGAAGAGTCACATTTTTTTCAAGGATAAGCAAAACAGCTAAGGACACACATGCCCCGAGAAGTCTTAGCATCTTAATTTTGGTTGGGTTCTATACTTAAATTCAGCAAAAATCTATTCAACATAGATTAAATAACCTACAATGTCAACAGCTTGGTGTCAGTTTTGAGGGAGCATGAAAGTCTAGATAATCACAAAATCCTAACATTGAAAAGTCAAATTAATGAGCATTTATTATGCACCTACAGTGTTCTAGATGCTGTGCTAAGCACTGGTGATATGATGAAAGGCAAAAACTAGTCCCTGTTCTCAAGGAGCTCACAGTCTAACAAGGGACATAATTATGTACATACAAGATATGTATGGCCAAAATTGGAATTAACCTCAGAATGAAGGTAAATATAATCGGACCAGTGATGGTGATTGATCCCAGTTGGTGGGGGGGATACCAGGGAAGGCTTCTTACAGAAGAATTTGTCTAGTTCTATCCACATCCCAAATGGAATCACCTCTACAACATTGTTAACAGGAGGTTGTTCTCTTGAAGTCCTTCAATAATGGTGATCATACTCTTTCTTGAATTAGCCGATTTCATTTTCGAATTGTTCTCTTTGCCAGAGTTTTCCCTCTTGCATAAAACAAATCAAAGCCTGTCTCTTGGTGACTTATAACCAACCATTGCTTCTCCGTTTTCTTTCTGGACCCAGTCAGAACCAAGTTTAAATTCTTCAGATACTTGAAGACATTTGTGATCATAACATCTTTTCTTCTTCAGGCTAAATGTCCCTCATTTCTTTTCTTTTTTTTTCTTTTTTCTTTTTGGAGGAGGGAAGGTAGAGCAGTTGGGGTTAAGTGACTTGCCCAAGGTTACAGGGCTAGTAAGTGTTAAGTGTCTGAGCTTGGATTTGAACTCAGGTCCTCCTGACTCCAGGGCCAGTGCTATATTCACTATGCCACTTAGCTGCCCCTTCACTATCTCTTCTAACGTGTGGCACCCAGAACTGAACAAAATAGGCCAGATGTAATCTCACCAAAGCAAGGGTACAGAATACCATGTCTCTCAACGATGGCTACATTAGTTTTTTGTTTGCCTCATCACATTAACTCAGGTTAAGCATCTAGTGTATTAAGTTATCCTCAGATACTTTTCATAGGAAATGTTGTCTAGACGTACCTTTCCCCCCGTACCTTCTATACTTGTGAAATTTGTTTTTTGACCTTAATTGTATCCTCATTAAATTTCATCTTACTGGATTTTGCCCAAAGTTTTAGCCTATTGAGATCTTTTGTGCTTGTGATTTGGTGGTTTTCTGTGCTAACTATTCTTCCCTAGTCTGTATAAGCTTGATATAAATACCATCTATGCCTTTTGACAAAACATTTGTAAAAATGTTGAACAGGACATAGCCCAAGACATTTCTGGAATACTCTACCAAATACTTTCTGCTAGGCTGATATTATCCCATTGATTCTTTGGATCTGGTCATCCAAAGAGTTCCCAATCTACCTATTATCATCCAGCACATAACATTCCATCTTGTCAACAAGGTGAGCATGAGAGATTGTTAAATGAGTTGATTTGTTGAAATCTTGGCAAACCATGCTTTTTCCATTATCCTGATTTACAGATCTAATAATCTTGTCAAAGAAAAAGGAATTGACTTTACTCTATTCTCATACAACCTTGTTTTTGATGATTGCTACTTTACTTTCTAAATACTCACAAACTATCCCTTTAATAATATATTCTAGAATTTTAACAGGAATTTAGATCAAGATAGTTTAAAGATTTTGTCCTATTCCCATTCTGGAAAATTAGCAAACTGTTGTGGCATCTCTTCCATTCTCACTTAATTTCCCTTGTTGCTATCATTAATTTTTAAAAATTCACATTCTATTGATGTTTTGTTTTTATATCATGATCATTTCCAGATATAGCCCATGACATCCAGTGAGGTATATCTTCTAGCAAAGAAAAACACTTAAGCAAAATCATTTAGTGCAATGATTATATCTAATGCCATATGCAATGTTCTGCCTTCCACACATAGTAGTTCTCCTCTTCTCCAAGGAAGAAAAGAGAAATTCTTTCGTTTTCTAATCTTGTTTCCATATTCCACCACAGTCTTCTTAAAATCTAAGTTAAATGATGAGGTCCATCTGCATTCACACTAATTTCTTTGAAAAGTCCCTCCTCCTCTTTATTCCTCATCAAAATTGTTTATGTTTATGTCTTCTGAATTGATTTGTTAGAAACTTCCTATATGTATTTTGCTAACTTCTGCTATCAGATTTTAGACTTTGAGAACCTGCCTATTTTTTGTCTTAAATCTTTGAAATCAGCTTTCCCCAAATCTGGGGTACATGTCTGATTATGCCTAGATTCACTCTACTTTTTGTTGCAAATTCTAAGACAAGGCAGACCTCTTCCTCTTCAAGGTTTCCATATTTTTTGTTTTATCAGATGATTCATCTTTGCTCATTAGAATCAGGGCCAGAATGGCATTTCCCCTCATTGCTTCCACCTAATTTTAACGAACAAAATCATCACTAAAGTAAGTCAGGATTTGGTTAGTTGCATTGCCTTTGATAAAGGGTCTAGTGAGTGACAGATGCCTGGATAGGTGAAGTCTTCTCCCCTAGGCCCAGCCCCTGGATAAGTGTGACATCAAATTCCATGTTTATAGTGTGCTTCTTAAACTCCTTGAGTATTTTCTCCTTTGGGGGGTGACTAGGTGGAGCAGTGAATAGAGCACTGGCCCTGGAGTCAGGAGGACCTGAGTTCAAATCTGGCCTAAGACACATAACACTTACTAGCCGTGTGACCTTGGGCAAGTCACTTAACCCCAATTGCCTTTCCCCTCCCCCTAAAAAAACAAGAGAAAAAAAAAACCCAAGAAGTATTTTCTCCTTCTATCCAGGAGGGAGTTTGTAGTATATTCCTACCATGGTATCACTTCTGTTTCTTCCTCCTTTGATTCAATTCCAAATGTATTATACCATACTCGATGCTCTCATTTCCTGTATTTCTGCACATGGGTATATTTTCCCCATATATAATTCTACATGTGAGTTATCCCTATTTTTTGTTTTTTTCCTTTTGAATATATTGTACTCTTTTAACCCTATTCAATTCATGAGTTCCATCCCATTTTAGTGGTTATTCTGATATATAATTGGATCCCCTGAATTAAGATTTCAAGTTCATCTTTTTATTACCCAAACTTTTTTTGTTTTTCCTTTTTTTCTGTTAAATTTTATTTCCCCCCAATTAAATGTAAAAACCTTTTTTAACATTTGTTTTTTTTTTAAACTTTGAGCTCCAAATTTTCTCCCTCCCCACTCTCCTTGTTAAAAGGCAAGCAATTCGATATAGGTTAAACACATATAGTCATGCAAAACATATTTTCATGTTAGTTATGTTATGAAGGAAAACATAGGACCACCCCCCAAAAGAAAAACAACTCAATAAAAATAAAGTAAAAATGTATGCTTCAGTCTATATTCAGGAACCATCATTTCTTTTTCTGGGTATGCATGGCATTTTCATCATAAGTCCTTCAGAGTTGTTGTGGGTCATTGTATTGCTGAGAATAGCTAAGTCATTCACAGATGATCATCTTGCAGTGTTGCTGTTACTTTGTACACAGTACATTTCATTTTGCATCAGCTCATGTAAATCTTTCCAGGTTTTTCTGAGAGTATCCTGCTTATCATTTTTTTGTAGCACAATAGTATCCGAGCCAGAGTGGCATCTTCCCTCATTGCTTTCACCTAATTTTAATGAGCAAAATCATCACTAAAGCAAGTCAGGAGTTGACTAGTTGCTCTGCCTTTCATCACAATCACATAATACAGTTTGTTCAGTCATTCCCCAACTGATGGGCATCCTTCCAATTTCCAACTCCTTGCCATTGGAAAAGAGCTACTATAAATATTCCCATATATATAGGTCCTTTTCCCTTTTTAAAAAAAATCTCTTTCAGGATACAGACCTAGTAGTGGCACTGCTAGGTCAAAGGATATGCATGGTTTTATAGACTTTTGGGCATAGTTTCAAATTGCTCTAAAGAATGGTTGAATCAAGTCACAACTCCACTAACAGCGCATTACTGTCTCATTTTCCTCACATCCCCTCCAACATGTGTCATTCTCCTTTTCTGTCCTATTAGCCAATCTAATAGGTCTGAGATAGTATCTCAGAGTGGTTTCAATTTTTATTTCTCCAATCAACAGCAATTTAGAGAACCTTCTCATATGGCTATGGGCAACTTTGATTACTTCATCTGTTCATATCTTTTGATCATTTATCAATTGGGGCATGGCTTCTATTTTTATAAATTCAGCTTACTTCTCTATATATTTGAGACATGAGGCCTTTATCAGAGAAACTTGCTTCAAAATTTTTTTTCACAGTTTTGATTGCTAAATGCATTTTCCTCCATCCTATTCTGCCCCCCCCCCCATTTATTCTATTCTCTCTTTCCTTTCACCCTGTTGCTCCTTAAAAGTGTTTTGGTTCTGACTACTACCTCCTCTAATTTTCCCTGTCTTCTATTACCCATCCCCTTTTATTATCTCCTTCCCTGCCTACTTTCCTATAGGGTAAGATAGTTTTGTATACTCAATTGAGTGTGTGTTTTATTCCCTATTTGAGTCAATTTTGATGAGAGTAAAGTTCACTCACTCCTTCCACCTCCCTCATCTTCTCCATTGTAAAGGCTTTTTCTTGTGAGATAATTTACTCCATTCTACCCCTCCCTTTCCCTTTCTCCCAGTGTATTTTTTTCATCCCCTAATTTTAATTTTTTAGATATTATTCCTTCATATTCAACTTACACCTGTGTCCTCTGTTAATATATTCTCCTAATGGCCCAAATAGTGACAAAGTTTTATGAATTACAAGTATCATCTTCCCATGTAGAAATGTAAGCAGTTTATGTAAAAGTTTCCCTTTCCTGTTTACCTTTTTATGCTTCTCTTGAATCTTGTATTTGAAAGTCAGATTTTCTATTCAGCCCTGGTCTCTTCATCAAGAATGCTTGAAAGTCTTCCATTTCATTGAATATCCATTTTTTTCCCTTGAAAGATTATACTCAGTTTTGTTGGGTAGATGATTCTTGATTATAATTCTAAATCCTTTGCCCTCTGAATATCATATTCTAAGTCCTCTGAGCTTTTAATGTAGAAGCTGCTAAATTTTGTGCTACTGACTATGACTATGACTATGACTACTGACTATGACTCCAGAATACTTGAATTGTTTTTTTCTGGCTCGGTGCAATATTTTTTCCTTGATCTGGGAGCTCTGGAATTTGGTTCTAATATTTGTGGGAGTTGCCATTTTGGGACCTCTTTTAAGAGATGATTGCTGGATTATTTCCATTTTTATCTTACCCTCTGGCTCTAGAGTATCAAGGCAGTTTTCTTTGATAATTTCTTGAAAGATGATGTCTAGGCTCTTTTTTTGATCATGGCTTTCAGGTAGTCCAATAATTTTAAAATGATCTCTCCTGGATCTATTTTCCAGATCAATGCTTTTTCAAATGAGATAATTTCACTTTGTCTTCTATTTTTTCATTCTTTTAGCTTTGTTTTATTGTTTCTTGATTTCTCCTAAAGTCATTAGCTTCCCTTTCTTCAATTCTAATTTTGAGGAATTATTTTCTTCAGTGAGCTTTTGTACCTCCCTTTTCCATTTGGCCAATTCTTTCTTTTTAAGGAGTTTTTTCTTCAGTAAATTTTCTGTGTTTTTTTTTTTCCCCATTTGGTCAATTCTGATCAAATGCCTTTTCAAGGCATTCTTCACCTCACTGACTTTTTGTACCTCTTTTATGTTTTGGCCTGTTCTGTTTTTTATGGCGTTATTATTATTATTATTATTTTTTTTTTAGTATTTTTTGTGTCTCTTCTTTACCAAGCTGTTGATTCTTTTTTCATTATTTTCTTGCATCACTCTCATTTCTCTTCCCAATTTTTCTTCTACCTGTCTTTCTTGATTTTTAAAATACTTTTTGTGTTCTTCTATGGCCTGAGACCAATTCATGTTTTTCTTGGAAGTTTTGGATGTTGGAACTTTGACTTTGTTATCTTCTTCTGAGTATGTATTTTGATCTTCCTTGTCAGCATAGTAATTTTCTATGGTCAATTTTTTTTTCTTGTTTGTTCATTTTTCCAGTCTATTTCTTGACTCTGCTTCCAGGGTTGAGGGTGTACTGTCCCAAGCTTCAGAGGTTTTGTGTAGCTATTTTCAGAGATACTTCTAGGGACCTGTAAGTTTTCAGTTCTTCCAAGGTGGTATGATCTAAGAAGAGGTGTGTTTACTACTTACTTGGCCTGTGCTCTGGTCTGTGAGTGACTGCAAACACTGGTTGTTTTTTTTTTTTTTGCTTTGGAACTGTGACGAGGGTCCCTTCTGTACTGTCATCCTAAGCTCTAAGCTCTGGTATGCTAGTGCTCCTCCTTGTCCTAGAACTGCCACCCAAGACTGCAACCTGGATCTGAATATGGGCAAAGCAATAGAGTCCTGCCTCAGTGCTATCAAAGAGACCCCTGTAATCTCCTTCTAATCAGTTTATTGATCCCCTTACTATCTGTGGGCTGAGAGCTCTGGAAGCAGGAGGTGCCATTGCTGATTCAGTGGCTCCCAAGGCCTGTTCCTGGCTTGCTGGGGTACACAGTGTGTGCTGGACTGTGCTCTACTCTCCCCCCATTTGTGACAGACCTTTCCTACTGATCTTTTAAGTTGTCTTTGGCTGGAAAATTGTAACCCCATCTTTTTGTGGGATCTGCTGCTTCAGGAATTGCTTTATGACATTATTTAAAGGTACTTGGAGGGGTTTGGGAAAGAGCTCAGGCAAGTTCCTGCCTTTTCTTTGCCATCTTGGCTCTATCTCTCTGTACATTTGGTTTTAAACATTGTAGGTCATAGATTGCATTAATGAATCATTTTTTTGTATATTATCTCCTGTAAAATATTAGTCTTCAAGTCAGGCATGGTGGTTTATACCTATAACTCCCACTACTGGGGAGGTGGTTCACTTAAGCTCAGGAGTTCTAAGTCTCATTGGACTAAACTAATTGGGTATCCTCAGTATGTTTGTTATTAATATGGTGAAATTCCCATGATAGGGGGCTATTGGGTTGCCTAAGGAGGGGTGCACTAGTATGCATTAGAGAATGGAACAGGCCAAAGCTCTTAATCGCTGGGGTTAGACTCACAAGTAACCCCTATACTTTCAACCTAGGTTAGAGAGAGACTCCTAGTCTTTAAAAATTTTTTTTAAAGAAAGATATATTTTTCTTACTGCACTGTATCTGATGTTCTTTGTAGTATCTTTCTTGGAAGAAAATTGTGGGAAAGTTTCTTTCTCCTCCACACTCCCCCATTTTCAGTTTGAATTCAGATTTTAAAGAAGGTTTTGAAACCCTCTTGATCAAAATTTCAGGACTCAGGCAAACACATTTTATTTTTAACTAATCTTTGTTAGATATACTCTATTCCTATTTATAAGGCACTCATCTTCTTATTTGAGACTTCTTGAGTTCCTAGCAATGCTTTCTTTCTAGGTTATTTCCTGTTATATTTGGCCTTATGTGAATCACTAGATGTGGGTAGTGGTTGTCACATCTGATATGTTTGGGAAGTCCCTTTATCACGTCCTGAGTATATGATCTGAGGGAGAAAACATATACTGAGATTGTTCACATCAGGTTGTACCTTTCAGATGAAATTCACTTTCCACTTGTTTCATCTCTCCCTTCTCTGTCCAGTTCTGGGCAATTTCTTTTGTATTGGTACCTGTGGTCTCTCATCATCATCATTCCTTATAGCACGAGAAATTGTTTTCTACTCAGACAATTCACTTTTATCATCCACAGTTGAAGTTTTGAATCTGGGTTCACATGCCTTTCAAGGGGGCTGGAGGAAAATATAAAGGGTCTATGAGCACAGATGGGAATAATATAAATCTTTCCATATAATTATTTTACTTTATCATCCTATGTATTTTATTTTAGACATTTACAATCATTATTCTTAAAAAGAGTCCATGAACCAAAAAAAAAAAAAAAAACACACACATTGACAGGAGAAGACTTACATGTATTACTTAGCCCCAAATGTTTAATTATTCTTTTTGTTTTTCTTCTCTGTGTTACATGCTTGCTCCTGCCAGCCTCCTGACACAGCTCATAATTCTCTTATTCTTTTTCACAATTAAAAACCAAAACTAAATAATTTCCATGTTTTCCAAATTTGAAAGACTTAGGAACATTGAGCAACCCAAAGGCCAACCGATTCCAGAGGACTTATGATGAAACATGCTACCCCCCACCTGCTAGAGACAGGTGACAGCCTCAGCATGGAGATTGAGACATACTTATTTTGGACATGGCTGCTGTAGGAATGCATTTTGCTTGACCACACATGTTTGTAATAACAATTTTGTTTTTCATTCCTTTTCGATGATGATGGGGTAAAGAAGTAGGAATGGGGAGAAGGTACATCTTCATTTGAAAAAAAAATTGAAAAAAGCAAATTCTATGTTTTTTCTTGGAAGCACTCAATGATAATCTAGAAGGCAGAGAGACTCTCTTCCAGCTTTCTCTGTTTGGAAGATCAATTTGTATTTTATACTTCCATAGCTGTCCCCTGGCCCTGGAAGAATAATAACACTATGTTTACTGAAAGTTCTTGTGAAATTTCCCCTTTTCCTCTATCCTACCTGGAAATGAGCCTACCCCCTGCCCACAAGTAGCTTACCTTCTGATGGAGGGGGTGAGTTAAGATTCAATATAATGCATAATAATAAATAACTTGAGTAAGGGGGCACTAATTACTGATCTGGGGAAGGGAGGGAATGGATCTAGAAAGACTTTACCAAGACAGAGAAGCATGATCTGGGCCCTAATGAAAAATAAGGAATCGGAGTGTCTAAAAGAAGAAGGAAGTGCCCTCTTCAGATGGTAAGGTGAAATGTTCCCTTTGGCTAGAACACATAGTAGAGTAGACTGAGAAGGGGATTGCTGTGAAATGAGATCACAATGGTAGGAGAAAGCCAGATTGTAGAGGCTTTGGGACCTTAGTTCTCCTTTCTGCCCATCTCATCTCTTTCTCACCCAGCCTCCCCTTGGCAGCCCACTTAGATGAGGAATTCTTCCAGGTTCCTGGAAAGTTGTAAATTTCTGCCATGTTCCTCCAACTCCTAGTTCTTGTGATGTGGAAGGTGGATGTTTGGACTCCTCTGAACCATGTCCCATAGACTTTCTGTGGCCAGTCCTGCCTCTTCTGGTGCTCCTTACGTCTTAGAACAGAACAGGAGTGTGGTAAATAAAGAACAACCAGTGTTCTGTTTCCTTGACCTTGAAGGCTGAGAGTCATAAAAGGAAAAATAACTTACCAAGGAGGGGAGGAACCAAGGCTAAAACTTCAGGGTCCCTTAGGACCTAGAAGCCCCTAAACCAGGGGAGGGGAGTTGGGGAGTAGATACACCCATTATTGTCCTTTTTCCAAATCCCATTTTGCTCCCAACTTCTGTCTGACACACAATAGCACATAAACAAAGCCCAGGGAATTAAACTTTTATCTAGCAATGGGATAACTAATAGCCAAAAGGCAAGGACCCAAAGCATGGGGTGGGGATGGAGTGGGGGATGGGAGTGAACAAAGGATTGGCCTGCTCAGTTTATTAAATTGCTCATGCTAATCACTTCTGGCTGCGAGGCCAGGAAACAGCCTTTATTTTCTTTTGTTTTGCTTTATTTTATTTTATTTTTCTTCCTGCTTAGACACTGGGAAAAGTACAGTGGACCCAATATTTTTCTCTGAAGCTTGGAGTCACAGAGAATGAATGTCTCTGGGTAGGTATCCTCTCAAACCAGGTCCTTTCAGTCCAAAGGAGTTCATCCTCCTGGCCTAAAGGACTAGTCCCCTTTGGCTAGTTTGTGTTTTTCAAATGACTCAACATTCGATCAGTAGTCTTTTTTTTTTGGTCACTTTGTTAGCAGAGAAAGCAGTAACACAACGTTCATTCATGCTCCAGATTTGTAATCAGGGTTCTTCTATTGCACATCCTCAGAAGCAGGCCCCCTGCCTGTACTCTGAGGATGGAGCTCCATTGACTGAGCCCCTTTACACTCATAAAGAAAGCTGCAAGGAAACCATCTCCCTCACAGAGATAAATACCTCCTCTTTCTAAAGACTAAGTGTGGTACACTGGGATAGAAAAGAATCCTGGGCTTGGAGGCCAGAAATCTGAGATGATCTCAGGTATTTACTCTCCAGCTCATGGGCAAGACCCTTCATCTCTTAAATCCTTAGTTTATTACCTTTAAAATAGGGAGGACAAGAATTCTTGCACAACCCCCTTCACAAGTTGTTATTGGGAAAGAGCTTTGTAACCCTTCCTGAGCTCTGTGCTCTACAAATATGGGTTGTTATCCCTTGCCTTATGATGCCTGAGCCTGAGAACACCTTCTACAGCCCTGACTGCTTCATTGATCCCTGTGGTTCTGGGGACATCAGAGAACTGTACAATCAGACAATTTACAGGAAACCTTCCCCAACCCCTCTTAATCCCACTACCTTCCCTCTGTTAATTATTCCCTATTTATCCTGTATATATCTATATTTCTGGATCTCTCTCTCTATTGCTTTCCATATATTTGCATGTCGTAACCCTCATCAAATTGTAAGCTCCTTGAGGGCAGAGACTGACTTTTGTCTCTTTTTGTATCTTCAGCACTTAGTACCATGCCTGATACATAGCAGGTACTTAATAAATGTTTATTAATTCAATTTTACTTTATATTGAACATGAGGGTAGCAGAACAGATTGGATGTGGGGAGGGGAAGGAAATAAGCCTTTATTAAACACCTCTTTACTGTTGGCTGCACACCGTGCTAAGTGTTTTACAAATTTTATCTGATTTGATTTGTACAATAACCCTGGGAGGTAGGTGCTATTATTAAGCTGTTTTTTGTTTTTACAGATGAGAACCCTGAGGCATCTAGAGGTTAAGACTTTCCAGGGCTACACAGTTAGATAGGGTACATGATATGGAGTCAGGAGGATCCAGCTGAGACCCTTACTAGCTGTATGACTGTGGACAAGTGCCTTCGCATTACTGGGACTGTTTCCTTCCCTGTAAAATGAAGGGAATGTATTTTTTGACCTTTGTTGCCCCTTCTAGCTCTAAATCTTTTTTTAATGTTCTTTTTTAAAAATTTTGAGTTCCAAATTCTCTCCCTCCCTCCAGCCCCTTTCCCTACCCATTGAGAAGGCAAGCAGTATGATATTCATAATATACATGAAGTCATGTAAAACATTTCCATATTAACCCTATTGCAAAAAAAAATAAGCAAGTAAAATTTAAAAACATGAAAAAAAGCTCCTATACTTCATGCACTCAGAGTTCATCATTTCTCTCTCTGGATGTGGCTCTAAATATTGTTGTTCTTCAAAATCAAAGAAGCCCAGTTTCTTCACCAAAGAGAGGAAATCAGCTCTGTTTATGATGTCCTCTGGGTTTGTGACTGCTCATGCTGCTACCCTTGCCTCCCATTAGGACTGTGGGAACATGATGAAGCTGTCTGGGCCAGGGGCTCCCAGAGAAGAGAGCCTCAAGAACAAGCTGACGTATCCAGCTCTGCCTGTGGGCCTGCCTGTGGGGTAGCACCCTGTCATTAGTCCTGAGAAGGCCCAGTTCTGAGCTTGCCTCCAGGATATAGGAGAGGGAGTTAATCAGAGTTAAACAGAGTTAATCAAATTCTTCAGAGACATGAAAGGCAAGGGCAGTGTAAAAGGGTTGCTACCCTGGGACAATTTCTGGCAAAGAGACCAGCCCAGTGAGGACCCTGGTTATAGGCCCCACAGTTAAACTTACTTTGTCTTTCAACTGATTTCAATGGGCACTGCCAAACATTTTTTTATATAGTATTAAAAAAAACCCAACCCAATATCATTTGTATTGAGCTTTCAAAAGCTTGGAAATGTCTTTTTGGACCAATTTTGTCCTTTCCAGCATCGCAAACATGTGGCTTTGTGGGAGTTTTCCAACGGAATTTCTAACTATCATGGCTTTGAAGAAAGTGCATATCCTGGTGATCTCAGTTATGAGGCAGGTCTGGCTTTCTGGCTAACATTTATTTGTTCTTAACTAAGGCAGAACTATTGGAGAGCTGGGGCTTTGATTCTAACTCCTATTTACCTGAGATTCAATCGAACAGTGGAAAAGGCCTCACAAACTAAAATAAATTGGTGAGTTTGGTTGAAAACTGTGGGCTGTTAGACCACAGGGGGAAAATTGCTTCAAGGATGGGGGATCTTTAGGGAGAATGCCTAACCCTTAGGTCAAGCCCAGAGTTTGAATCTGGGAATCATTAGGAGCAGGAGCTCTTCAGAGCTTAACTGCTGGGAGGATTCAGAGAGAGTCAGTTTTGAAGGCAGCTGGGCCTTTATAGATCAAAGTTAGTGCCTTGAATTGCACCCACGTGCAAAGAGGTCATTGCTATGAGGGGCGCCATTATATTCACTTTCTTCTTGGCCTGCTGCATTCCATGCTTTCAAGTTCTAGGGGGCCTGCAAGGTCAAGTCCAAATACAAGAGACAGAGAAGGGCCCCTTGGAGGGGAATGAATAGAAGGATGACACCATTCCTTTAGTCCTTCCTGAGAGCTGGAAGCCTGCCAAATAAGCTGTAACCTAACCATCTTTCTTCCCCACCCATTCCAAAGTGAAATATTTTAAGAGAGAAATGACAATACTTTGACCTACCTATTGACTGAAGGAGGATTAAAAAAAAGTGTGGGGTCTTGAAGGGGTGGGTTTTGGAAAGGGAAGTATTGTAGAGCATGATGCTCATGGATATGCACCATAAATATCTTACTTCAGCTTTAATGAGAAAAAAAAAATCCACCCCTTGAGCTGCGTCCGAACTGTGTGATGGTCATTAAAGTCAATGGGAATCATGTGGCCCTCATCATTGGCAAGCATGTGAAAGCTTTTCTCCAAAGGCCTGAAGAGTTATAAGTAAGTGGAGGAAGGACATTTTGTGTTAGTTTTCCAGCCCAGTAGTACGTGGGAAGACATCACAGAGGAAATAAATCTCTAAAAGGCAACGGGGTCCAAAAAAGGGGAGCCAAGCAAATTCTTACCTGAGCCCTGAAGGACAATACAGTTCATTGAGTGTCCACTTCAGACCACAGTCACTCTGCCCTGGGTGCTGTTGCCTTCACATCAGACCTAACACTTTTCTGGGACCACGTACTTGGGTTTGTACATTTCTTTACTTTGTTTCTCTTTCCGGATCAGTATTCCTTGAGAGCAGGGGCTGTTTTATCTTTTATGAAAATACCCTCAAACTCTTAGACTGGCACACAGTAGGTGCTTAATAAGCTTGTAGATATAGAGGTAGAAGGTAGTCTGATTGACTTATTTTACAGATGAGGCCAAGTGACCTTCTCAGAACCACACAGCTAATAAATGTTGGAGCTGGCATATAAACCGAAGTCTTTCTGACTTAAGTCCAGCGTTCTATCCATTCTGCTATATTGTCTCTCATGCTACCTTTATGGATAAATGCTAATTGACTGAATGATGTTTTTAATCAAAACCCATGTCACATATGTTTTTTAATAACAGGGTAAACTTCATATGCTGTCATTTCCCATACAATTTCCTGTCCCGAAAAAGAAAAAAATCAGGCTTTCATTGAAGGCTTAATGGAACTTTGAGGGCAGTCCTTTTCTTATGTACCTTTGTCTGAATTAAAACATTCAGTGTTAATAAGTATTGAGTTAATTAAATTAGTCAATTGAATGTTTTAGTTAACATTTGCAGAGAGATTATGCATATCAGCATTAGTTAGACACTGCAAGATTAATCGTTGCACATATGGACTGATTGCATCAGTGCCTGTCACTATGTTATTGATTGAAGCACAGGAGATGGGACTGGGAGATATATGGTAGAATCTATTTAAGCACAAGGTCCCTTTTGTGCAGATTGCTATCAATAAAAGCTTGGTAAAGCATGGATACTCCATGAATATCCTTTTCTGATGACTTACGATGACTTTGAGGGGATTCTTGGTCCCTCAAATTTATGTTTTCTTCCTCCCTCCAGTCTAGTGATACTTACGTGAGGTGATCCTTAGGTGATGAAGTTTTAGGACCCATCCATCAAGGCCATCTACTAAAGTGTCACACCATCAAGCTCTTTTTAAAATTTTTTTTTATTTTAAAAATTGATTTGCTTGTTTACTTTTAGTTTACAAGATTCAGTTCCAAAATCCCTTGAGTTTCAGATTTTCTCCCCTCCCTCTTCCCTGCCCCTCACCCATGGCAGCATGCAGTCAAGTATAGGATCCATAAATACTTTCACATTGGACAATAGTTTGGTTGTATAGAAGGGTTGTAACCAATGGAGTGAACAATGGGAAAGAAGAAACAAAACCAAACATGGAAAAGAATGAGAGCATGTATTGCTTCAGTCTCCATTTATACTCTGTTCTTTCTAGATCTTTCTCTGAATGTAGATATGTCCTTCCATCCTGAGACTTGTAGAGTTGTCTTATAACTGTGTGTTGCTAAGAAGAGTCCAGTTTATCAAGGCTGGTCATCACACATTTGATGTGTCTGTGATTGTGTATAGATTTTTCCTGGTTCTGCTCATCTCACTTAGC
>CM053592.1:33294054-33317238 GCA_028646515.1 Pseudochirops corinnae | reverse complement strand
ATCACACATTTGATGTGTCTGTGATTGTGTATAGATTTTTCCTGGTTCTGCTCATCTCACTTAGCATCAGTTTGTATAAGCCTCTCCAGGTAAATATGAAGTCCATCTCCTCCCCATTTCTTATAGCACAATGGTATTCCATTACATTCATATACCACAACTTGTTTAGCCGTTCTCCAATTGATGGGCATCCCCTTAATTTCCAGTTTTTTGCCACCACAAAGAGAGCTGCAATAAATATTTTTGTACATATGGGTCTTCCTCCCACTTCTATGATCTCTTTGGGATACAACCCCAGAAGTGTACACCATCAAGCTCTTCATGTTTGGAGGGAGGACACAGAAAATCAAAGATCTTTGAAGTGCCAATGCAATGATATGGCTAGCCTAAGGCACAGCCATGATACCTGCTTTTGAACATCAGGATTAAAAAAGAACTTTAACTGTTTGCAGTTTTGGTGGAAGACTTGGTAGTTTATTCTTCTACCGACCTCTGGAGTCAGAACCTGGATTCAAATCTCACCTCTAATTATTAGTTCCTGTGTGACTTTGGGCAAGTCATTCTCTTTTCCTGGATCTCAGTTTCTCCTGTGAAATGAAGAGATTGGACTGTATGGGGTTCCTTTTAGATCTGTAGCTATGATCCTATGACTTCCAAGACATCCATTATATCTGAAATTTTTTAAAAAATTAAATTTATTTACTTTTAGTTTACAACATTCAGTTTCACAAGATTTTGAGTTCCAAATTTTCTCCCCCTTCTTTTCTCCTCCCCTTCCCCCACCATGGTGGCATGCAATTTAATATAAGTTCTACAAATACCTTCACATTAAACATTAGTCAAGTTGTAAAGAAGAATTATAACCAATGGAATGAACAATGAGAAAGAAGGAACAAAACAAAACAAAGGAGAGAGAGAGAGTAAGTAGTTTGCTTCAATCTGCATTCAGACTCCATAAATCTTTTTTAGGAAGGAAGGGAAAAGCCTTCTCTATCACGAGTTCTTTGGGGTTGTCTTATAACCTTGCATTGCTGAGATGAGCCTAGTCTATCAGTCATCACAGATACGATGTGTCTATAATTGTGTACAATGCTTTCCTATATTTGAAATTTTTAAAGCAACATGAAATCATTTATTTATTAATGTATTAAGTGTTGCTGGAGGCATGCCTTTACCCAAGGGTACAGAGTTCCAGTGAATGATATAGGGTGAAACAAGGCATCCTTGGAGAAGTTGGGATTGTGTCAGTATTTTAGTTTCTGTGTCTTACCATGTAACTAACATTCCTTTATGCAATCTCAAACAAATATTTTGTGAGGTTGTGTTTCCCTCTCCCCAACCTCTTTTTCTCAATTGTTTGTTTAAGACAGCATTGGGTAGTAGATAGAAAACCAGCCTTGGAGTCTCAAAGACCCAGGTTCAAGTTCTACTTCTAACATGTACTTTTTCAGTGGCTTTGGGCAATCTCAGCACTCCCTTTAACTCTGTAATCTGGTAAATAGCAGAACTGTTGCTGATTTGCATTTTTGAAAAAGATCCCTAATGAGGAGTTTTCTATCCCACTAAAATCACTCATTCTACCAAAGAAAGATATGCTTTCCACTTGACCATACACACTAATTTATGAAATTTTGAAGATAAACCCTTATCTGCTAGTCTTGTATTGAAAGGACAATTTGTCTTAAACTCTTTAATTTTCTTTGCTTTGAGGGCATTTGTCAGGCCTTCAATTCTATTGTAACTTAGTTTTACTTTTAAGATAATATGCATGTATTTAAGATATATATATATATATATATATATATATATATATATATATATAGGTATGTATGTGTGTTGGTATATACATACATATATAGGTATATGGCTATACATGCATACATTCAGTATTTCAGGATCTGTGATTTCAGATGTGGGTATTCCTTCTACTGGCTCAGATCCCACCCCTCTATAACTTAGTAGAAAGTCTTTATGAATTAATAAGGCTGAAAAATTCATTATCTAGTCTCAACAAGCATTTATTAAGTACTCACTAAATCCTAAGATCTAGGGATACCAAGAAAAGCAAAAACAGAGACCTCGCCCTTATGGAGCTCATATTCCAAGGTAGGAGAGGCCATATGCATTCAACTTCATGTTACTGTAATCAAGATAAACTTGGGGTAGACTGGGGGTAATTTTTGTCATATAGTCTATTGCCTGACCCATATGCAAAGCAATTCAAGTATGATAGATTCATTGGAGAAGTACCTCCTTCCTCCTCCTTCCCACTCATACCAATTTTCAGATACTATGGGAAAATCGGTACAAAACCCTTCCAACCATTAAGAAACCCCCTTAAGAGTATATCTGTGGCCAGGGGAGGTCACAAATGCCACCTTGTTTTATGACATTTATATAATGTTATATTTTGTATTTTGCGTGTCACATATTCTCTATGTATAATATATAATCACAAGTATATTATGACTGGTAGGTATTCATGATTATAGAGCTATTAAAACAAATATTTTTATGTCAACATATTTTTTTTATGTCAACATATTTTTTATGACATTTTTATGTCAACATATTTTTATGTCAAAGGATCAATGTCCTCATTGGTAAGATTACTGTCTCTGCAGGTACCCATTGCTACTAGAATAGCCTATGAAAATTCAGGACCACGTCTATGCCATCAGGAAGCATCCTGGTAAGACATGCACACATATCTATGAGTATATGCACACATGTACCCAAACATCACATGCACATACATACAAAAACACACACATACTGGGCATAGGGCCCATGAAGAAATTGAAACCAGAGAGAGAGAGAATGGGATGTTGACTAGGGCATTGAGTATGATCATTAATGAAGAACTTTCAGCATGTTCAGCACTCAAATCCTTCCTTTTCTAGAATTAGTTCCCACACATTGAACAAATGATATGCATGTTAGCATCTACAGTAGCTGGAGGGTAGATTTCACTATGGTAAATGATGGCTAAGCAATCACCAGCAGCATTTCTAATGAGGTGCAGAACTAAAGTGTCACTAGGGATTTTATTTGGTACTGATGCTCACCACCACAAAGAAACATAATCTTTGAAATTCGGGAGGCATCTAAGAAATTAGTCAGCGAGGCCAGTTCAGTTCCACTGTTGGAGAATTTTTAGCACCTAAGGCAAGCAATGGTAACACAGGAACAAGGAGAGGAAGGGAGGAAGTGTTTATTAATCACCTAATATACTCCAGACACTGTGTTATGGTCTTTATTTGATCCTCACAACAATCCTGGCATGTAAATGCTATTATTACATTTTACATTTGAGGAAACTGAGGCAGAAGTTAAGTGACTGGCCACACATAGCTAGTAAGTTTTTGAAGCTGTATTTGAACTTATGTCCTCCTGACTCCAGGGGCAGTGCCCTTTTTGGGAGTATAATCATAATCATGTTTTAACCAGATTTTTTGAGGAGGACAGCACTCATATTATCTTTTGCTCTCCTCCCTGTCTAGGGGTCATTTGGCTGGTAAGCTGTACTTTCTTTGTAGCATGTTCCCCATAAACCAGCCCACTGGGTGAAAGGATAGAAATCAGTTGCATGCTTGGTCCATTACTTTTGAAATCAAATTCATCTCTCTCACATTATCACTTGTTGGAGCTCTTTCTACCTGGAGTAGCCCTGAATACAGGTACTGTTGGCCTGCCTGACTTGGCAGTTAGAATAGTAAATCACAAGCCTGAAACATCTTAGCTTTCACATATACTTTCTGTGAGTTTAGTTGGTCAGGTGCAAGTATATGGACATGGGGGGAAAATTAAGGTTTTTAAAAATTTGTTTTTGGACAGAATAATAAATTTAAAGATCCCTTCTACTCTTTTAAATCCTCTGTGATGATTCTTGAAATTCCTTATGCTTTATTTTAATGTTTTATATTTTCTAAAGGGAAATGAGTATTCTGGAGCTCCCCCCACTCCCACAAATGGTTTTTATTTCTAAATCTATATTAAATAATGCATAACTTTCAGGTTGGGGTCAGTTTTAAGTTTGACGCCATATACAACGCCATCCATAGCCACAATTATCGAAACAATGGCAACAACAATAATAATGATAATTGATATTTACATAGTACTTTACCATTTTATAAATCACTATGCACATACAATCTCAACTGAGCCTCATAATGACCCTGTGAGGTAGGTACTAGAGAGATATTTTGTTTCATCTGGATTTGTGATTTTGTGTGGATCTGTGAACTCATGGTGAGAAACCTTCCTTCACCAATGCAGATCCACTCCTGATCTATAATTCACAGTGTTCTTTCTTTCATGCATACTCATGTCCCTGATATATTTATGCCAATCCTTTCAAGCAAGTCATTACTTGATAAAAAGTTACTCTACCACTTGTTTCTCTATTGTCCTTTGGGCAATTGTAAAGCCAAACACGAGCAGCTTTCCCGAAGACTGCTGCTCTGAACAACTTTAAGGTTCTGATCACATAGTATAGTGAACTCTCTATTTATTCAGCAGTAAAATAAAGCAAAACATTCACAGAAACCAAAGTACAGTATTCACAATGTTATGACGTAACAACTTATTACTAAAGTGGTCACACAGTTTTCACCAAAGTGGCTACATAGTTTTAAACAAAAGATATCATTCAGTAAGTCCTTAATTCAATCATCCGTAAGGAGCAAGCCTCTTTAAGGGACACAAAGTACACAGGTCAAAGTTCTCCACCCCTAGGTCACATCATTTTAATCTCTCAGTCAAAAAGTCTTCTTTCTTCTTTATTGAAGATTAGTTTCCAATCATCCTTAATTCAATCATCCTTAAGAGGTGCATGGTACAGAGTACATAGTTCTCCCACCCCTAGGCCACAGTAAATCATGATCTTCTCAGTCAACATTAAGTACCCAAGAAGAGGTCCTTTCATCTTGACTTGAGGCTGGCTCTCAGATTCCATGGTTCCCCTTCCATGGTCCCAGCTCCTGCCTGAATCTACCCAATTGTCACTTGGATTCAAAGGTAGGCAGCTCTCAGCTTCTTGTCCAGATCCTCATCCAGGTCCTCATCCAGTTGCATATTGAAGCTCACAGTGTCCAGTCCACCTCAAGTCCTTCTCAGTTTCTGTTTCTGGGAAGACAAAGCTTAACAAAGCCTCAATAACATTCATATACATTGCCGGCACCATCATCAATTCATTTTCTGCCCGTGAAATCGACACAGACCCACAAAAAAGTCTGAGAACTCAACAGAAATTGTCAGTATAGTCCCAGGACCTCCAAAACCCTCCTCCAGGACTTCTGTAAACACACAACAAGAAAATCCTGTTTCAGGGCTTCCAGTAAGGTCCCAGGGCTTCTGTACAAAGTATCACAAACAAAAATCAATACAGACAGAACAGACAGACAGAGTGCCACCACCACAAGTGTTCCCTTCTCAATTCTGCCACCACAAGTGTTCTTTTTCAGTTCTGCCCTTTCCCAGCTTGGGCTTCTCTTTATGGTCATTAGCTCCTCCCTGTTCCACCCCTTCCTGTTGCATCATCAAGTTCCTCCCTCTGTGGGGTTCACAAGTTCTGTTTCTTAACAAAGACTTGATACAATCAGGGCAAGACTCAAAGACACTTGAACTCAAACAAGGTGCTAAATACTTAAATAGCTGAAACAAGGAGCTAAGTACTTCTTTGCTTGCAATTACAGCAATACTTACAAATTAAATTCTTCTGAGATCTTGGTTCTCTGTAGTTTACAGTCATGCAATGTGCATTCATGGATGAACTAACATTTATTAAGTGTTTACTGTGTGCCTTGAGGATCCTCCAAGCTCTGTCCTATACCCTCTTCTCTTCTCTATACTATTTTTCTTGGTGAGCTCATCAACTTCCATGGATCAAGTTATGATCTCTATGCTGGAAATCTACTTATCCATCCCCAGCTTCTCTTCTGATCTCCAATTTCACATCTCCAGTTGCCTGTTGGACACCTCAAATTGGAAGTCCCATAGACTCTTTCCAAAATGGGACTCATTCTCTTTCCCTTATAAGCCTTCCTTCTTCCTGACTTACCTATTACCATTGAGGACACCGCCCTCTTTCCAGTTTTACAGGTTCAAAATGGAGGTGTCACTGTTGACTCCTCACTCTCACCCTTCCCCCAGCTCCCTCATCCAATCATCTATTGACAAGATTTATTGATTTTTACCTTTGTAACATTTCTCAGAAACATTCCTTTCTCTCCTCTGATACTACTATCATTTGGTGCAGGCCTTTATTATCTCAAGCTTGGAATATTGCAGTAGCTTGTTATTAGATCTGCTTGCCTCAAGTGTCTCCTCATTCTAGATCAACCTCCATTAAGCCATCAAAGTGATCTTCTTAAAGTCCAGTTTGATCATGTCATTTCCCTATTTAATAAACTCTACAGGCTCCCTATTACTCAAGGATCAAAAGACACCAGCCTCCTTGGTCTTCCTTGAACAGGACATTCTGTATTCTATCTCTGAGAATTTTTGCTGGCATCACCTATACTCAGGATGTCTTCTGTGACTTCTTTTCCCAGATAAAATGCCACTTTCTACAAGAAGTCTTTCCCTATCCCCCTTAATGCTACTGCTTTCCCTCTGAGATGATCTCCAGTTTTTCCTGTCTATATCTTGTTTGTGGGAAGCTAGGTGGTGCAAAGGATAGAGTGCTGGGCCTGTAGTTAGGGAAACTCAAGTTCAAATCTGGCCCCAGACACCTACTAACTGTGTGAGCCTGGGCAAGTCACTTCACCCTGTTTGCCTCAGTTTCCTCATCTGTAAAATGAGCTGGACAAGGAAATGGCAAACCACTCCAATATCTTGACCAAGAAAACCCCCGAAAGAGTTCATGAAGAGTTGTAAATAATTGAAAATGTATTTTGTTTGTATATAGTTTTTTTTTGCATGATTTCTTTTTTCTTTCAATTTTATTGATGTTTTATTTTTATATTACATACATATAGATTGTCCTCACTAGATGGACCTCCTGTAACAAAAATGATACAGACCTCATTTGAAAGTGCATGTGCAGTACTTCCCTTTTTTTTAAATGAGCCCATTTTCTCTCCCTCTTATCTACAACAACAAATTTCTTGTAACAAGTATGCAAAACCAAGTAAAACAAATTCCCTCAATGATTAAATCCCCTTCCATCACAGATAGCATGTTTTGTTGTCAGTCCTATGGATTCATAAATGCTCATCATTCAGCTTACAAACTTGTTGGTTTTTATAGTGTTGTTGTTATATAAATTGTTTTCCTGGTTCTGTCCATTTCACTCTTCATCAATTTGTAAAAGTTTGAAAATTTTTTTTTATAATTTTGATTTTAAAGTATGAATTGTTCTGCTAATTCAACATCCCGAATTAAGTTGTGTTAGTTCACATAAGTCTTTGCATGTCTTTTTGAAATCACTTATTTTCTCATTTCTCATGGCATCCTGTTACATTCACAGCACATTCAGCTTAGTTTCCAGTTTTTTTCTATCACAAAAGTGCTGTTTTTGTGCATAATGAAACTTTTTCTCTTTCTTTGATCTCTTTGGGGTATAGGACAAGCAATATACAATCACAGAAAAGAAAATTTAAGCAAAAAAACCCACAAAGAACAATTGTAGTTTTGTCATCAACAGTATGACTTCACAATTCTAACCTCATAGAATGGGCAAAAGAGTTCAGGAATGACCTTTCCAAATAAAGTGGCTATAACAGAAATATTTTTTTCAATGTGATTGAATAAGGGTCAAGGGCTTAAAACATGTGCTAAAACTGTCCTGAAGTGAGACATTAATATTCCCAAGATTTTCAGCTCATATTCTCATGCTGTTCTGAGTTGTGGAATGTTTTTGGCATCTGTTCATTTAACTGAGCCCAGTAGGGAACAGAAAGTCCATTTGAATCAGTCAGACACAAGAAAACATAAATGGCAACATGACTGTAGTGTGGATTGGAAGGTTTTTTCTTTGCATTTCATAAAATCATCTGAGGCTGAATTTCATTTTCCCCAGAGTACAAGCAAGCTGTTTGGGAATTGCACCCCCTTTTTTTTCTTTCTTCTCTTCACCTTTTAGAATCCAGAAATGATTGAAGGTTAGAATCAGAAGTTTTAGGTTGAGAAAGAGTTTAAATCTCAACTTAGAGATTCTCAGGAAAGGGGCTTTCTCTAGATGAAGAAATCTCACCATAAGCACTCCAATGGAGAGTGCAATTTCCTGGGAGATCTTAAGCCAGACCTGTTTCCTTTCCTGTAAAGTCGCTTGTCTGGTCACCATAATTGTGATGTTTAAAAAGGTTAAAGAGACATAGTCCCTTGGGTAATGTAATCATTTTATTAATAAGGCCAGCAGGTTATTAATAAAAGGATAATCATTTGACTGTCTCTCTTAGACCAAAGACTTTTTGCATATTTTCTATTTCATTAAAATGTGAATTCCCTTTCAACATTATGACACCAATTCTGGTAGTGAAACTTTCTTCATAATAGACACAGTATGATCTGGTCCAAAAAGTATTGAACGTGGTATCAAGAAACCTGAGTTCAAATTTCAGCTCTGCCACTTGCTACCTGAGTGACCTTGGGAAGTTTACTTAACATATTTGTGTCCCATCCATAAAATAAGGGGGTTGGGCTAGAGGACATATTTGGTCACTTAAGGCTTAAGATCTGTGCTCTGATGATCAGATGTTCTAAGAAACTCAGAGGAAATTCTGGTAGTATTACTTATCTGTCAATTTGAAAGTTCCCTGGTGTCCTGTTTTCAGTACAATTAAAGGTTTTGAGACCTCTTTAATTTAGAAAGGCAGAATAATGCACTGCTACTGAATGGACTGTGGGCTGTGTGCTAAGTCTGCATTTCTCTTTCAGTCTCTTCTTTTGCTGTTCCATTCTTTATTCTGAGTGACAGAGATAGAAAAAAATAACAATGACAATAACTATACCTTTTACCTCTTCCTCTAGTCTCTTGCCTTTTAGCCCTGGAAACCTTTTGTCAATAAAGTCATGCCTTGATGCATATCCTCCCCTCTATGAGATTATATGGGGATATAGGAAGTGACCATTACAAAGAAGACTAACTACTATTCTTTGCCGGCAGTGAAGAGGAAATGAAAAGTTATTTAAGCTACCTTGAATGAGCCACCTTGCATGTTTTATGTTATACTTTGATTTGTGCATGTACGGAATGAAATGTCTTTTAAGGGGCTATTCATTTTCACAAAGTTCCAACTGTATCTTCATCAACCAGACTATGAATTCAGCCAGAATTTCCTGTTGAGTACTGGCTATGTTTGTTACTTCCAGTGGAAATAAGCAGATGTGGTTTTTTAGGTTCATTAGATTAGCCAAGTCCCATAGATTAAAAAAATGCAATATAGAGACTCTGATTTGCTGTGATTCCCTACAGAATGGAATAAGAGTGTTCATTGATTGATCATGAGAATGCTGTCAGCTTACTGGACCATTTGTATAAGAATCTATTGGGGCTTCCAAACAACACCAGATGGACCCATTGAAATTGTTTTGTTTTTTTTTCCCCATAAATAGCAAATCAATTCAGATTTTAGAGACTACTAGTGTGCGTGCGTACGTGTGTGTGTGTGTGTGTGTGTTTAAGTGGTGTGAAAAACTTTCTTCAGTTCCAGGGGAGCCTAGCAATCATTAACAAGAAACCGCAACAATCTTATGCCTGTGCCAAATGATATCGCAGTATTATTGTACACATTTTCCTCAAGTACACAAGTTGCATGCAATTAACATCATCATCTTGAAAAAAAAAAGGCTATAAACCAACATCTAATCCCAGATCTTCTAATGAATACTGATGACTTTCCTTTTTTTAAGACAATTTAATCGGTTTCCCCAAAGCCTGTTTTTCTAAAGAATTTCTTCTTAAAATTTTCTTGACTCTCTGTATTATAAAAGTTAATGAGTCCCTGGGATATAATAAATATGGGGCAGTTGACATTTTTAAACAACATATTAAATAGTTTGGTCTTAACCCAAAGATATGTTTGTAAATCAAACAAATGCTTTATTTTATTACTCATGTTGAATCAGTTCATTCTCCCATAAAATTTAGAGAACTGGGACCTGACATCACACTCTAAATGAAACGAACATTATTTGTTATATAACACACTAGATTTCTTTAGGCAAAGAATTATTTGTAAAGTGTGGATTAGTAGAGAACCAGCCAAAAGCAAGATTATCATCTTTTATGCAGAATATCTCTAAAACACATTCCAAGAGTTGGTTTGGTTTAGAAAGGTCATGGAAAAGAGTGTTACATGTTAATTTGCATAGTTAACTTTCGTGGTGTGTGGTGTCATTCAAATTGTACTCAGGGTCTTGTTCCCAATACTTCTTCAGACCTTACTCTTGAGATTCATCTTATGACTACCAGACAGTTTAGTAGTTCAGCTGGTGAAAGCCCATGGAATATAATCTCCTCAGTTCATAATGGTAGAGCAGATTTAGTGTTGAGATTCCTTTTAGATACCAGTACTTCTTTGTGCAAATATTTTCAATATTTCTTTAACCTTCATCCCCTAATCAATAGCACTAACCTCCTTGTGTCCTTTTGGCAGCCTGATGAAGCCTATGAATCCCTTCACATAAAAATATTTTTAAATGATTGAAGAAAATGCCAAATTCCAGTTAGGGGTTAGCAATTATGAAGGTACAACTTTTTTTTTCCCATCTAAGTTCATGGATTCTCCAAAATCTGAGGGGGATGTGAATTACAGGTTAAATGACCTTTGCCTTAAGCCTTTAAGGACCCAGATGGAAATCTGCCAATTGTTCAGTGACTTAGAGGGGGCATAGATGGGCAATGTGTATGTGGTTATTATAAAATAAGAAAGGGAACCAGCTGAAGTAGGATATACCAAGGAAAATGAATCCTGTCTTCTAGCATCTGACTAGTTATTTTTGTGTTAGGGATAGGAACTAGACCTGTGATTTCATTAGTGTAGGGAACTCCCAGGTCAGCAAACTCCTATATTCTTGATAATTTATGGTTTTAGAGAGTTGACTAGAGCTCTCTAAATTGAAAGGTTAAGTGACTTGACCAAGGTTATATAACCAGCGTGTGCCTGATGTGATAAATATAAGAGTCTTGGTAAAGGAAGCATCCTTTAGACTACCAGTCCTATTTCCTGTCCAGTGCTCACAGCCATCATCCAGGGAAATAAATCATGTGGAGTGGGGACTAGAAATTTCCATTGATCTAATGACTCCTGCAGAGCAGGGAAGTCAACACATCACTTCTGCCTTCAGCCTAGCCATCACTGACAGAATCAGTTCCCATAGAAAAAAGGTCAACCATCTTTACCAGCCGCAACTGTCTGCCACACAGAGGGCAGGTAAGCCCACATAGGTGAAGCAGTCAGCCTGAGAGAGAAACAGAATGTAGCATGTTCATGGCAAGTTGAACCACCATCCCCACCTTGACCACCTTGACTGCCATCTCCCCTCAGACCATGATAAAGAAAGCCCAGGACCCTGAACTCAATAGCCTTGGGAATAGCAATACTTATGGTAGTGTCTACTCCATTGCCTTGGGAAGCAACTTTTATGGAGATGCAACTTGTGCCATAGCCACAGCTATTCAGGATCCAGAAAAGAAATTTCTTGCCACTGAAGTCCTTGGCATTGGCAAATGGTTCGATGCCAGAAATGGTTATGATTTTTATTAGGGAAATGGTATGAAAGAAGAGGCATTGCCATCTGCTTTGCCTCTTCACCCTAAAAATCATTGGACCTGTGCATTCGACCTGTAGCTGAAATCTCCCATATTATCTCACCAATTAGAACGTGATATCTTTCAAAGCAGGGACTTTCTTACTTTTCTATATATATTTCCAGTATTTAGCACAGTGCTTTGTACATACCAAGTACTTAATAAATGCTCTTTTCATTCATTCATTCATTCATTCATTCATTCATTCACTCATTCATTCTTTCATGTAGGTTATCTCCAGTCATCCTGATCAATATTTGGCCACTGCATCCCGATGACTCTGGAGCAGAAAGTGAGACTGGTGACCTTGCACAGTCCTCCCTCAATCAAATCCAAGTCAACTGCAAGTCATGTCATCGTCTCCCTGGTGTCAAAGTCCTTTTTGAAAATGAAGGACAAACAACACATTCATATAGGACTTGAAATTAGGTCTTTCTGGATTTGAGGCTGACTGTACAGCATTCCACATTGCCACTATTTTTTCCTTGAAAAGGCTGCAACTGAGTTGGCTAAAAATTTATTCATTTGCATTATAGTTGATATTCAGAGTTACTGTGGTGTTTTTTTCAACAGAAAATGGAATTCAGAGTGAAATGCAGATTTTTGTAGCGATGTGTGTGCGTGCATGTGTGTGTGTGTATGTGTGTGTGTGTGTGTATGCATAAAAAAGACCATTAAATTTTGTAGGCTGGTAATTTTTCTTGGACAAAATGGCGTAAAGACTATGAAACTGTATTGAATTTTGGAAAACTTGCTATGTGTTCAGTAATTCTGTTTGCTCCCTCAGAGGCCAGTCTCTCTAAGACCCACATTCTCTTGGTGATGTGATAAAATTGGGGATCATGGAAAGCCACGGTCTTGGAATAATGAAAATGACAACAACTTCTCAAATCCCAAAGGGCAATTGAAAAATACATGATAAATACATAAAAACATGAAAAATACACGATAAATACATAAAAACATGAAAAATACATGATAAATACATAAAAACGTGAAAAATACACGATAAATAAATAAAAAATCCTCTGCAGAATATTATCAACAACTCAGGTAAAAGAATTTGTGGGATAGGAGTCAAAACCCTGAACTTGGAGCCAGAAATTCTGGGCACGAATCCTATAGCTCTGCCACTGATTTCATGTGTGGCCATTTGTCTTTTGAGAGTTTTAAGTTTCTTTACCTATACCATACCAAGTAGATTAGGTCATCTCTAAGGTTTTTTTTTTTTTTTAGCTTTAAATTCTAAACCTTGGAGTGGAATTATAGACATTACTGAAGAAACATGAAGGAAAGGAGGAAGATGCTAATGGTCCTATGTTGAAAAAGACAGACAACAGCAGATGGAGAGCCTGATGTACTTGCTCACTCTGGAGCAAGTGGCAGACCTCCAGAAGAGGCTTAATTCCTGTTTAGGTATTGATGGGGAAATATGGATCTAAATTTCATGGGATGAGAAGATATTGAGTGGATATAATCTAAGTAGGTGGAGAAAAATCAAAGTGAAATCACTGATCCTTAAAAATGAAATCCAAGTAAATCTGGAAATTTATTATAATCTGGATGGCAGCTTCTCTGATATGCTTTAAGTGGAGAGAATTCCTATCTGGTGCTTCTTTTCAGAACTTCTAAAATGGAAACACCAAAAAACATTAGGATCAAGAGATTATCAAGTAATTTTATTGTTATCATTAATTTTGTAGTTTTGCATGTCTTGAATACTTATGATGTTTAGAAAAGAAAGAATGATCAGTAAGAGCCAGTATGGCTTCATTAAGAACTACTGATGCCAGACTAACCTCATTTCCCTTTTTTATAGGAAACTATATAATGTAAAGTGGTCAGAGAACTGTTGGAGACATGGTTTAACTTGATTTTATTAAAATGTTTGATAATTTCTCATCCAATTCTTATAGAAAACATAGATTTGGATTAGATAAGAATAAAATTAGATGCATTAGAAAATGATTAAATACCTGGATCCCAAATGTAGTCATTAATGGTTTGATGACAGCCTGGAAGGAAGTCTCTAATAGACTGCTCTAGGAATCTGTATTAGTCCTTTGTTGATATTTTTTTATCAATGACTTGGATAAAGGAAAACATGATATTCTTCAAAAAAAATGGTGGATGATAAAAAGCTTGGAGTTATAGATGGCATTTTGGATGACAGAAAACAAAAGATCTTTATAGGCTAGAACTTTGTGTTGAATCCCTTAGGATGAAACTTCATTGAGACAAATCATCCTAATTTTGGGGAAAATTGGATTTCAAAAAGATTCAGAGGAAATATAGGTAAGATCCCATGGAATAAAATGTTTCAGAGGAAGTTAGCACAGCGGGGATGGGAGATGTTCGAGAAGGAAATTTTGAAGACACAAAGGTAAACAATTTTATACAAATTCCCTGTTTCTTCCACTTTGAAGCAGGATATGAAGGATTATGAAAAGTAAGCAGAAGACATTACATTTGTCCTGAAGATAATAGGGAGCCATTAGAGTTGATTGAATAGGGCGGTGACTTGGATGTACCTGTGCTTTAGGAAGATCACTTTGGTAGCAGAGTGGAGGATGTTCTGGAGTGGGGAGACATTAGATGTAGGGAGACTAGGCAGCAGGCTATTACAGGAGTCCAGGCATGAGGTGATGAAGGCAGGCACCAGGGTCAGAGGAGAGAAGTAGGCATATTCCAAAGATGTTACTAACATAGAATTGACAGGACTTGGCAACAGATCAGATGGGGGCGAGGGAGTGGTGAGAGGGGACAGAGTTGATGAAAGCACCAAGATTGTGAACCTGGATGACTGGGAAGATGTCGTTCTTGACAGTTAAGAAGGAAGTTAGGAAGAGGTAAAAAAGGGTTCTCTTACTTTGGTCTTTGTATTCCTAGCACAGAGTAGGTTCTTAAAAATACCCTCTCGCTGATTGATTTAGGAATTTGAAGATCCTATAATTTACCAAGAAAGACCAAATAGAAAACTTTCTTATTGCTTTTTGCTTCCCATTTCCTCTCATATAGACAAGGTATTTCCCTCTTTTAGTCTATGTTTAAGGCTGATTATATTATAATGAACAGTTCATTTGACAGGCTCAGATTATATTAAGGCTGATTATTTAAGGTCATTATAGACCTTTTAGACCCATTTCTTCCAGTGAATCCCCAGTGCCCTTTTCCCCCCACCCATGCTCTCCTCTTCCCTTTCTCTCCCCCTACTCATTTCCCCATTCCTCTATCACAAGTGGATCTTGTGGCCTCTGTTTGCTCATAAGCAAATGTCAGGCACAGGATCATTTTTATTAATATTTTTGGTATTCATTGTAATAATGCTGGGTCTATAATGAAGAAATCATGTGCTTTTTGTATGGATGGCATGTGAGCTTTCATTGCCCATCATTAAAAATAAAATGTTACAAATTGATACCGAGTGAGAAGAGCAGAACCAGGAAAAATTTGTACACAATGACAGACACATCTTATGTGTGATGACCAACCCTGATGAACTGGACTCTTCTCAGCAACGCACAGCTATAAGACAACTGTACAAGTCTCAGGATGGAAGGAGATGTAAAAAATTCTCTGAATCTACATTCAGAGTAAGATCTAGAAAGACTAGAGTTTAAATGGAGACTGAAGCAATACATGCTATCGTTCTTTTTCATGTTTGATTGTTTCTTTTTTCCCATTGTTCACTCATTGGTTACAACCCTTCTATACAACCAGACTGTTGTAAAATGTGAAAGTATTTGCAGATCCTATACATGATTGCACGCCACCATGGGGGGGGGGGTGAAGGGAGGGGAGAAAATCTGAAACTCAAGGGATTGTGGAACTGAATCTTGTAAACTAAAAGTAAATAAACAAGTCATTGGAAAAAAAAAATAAAATGTTACGTGTGTGTGTGTGTGTGTGTGTGTGTGTGTGTGTGTGTGTGTATGAGCCCAGTAAATAAAACAACTTCATCCTTGTGGAAAATAGAAATAAAGATCCAGCAAAGAGTCAATATTGTGGGACATGCTTTTTCTCCCACTAAGAAGCAGTAAAACATCTAACAAGGATTGTATGCATGGACTGGCATATGAAAGGATCTAAGTGCATATATTGTCTCAGCTAGGTACTGTAGGTCAAGGTCATACAGAAGAAAATACCCTCATAGACGTCAAGGAAATAACAAATATATACAAACATCCAGGCATTTCAGCATATCCCAGGAATACTTCAAAGGAGATCATTCAGGAAATGAACAAATAATGAATCTGAGTACTTCAGAGAGCCTGGAAATCCAGAAGCAGCCTTTGAAGAGCTCCATCGCATCCTCAAATAAAGGATTATTTCATCTCTAGAAACTGTTTAAAGCCTTTTGTAGATATGATAAGAATAACACAGTATTTGGATGATTACTGAATGCTTTTTAGACAGGGAACAAACTAAAAAGAAATTAATCTCTCCCTTCTCATCTTATTTTGTGACCCAAGAATCAGATTAAATCAGATTTAAAAAAAAAAAAAACCCAAACCCAAACACTGCAACATTACCATTCCAAGCATTGCTTCATTTACTATATATGTGAAAAAATATTAAAAAAAAATATCTCCCAGTGTAATTGGGGCAATTTTATTTCCATGGCAGAAGTAGCTTTTCCTGATAGATCTGCCATCTTCTTGGATGTACCTTTATCTCAAGGTTCTAATCTAAAACTCACAATGTATTTTAAGAACAAAACATATAAGAAATGAACAATTCCAGAAAAATGTGATGCAATAACTATACATTTGTGGTTTCATTCAAATGCATACTTCCTCCATTCATGCAGATTGCAACCAATAGGTGCTTTCTCCATTTGTTTGTCTCAATTATATCCTCCAAGGCTGGTACATGAAATGCATTGTGGGGACCTTTTTCTAAATCAACACTTTTCAAACTTTTTTGGCTTCCAGACTCCTTTATGCTATACAAATTATTAAGGACCATGAGGAGTGGTGATTGTTGTTGAATCATTTCAGACATATCTGACTCTTGATGACCTCATTTGACATTTTCTTGGCAAATACTAGAGTGATTTGCCATTTCCTTCTCTAGTTCATTTTACAGATGATGAAACTGAGGCAAACAGAGTTAAGTCATTTGCCCAGGATTGCTCAGCTAGTTAAGTATCTAAAATCAGATTTGAATGCAGGTCTTCCTGAGTCTAGGCTGAGTCCTCTGTCCTCTGTGCCATCTAGCTGCCCACTTAGCTGGTACTTCTCATACCATACTGTTAATACTCTTTCTAATTTTTTTTTTCTGACTCCCGGGTCATGTGAGCAACAAGATGGAGGACTAGACATTTTCTTTGATCCTCACAACCTTCCAAACTTTTGTGAAACAAAAATTATGCCAAAAATATAGCAACTTCAGCTGTCTCTATGGTCTAGGATACTCAGAATCCATAAACTGGATGTTAAATGAACCTAAGATAACTCAGAACCCCTCCCCCACCTCCTACCCTACACTCATGACAGAGGCTAACAATAAAAACTTGGTCCTACCCCCCTCTTTCCAGTGCTGTGGAGATCTTGGTTTCATATTGCATAAATTTACCTTGATCATGACAGTCAGCAAGGCCACAGTGGACCTTCAGGAGCAAAAGCCTGTCAGAGACCACAACCCTGTATCACCAGTGCTGCAAAGCTCTGAACTGCCAGTGCCAGGCCAAGGAACTAATTAACAGAAGGAGTAGGATAGAACAAAGTGATAAGATACTGTGTATGGGGGAGAGAGGTATGCATTACTTCACTAAGTCTAAGTGAAAGAGTATAACATCCAGCTGGGCCATTTCTGACCAACAACAGTCACTCAAGGCAGAGACCCAAGTTGGTGAACTGCTCAGCGTGGGATGAGACTGAGAAGCCTCGTGATGCAGCACCCAAGGAAACCACAATTAGCAATGAGGGAGTCAGGAAGTGAGCAGTAAGTGAAAGCAAAGGGGAAGAAAGGCCGAAATTATCAAAGATTTCAGGAAGAAGAGAACTTGAAGACCTTCAAATCAGCAGGGGAAAGGGTAAAAAAACAAAGCAAAACAGAACACAGAAGGAAATATGGTTTCCAGATCTAGTAAATGAATTCAAGAATCTATTAATAAATACTGTAAAAGAAAGAATAATCCTGGCTTCTGAACTTGTTCTTTTCTCTGTATATGTCCTAGAGCCTCCCTACTTAGGAACACCCCTGCTATGCGCAGGTCCCCTCTCACTCTGCCCTGAATCTGGGACTAGCAGCCAAGTTTAGTGACAAAACTACCATTTAGAAAAAGGTCCCCACAAGAAAATTGTTTTTGCTTAGATAATATTTTATTCCTCTCCAGTCACATGTAAAGACAATTTTTAAAATTCATTTAAGGAAATTTGAGTTCCAAATTTTCTTTCTTCCTCCCTTACCCCCCCCCCCTTCCCCAAGCCATTAAGCAATTTGATAGAGGTTATAAATGTTCAATCATGCAAAACATATTACCTTATTATCTTGTTAAAGACACAGACAAAAAGAAAAAAAACAGGCACAAAAATATAAAGTGAAAAATAGTATGCTTCAATCTACATTCAGACTCTAACAGTTCTTTGTCTGGAGATGGATAGCACTTTTCATTATGAGTTCTTTGGAATTATCTTGGGTCGTATTATTGCTGAGGATAACTAAGTTATTTATGATTGATCATTGTATGGTGTTGCTGTTACTGTGTACATTATTCTCCTTTTTCTGCTTCCTTCACTTTGCATCAGTTCGTATAAGTCTTTTCAGGTTCTCTCTGAAATCTACCTCCTTGTTATTTCTTATAGGACAGTAATATTCTATTACAATCCTATACAAAAACTTGTTCAGCCATTCTCCAACTGAGGGACATCCCTTCAATTTTTATTTCTTTGCCACTACAAAAAAAAGGCTTTATAATTATTTTTGTACAAATAAATCCTTCCTTTCCCCTTTTTGTAAAAAAAAAAAATATCTTTGGGAGATAGACTTACTAGTGGTATTGCTGGATCAAAAGGTGTGCAGTTTTATAGCCCTTTGGGCATAGTTCCAAATTGCTCTCCAGAATGGTTTGATCAGTTCACAACTCTACCAACAATGCATTAGTGTCCAATTTTCCCACATTTCTTCTAATATTTACCATTTTTGCTTTCTGTTATATTAGCTAATCTGATAGATGTGAGGTGGCACTTCAGAGTTGTTTTATTCTGCACCTCTAAATCAATAATGTTGTAGAACATTTTTTCAGATGACTATAGAAAGCTTTGATTTCATCATCTGAAAACTGTCTGTTCATATCCTTTGACCATTTATCAATTGAGGAATCACTTATATATTTGAATCTGTTCTCTATATAGCTGAGAAATGAGGCCTTTATCAGAGAAAATTGTAAAAATTGTTTTTCAGCTTTCTGTTTTCCTTCTCATATTCATTGCATTGATTTTGTTTGTGGAAAACCTTTTTATATAATATATTCAAAATTATCCATTTTAAATCGAGTAATGCTCTCTATCTCTTTTTTGGTCATAAATTCTTCCCTTCTCCATAGATCTGGTAGGAAAACAGGTAAACTATTCTTTGCTTTCCTAATTTGCTTATGATGTTACCCTTTATGTTTAAATCATTTACCCATTTTGATATGATCTTAGTACACAGTATAAGATATTGTGCTATACCTCATTTCTGACATGCTGTTCTCCAGTTTTCCCAGCAGGTTTTGTCAAATAGTGAATTCTTATCACCCAAATTGGGGTATTTTGGTTTCTCAGACACTAGATTACTCTGGTCATTTACTACTGAGTCTTGTGTACTTAATCTGTTTTGCTGATCCACCACTCTATTTTTTAGCCAGTACCAGATAATTTTGATAAGTACTGCTTTATAGTACAGTTTGAGAACTGACATGGCTAGACCACTTTCCTTCACATTTGTTTTATTAATTTCCTCGATATTCCTGACCTTTTGCTCTTCCAGATGGACTTTGTCATGATTTAAAATAATTTTTTGGTAGTTTGATTGGCATGGCACCAAGTAAATTAATTATTAGAATTGTTATCTTTATTACGTAGGCTTGGATTTTGGCTGAACGATTAATATTTTTCCAGTTGTTTAGATCTGATTTCATTTGTATGAAAAGTGTTTTGTAATTGTTTTGATCTAGTTCCTGGGTTTGTCTTGGCAGGTAGACCACCACTATTTTATACTGTCTACACTTATTTTAAAAGGAATTTCTTTCTATTTCTTTCTGCTGGACTTTGTTGGTAATATTGAGAAGTGCTGATGATTTATTTGGGTTTATTTTATATCCTATAACTTTGCTAAAGTTGTTAATTATTTCAACTAGTTTTTTAGATGATTCTCTAGGATTCTCTAAGTATATTATCAAAATGATAGTTTTGTTTCCTTGTTGCCTAGTCTAATTAATTTCTTTTTCTTTTCTTATTGCTGTAGCTAACATTTTTAATAAAATATTGAATAATAGTGGGCATCCTTACTTCACTTTTGCCCTTATTAGGAAGGTTTTCAGTTTATCCCCATTGCAGATAAGGCTTGCTGGTGGCTTTAGATAGATACCACTTAACATTTTAAGGAAAGTCCATTCATTCCTGTGCTCTCTATACTTTTAATAGAAAGGGATGTTTTGTTAAAAGTTTTTCAGCATCTATTGAGATAATCATATGATTTCTATTAGGTTTGTTATTTATATGGTCAATTATACTGATAGTTGCATGAATATTGAACCAGTCCTGCATTCCTGGTATAAATACCACTTGCTCATAGTGTGTGATCTTTATGATATATTGCTATAATCTTCTTGCTAGTATTTTATTTAAAATTTTTGCATGAATATTCATTAGGGAAATTGCTCTCTAGTTTTCTTTCTCTGTTTTTGCTTTTCCTAGTTAGGTGTAAGCATCATATTTGAGTCATAAGAGGAATTTGGTAAGATTCCTTCTTTGCCTATTTTCCCAAATAGTATTAGAATTAATAGTTCTTTAAGTTTTTGGTTGAATTAATCTGGCCCTGTGGATTTTTCTTAGGGAGTTAACTGATGGCTGGTTCAATTTCTTTTTCTAACACAGAATTATTTTAATATTTTATTTTCTCTTCAATCAGTTTGGACAATTTATATTTTTGTAAATATGTATCCATTTTAATCTGATGATCTAAGTGAATGCTTTAATTTCCTCTTCATTGGTTGTGAATTTGTTCTTTCATTTTTGATAATGATAATTTAGTTTTCTTCTCTTTTAAAATCAAATTAACTAATGGTTTTTTATTTTTCATAAACAAGCTTGATTTTATTTATTAGTTCAATGAATTACTTTCAGTTTTATTAATCTCTCCTTTGATTTTCAAGATTTCCAATTTTGTGTTTAATTGGTTTTTAAAATGTATTCTTTTTTGCTAGACTTTTAAATTGCATGCCATATTTATTGACCTGCTTTTTCTCTATATTCATGCAAGCATTTATAGATATAAAATTTCCCCTAAGTACTCCTTTGGCTTCGTCCCATAAATTTTGGTATGTTTTCTCATTTTTGTCTTTCTCTTTGATGAAATTATTGATTGTTCCTATGATTTGTTCTTTGACCCACTTGTTCTTTAAGATTAGATTATTTGGTTTCCAATGAATTTTTTTTTTTTGCTTTTTTTTTGGAGCAGAGAAGGCAGGGCAATTAGGGTTAAGTGACTTGCCCAAGGTCACATGGCTAGTAAGTGTTAAGTATCTGAGGCCAGATTTGAACTCAGGTCCTCCTGACTCCAGGGCTGGTGTGCTTTTCACTGTGCCACCTAGCCACCCTGGTTTCCAATTAATTTTTAATCTATCTTTCCAAGGTCCTTTTTTAAATGTAATTTTAATTGTATCATGACACAAAAAGGATGTGTTTAATAATTCTGCCATTTTGCATTTGATGTGAGGTTTTTATGCCCTCATATGTGGTTGATTTTTCTGTAGATTACATGTACTGTTGAGAAAAGGGTATATTTCTTTTTCTCCCCATTCAGCTTTCTCCAGAGGTCTATCGTATCCAACCTTTCTAAAGTCCTATTCACCTCCTTAACTTCTTTGTTGTTTATTTTGTGGTTAGATTTATCTAGTTCTAAGAGGAGAAAGTTGAGGTACTCCACTAGAATGGTTTTACTGTCTATTTCCTCCTGTAACTCATTTAACTTCTCCATTAGAAATTTGGGTGCTATACCATATGGCACATATATGTTTAGTATTGGTATTATGTTATTATGTTATTGTTTATGGTCACTTTTAGAAAGATGTAGTTTCCTTCTTTGCCTCTTTTAATTAGATCTATTGTTGCTTTTGCTTTGTCTGAGATCATGATTGCTACCCCCGCTTTTTTTTTTTTACTTCAGCTGAAGCATAATAGATTCTGTTCCAGTCTTTTACTGTGTGTGTGTGTGTGTGTGTCTGTGTGTGCGTGTGCACATGTGTGCTTCAAATGTGTTTCTTGTAAACAAAATATTGCAGGATTCTACAATTTAATCCACTCTGCTATCTGCTTCTGTTTTGTGGGTGATTTCATCCCATTTACAGCTATAGTTATGATTACTGTGTATTTCTCTCCATCCTATTTTTCCTCTGTTCATACTTCTGTCTTCCTCTATCTCTGTCTTTGTCTCTCACGGTCTCTGTCTCTCTTTCCCTTCTTCCCTCCTTTCACCCTGTCCCTCCTCACCAGTGTTTTGTTTCTGACCATTTTCACCCTTACTCTGCCCTCCCTTCTATCAGCCACCTCTTTTTTTATGCCCCTCTCTTCCTATTTCCCTATAGGGTGAGATAGATTTCTATACCCAACTTAGTGTGTGTATTATTCCCTCTCTGGGTCAAATATGATGACAGTAAGGTTCAAGCAATGCTCTCTCCCCACCCTTCTTTCTCTCCACTGTAATAGGTCTTTTGTTCTTCATGTGAGATAATTTACTCCATTCTCTCTCTCTCTTTCCTCTTTTCCCAGAACACTTCTCCTTCACACTCCTTAATTTTTTTTATACCATCCCAGCAAAGGAACTCCTTTCTCTGTCTACTCCTTTTAATTGCCCTAATAGTGATAGAATTCTTTTTTTAAAATTTTATTTTAGTTTGCATCATTCGTTTCCACAAGATTGTGAGTTACATATTTTCTCCCCTTCTTTGCCCTACCCACCACCCCAAAACAGCCATCCCAGTGTGTCCCCCCTCCCCCAGTCTATTCTCTCCTATGTCACTTTTCGGTAGGGCAGGATGGATCTCCCAATCACAGTGCCTGTGTATCTCAAGTTCCAGTTGGATGTAGTCAATAATAATAATAATAATAATAATAATAATAATAATAATAATAATTGCATATATATAGATATATATTTATAACATTTGATTATGGAACTTTAGATTCTAGATTATTTCTCTTCCTCCCTCGTCACCCACC
>CM053592.1:33260753-33293554 GCA_028646515.1 Pseudochirops corinnae | reverse complement strand
CCCTCACCCCTCTGACTTCCCTGTAGGGCAGGTTGGATCTCCCTACCACAGTGCCTGTGTATCTTAATTCCCAGTTGGATGTAGTTAATAATAATAATAATAATGATAATAATAATATATGTATACACACATATTTTTAACATTTGATTATAGAACTTTAAATTCTAGATTCTTTCCCTTCTTCCCGTGTCACCCACCCCCACTGGAAGGACAAGCAATTAAATACAGGCTGTACATGTGTAATTACGCAGAACATCTCCACAGTGAGCATATTGTGAGAGACTGATTATATATCCCTCCTTCCTATCCCCCTCCTTGTTCTATTCTCTACCCTGTCCCTGCCCCTTTACAGAAGTGTGTACTTCCAGCAACCTTCCCCACTTCCCTCCCTTCCCCTCCATCATCCCACCTCTCATCCCCATCCCCCCTTCCCTCCTGTGTGGCAAGATACCCAGTTTAGAGTTTATGTCACTCCTTCCCTAAGCCAAATTCAATGAGGGTAAGGTTGACCCTTTCCCTTTTGCCTTCCTGTTCTTCCCCTCCATTGTAACAATTATCCTTTGCCTCTTCTGTGAGATGATTAACCCCATTCTGTCTCTCTCTGTCTCCTCTTGTTCTAATCCTCTCCCACCTCAGAATTTCACCTTTTAGAGTATCATATGGGGAACTATTCTTTAGCTCAAATCTAAGAACATTGTCATTCTTAATTTTATATCAAAATCCATAGGGTTGCTTCTGTTCTGGGCCATACATTGAGTGGTTCAGAAGATTTCTGTAGCACCTTGGTTGGAAGTATGCGTATATACAGGAAGAAAGGGAGACTGAATGAAGGTGTGGATGAACATTTACACATACACATGAAGACGTCATAAGAAGAAGTGTAACTTAGTTTCTGGGACTTAATTCCCCTGTCATTCACTTTGGTGGTTCAGGTCCCACCTCAGAGTCCTAAAGGGATAATTCTGTGGGGGTGGGTGGTGGTTTGCTATTGCTGATCATAAGACCCCAATATAAATTTTTACCAGTTAACATCTCCTCAGTTTCAATTAATGAATGAAAATCAGTTAGTTTTCCAAAGAATATTGACTGAGACGTTATTAACATACCTAAGATTTTGTTTCTTTAGGAGAAGTATTCCAAAGCCCTGCCACAATCATTACAGAGGTTTCAGATGACTCTATTGAATCAATCAATCAAAGGCCAAGTTATGAACAACAAATTAAAGTTTACAGTCATCCTCTAGTCCAAACTGGAAGTGGGGGGGATGAATCTCTTTCCTCCCACACCCCCTTCCCAATCGAATCTCTTTCAAGGGCTTGTTTAGAACAGCCCCACTACTAGACCGACCTTCCACTAGAATATTAGATTCCAAATGGTTTGTTTTTATTTAATCCTATAGAGTATTACTGACTCTCTTCAATGAACCACAAGACTTTTCTGGTATGACATCATTTGCTTTCACACAATAGCTCAAAAACACTTCCCTCTTCCTTTGGTTTGTTGCTCATAACTAGTTTATGCCTTTGATTGATTGATAGGTTCAGTGGTGGAGAACCCGTGGCCTCGAGGCCACATGAGGCCCTCTAGGTCCTCAAGTGAGGCCCTTTGACTGAATCCAAACTTCACACAATAAATCCCCTTAATAAAAGGATTTGTTCTGTAAAACTCAGGCTCAGGCAAAAGACCGAACCCAAGGACCTAGAAGGCTATGTGTAGCCTCCACCTCTGGATTGGTTGATTCTGTAGAGAAGTCTGAGACCTCTCTAATGATTTTTTGGGTAGGGATTTGAAAAACTTCTCTTAAAAGAAATGAAGATGTAGGTATGGTAATAATGTCTACTTTGTGTAGAAGTGCTAATTCTATCTGCTGAAGAGGATGTTACTTACGGTAAAAGTTTTGATTGGATAGTTAAATTAAACATCCATTGTGTATAGAGCACTCTGCCTGGGGAAGATACGTTCTAAATCAATAAGGCAGTCTCTGTCTTTCTGGGTGTTATAATCACAAGGAGTTGAACTATATACATAGATAACTACATATGCCTGAGTATGCTTTGTCTCTGATTTCATAGAGAATTCCCAGTGAGGAAACTCTTTATGAGTGCAGATTGGCACCTTCTTTGCAGAGTCACTTCTTCAGGGCCACATAGTCAGTATATATCAAAGGTAAGGCTTCAAATCAGATCCTACTGACTCCAAAGCTAGTTCTTTAGAGGTAGAGAACCCATTACTAAGTGAAGTTCAGAAGAGAAGAATGCTATTGATCCAAGGGATCTGAAAAGGCTTCAGGGAGGAGGCAGTACTTGAGATGATTTTCAATGTGCTAGGGAGAATGAGGATCTTCTGGGCAAAGGGAATAATATGAAAAAGGCATGGAGAATTTTTAAAAAGTAGAGTGTTTTTTGGAGAGGAAAGGGTAGTCAAGTTTGTAAGGACTCTGGAAGACAGAGAGGGAAATATTAGGAAATAAAACTGGAAACATGGGGTGCTAGTTGATTGTGGAGCCTCTAGAATATTCAGTGGAAAAGTCTGAACTTAATTAGAGGCAATAGGCACTGAAGGTTTTTAGAGCAGAACATTGCCAGATCTACCTGTGAGGATGATTATTTTGACAGTAGTATGAAAGATGGATTGGATGAGGTAGAGAGGGAAGGCAGAAATAGTTTTCATGAGGTTATTGCAACAATTTAGATGGGTAGTTGTAAACTGGTGAAAAACAGTTAGGTACGGCCCACTCCCCTTCCTTCCCATCATGTATTTATCACTCAGAGACCAGGCTTTCCCCTCCTCCTCCCTCCCAGCCCCTTTCTGGATGGCACTGTTACAGTTCAGCTTCTTACATTTTTGCTCCTCATTCCTTATTTGGCAATTTAGAAAATGCTCTCACTTCACTGTTTCTGTAGACAATAGAGTAATCGCTTATTGTATCATATTGGCTCTTTGTCTAAAATTCTATATAAATGTGAGTCTATGTGTCTGTCTGTCTATCTGTCTGTCTATCTATTTATCCATCTATTCACCCATCTATCTATCTATCTATCTATCTATCTATCTAATCTCTACATAATACATATATATGGTACTCTGAGGTTTTGTTTTTTAAATAAGAATGATCTCATGTGAATCAAAGATGGCATAATCATTTGATTCCTTTCCTCCTTATCAGTGATCAGATTCCCTCAGCACATCCAATTATTTCCCCAAAATCTAGGACTCAGTAATAACCAAAATATGTTTAGCCAAATGCTTTTCCTGTTAATTTTTAAACTCATGTGTTTATAAGGAACCATATCCCACGTGTTACTAATTATTTCACACATGATTAGTCAAAGTGCTCAAGGATTTTTAGACCATTCAATGTATGTTAGAACTCTTTCTCCTTCTTTACAAGTTGAAGTTGCCTTTGGCTTGAGTTTGGATTGAAACACCAAAGCAATTTATGTTTTGTAAACTTAATGAAATGTGTTCTCCTTAGTATTCTTGCCTGGATTACAGAGCCTTGACTTGAATTCTTCTCCCTTTAAATAACTCTGCTCATTTCTAATGGAGTAATGGGGGCATTCACCGTTCAAGGCAGCCTTCTGCTAGATGAGTCAAACCCCAGTAGAATGAATATCCACAGGTGTTTGGGAGTTTCCATGACTGTGAATGGAGTTCACTTTCAGGTTTAATATCAGGTGGAAAAGGGGAAACCCTAAATTGACATTTGACTTAGAGTTGAGAAGCAAAAAGTGCATGATGAGCAACCCTCATGAGTGGAGAGAGGAAGAAAAAGTGAATGTTCAAGAAGTAATATTAGACCCAACTCAATGGTATGCATGGTGAGCTGGAGATGGGTAATCAGGATATGGTGATTTGAGTGATGACAAATGCAAAGGGAGAGTGGATACAATAGGAGAAGGGAAACCACTTTCTAATGATCTCAATGCATCACATTTTGGGATGGAAAGGGAGTTTGTAGAGAGCTTTGATAAGTCATAAGGACAGGGGCCAGAAACCTCTTGGGAAGAACAGTCTGAAAAAAGAGCTCCACGCAGCATACTGATCAGGAAAGAGACCTGGGGCAGATTGTAGCTCCTACATTGAAACCATCTGCACAAGATTTGGCAGTAGTGAAATTCAAGGTCTAAGAGTGTATAAATATGGAGAGCATAGTACATCAGCAGTAAGTTATTCTGGCATTAAATAGGGAGCCAGTGAGAACACATTTGGAATACTGTTGTAATTCTGATCAGCATTTTATTGAGAGGAAATTGCAAAGATAACATGTTTAGCAGGTGGCAACTGAAGAGTCATTTTCTTTCGGATTAGGTGGGGATGGAAATGGGTGGAAAAAAAATTGCCAACATTATGTATATGGAAGGGAAATTGAAAAAAAAAGGGAGAAGTTAAAGAAGTAGATACTATTCTGAAAGGTAAGGAATGGATTGATATCAGTAAGTCTCCTGATCTTAAGAAATAATTCAAACGAAAGAAGTTAGGAATTGTAGTGAAGTATTAAGGGGAGAGCCTGGCGAATAGAAAAAATCAATAGACCCAGGCATGAAATCCAGTAGAAACAGGAACATATTCCCTTTTGTTCCAAGTGCTGATTATTTAATAGTTGAAATCAGATTGTAATTGGATGCTCCTTTATGAAATATGGAATAATAGAAACCCATTGACACTAGGCAATGGTACACTAGTCTCATAATATTAATAGTATTTAAAATGGAAAGCATATGTGTCTTTGGGGGGTAGAAATATCCCAAATTAGGTTTGGCATCACCTTAGTGAAGGGGTGTAACACTAACTCTTTTCTCCTAATCATTTTCCTGTCATTGAAAGTTTCTTTTGGTGAGCCCAAGATTGCCGTTAGGCAATCAAAGGCAGGTGGAGGGGTTGAAATTAATAAGGTTTGTGTGGATGAAATGGAAATGCAAGCTCACCATGTGAATATCCTTGCTTATTCCTAAATACTGTGACTTGATTGGTCCCATTTATTACAAAATCATTTCCAAAATTGCTGAAGTAATGAGTCTTACAATTTATACTTTTACTATTGCCTCTTCCTATTTTGGTCCCATTTATTTTCTTTCCTGTCCTAAGTCATGGCTTACACCTTTCCCCATCCACTTTCCTTTACTTCTCCAGCACCCATTACATTATTACATTATCGATTCATAGGAATGTATTCCTTGTTTCTGAATATCATCTTTTTGAAATTCTCAGTTCCATCTCTAATCTCTCATTCACACACTTTAAAGTCTAATTCAACTTGCTGGTCTGCATACACAACATTACATCTTTTGAGCATTTGCACTGGCCATTCTCCGTTTGGAAGGCACACCTTCAGTTCTCCCCCTTACAATCCCTTATCTTTATCAAAGTTTAGTTTAAGCATCACTTCAGGAAGCCTTTCCTGATTTCCATAACTGTTAATTCCACTCCATAACTTTGAATTTGTTTTGTATATATTTTGTGTAAGCATTATGAGGTAGGTAAGTGATGTAAATTGAGGGATTAATCATTTCTTGAGTAGAGGACCTATTTGGGTATGTTCAGAAAACTTGCTTCCCTTTTACTTCCATGCTATAAGTAGAAGTTTTTTGTTTTTTAACCCCCCCCCCAATTTCAGAGTCATGTTTTTCTCTTTTGAAGCAACTCACACCCTTTTCCTTCATGTGAATTTTTTTCTCAAATTTGGGGGTGCAAAAGAGCTACCACCAAGAAAAAAAGAAATTGAAAATGCTCATATTTCACTTTCTTATAGGCAGAGACTCACAGTTGCTTATGTTTCATTTCTAGTAGTATCTTGATCTCAGGTTCTTGTCAGGTGTATGAAGTATAATATTAACCTTCCTGGGTTGATAAATGGTTATAAATTAGCTCTGAGCCCCTAGGTGAATTGTTGAGATAGTCTCCTCTCTCCAAACAGGAATTTTGCCTCTCTTCTCTTTACTTATACACATTAAAAAAATGAAGAATTACTTATGTTGACCATATTTTAAAATCTCAAGTTAGAAGCTTAGAAACCAAAATTTTCATTTAAAACTAAAATTAAGGCATACCAACCTCTGAGAGAAACAAGGAAGTTAAAGTGATCAAATAATTCCATAGGAACATTTAGCTTCTCCTCTGGAGACATCACAGTCTAGGAACAGTATAGACTCTGACAGATCCTCTGACATCTCATGGCTTATCAGTAACTTCTCATTTCCATATCTCTGCCACACCTTCCATCTGTGATTATGTTCACCTCTTTGGCCTCCACACTTTCCTCCTTCTTCCTTGGCTTTTATTTCTGGCTCCTGCCCATAAATCCTTTTTTGAAAGTTGAAAGGGAGGTGAATTTGGGATTCAAAGTCATCCCACTCCACCTGCAGCAATGGATACATCTTTTTTCCACACTTGTGGTTGTGGTGGCTAAACTGTGGTTATGTATTATTTCTCCGACAGAATACAAATTCCTTAAGGATAGGAATTGTTTCATTTTTAAAGTTGGTATCCCCTGCATTTAGCACATTGCCTGGCATATAGAACTTAATAAATAGTTGACTGGTAATCTGATAATACTGGCCAAAGTGGTCACTTCAAAGACTGTGTTTTTTTGGGGTAGCTAGGTGGTGCAATGAATAGAGCCCTGACCCTGGAGTCAGGAGGACCTGAATTCAATTCTGACCGTATGCACTTAATACTTACTAGCTGTGCGACCTTGGGCAAGTCACTTAACCCTGATTGCCTCACCTCCCCCTTCAAAAATTAAAGGAAAAAAAGATTGTATTTTTCTAGTGACATATCATGTAATAATTTGCATGGAGAAATGATTTTTTTTGGATATTTTATACAGTCTGGGACTATCTGACTAAAATTAACTCATAAATGCCAGTTGAAGAAATCTTCCTGTGATCACAAAAAAAAATTATAGGAACAATCATTTTTAGTCACTAAACTTTGTCTAGTTTTAGTATCATGGCAATAAGTGTTTTGTTTTTCTCTATAATGAGCACAAAGAATTCTTCACAACATCCTTATCTCTCAAAAAAGCAAGTGACCATTGGTACCTATTTTCTGATGTAGCTCATGACAAAAACAAACAAGAATAAAAAAACCAAACCCTCATTGAAACACATGTATTTTGAGTTTTGTGTTCTTTTCATTAGCATTGCTTTTAGCAAGAAATTACTGATATTTCAGTACATCCTTAAAAAGGAAGTATCAGAACTCACTCAAAGAGCTTGCAACTCTTACCTTCATCAATTTGCACACCTCCTCATATCTACCTTTTAGAATCCTTAGCTTCCTTCATGGTTCATTTCATCGTCCACCTACTATGCTAAGGCTTCTTCTTATTTCCATGGTTGCTGTTCTTTTCTCTCCTTGAATTATCAGGAATATGAATCACTGTTTACATATGTATCCTCTCATTAGGATGTAAGTTCACTGAGGGCAGGCACTATTTTTTTTATTTTGTCCTTGTAACCTTAAATGCCTATCACAGTGTCTTGTAAGTAGTAAGAGCTTAATAAGCTTAATAAGCTTAATTGTATTGGCTTGGACTGGATTGAGTAAAACACAATGAAAGTCTCCTGGTTTTTTCATAGTGCTATTCCCTGATTTTACTTACCTTTTGGGTCAGAGACTGAAGAGATGCTCTGATTTTCTGGGTCTTTTTCTTTGAATTTCTCTTTGCTGAAATACCTAGATATTGGGTGGTGGCATTAAAATGGTAGCACTTGCAAAAAAAGACACCTGCAGCATAGCCAGTTATTGAGATGCTGAAACAATGATTGGATTTCATTCCTACCATCTGTTTTGAAGATTTGGTCCATTATATTTCTCTTTCCTCTTTTATGATTTCCCTCCTGCTTTCTAATTACTGCATTTAAAAGAAAAACCTGCATTCATTGGAAACTTCCTCCATGAGAATAGTTGAAACCTACAAGTGAATAGGTCCAACTTAGCGGAAACCCAGTAACTTGCCAAAATGTTAACAGCAGCAGCAGGTTCCAATTTTGTGTAGTTTTAGGGGCTTTTAATGCCAAAGGAAGCTGTGTATGATTAGATTAAGTTCAAGATCTGCAAGGTCTCTACTCTTGTAATCTTACCGATGGCTCTGCTACCAAACCTGGCTTATTTGGAACTCTAGGAAGTCTGCACTTTTACTATTCTTTTAAAAATGCCTTTTCAAATAGAAAATTAATCAGTTACAGTAAACATTGTCTATGGAACTATTTCTAATGTGTCTGAATTCCTTTTTATCTTTTAATCCCTTACCTTCACATTATTTTAAGAAAATGAAATATCATTATTATCTATTCTCGGGGAGACATATTTGACTTCTCTTTCTCTCCTCAAGGGTTTTATTTATGGAATAATAGCAAGAACATAGTCCTAAAAATCTGGTGACCTGGATTCTAGTCCTGGCTCTACATTCCTAGCAATGGGACTTTGGGGTGTCACTAGACTTCTTCAGACATTATCAGTTATTTGTGAAATTTGAGGGTTTGACAAGATGACTTCTGGGGATTTTCCCAGCCTAAAGGTTCAATGATTCTATGATTCCATTTTTATTCATTCAGATAGCAATTCCAATAACACATTTCCTTCCTGTGGGGGAAAAAGATGCTTTGCTGATATTTTGGGTGCCACTTCTCTCAAAGCTTTTGCTCTCATGATAAGTTCTCTCTCTCTCTGTCACCCCATTTCCCCCCTCTTTCCTTTTCTCTCCTTACTCCCTTCTCCTTTCTCTCTCTCCTTACCCCTCTCTTTTTCTCTCTGTCTCTCTCTATTTCTGTCTTCCTCTCTCTACCTCTCCATGTCTCTCTCTATCGCTGTGACTATGACTCTCTCTTTTGGACTGGATCTATGATTCTTATGTATAGGGAACTCCAGGTGAGGAACTTCCTTTATTAATGCAGATCAGCATTTTTTCTGTAATTCATAGCCTTAGACATTTTCCTGTTAGTGCTTGTGACTTGCCCAGGGTCACATAGTATGTGATAGAGATGTGACTTGAATCTGAGTCCAACGCTCTATCTATTACACAGCTGCCTTTAATACTATTTGATCTTTAAAAGGGAAAAAAATAGCAAATACATATGATATTGCTAATTTTCTTCAGTTGCCTTAGATCTGAAACCTAGATCTAAAATAGAGAGCCATTTTGTATAATTTCCTGGCCTTTTTCTGGAGCCTTTTCTTCCTTCTTTACTTCTTCTTTTTGAATGTGAATGCTGCTGATCATGTGGATCGGTCTATATAACCTACAGCTTTCTTCTCATTCACAAGCTTTTCTGTCCCAAACCACTTTTCTCAAGTGTCAAATACTGGCCAAAGTTCAGTGGTGAAAGGGATGTGATTTGTATGAGAAACTCCTGGGCAGGAGCCTATTTTTTAGTGAAACCAATAGAACGTGAGAACTTGATAGTTCTGTTGTAACTGCCTAATGTTGGCAATCGCACCTAATAACATCCAGTAACTATAACATACATGGTGACATACCATGTGTTGATCTTTCTGCAAGTACTTGCCAGTTACCCTAGGTCATGAATTTGGATGGTCTAAAAACTTTCATACATCAGCTCCTTTCGGTCACGTAAGTTTCCCTGTTCCATTGTCAATTCTAGAATTATCTGCAGCCCAGTACTCTTGTCTTATTGTGTCTTTCAAAATGGTGCATTGGATGTTGGCAAAAGAAAAGGGACAAGTAGCCTTTTTCTTGACAGCCTTCCCCTTCTCTGTCATGTGTCTACCTATCTATTTGTTTTTCTGCCTGTCTGTCTCTCTATCTATCCACCTGTCTCTCTCTCTCTCTCTCTTTCTCTCTCTCTCATCTATCTATCTATCTATCTATCTATCTATCTATCTATCTATCTATCTCTTTATCCTACCTACCTATCTACCTACCTATTATCTCTCGTTCTCCTTTATACCTATGTATCTAAGTAGCTACTTATCACTCATCTATCTGCCTCCCTGAATTCTCCCCTCCAACGCATTGAAAATATTCTTCAATGCCTTTTTGATTATGAGGAATCCTGGAATAATGTAGTCCTACTAAATTAGGTGTCCAAAAATCTGAGTTTGAAGTATTTTTCTACCTATACGACTGTGGGCAAATAGCTTCATTACTTTGGACTAGATGATGTCCAACATTTCAAGTCACATTCTACCATATACTATGTCACCCTGGGCTAGTCACAGCCACTACCAGGAAAATATTTAAGGCTAAGAGTTATTTACTAACTGTGGGTGTATTCCAAGACTCTGTCCTGGGCCCTCTTCTCTTTTCTCTCTATTCTCCCTCACTTGGTGATCTCATTAGCTCCCATGGGTTCAATTATTTGATAATTGAGGTTCCCAAACTTATTTGGCCTATTGCTCCCTTTTAAAAAAAATTACTCAGTTCCCCCTGGAAATTTACTTTCTTTAACCCTTTAATTTTTTTAAATTAAATTTTTTTGAAATTTGCATAATTTCAAAAAATATATAATTAAAAAAGACACATCTTAAATTTAATAATTTATTGTAAATTCGTGTGTTTTTCCTGCATTGAAATTTTGATGATATCCTATTGTGTCATGTAACCATATAGTATCGTATTGTAAACAAGTGATTATATGTACATCCTCTTACCAATGCATGCTAGATTTCTCAACAATGCTTGACAGGCTTACCTACCAACACTTGCTTGTTAAGACTTGTTGGCAGACTTGACCACTGATTTGTTATAACTTGCATTTTTGTGTGTTTATTTGGAAAATAATGTAATCATCATGACTTTAATTCTGTTATACAATAGATAAGACATGTATGAATGGTTTTTCAAAATTTTATCTTCTTTTCTTGGCAGTATTGCCCACTTTGGGAATCTATAAATCATCGTCTTTATCAAGATGACTTCCAGATCTTCTGATCTTATTTCTCTCCTGAACTCAGTCTCAGTACCCAGGAGTGGGAAATTAGTGTATTTGAGGAAACATCACCAATTGTCTACTGGACATTTTGAATTAGTTATCTTGTGGGCATCTTAAATGAAACATGTTCAAAACAGAATTTATTATCTTTTCCACCGAACCCTGTTTTTTTGAACTTCCCTATTATTGAGGGCACCATAATCCTTCTAGTCACACAAGTTCAAAACAGGATGTCATCCCCAACTACCCTTTCTTCCTCAATCAACATATATACCCAGTTGCCAAAATTTCCTATTTCTTTCTCTGTATCTCTAATATACAGCTCCTTGTTTCCATTTACATAGCCACTGCCCTTGTTCAGTCCCTCACCTCTCACTTATACCATTTCAATAGACTTCTGGTTAGTCTCTCTTTGCTTCAATCCATCCCATACTCAGCCACCAAAGTGATCTTCCTAAAGAACAGGTCTGGCCATGTCACTCCCTTCCCAATAAACTTAACTGGCTCTCTATTACCATTTGGATCAAATATAAAATATTTCGTTTGGCACTTAAAACTCTTCACAACCTTGCTTTCATATCTTTACAATTTTCTTATTGTGTCCTTCCCTCCACACACTCCAACATCTAGTGATACTATCCTATTTGCTATTCCTCATACATGGCATGCCACCTCCTATTTCTATCCTCCTGTGCTGGCTGTTCTTTGTATGGAATGCTCTCCCTCCTAACCTTTCATTCTTACTGTCTGACTTTCTTTGACATGTGACTCAAGTGCTTTTTCCTCCACTGCTTTTGCCTTTCCTGGCTCTTCCTACCTGCCATCCTTTTGAAGGCTCTCTTCTCTTTACTCTATAAATATCTAGTATGTTCTGATTTATCTGATTTATTTCTGTCATTATCTAATATGTTTTCTCCCCCATTAGAATGTAAGCATATTGAGGGCAAGGACTGTTTTTGAAATTTGTATCCTGTTTGTAGTATGTAATTGACACATTTTAAGCACTTAATAAATGCCTATTAATTGATTAAATAAAAACTTATAGATATATTTTTGCTTTGGCATAATAGATACTTTATAACAACTCCCTTTACAAAATTACATTTCCTAAAAAACAGTTTATTAATTATTAACAGAAAGAAAGGAGGCATGTGACCTTTAACTTTGACATTAAGGTAATCATTCTGACTGTTCTATTTGACTATAGGCTTATTATCTCTCAACTTTGATTTTACATTATTAATAATAATTTGTTGATAATTTACATTATTGTATCCAATGCATACATTGTTTTTTGGCTCTACTTTCTTTACTCTTCATCACTTCATGGAAATACTTCTTACTTTTTGAGTTTGCTATGCCTTCCCACAATGCATTTGTCATACCCAGACCCTCCACAAAGTCTTATCTTATCATCCAGCTTCCAACATGGCATAAGTGGTAAAGGTCATCCATGGGTATCTGACTCTTGGATCTTTTTGATGACTATTTTTTTTTCTCCCTAGAGTAAATGACCCATTTCTACTTTTCAAGTGTGTCAGTGTGATGAGTTCAAGTGGAATATCACTAATGTTCCCCCAGAAGATCCCAAATTTGTTGGATAACACTTTGAGCAATCTGATGGCCTCCTGTTTTGAGGTTTCTGTGAGAATATGCGTATTAAGTCCTAATTCCCCAAAGTGTGAACCATTCTTCCTTCTTGCGTTGGTCCTGCTCCCTATTATTGATTGAAAACATATTTATGAAGTATCCCATGTTACGCATTCATGTCACAGAAATCAGCAACTCCACACAAGGCAACTTTTTAGTATAAGTCCATGAATTGGGACACAAATTTCATCTTAGAAATTAGTGTGCAATCACAAAAACTCAAACAAAACAATCATGTGACAGCAAAGATTAAATAAAATCTCTGCACCACAATGTCTAAATAATTTAAATGTAACCTTAGAAACCATTAGTACTAGAATGCATAAGAGATTGTTTATCATCTTTACAAATGGGAATACATGAATTAGATAATTTCTAACTATATATTTTGATTTTATCTTTCAAGCTATATTTTTATATTTTTTAAAATTCTCACCAATTATTGGTGACAAAGTGAATGTGCTAGTTGGTGGAATGGGGGTGGCAGGGTAGAGATCTTGAAGCAGGGAAAGGTGGAAGTGATTTTAATTCAATTCAGTGAACATTTATTAAATGTCTACTATGTGCCAGGCACTGTGCTAAGTTTGGGGGATACAAATAAGAAAAATAAATAAAGATAGTCCTTGCCCTCAAGTAACTTACAATCAAATGGGAGAAGACAATATACAAAAAAAGGCTGGAAAGCAGAGATGGGGCAGGGTGTGGAGGGAGTGAGGTGGGAGAATATAACACCACAGTGCTGGAGCACCTCATTCTATGGAATTGAAACCAGGCAAATCTGTAGATTCAAAGTGGAGTAAGCTGGAAGACCAATTTTTGCCCCATTATAAAGGAAGGCTTTGGGAGGAGTTTGGTACTCCACCAACCAGCCAATCCATTAGAGAGAAGGGAGAGGAGATCAAGGGAGGTATTGTGCAGGCTTGACTTAGCAACATGGTGATGAGATTGGAAGTGATGAGCTTATCTTGTTCTGTGGAGTTGAAACCAGGCAGAGTTAAAAATGTGAAGATGAGTGGCAGAACCAGGAATCGAATTTGGAATTACTTTGTGCTAAATACTCTTTGCTTTTTAAATTGATTTGACTTTTTCCTTAATTATATGTAAAAATAATTTTTAACATTAAAAAAATTTTTTTTGAGTTTCAAATTCTCTTTTTCCCTCCCTTTTGTCCCCCCTCATTGAGAAGCAATTTGATATAGATTATACATGTACAGTCATACAAAACATATTTCCACGTTGTGGAAGAAAACATAGACCAACTCCACATCCCAAAATAAAGAAAGTTAAAAAAAAAGTATGCTTTGATTTGAATTCAGTCTCCACCAGTTTTTTCTATGGAGATGGGTAGCATTTTTCCATTATAAATATTTCAAATTGTCTTGGATCATTGTATAGCTGAGAAGAACCAAATCAATCATAGCTGATCATTGTGCATTGTTGTTGTTATTGTGTACACTGTTTTGGTTCTGTTTATCTCAATTTGCATCAGTTCATGTAAGTCTTTTCAGGTTTTTTTGAGAGCATCTTGCTAATCATTTCTTATAATAACACAATAGTATTCCATTACAATCATATTTGGGTCAGCCATTCCCCAACTGATGGGCATCCTCTTAATTTCCAATGCTTTGCCACTACTAAAGGGTTTATTATAAATATTTTTGTACATATAGGTCCGTTTCCTTTCTGTGTTTTTTTTTTTTAAATCTGTTGGGGCTACTAACATAATAGTGGTGTTGCTGGGTCAAAAAGTATGCATATTTCTATAGCCTTTTGGGTATAGTTCAAATTGCTCTACAGAATGGTTGAATCAGCATATAACTTTACCAATAGTGCATTAGTGTCTCAGTTTTCCCACATCCTCTCCAACATTTGTCATTTACTTTTTCTGTCATATTTTCTGTTACACATAGCACAATCTGATAGGTGAGGGGTAAAGGACCCTACTTTGTGCTGTCTTTTTAATTTTTTTTTAATTTTTTTGGAGGGGGGAAGGCAAGGCAATTGGGGTTAAGTGACTTGCCTGAGGTCATACAGCTAGTAAGTGTGTCAAGCATCTGAGGTCAAATTTGAACTCAGGTCCTCCTGACTCCAGGGCCAGTGCTCTATTCACTGCACCACCTAACTGCCCCTTTTATTTTTTTCGTATTAAAAAAATATTTTGTGCTAAGTGCTGAAGGCAATATTTGCCTTTCTTAATGTCAGGCAAATGAACAGGTATGTTATAAAGCTCTGATTATAGAAGGGGAAGTAAATGTATATATGGCAATAAAGAAAAGCATGGGAAGCCTATATGAATTGATGCAGAATGAAACCAGCAGAACCAGGAAAACAAATACACAATGACTATAACTATATAAATGGTAGGATTAAGACAGAAAACCACTCCAGCTACATCCGTCCCGTGCTTCTTGCTCTTCAGCCTTTACTTCTGACTAGAAATTGGGTCCTAATTGTTAAGCATTCACCATATCTTGGTGATACCGTACTCCTCTTTTTGCTTGGTCTGGCACTGGCTTTGCTACTGGCCTCCCTTCATTTTGCCTGTGGGTGACTTACTTTTTCTTCATTCCTCTGGTGGAAGAAGTCACTTGCTTTAACTTTTTATTAGATTTCTTGGTCCTTATTTTGTCTGCTGTAAATTAGGTTGTTGCTGTAGTAGGTGTGGAAGACCTAGGCAGTTTGCTTTGGTTTAGGAAGTCATCTTTGCTGGAAGTCTCCAAAAGACATGTAGTAAAAGACTTCTTATGTTAAGTCTTCAGTCTCTGTTTACCAAAGAGAAATTTTACTTTGGTGAAAGGGGTAATAATAGAAAGTGGGAAACTTTTCAGCTCCACCCCCCCCACCGACCCTCTGAAGCTCTTCTGAAATTGTAAGACAGTCTCTCTGATCTTGTGGTACTCTTGGGTTTCTCTCTCTCTCTGAGTTTTTGTTGTTACTTATTTTTTTAATTTGATAGTATTTTATTTTTCCAATTACATGTAAAGACAATTTTCAACATTCATTTTTTGAAAGATTTTAAATTCCAAATTTTTTTCCCTCTCTTCCATCCCTTCCTCCTTCCTCAAGCCAACAAGCAATCTGATATAGGTTATATGTGTACAATCATGTAAAACACATTTCCACATTAGTTATGTTCTGAAAGAAGAAACAGAGCAAAAGGAAAAAAAACACCATGAAAAAACAAACAAAAAAAAGGTGAAAATATAGTATGGTTCAATCTACATTCAGACTCCATCAGTTCTTTCTCTGGATGTAGATAGCATTTTCCTTCATTAGTTTTTTGTAATTGTCTTGGATCATTGTATTGCTGAGAAGAGCCAAGTCAATCATAGTTGAACATTTTACAATGTTCCTGTTACTGTGTACAATGTTCTCCTGGTTCTGCTCATTTCACTTTGCATCAGTTCATATAACTCTTTCCAGGTTTTTATGAAGTCTGCCTGCTCATCGTTTCTTATAGCACAGTAGTATCCCACTGCATTCATATATTGTTTTACTCATGTGTTGGTATCATGTAAACTTCATGAATATGGGTTCAGTTATCAATAGTGTACTGAACTTAGCTTTGTGATAAATATTAACTGGAAGAACATTTTAGAATGGTGTTGACTCATCACATGCTTTTGTGAAGCCTGCCATTTCTGTCTGGAATGTGAACTTCAGGAAGAATACCTTGTGATTACTTCAGTTTTGTTGAAATCAATGCAAAATCACTATAATAACAACAGTAGTATTAGCTCTATTTTTTTTTTTTTTAGTATACATGTTATTCAGGGGGGAAAAGATTAGGTTAGAAAGCTTGTCTATAATCCAAGAAAAGTTTTACCCAGGGACCAAGACAGTCAAGAATCCATATCTAGTGTAGAAATTAATTGAGACAATATTGAAAAAAAAACCCCAAGGCCAAGGGCACAGTCACCTGAACTAGATCCAGGGTGGAGCTAGAATGTCTGGGAAGCTGACCAAGATCAATGAGCTCTAAGCTTTAAGGTCTAGGGCCAGACTATCAGAGGGCTACTCCCAAACATAAGGGTTGAATGAATACATGTATGAAAGTAGGGTTCCTAGCCAACAAAGGGAGAAGAGAGATAACACCTACTCTGATTGATTCTATGGTTGAAAGCACTAAGCACAATTACCTGTTGACTCTGATCATAACTCTGTAAGCATGAATACAAGGAAATGGAATTCAATTCCATATTTTTTTAACTCAATGGTGAAGAGAGAGATTTTTTAGACAGGTGAGAAATAGTGGAAATGAGAGGATAGGAGGTATGACTCAGAAAAATCTTCATAGAATTTTTGGAAAGTCTCTCTAGTTTTGCATTAAAATTCTTTGTGTGTCACTTGCCCTACTAGATCATAAATTCCATAGAACCTTGCAAGGAGCAGGTGGTTCAATGAATGTAGAGTATCGTTGAGTTTGAAACTTTGATGAAGTCCTGAATAACAGCCTCTTTTCCCATCTTTCCCATCCTCCATGTTCTTTGCTGTCTTGCTTCCTTTGTAGCCTGAAGTGCAAGGATGAACATTAGATAGGCCAAAGGTTACTGATCTGAAGGGTAAATTTTTTTGTTTGTAGTGAGAATTAGAAGTAAATAGGTGGCAGGAATCATCAATGAGGGCTTTTCCATGTAAGGGAGAATCTTGTTAATCATAGCTCTCGAGTCTCACTTGAATGAACTGCTTTAAGATGAAGGGAGAAAAAAAAATCTGTATCCTGATTTCAGATTTACACAGAATCCTTCTTTATCCTAGCAATTGAGTCTGTAATCAAACTTGAGACTTAGGAACTAAAACAAAACAAAACAAATCCCCCAAAACTGATACAAAAAAGTTCCAAAATTTGTCTTCTTTCTTTGGGAACTTTGCAGCCAAGATACGAACAGGAAAAACGTATTAAGTATTCCAGTTTCTAGAACACTCTCCTTCTCTAGGTGAGAAAAAACTAGCTTTTGAGTGAGACTTACAAAAGGTAAGGGCCAGCTTTGGACTTGTTCAAACACTGAACAGGCTTGTCTTCACATGAGAGATATAAAACAGCGCATGAAAATGGAGACACAGGTGTTGACCAGGCCCAAGGACCAAGCCTGGTTTGTTTGTGTTTAACATAAAGACCTCTCTTCCTAAGGCAAGCAGATGGCAAATGGAAATTATGAGCAGTACTGTGGAAGCTAGCAGGTGGTAGTGTTTAGATGGACATCCTTTTTCTCTTCTGTAAATGGACAGACATAAGCTTGCTTTGTCTGACTGGTATGTTTCAGTCATGGATCAAAGGTCAATTGAATCTCATTTCTCCCATAGGATCCTCACTTTCCTACTTTTTCTGAAAACTAACCAAAGAAATAACAGGTGCACCTCACTTTAAACAACAGATACATTCATTCACTTAACGGACTTTGAGATTTCCACTCTAAGCAAAGTGTTGAGTTCTGTGTACATTGAATGTTTATAATGAGTTGTTTTGTTTGTTTGTTTAATAGGGCTATTCAAGGGAAATCTTTGATTTTCTGGACTGAGGTACCTCCCATGGAGCAAGGCATGTGCTCTGACCCCTTTTTGTGGAACATGTTTTTTGGGCCCTTCCTGAAGGATATATATCTAGCTAGCTAGGATGACAGAAAGATTTTTTGTTTTGTTTTGCTTTTGTGTTTTGGAAGGGGGAGGGCAGGGTAATTGGGGTTAAGTGGCTTGCTCAAGGTCACGCAGCAAGCAAGTGTTAAGTGTCTGAGTCCGTATTTGAACTCAGGTCTTCCTGACTCCAGGGCCGGTGCTCTCTATTCACTGTGCCACCTAGCCACCCCGACAGAATAATTTTTAACCAGTCTCCATAAGTGCCTACGAGTATTTTTTTTCCCAAAAGAGGATTGATCATTGAGAGTTAGGTGAGCAGCCTTTTGTGACTCAAGAGGCTGGACCCTGGTCAGAGAATTAAGGCATGGAAATATTGCTGCCTAAACCTTTCTGAATCACTAATAGAGCAATTCAAGTTAAAAGTCCTTTGAAGTTCCATCTCACACCTATCAGTCTGACAAAGATGATAAAAGAGGAAAAGGACGAATGTTGCAGGGGGCTGTGGGAATATGGTGGAACTGTGAATTGGTCCAGCCATTCTGCAAAACAGTTTGGAACTAGGCTTGGAAAGTTAGCAAACTGTGCTTATCTTGTGACCCAGTTATATCACTAGCAGGCCTATATCTCCAATGAAATAAAAGAAGAAAGAGATCTACATATACAAAAATATTTACAGCAGCTCTTTTTGTGATAGCCTCAAACTGGAAACTAAGGATATATTTTTCTATTGGGTGTGTGTGTGTGACTAACCAAATTGTGTGATATGAATGGAATGAAATGATATTGGGCCATCACAGGCAACTTCAGAGGAAGATCTTTATGAGGTGATACAGAGTTAGGAACAATTTATACAAAAATAGCATTCTAGAGAAAAAAGAATTTCCAAAGGCATTAGAACTCTGATCAACACAAAGGTAAACCAAAATAAATACATGGTAGTTAAATAACAAGGTAGTTAGGTAAGGAGAGCACTAACGGGGGCTGTGAGATCCTGAGAAATGGCCCCTGCCAACTTTGGAAGTCATCTCACCAATTTGAGAGTTCAATAGTTCTGGAGTGGGGTGCTATATGCACAGTGGATGATGATTTCTGTAATCTTGGAGGAGATGACTGTGGCCAGAACCATCTTGTAGTGAAAAGGTCCTGACTGGTCTGAAAGCACGGACTTTAACTTTTTAACAGCTTTGCCAAAGTATTTGTGAAACATCTGTTCGCTAGTCACACAAAGGGCAGCTAGGTGGCCCAGTGGATACAGTGCTGGGTCTGGAATTAGGAAGACTCATCTTCGTGAGTTCAAATCTAACCTCAGGTACTTACTAGCTGCGTGACCTGCGCAAGTCACTTAACCATATTTGCCTTAGTTTCCTCATCTGTCAGATGAGCTGAAGAAGGAGATAGCAAACCAAAAATGAAGTTATCAAGAGTCAGACATGACTGAAATGAATGAACAGCAATAACAAGGTCACACAAAGGACCTTTGCCTTTTGTGTTGAGTATGACACATGTGATAGTTAATTGACTCATATTTCTGTATTTGCTAACATATAATCTGAACCTTTCTTAAATATTTTCTGTAGTAGAGGAAATAAAAAGCTGCCTCATGTCTGATATCTACATTTTACTTTAAGAACCTTTTCTAGGAAAGATCCTATTACTTACATTTTGGGGGGTGGTAGTGGTAATCGTAATTATGAGTCATATCTAAACTCTGTTTCAGAGAATTCCTTTGAGTCTTATTAGGATGGGGCAGAACCAATGAGAGAAAATGATATGACCCTTCCCTTTTTTGGGATCTGGGATTATTTCATTCATTCACATATATATATATATATACATATATATAATATATACACATACATGTATCTGTGTGTATATATGTGTATATATATATTTATGTATGTATATATGACTATACACACATTCCCTAGGACGAATCTGGATCTTTGTAGAGATCTCTTTACCTTACTTTTTAAACCTTCATTTCTGATTGATATTCAATCAGCAGTGGCTCTTAACATTCTAATTTAAATTTCTTTCCTTCACACTTTAAGTACCAATCTATAAAGAAACACTCTCAATTCACAGCAGAAGGTATTATTGAAAAGAACTTACAAAAATTACATCAAGCAAATAGCAATCAGTTTTAATTTAATTTATCAGTTGAAGCGTTCTCTCTCTGTTTCTCACATGATCCTCCATCTTCCAGTTCTGTATCTTGGCCATAGTTGTCTCTCCCCCTTACCCACCCCCCATGCCTGGAATATAATTTCTTATTTCCTTCTCTTAATCTCTCACTTCATTGATGACTCAATGTAAGTACAACATTTTTATAAGAAACCTCTTTCTATACTCTCCCACCTGCTGGTGCTTTCCTTTCCTATCTTGTATTGAAACTTATGCACACACACACACACAGACAGACACATATACATGTGTATGTATATGTTGTCTACTCAATTCAAATATAAGCTCCCTATGAATAGAGTTGTTCGATTGTCTTTCTATTCCTAGCATCTAACATGGTACTTGTCACATAGTCATTATTTAATGATTCTTGATCGCTTTATCAGTTTTTCAAGGTATATGTTTATATAGTGAATTTTCTTTATGTACCAATTTTAGGCAGATGAATTATCATAGCCTTGGATTTTAGAATGCCTTGATCTTTCATCCAGTTTTTTGAATGAATATGCTACTTCCCAAACAGCCCTGGCAGTTCTTTGGGGTTTGCAGCTTCTGGATACATGGAATTTCTGATAGTTGGGTCAGACTGGAAAGAAAGACCCTTCTATGAAAGCGCCCTAAGCCTGTCATCACCCATTAGCAATAATTATTATTGTGATACATTAGTGACATTTCAATATGCTCCCTTCCTCATGTCCTCTTTCTTTGCTGTGATCATGTCTGTGGATTTATACCTGTTTTTACAGGTAGGTTGAAGATGGACATGGTAACATTTCCTAGGGACTTGGGGAACTTGTAGTTAACAGTACTGTCACATTATTGTGTTACATTTGCAGCTGCTCTGTGTATTTGGCAAATCCATCCAAGACTTCCTGTAGGGACCTGGTCAATTCTGAGAAATTCAGCTATGCTGGCAAAAGAGAATCTCTACCTGTATCTATAGGGAGAGACCTTGGAAGGTCTGTTTCAGTGGCAAGATAGAGCCTAGGAGGCTCCCTGGTTGGCTTTTAGGGGAACTGGAAGGCTGAGCAGCTTCTGTGGCCTCTCTGGGGTTAATAAAAAGCAGGAGAGGATGTTCACCTGGAGCAGTTTACAGTATTTGGAAAAATATTCAGAGAGCTTAAAATTACAGCCCTCTTAGTTCACTTAATCCTTGTGTATACTTGGACTCTTGATTTTTACAGCAAGACTGAAATCTGATGAGATCCTTTTCCTCTGTCCTGACAGAGACTACTTTCCATGCCTTGAAGGTCCTCTAACGTTAAGCCCATTCACCCCTGTCTCCCACTGAGCAAGTATAAATGAAAAGAAGAAGGATGGGAAGGCCACTTGCTCTGGCTTTGACATTCCACAGAAGATGTGCATGTGATTTTCCTCTGATCTAAGCCTCCAGGGATTTCAGTCTCTGGTGCTGAAGTGAATTGTCAGTCTCTCACCTGGAGATGTGAGTGTTTTTGTTGTATTGACATGGCACTGAAAGACCGTCATAAATGTCTGTTGCTAGGTGGATCTGAGAGAAAAAATTTCCTAAGCAGATTTTAAGGACATTCTTGATTTCTTAAATCACTGTGATGGAATAGCACATTTACCAGATGGTGGGAATCTTTTGACTGGAGCCAACCTTTCTCCAGCTCTCTTGGTCTTCCTTCGGTATCTTTGGTACTATGCAACAGCTTGGTTGATCGCCAAAAATTCTGTCTTCATTAGGGTAAATCTTTCCAGGGAACAAAGTCTAATGCTGTTATTTGAATATGTTTATGTCAAGTAAATTATTTTCACCTTCGTTCCTGGACAGGGAGGAGGAGGGGGAAAGGAAAAAGAAGAGGAAGAAGAGGATGGGAGGAAGTGTGGTATAGTGGAAGGAACACAGGATGGGCTAAAATCCTGCCTCTTCACTTAACTAGTGTATCTTTCAGCAAGATGTTCTCTCAGAGCCTCATTTTCCTCAAGACTAAAACGAGGCATTTAGACTATATATTTAAAGGTTCCTCAGGCTCCAAAATTTATTTTATCCTAGTAGGAGTAGGAGTAGTAATGCAAGGCTGTATTTTCCTTCTGTTTTTCATACTTTGTTATTTGGAGACATTTTAGGATTTCATAGACATTCTGGAGAAAATCCAAGGATGAGGTATTTTTTCTTTATGAGTGATAGAGGTTGTGTCTCCTTTGTTCACCAATAGTCAATTCTTTATTATTGACTCTTATTCCTATGCCAATCTGGATGAATTATGGAAGTCTTGATTCTGCTTTGTGGGTTTGTTTGTAGAATAAACCTTAAGAAAAAATTAAATTTTTCTGGGTAGTTCTTGAAAATTGATAATTTTCAAGGTTCCAGGAGCTAGCATGTCATGATTCTTAGATGTTTAATGGTATAGTGGTATATGGCATAGTGATGGAAATGGAGGCTAGAATGCGGAACCAGAATCTTAGGCAAAATAGGAATGTACATGTTTTGCCCATCATGATCGATCACTTCAGGAGAGTGTTTAGATAAGATCAATCATTTTTTCTTAATCTTGTACTTTACAACTCCCTTGAGCTTACTAGACAATGATGGTCCTACAGTAGGGGCAAAAGGCTCAATTCAGGAACCTAGGGGAATTATTAATGCTTTTAATTCTTGTTTAGCCTTTAATTAGCTATGCAATCTTGGGCAAATCACTAAGCTTTTCTGGCTACTCAGTTTTCCCATCTATAAAGTGGAGATAAAAATAATACTGACCTTACAAATAAGATAACATATATAAAACACTTTGCAAACCTTATAGTGTTTCATAAATGCTATTACTGTTATTGTTCACACAAAAGCCTTAAATCTACAAATTAAAAGTACTTTCTTCAAGAAGAGAGCCAGAAGACTGAACATGATCATATCACAAGAGACAAGAGATACTGAACTGGTAGCAGACAATGCTTCTCTCTTAGGTCAGAGAGAATGGACTGGTGGGAGATAACACATCCAGCCAGTTATAAAGATATGCATACCCAGGACAAAGATGAATAAACTTAGATTTAGATGGAAACAGAAAATTAGCATTTTTGAGGGACAAAAGACTTCCAAGAAAGGTGATCGCTTGCTCAGAGAAGGACGCAGGGATGGACTTTCAGATCATAAAATGCTAGGAATTGTGAGTTTTACTCCCTTTGCCACATTTATCCTGAATGTCTTTCTCATTATGATTGAGTTTAAGTTTAAACTCACTCTCCAAGCATTGGGAAAGTGTATTCCAGGATTTATTATTATATTTTTTTGGTAGGGTTTGAGGGTGATGTTTTGTCCCAATTGATTTTATTATATCATCTTTCCTAAAAAATTTTTGAGTTCACTGGCTTATTGGAAGCATACTGGTGGGAGCTTATAAGTGATAGTACTAGAAACCCAGTCCCGCAGGGTTGCCCCTACAACTCTGAGAGTAAGTGGCAATCATCCCTCTGGAATCATGGAACCCCAATCCATGAGTGAAAGTGCAGGTCGGGAAAGTACCCTCAGAGGGGGTGATGCTCTTGCATTATACTCTATATATCTCAAAGTTTCTGTCACCACCATTGCACCTACTCCTGGCTATCTTGACTATTCTTCAATCACCATGACTAATTTCTACTGCAACTCAACAGCTAGATCAGTAGTTAGAGCATCTTGGAATACTGGAAGCACAAGCCTTATTATGAGCCTAGAATAGAGTCATGCCAGAGATTTGCTAAATCTATTACACAATTTGTACCATCTATTATATTATGTACATGGTCCTTTGAATACAAATTAGAAGCTCAGCAAACTTAATATTTTGGCTAAATGATAATTCTTGATTAGGAAAAAGTTTAACTCATGGTCGTGACATGCCTTAAAAGAACTCTATGCATTGAAATTTAAGCGGGGAATATTCACTGGGCTCGACAAAATCTTATATAACAAAGCTAAGACTTTCAATCAGATATTATAAGAAAAAAAAGGGACAAGCAAAATGGAAAATAAAAAACAGAAGCAGGACAAATTAAACACAATCTTCCTTGTGAAGTCTATTTCCCTAATTCTTTGCAGCTTTGAAATTCTACTGTATTTGGCAACCTTTGTAACTTTGAACCCAGTCTCTTGAGATTTTCACTTTTGTCTTCTCTTCTCCTTTTAAAATTTCTGCCCCATGTCTTGGATTCATGTAAGTGGAGAGTCCTGTGAACTTATGAAGAGAGGTAGCAGCATGATGTTACTAAGATACCCAGAAAACATGTGCTCTCTTTGCCCACAGGGATGTCTAATGTGTATCAGCCCTCGCCTGTATATAACACTCTCTTTTCCCCAAGGCCAAGCAATTCATAAAGTGGGCCTAAGCCTAGTAGAGCTTTAGTTTGCTATTCTGGGCAGTGACTAGGCTCTGACCATATGCTCGGGAAATAAAAAAGATCATAGGACTGAATAAGTAGTGGTCAGCATGCCTCCAGGCAATATAAAAGTAAAAAACAAACTATTATAGCTGCCTCCATTTTAATAAGAAGTCTACAAGAAGGGACCTGAATCACTCCCATACTCATGTTGCAAATAACTCTGGGAATGGATTCTGTAAAACAGGCAGCAATCCACTTCAAAAGCTGGAAAAAATTAAGTTCTGCCCCCAATAAAATCAATGTTTTGACATACATAGGTAGCATGAAAATAACTACTTTGCAGTTATTCAGCATTTCTACCCTAAATTTAAGCTATACTAAGCTACAGTTTCATCATAGAATAATAGACTATAAAAGCTTTGGGGCAGGGACTTTGACACCATTTGATTCACTTTCAAATATGATATAATGAAAAAGTAGTAAAGCAGCATCACATGACATGACTGTGATTTTGGGCAAGTCATTTCCTTAGTGTTTCTTCATCTAGAAAAGGATGACACTAGATTAGATAATTGCTAATTTTCTTCTCAGGTACAGAGAGATAAGTTCTAAAATCCTATGAGTTTTTGTTTATTTTGATCTAATAGGGAGGGATTGTGGAACCCAACAATAAGAGGACAATCCTCGGAGCACATGAGATGTGGTCTTGTTGATATCGTTTCCAGGAATGTATGACAGAGTGCTTTTTTTCTCCTCCTCTCACCAAAGTACACAGAGGTGTCATACCTCTGCCATTTTTCCTCTTGGTTTATTGCATGATAAGGAAAAGTCTTTGAATTTGTTGCTGAAATGGAGAGTATGCATACAAAATGTTCAGACAGCCCAGGCCATCTCTCCCTCTATATTCCCTGGTGGCAAGTGAGGGGTGAACAGCTGTGGATCTCTGCATGGGAAGCTTGGAGAGAGCCCTGGGGAAGCTGTCACCCAGCAGCCAAGATAAGGAACACATGGAGAATTTTTTCTGTCACTTTGTTTTTATTCTTTCCTGATCTTAGGTGTATGAGTCTTGGAGATGGAATAGACCAAGTTATGAGCTTGTGAACTTCATAAGGTCAAAGGAGCCATCCAAGGTTGCCTCAGGAGCTGGAGTCAGCAGCAGCAAGAGTCTAATGCACAGACAACAAAGCCACCAAGCATCCTGTGGGCTCTAGCCAGTCTAACCGAACAAAGGAGACTGGCATTCATCAGCTGTGCCAGATCCAGAAGTGAGCTCAGTGAGAGAATAAGGCATACATCCTCCCCCAACCCTGGATTGCAGTGTTAAGTCTGAGTCCATTCTTCCCAGGGACTGAGTGAGCAGAGAAAGGGAAGAGCAAACCCCTTATTGGAAGAGATGTTGTTGACTCCAGTCCTTGTTTGATATCCTTTCTCAGTCAATGTTCCTTGTACAAAAGCAAATTGATGTTAACTGGTTAATTGGTATCAGGTGGACATTGTCTACTAGATTGAAATTAGGAGGAACACACTAGACTGGGGCTAGTGAGTGATAGGATTGTTCTTGTTGAGTTGTTTTGGTCATGTCTGAATCTTTATGACTCCTTTGGGTCATAGACCCAACTGGACTCTGACAGAACAACTGAGTGATTATATGGAAAATGGAAAAGACCTCCATGGCCACTTAGTTCAATCAATACCCAACAAGTATTTCTTGACAAATATACTGGAGTGGTTTGCCATTTCCTTCTCCATTTCATTTTACTGATGAGGAACTGGGGCAAATGGGGTTACATGACTTGCTCATGGTCACACAGCTACTAAAGTAAATGTCTAAGGCCAGATTTGAGTCTTCTTGACTCCAGGCTGAGCCCTCTATCCATTTTGCCACCTAGCTGCCCCAAGTGAAAGAACTAGAACTCAATTAGAATTGTGAGTTATAGAACTGCAATTCTAGGATTATTATCCCAAGGACCCTGAGGAATGAAGTGGTAGCCACCCTTCATCCTTCTAGGGCAGTGGTTCTCAACCTTCCTAATGCCGCGACCCTTTAATACTCATATATGGATGTATTTGCATGTGGGCGGAACTGCCTGGAGATGGATAGAGGAGGGGTGTCTCGGTTCTTAAGACCATCGGAAATATGTGTTTTCCGATGGTCTTAGGCGACACCTGTGAAAGGGTCGTTCAACCTCCAAAGGGGTTGAGACCCACAAGTTGAGAACCACTGTTCTAGAGAATCTGAATTGCCAAAGTAAGGGGGTTGTGAGACTGAGTCCCAGAGCCCCTGTGTCATGTTTTCATATGCCACATTCATCATATGTACCACAATTCATAATTCAATAGAATTAGGGACTGTGAAAACTTTGGAGAGAGTAGGACTTCAAGACTATTTAATTCATGTTCTTTCTTTTAAAGATGAAGAAGCTGGGATACAATGAGGTTCAGTGACCTGTCTAAGGTCAGTGAGATGGTAGTAGTCAGGAATGAAAATCAGGCACATTCCTACTTTCAAGCCTTTTCCCACTTTATCAGGTAATTTTGCCTGTCATAGCACAAGGAAACCCAGAAACTTGATCAACGTCACACAACTAATTAATAGCAGGCTTTTCAAGAGAACCCAATGCTTTATTCCTAAATGCCTTCTTCCCGCTGTTTTAAACATTTGCTTGAAACCTGTCCACTCACAAACCCAGTCCAGCATCTTTGCATTGTTTCATCATTCCATGTCCAGCCAGGCCTTTAGGGGAGTGTTACATCAAAGGAAAGAGGGCTAAGGAAACTTGATGCATATGAGATCCTTGGGTCTCTTTCCTGTGTGTGCCAAGAGTATGGCTGGAGAGTGGATTTCAGTAATAATGTAATAGTGGGTGTGGCAATGGACCAGTAGTGCTAAGGTTAAAAAGAACAGAGTATGATTTGGATAAGATGTAAAGCTGAATTAAATTACTGTGACTCAAAGATTCCTTGACTGCCTGATCTTGGAGAACCATATGTCAGAAACAAACAAACAAACAAAAATTAAGTTTGGATCATGGCAAAAAGGGAATGAAAGAAAGAGAGAGAAAGAAAGGGAGGGAGAGAAAAAACATGGAGTCCCAAATTTTAAGACATAAGTAAGCCCATGCTAACCTTAGTCTTGGCAGCCAGAAAGGTAGTGAGCCCCATTGTGGTTTGCCTACCCACCTAGGTCTAGGAAGGAGATCAAGGAACCTCAAGTCAATGAGGAATTTCTCAAGCACCCTCAGGGCTAAGAAGAAAAATGGCGGATTACAAGTGTGGTATTCTCCCACTTCCTCCACAAAGGTAGAAAGATTACCTTCAGAGTGGAGGTGAAAACAGATAACTCTGAAGCACTGTTTTGCTTTGGTAAAGTATACTGTCTCCTAAGGGCCTTTTTAGAAGAAGCCATTAATGATGGAAAGGGAAAAAAACAAAGTGATATCCTGCCTTAGCATTTACTGTACTTCCTCTTCCCATTTCTCCAACTAAAGCTTGAGACCAACTGGCCTCTGACAGAATCACTGAGTGATTATATGGAAAATGGAAAAGACCTCCATGGCCACTTAGTTCAATCAATACCCAATAAGTATTTGTCCAGCTTCGCCCCAAAGAGCTCTAGGGAGGGGTAACACACCACCTACCTGAGTAAGCCCATTCCACTTTAGGCATTCCCACGTCTTCACATCTAAATTTACCAATTTCCCTCTGGGACTGAACAGGGCAAATCTAAAGCTACTTCCATTTGCCAGACCTGCAAATACTTGAATGGAGCACCCCTCATGTACTCCCTAGTCTTTTCTTCAGGCTAAGCATCTCCAGTTCTTTCAATCACTCTCTTTATCAGCCTTTCACACCAAGACCTAGGAAGACCTCGCTGAGCTCCATTACTTTGGGTAGGACCAGAGATTTTGAGTGAGTGGCAACCATTATGGATGAGTCTAAGGAAAGGGAGCAAAGTCTTATGGCAACAGGTTGGGGACACTCCCCTACCACCAGCCTGTCCCCATGGAACCCCAAATCTAATAAATTCAAATGTCCTCAATACTCAGCTCTCTCTGAGATTGGAAATAAAGAAGTGGACATCAGGGTCATTGTGAAAATTAAATGACATGATATAGTTAAAATGTTTTTGTCTAGGTAAGCATGAATTGCTATTATTTTGAGGTGCATGACTCAGATGGGGGGCATTTTCCAATTAAATTAAATTAAATTCGGTTCAGTCCAATTCAATTTGCACTTATATAATTACTCTGTAGAAAGCACTGGGCTTACATGAAGAACACATTGACCAAAAGGAAGCCAACCTTGCCCTCAAGAAGCTTACATTCTACTGAGGGGATGTAATTTATATACAGATAAGCAAAAATATCTTTCACATTTGTGAACCTCTTACCACTGCCAAGAAGAGGAGGTGGGGTATCATCTCATATCTTTTCCGTCTGTGCTTGTTCTTTATAATTTTTAAACCTTCATTTTGATTTATTTTGGTATGGTTGCTCTTTCTGTTTACATTGTTATAGTCATTGTGCATATTGATTTTTTGATTCTGCTTTCTTTACCCTACATCAGTTCATATAGATCTTTGTATACTTCTTTGTATTTATCACATTTATCATTTCTTACAGCAGTAGACTCATGTATTCCAGTTTATTTAGCCATTCCCCACCCTATGGGCATTTACTTTTTTCCAATTCTTTGCTATCATGAAAAGTACTGCTATAAATATTTTGACATATTTGTGTACTTTCTTCTCATCAGTGGCATTCTTGCCTAGTAATGGAATAAGTGCTCTACTCTTGACTGAGATTAGTGTGATCTTGATATCAGTGTTGCTGCTTTGTAACTGTAAATCTCTTGAGTTGGGGAATCAGGACAATCGAGGAGAGAGAATGTACTTTTTCTTGTATTCCCAGTGTCTAGAACAATGTCTTGAACATAGAAGATGCTTGATATCTTTAGAATTAAATTGAGCACCTCATTTATCAAATTGTTCCACTGGCCACACCTCCAATTCCCTCATCCTTTTTTTCCCCCTTACAGCCTACTGAAATCTTTTTTAAGAGTAAGAGTGTAATTTTACTCTTTGTTTGAAATTAATATATTTTATATGCATTGCAAAAGACAGAGTGATTCTAACTAAGAATTTCATATTGGACTCTGTGGTTACCTTTCCTATAGAAGAGATTATGGTAAAAAAATATATGTATGCACACATATATGTACATATATACACATACATATGTGTGTGTGCATGTGTGTTTTATCAACTCTGGTAACAAATGATCAAAGAGTCATAGAGGTTTTGCAACCACTGTTAACTCCAAAAATACCAAAGAGCTCACACAGGTTAAAAGCAAAAAGCTTTCTTTATTCTGTTGGTAGAGAGAAATTAGACACATGGCAGGGCCTTCTCTAGTAGGAGACCTGAGGCAGTGGGGCCAAACCTTGATTTATATATTGTGCTTAGATAAAGAATCACACAGTGTAGTGTAGCAACAGTGGTGAGGCTTAACAGCAACAGTGAGACAAGGTTGTCTAGTGACAAAAAGTCCATTTGTAGCAGGGCTTCATGACTGAAGCTGTTGCTGCTTGCCTGAGCTCAGGGACCCTCAGTTCTTTGATTTAGTTGCAGCAAAATTCATCAGGAGCCCAAAGGATTACTGTTATGCCAAACTCAGGGCATAGCTTGTTTGCTCAGCTTTAGCTCAGGAAAACAGGGTATGTAAAAGGAGAGAAGTCAGAGGATTCTGGGAAGATGGCGGAGTAGGTCAGAAAATTCAAGCTCTCAAGATTTCCCCCCACAAAAGAGTTAAAATAGCCCCTTAGGGCAAAGTGTGGCTGGAGATAAATCAGAACAGGGGCACAATTGGGGTCTTCCTGGGATAATCTGAGATCAGAAGAAAAATACAAGGATGAGGTTTGGTTCCTGTGAAGAGTAAACACCCCCAGGCTAGGGGCCACTTTAAGAACAAGCAACAAACACTGGGGTTAGTTGGTTTGAGAGTCTGCCTTGGCCCCAGCCACCAGAACTTTTACCCCCATATAGTGAGGGGACTTGGGCATATGAGCCCATGAAGATTGAGAGAACCTCTGCTGACCAGGAATGCCAGACCCAGCTGGGCTGCCAAGAGTGGTGGGGGAGGAGAAGGAATCAGAACATGCCAGGTGAGTGCGGAAGTGGTAGGGTGGGGTGTGATGCCACTAGCTGCGGGCACTTATAGGAAGCTGGAGGTTTGGCTTTGTTTCTGGGCTAGAGGGAGAATTGAAGATCTGGGGCAAGAGGCATGATCCCCCATGTCAGAAATACCCAAAAATTTTACCTGGCCATGAATGAATTTAGAAAAAAAAATTTATTTCATGTCATTTCAGATGGATAACTTGACCTTTTACCCCTAGTGAAAAGCTCAAGTACAAATTTAAGTTAATTTCATAGTCCTTTTTATAATTCATCCAGATTTGAATTTTGTGCCTTGAATCCCATTGGTTAAGATTCTGGAGTTCATTAAATCCAACCCCTTGACTGCACCCTCTATTCCCATATTTCAATTTCCCCCTCCCTTCTCAAAAAGGGAGCATATATTTTATGGGAGGTTCACATTTGTGAACCTCTTACCACTGCCAAGAAGAGGAGGTGGGGTATCATCTCATATCTTTTCTGTCTGTGCTTGTTCTTTATAATTTTTAAACCTTCATTTTGATTTATTTTGGTATGGTTGCTCTTTCTGTTTACATTGTTATAGTCATTGTGCATATTGATTTTTTGATTCTGCTTTCAGAATCAAATTTGCTCCCTTTCAGAGGGAGCAAATAAAGCATATATTTTATGCTTTATACAAGGAAATGCCAAGCAGAACATTTTTAGTTTCTTATTGCTAATAGATTTGAGGAAAGCATTAGTTTGAAGATTCTAGCCCAGGATATCAATAATAAAAGTCTTATTATACCAAGTCTGAGTTAAGAGGCCTAGTCTTTGTGAATGACACCTGGCCTGGCAGTCCCTTTTGATATAACCAAAGAGACCTTCTTAGGTATGTTGATTTGCCAGCCTCTCTCATTCTTCTATACAAGCAGTTTTTGTCTCTGACATTAGCCATCAGTATGGCTTCGAATAATTTCTGTTTTTACATAATTTTCTGTGGAAACAAAATTTAATCATATCTTACATCCATACCCCAAGGCTAGAGGTGATTACAAAAATTAAGCTATTACTAAAAAAAGAGGAAGAATCCAACCACAGAAAGCTATTATGGGCATAGAGATGCCCAGAGTTCATCTTCAGAGGAGGATATTGAAGTAAAGAAACCCCCAAAGAGTAATAGCAAATGGTCACCTGCCCAAAAAGAATTCACAGAAGACCTTAAAAAAGACTTTAAAAATCAAAGGACAGAGATGGAGGAAAAGCTAAAAAAAAAAAAAAAAAAAAAAAAAAAAAAAAAGAATGATCCAAGAAAAACAAGAAGTATATAAAAGTAAAGTCAACTAATTAGAAAAGGAAATCTAGAATCTTAAGGAAGAAAATGACACCTTGAAAATAAGAATTGGGCAAAGTGAAGCCAGTGAAATTATAAAAGATCAAGAAATAATTAAATAAAATATAAATAATGGAAAAAATAGAGAAAGTGAAACATCTATAAGAAAAACAATAGATTTGGAGAATAAATCAAAAAGAGAAAAATATAAAAATAATCAGACTAACTTAAAGTTATGATCCAAAAAAGAATCTTAATATATTAATACAAGAAATAATTAAAGAAAATTGTCCTAAAATATTAGAATAAGGGAGGAAAGTAGAAATAGAAAAATCTGTCAATCACCATTTAAAAGCAATCCTATGAGGAAAACTCATAGGAATATCATAGTCAGATTCTGAAATCCCAATCTCAAGGATAAAATATTAAAAGCAACAAGAATAAAAACAATTTAAATATGATGATGCCACAGTTAGAATCACAGAAGACCTAGTAATGGAGACATTAAAGGACCATATATCAAAGAACAAAAGAGCTGGGGCTCTGGCCAAAAATAACATCCCTGCAAAGTTGTGTTCTCCTGAATGAAAAAAAGAAATATTTGATAAACTCTCAGACTTTCAAGATTTTGTAAAAAAAAGCCTAAACTTAATAGAAGGTTTGACATACAAGAGCCAAGAGAAATATAAGGTAATACCAAAGACTGATT
>CM053592.1:33210336-33254808 GCA_028646515.1 Pseudochirops corinnae | reverse complement strand
CCCCCCCCCCCCCCCCCCCCCCCGCTTCCTAATTTCCCTGTTATTGTCAAGGGTCCTCCTAGTCATTCTTGACTACTCACTTTCTTTCACCCCTCCCGTCAGAGCCAGTCCAGTATGAAGTACCATTATTTCAACCCTTGTAACATCTCTCCTCTGATATTGCCACCCTCTTGGTGCAGGCCCTCATCACCTCATCCTCGGACTATTAAAATAACTTACTTGATGATCTCTCTGACTCAATTTCTCCCCACTCCAGTCTATCACCTGTAAAACTGATATCACTAAAGCATAGATCTGGCTAAAGCACATGGTCATCTCCCTCTTCAATAAACTTGAGTGGTTCTCTGTTGTCTTCAGGATCAAATACGAAGTACTTTGTTTGGCTTTTGAGGTCCTTTATAACCTGACCCTTTCCACCCTTTCCATTCTTCTTAAATCTTAATTCTCTCCAGTGACACTGGCCTCTTTGCCACTTGTCACTCTATCTTCTGACTTCAAGATTTTTGTTGGCTATCCCTTATAACTGGAACACTCTCCCATCTCATCTCTGGCTCCTGGCTTCCTTGGCTTCCTTCAAGCCTTTGTTAAAGTCTCACCTTCTGCAAGAAGAGTTTTCTAGTCTTTCTTAGTCTTAGTACCTTCTCTCTGTAACTACCCTGTATTTATTCTGTGTCATTTGTACTTAATTGTTTGACTGTTATATCCTCCATTGAACTGTGACTCCTTGAGAGCAGGGACGGATTTTACCTTTCTTTGTATCCTCAGCTCTGAGCGCAGAGGCTTGTACATAGTAGGTACTTAATAAACGCTGATCTACTGACTACATAGAGAACTCTTTTCTTTTTCTTTGATCTTTTTTGAGCAATTTCTTTGGCAATATTATAGCTGAATCAAAGGGTAACTTTTCATCTTTTTCAAAACTGCTTTCCAGGATGGCTGCACCCAACTCATATCATTGTACCTATTTTCCCACAATCCTCTTTCTTTCTTTCTTTCTTTCTTTCTTTCTTTCTTTCTTTCTTTCTTTCTTTCTTTCTTTCTTTCCCTTCCTTCCTTCCCTTCATTCCTTCCTTCCTTCCTTCCTTCCTTCCTCCCTTCCTTCTTCCCTTCCTTCCTTCCTCTTCCTTCCTTCTCTTTTTTTCTTTCTTGCTCTCTTTTGTTTCTCTTCTTTCTTTTCTTCCCTCCCTTTCTTCATTCCTTCTTTTCTTCTCTCTTTTTTCTTTCTCTGTCTTTCCCTTATTTCTTCCTCCTTCCTTTCTCCACTCATCTTCCTTTATTCTTTCCTTCATCCCTTCTTTACTTCATCTAATAAGTATGAAGTGGAGTTTCAAAATTACTTAAATTTGCATCCTGCTTCAACAAAAAGGGCTTATATTTCATAAGGATAGATGACTACTCTCTCTGAATGGTGTGTGTATGTTCATATTTCCTTGATTCTGGTATCCTAATTAAAGGTCTCTGACTCCTATAGTCAGCAGGGAAATTTCTTCACGCTTGTGTTACACATACTCGGTTCTTTGAACAAGGACCTTCCCTTCTTGCTTTGCTGACAATTTTCATTTGTTTTTTTACTTTCTGGAGGGGGGAGGGCAGGGCAATTGGGGTTAAGTGACTTGCCCAAGGTCACATGACTAGTGTTAAGTGTCTGATGCTGAATTTGAACTCAGGTCTTCCTGGCTCCAGTGCCAGTGCTCTATTCACTGTGCCACCTAGCTGCCCCCTTTTGCTGACAATTTTCAGCAACGGTTGCAAAAAGCAGCCTGTCACCTATTCTCTAAGTCTCTTTTCTTTGGTGAAATTGACAAGGGTTCAATTTCTAGAATTCTTCCGAACTGCGAGCCCAGTGGCCTGTCCTGGTTTTCACTCCAGGAATATAGAGGCAGAAGCAACATATGAAGTTTCCAGAGATAGTGGTCAGCTCTTGCCATTAATAAAGGCAGGCTCTTTTTTTTGTATTCTAAAACTAATTCAGTTTGATTGTCAAAACTGTTCAAGAATGAATAGCTATAACTGGCTTGGAGTGATGCACTGTTTTTCCCATTCTGTGGTTTAGGTAAAGGTTCTCACGCCTGTGCAGTGTATAATTTCTATTGTGTTTTTTAGAGGAATAAGTAAGAAAAGATACAGAAATGACAGTTGACACAGGACTGTAGTGATGGATGGATATCAAAAGACTTGAAGTTTCTAGTTTGAATATTTCTCCAGTCTCCCCAGGGACTACAAAATGGGATAGGAAGTCTCATATGAATAGATTTTTCTCCAGTGAGATTTCTTCCTATCTTCTTGCCAATGAGGTTGGAAACACTATATATGCAAGTGTTTCTCAGGATATTTTGATATATTCTATTTTGGCTCTTGGAAATAGAGCAGCACATGGGAAAATCACAGCCATGAAAAGAATGCATTGGAAAAATGATCAATCTTCAGGGATGTTTGGGCCATTTCAAGATTTGGGCAAAAGATACCATTTCTTGGTTAAATTACATTTGGATTACAGTAACTCTTGGATGACTGCCATCTATTTGCCAAGGAGCATACAATGTATGATTTCTCTTTTTTCTGCTTGACAAGTGAATGTACTCTTGTTACATTTGTGAACTTTATCTATGGTGCTAGTGCTTTTTTGCATGTGTGGAAAATTTGTGTTGTGGGTTGTGCAAAGAGAAAAGGAAAAGAAAAACGTTTATCATCATTCATCTCTGTAAGTGAAAGTTTGGGTGATTGGATGTGATTTAAAGGATATACTGAGGAAGGAAGGGTGGTGCTCTCTATCAGTGACTGAGAAAACCTAAAAAAAAAACTTCGTTTATCTAGCATTTAGTAATGCTCAGTGGACCAAACAGCTATCAGAGTAATGTCTTCATCTGTCTTGTCATCTAAAAGTTATGGGAATATAATTTTATTATTTTTGGACTTATTCCTTGTTTTAGCTAAGGCAAATAAATAGCATAGAATCAATGGTAATAATAACTATAGCTGACTTTTATATAATGCTTTATGATTTATAAAACATTTTGTTTATGATATCTCATTTTATCCTTAAAAAAATTCTATGAGGTAGCTGCTATTAGCATTATTAACCTCATCTTACAGATGAAGAAACTGAGACTTACCTAGAAAGCTCAAGATCTTGCCAATGGCCATACACCTTTTAAAGGTCAAAGTTGATCTTGGATTTTGCCCAATGCCAACTTTCGGTCTCACCATGCCATATCATACCATACCATACCACTCCACACCACACCACCCTATCTCCAGAGATTCTGAAGTCTTTTGTTTGGTCCTCATGGATGGACCCAAGGAGGTCAGTTCCTCTCTTTGTTGTTCACATTCAGGAAACTCTTGGAAAATCTCAAACCTACAAAAAACACCTATGATGCATCAGACTTCTCCATCATGCCATCATGCCCTAGGAACCTTGTTATTGGGAAATCTTATTATCCTGAAAGATTGAAGGAGCCTTGATCACCACATCTCATCATTATCATTACCTTTGACCTCTCTGATTGGACTCTGACTGAACTCTGAAATTTCTATTTAAGGAGGGGGTCCAGGACAATATTCTCCCCATTTTCCAATAGCCGTCCTTCTTCTGGACCTCTTTTGATTTACCTGTCGTCCTGCCCCTCCCTCCATATTCCACCCCCACTTCCAAGCCAGGTACCTTCATTCTCCCTTTCTACTTTTCTGCTTTTTAACAATGTCTTATCTTCCTCCATTAGACTGTAAACTCCTTGAGGGTAGGGACTGTCTTTCTTTTTATTTGTATCCCTTAGCACCTAACTCAGTGCCTAGCACATAGTAGGCACTTAATATTTATTGACTGCCTGACAAAGAACTCTCAAGAACCCATGAATAAAATAAAAATATGAAATACTCAATAGACTTTTAGATAGTTCCTGGAAGAGAAAGACACTTTGTGGAACAGGTGAAAAAACACAGGAACTGTATCATTTTTTTCCTCTCCTCCAACAGTGTTACACAGATTTAGTCAATATTTGTTGAATTAAATGTGGTGATTTCTTTTCTATGGAAGAATGTGTCAAACATGTACTATCCAAGCAATTCATGGCAGTAACAGGGTTAGAAAGGACAGTGTCTCTTGCCCTGCACCCCTCTTCCCTCATGCTTATGGCATTGCCTTGGTACTTTAGCTACAGTGTGATCTTCTATTGAGGATTCAAAAAAACATATAGTTTAGATTTTTAGATATTTTAAAGGTGTATTTTTGCATCTTTTAGTCAATTGGTAGTCTTAGAGTATTCCCTGGAGGTACTTTAAGTGGGAAGGGAACAAGCAATTATATAATGCTACCACCTGCCAGACACCGTGCTAAGTGCTTTACAAATATTTTATTTTATGATAAGTGACTGGCTTATAGTGACACAGCTGGCATGTGTCAGAGGCAGGATTTCAACCCAGGTATTCTCAATTCTTGAGGCTGGCTCTTTCTCTCTCCACTGAATCAAGTTGCCTTTCTTTGTAGAAATGTAGTGGCTAGAGTGCTGGAGTCAGGAAGACATCTTCCTGAGTTCAAATCTGGCCTCATAAACTCACTAGTTGTGTGACCTTGAGCAAGTCACTTAACCCTGTTTGCCTCAGTTTCCTCATTTATAAAATGAGCTGGAGAAGGAAATGGCAAACCATTCTAGTATCACAGCCAAGAAAACTTCAAATGGGGTCAAGAAGAGTCTGAAGACCTAACAACCATTACCCTTTTTAAAAAGTTCTCTTCAATGACTCACGACTCCTAAGAGGAGTAGACTTCTTGAGTACTGAGGTGTTTTTTATTTCAATATTTCTATGATTCATGCCATAGTGTGATATGAGTATTTCCATGAATGAAAATGCAACTCTTCTATGAGTTGGCAAGATACACCATTGTCATGGTTGGATAGAACACCATTAAATTCTTTCATAGTGAAGATGCTTGGCTTAAAAAGCCTATGTCCATTATGCTACTGATAGTAGAGATTGAGGTAAACTGGATTTCCATGCCTAAAGAGGATCAGTAGCTACCAAATAAATATTGATGAGATTGACTGACATTTTCCCAGAATAAATAATTCCAGCTGAAATTCATTTTTTCAATAACCAGAAATGCTAGAGACATGGATGGAGTGATACCGGACCTGGGCTCCATTTATATAGGGATCTCCAGAGGCCATTCCCTCTACCACGCAAATTGACACCTGTGCTGCAATGTATAGTGTGACTGGTGGCACGTAGGAGTTAAATTATTTATTCAGGTCACATGTATGAAAACTGATAAATAATTATGAATATTAATATGGTTCCATGCTTCCACAGATTTTTGTAATCTCATTGATGCGATACTCAAAACAGTGCAAATAGTGACTCATTCATATGCTTTCCAATTCTCTTTTATTTTAGTCCATTTCTTTCCTTCATTCCTCCAAAGAGGTTTTATCCATCATGTTGTAGGCCTTTCTTTAGTTCTTTGTCCTTGTAGTACATCTCATTGTTCATCTATGGCGATTGTCCAAGATATGTGTACTGATGGACCAGGTCACGAGATTGGTCATCCAAGTGCATGATCATGTTCTGTATTTAATCTAACCATTTGTTTGTTTCTCACTTGGTTGGGTTTGCTCTTTAGTTAATAGACACATAACTCCTCCCTCATTGGGTGTGTAATGGAATATAATCCAGCTTAGTAAGACCTGCCAGGGCTTGCATCTCCTGGCATAGCATTTGAAAACTTGCTGTCATCTCCACACCATAATGAGGTCCCAATCATTGCCTTTTTGATGCCTGTCCAAGAAAAAGGTGTTGATGGAATAAATCAATTAGGTACTCATTCAACTGTATTCAATTGCCCCTAATCTGGGCAATAGTATATTTCTTCCATAATAGGTAAATAACCAGTGACACTACCTTCTTGGCATAGTACTTTATAAAAGTTTTCATAGTGTTTTTTGTCTCCGTTGATTCATGTGGCACAGTGAATACAGCTCTGGGCCTGGAGTCAGAAAGACCCCAATTCAAATCTAACCTCAGACACTTATTAACTGTAGGACCTTGGGCAAGTCACGTAACCGCTGCTTCCTTAGAGTTTCCTTAACAATAATAATAGCATCTACTACCAGGGTTATCGTGAGAATCAAATAAGATAGTATTTATAAAGTGCTTAAACAGTGGCTGGCAATAGTAGATTCTTATTTCTTTTATGAAGTATTCCTAGTGATTTTGTCCTCATTTGCGCATGTGTACATAATGGCGTTGTGAGGTGGGCAGGGAAGATATTCTTACATGCATTCACAGACGAGGAGACTGAGGATCCAGGAATTTAAGAAATGTGTCCAATGAAACAGACCTAGTACTTGTTGATTAGGTTGAATTGAAATCAGGTTTACTAGCTCCCAGTCTTAAATTCTTTCTGTTGTACCATGCTGATTCAATAATAAGACTTGTTTCTTTCTTCTGGCCAGTTAGATGTTAATTTCTCACCTATTTCTCCCTATAACTCTGCAAAAAAGTTATAAATTTCAAAATGCAGCATAAATGTCTTCCACCTCCTCATATCACGTACTCCCTTCCAACCTTCTCCTCCCCCATATTTACTCCCCTTTTCTAATTTAACTTTGTCTTTCAAACAGATGCTATGCCAGAGTTCTTTTGGTCCTTTATCTTCTATCGAAATTCATTTTGTTCACTATGCTTAATTGTGGTATGTCCTATTGTGTATGACATTGCTTACAATTCCTTCCATGGCTCTCCATGTAAAACTTGGGTTGCCTTGTTTTTCTTGATTCTAAGTTTAAATCCGGACTTTGGAAAATGAATAAACCTGGTTATCACACACTGTAAACCCACAACATGAGTGGAATCCATATGGTATTAGGTTTTGACAGTTATCTCTTTGTAAATCTCTATGAGAACAATGTACAACTATCCTGTCCATCTCAGGCTAACCAGAAATGAAGAAAAGATTTTGTTTCAGAACATAATGCATTAAAATTGCTGTAATATGCCTTGAGCCCACTTCTAAAATTTCACTCTTTCTCATAGATTCATCCAAAAAAGTAGATTGATTGAAGAGTGTGGGGTGGGAACAAGGTCTGCATTGACATCAGGTCCCAATAAGTAGGTAACTTGACCACAATGAGCAGACCTAGAGAGTTGATGTTAAAACTATTATATCTTTCTCTTTTAAAAAATGTTTCTTAAGTCCAAATTTGGATTGGCCGTGGCAAATATTTAAAACAAAATGAAAAAAATTTAAAATCACTCAGGAAAATTTTTTTGGCCTATTTGATGGTCTCTTATGTAGGCATGAGAGAATTTTTTCCCCTAAACAGAACCAAAGAACTCTTCTGTGACCGGAGGTTGACTCTCCCTAAATGTACATATTACAGATAAGTTATAAACAATTTATAATGATTTTAAATTAAAACCAGAAGTTAAAATTGGAACATGGTAAAGATAAAGAAGTGACTCACAAAAATGTAGTGTCTTAAATTGCCTTATCGTATATCAAATCAAAAGCCCTCTAGACTGTTTCTTGCTGTGATCAGAGCGGCTGTTCAAGAACAGCCGGGCTGGCTGTCTACTCCTGGGGATGGGATCCATGGAACTTGCCTGGTTTGATTTTTACAATTCTTGAAACTGTTTGTTCTATGACTGCCATCCCAGGTCACACTTTAGTAATCTTTATTGATGTGGTAAAAGCCCTGGTTTAAGTCTCAGTCTCTCTCTCTGTCTCTCTGTCTCTCTGTCTCTGTCTGTCTCTGTTTCTCTCTTTCTCTCTGTCTGTCTCTCTTTGAAGTATTTCAATAAATAGAAAGTATCCAGAGCATAGGTGATTAAATATGTTCAGAATTTTTACAGTGGACAAGGCTTGCAAATGAAGACATGTAGAAATGGAATATTAAACTAAATCAGAGGTTAGGTAAATTATTTCAATGCTAATATAATTGATGACCAGGGTAATAATAAAGTTTACAAGGAATTTTATAAAAATGATGTCATTTGATCCTCACAACAACCCTGGGAGAGGAGGCACTACTATTATCCTGGCTTTGCAAATGAGGAAATGGAAGTATATTGTGATTAAGTGTCTTGCCCAGTGTTACAGAGCTAGTAAAGTATCTGGGGCTGGATTTGAATTCAGATTTTCATGATTACAGGTCCAGTGCTCTATCCTCCTAGCTACCTTCATTCAAGGTGCTAGAGTATAATAATAGGCATTAATGTAGAATTACAAAGATTGTAAAACACTTTACTTAAAGTCACCTAACAAGCATGGTAGTATATGTATTATGCCCATTTTGCAGGGCATATGTAACTGTAACTGAGGAAGGAAACTGAGGTTGATGGGGGTTCAATAAATTTCTGAAAAGATCACAGATTTAGATCTGGAAGGGATCTCAGAAAGCCATCTAGTCTGATTTATAGATGAGAAAATGAGGCCCAGGGAATTTAAATAATTTACCTGATATCATTGTCATTCCATCATTTTCAGTCAAGACCCCAATGGGGTTTTCTTGGCAAAGATACTGCAATGGTTTGCCATTTCCTTCTCCAGCCCATTTTACAGATGAGGAAACTGAGGCAAACAGTGTTAAATAACTTGTCCAGTGTCAGATAGCTAGGAAGTATTTAAGGCCAGATTTGAACTCAGGAAGATGAGTCTTCCTGATACCAGATTCAGTACTCTCTCTACTATGCTACCTAACTGCCCCAAAGATGCTGGTATGGTTTGCCATTTCCTTTTCTGGTAAATTAAGGCAGACAGAAGTTAAATAACTTACCCAAAGTCACACAACTAGTAAGTGTGTGAGGCCAGATTTGAACTCAGGTCTTCTTAACTCTAGGTCCCCTGCCCACTAAGCCAGTTAGCGATCTACAGACATGCCCAGAAACAGTCCTAACAGTTAGAACTCTGCAGAAGTGAAATAGTCTGAATAAGGAGGAAATTTATTTCCCATCCTTGGACGTATTCCAGAAGTTTGATGGGCATTTTGAGGTATGTGACAGAGGAAATTCTTCTTTGGGGATGGGCTGGGCTTGATGGTGCCATTTAATTAGGAGATTCTGTGACTAGAAAGGCTCCAACTTTCCTCCCAGTGATTGTTTCTATGTCCCTGTTCCTACCTTCTCTGTAAATTGTTGAATATTTTCTTGAAACAGCATGACTCATAGGTGCACACCACGAGATCAAATTTCATGCTTCTCAAACTCCCCTAAAATGGCAGGTTTCTCCTGGGCTACCATTTTGATTGTCCCATTTTCATGGAGTAAATTTCACACAAGGGAGAACCAAGGTACACTGGAAAGTCCAAATAGCATATAAAAGGCAGATTTATGATCAAATACAGCTATAAAAACCAATCACTCCATGGTGAAGAGAAAAGGACATAAATTTTTGAAATAGTATTGGATCCATATTTTGGATCAACACCTTAGACTCTTTGGTTTAGATAGTTTCAAGGGAAGCATTTCCTTGATGGGAAATACTCTGTTTTTCAATAATGGAAGGGAGACAGTATTTCCATTTTGATTAGTAAGCATGGTGATAGCTGGGGCTAACTCCCAAAGGCTCAAAGAATGCTGACTGGTTCCTTGTAAACTGACTGGTGCACAATATTATTCTGTCTGTTGGAGCCCTCCAAAGAACAATGCAGAGTTAAAGAGAAAGCTGGAAAGTCTCATCTATCTAAAAGTCTCATCTGTAAAATAAATGTAATTAATCTTAAATTGTTATATAAATATGAGTTCTGATTTGCAAGACCCCGGAGATTTTCTTTTCTTTTCACTTTGTGAATCCAGTGGACTTTCAGAATAAAAGTAGACTTCTTAAGGAATGGGTTCAATAACATTTTACAAATGTGTATTAAGCACCTCCTTAATACCAGTAGACACTGTGCTAGGCACCAAGGATACAACTACTATACATGCATAATATATGATGTGGGCATAGATATGCATACATACATCTGTATGTACATATATACATGTATATATGTATAATGAATATCTATCTATCTATCTATCTATCTATCTATCTATCTATCTATCTAATCTATCTATCTATCTAACCTGTCTATCTGTCTGTCTGTCACAGACCCTGCTCTCAAGGAATGAACACTTGACTGGGGGAATATATACTGAAACTTTGTGTAAGAGGTAGCCCTTGAGTTAGACTTGAAAGAAGAGGGCTGTTTTAACAAAGATAGAAGTCCATGCCAAGCATGGGGGTTTGTATGAGAAAAGGCATGCAGATAGAAGAGTGTGAGTTGAGAATAAAAAATGGAGAGTGGTTCAAATGGACTAGAATATCAGTCACTCATTCAGTAATCTTTATTAATCACCTACTATGTGCTAGGCACTATGCAAAGTGCAGGAGATACAAAAGTAGGCAAAAAAATCATTTCTGAAGGGGAGATAAAGCTTGGAAAACAGGATAAAGCCTTATTCTGGAGGGCTTTGAATGCCAATACCAAGAGTTTATCCTTTTTTTCATTAGAGCATGTGGAGTCCTTCAAAGTCTTCAAAATTACTCAGTAGGGAGTGCTTTTTAGGGTCAATAATTTAGAGAAACTATTGGTCATTGTATAATCCCCATTTATTATTAACAGAAGGGGAAGTATAGGAGGAACTTTTGATAAACATACTTTGTGACATATGGGTACTCATATTTTCTGACACAAATCATTTAAGGCAACCAGGTGTCATGGTGGATAGAACCTTGGGTTTGGAGTCAGGAAGACCTAAGCTGAAAATCTGGCTACAGACACATAATAACTGTATGACTCTGAGCAAGTCTCCTAACTGCTACCTGCCTTAGTTTTCCCATCTGTAAAATGGGGACAATAACAGTGCCTGCCTCTAAGGGTTGTTGTGAGGATAAAATGAAACATATTATTTATGAATATTTTCATATCTTTGTAGGTTTAAGGGCTCAGTATATTAAAACAAATTCAATTTTCTCAAAAAGCAAATCAAGAAGTAATCTGAAAAATTCCTGTATCTTGTTTTATTTTTTATAACTTAGCCTCCTTCTCATAAAAACAAGCATAAAGTCAAGTCACCTATATATCCAAAACTATTTAAAGAATTTATTCACTTTTCTCTTCTCCACAGGGTGATTGATTTTTGTAACTGTATCTGGCCATAAATACTAGTCCATAAGTAACCTTTGTAGTATTGGCAGCTCATCAAAATGAATTTTATACCTCTCCTGCAAAATACAGTTCTCTCACAGTATAAAGAGACTGAACACTAAAAAAAAAGTTTGCAGAAGAAAGAACTTATCTGATCCTAAACTATCTGTATGGGAAGTGGAAACGATAAGGCATAGGAAGGGCAATATGAAAATAAAAGGAAGTTAAACCACATAAGGAAATCCATAAAACAGCTATATATAATGGATACTGGATTGAATGGTTCAATTTTTCTCCCATGTATTATTATTGTAAAGAATTCTCTGAAGAAGGAGTCCTACCAAATTCCTTTTATGACACAGATATGGTTCTGATACCTAAACTAGGGACAGCAAAAATAGAGAATAAAATATAGACTAGTTTCCTTAATGAATATAGATGTGAAAATTTAAAATCAAATACCAGCAAGGAGATTGCAGCAATATGTTACAATTTCATGCACTATTGCCAGGTGGACTTTCCATCAGGAATGCAAAGCTAGCTCACTATTAGGAAAACTGTCAGTATAATTGACCACATATTAACAAAAAGAATAAATATCATATAATTATATCAATAAATGCAGAAAAAGCATTTGACAAAACACAATACCCATTCCTATTAAAAACACTAAAAAGCATGGGAATAAATGGAAACTTTCTTAAAATAATAAGTAGTGTCTCTCTAAAACCAAGAGCAAGCATTATCTATAATGAGAATAAACCTGAAACCTTCCCAATAAAGTCAGGAGTGAAGCAAAAATGTATATTATTATCATCACTATTATTCAATATTGACTAGAAAAGCTACCTATAACAATAAGACTAGTAAAAGAAACTGAAGAAATAAAAATAGGCAATGAGGAAATAAAACTATTGCAGATAAAATGAGAGTATACTTAGAGAACCCTAGAGAATCAACTAAAAGGCCAGTTGAAAGAAGCAACAACTTTAGCAACATTGCAGCATATAAAGTAAGCCTACGTAAATCATCAGCATTTTTATGTACAACCAACAAAACCCAGCAGCAAGAGATAGAAAGAGAAATTTCATTTAAAATGATTGTAGACAATATAAAATACTTGGGAGTCTACCTGACAAGAGAAACCCAGAGATTATATGAACACAATTACAAAACACTTTTCACAGAAATAAAGACTGATCTAAACAATTGGAGAAATAGTAATTCCTCATGGATAGGCTGAGCCAATATAATAAAAATGGCAAATCAACTTAAGTCAATCCTCTTTTTCAGTGCCATACCAATTAAACTGCCAAAGAATTATTTCTTAGAACTAAAAAAAATCACAACAAAATTCATCTAGAAGGAGAAAAGGTCAAGAATATTAAGGGAACCAATGAATACAAATGTGAAGGAATGTGGCTTATCAGTTCTGGATTTCAAACTATATGACAAAGTGATAAATATCAAAACATTCTGGTACTAGATAAGAAACAGAGTGGTGGATCAGTAGAATAGATTAGGTACACAGTAATAAATGACCATAGTGATCTAGTGTTTGATAAACCCAAAGATCCAAGATTTTGGGATAAGAACTCAACATTTGACAAAGATTCCTGGGAAAACTGGAAAGCAGTTTGACAGAAAGTAAGCATAGGCCAACGTGCCACGCTATACCAAGATAAGGCCAAAATTGATAAATTGTTTAGACATAAAGGGTGTTAACATAAGTAAATTAGGGAAACATGGAAAAATGCGTCAGATAAATATATCAGGGAAGAATTTATGACCAAATAAGGTATAGGATCACAGGCAGTAAAATGAATAATTTTGATTACACAAAATAAAAAAAAACTAGGGCAAAAACAGGAAATTAGGGAAAAATATTTATGGCAGGTTTTTTGTTTTTTTTTTTATAAAGGCCTCATTTCTCAAGAGCCAATTTTACAAAAATAAGAGCCATTCCCCAATTGGTAAATGGTCAGAGAATATGAACAAGTAATTTTCAGAGGAAGAAATTAAAGCTATCAATAATCACATAAAATGTTCTACTTTGTTGTTTATCTATTTTTTGGCTCTTTGTGACCCCTTTTGGGGTTTTCTTGGCAAAGGTATTGGAATGGTTTGTCGTTTTCTTTTCCAGCTCATTTTACAGGTGAGGAACTGATACAAACATTGTTAATTGTCTTGCCTCAGGTCGCACAACCAGTAAGTGTCTGAGGTCAGATTTGAAATCAGGTCTTCCTGACTCCAGGCCCAGCCCTCTATCCACTGTGCCACTTAGCTGCTGCCACTACTGGTTAAGGAAACATAAATAAAAAAAAACCCTGAGAAAATACCTCATACCCATCAGATTGTCTAATAAGACAGAAAATGAAAATGACAAATACTAGAAGAAATGTGGAAAAATTGATACATAAATACTCACCACTCTGTAGAATAATTTGTAACTCTGCCCAAAAGGCTATAAAACTGTGTGTCCTGTTTGACCCAGTAATAGCACTAGGTCTGTATCCCAAAGAGATCAAAAAAAGGGAAAAGGATCTATTTACACAAAAATATTTATAGCAGCCCTTTTTGTGATGGCAAAGAATTGGAAATTGAGGGGATGATTATCAATGGGGGGAATGGCTGAACAAGTTGTGGTATATGCTTGTGGTGGAATACTATAGTGCTGTGAGAACTGATGAGCAGGATGTTTTCAGAAAAATGCGGAAAGAGTTACATGAACTGATGCAAAATGAATTGGCACAATCAGGAGATCATTGTGCACAGTAAGGGCAATGTTGTAATAATAACTAACTGTGAGAGACTTAGAATCAAGACAATACCTCAAGATAACTCCAAAGGATCTGTGATGAAAAATATCATCCACCTCCACAGAGAGAACTAATGATCTTTGATTGCAGACTGAAGCATACTTTTTTTACTCTCTTTATTTTTATTGTTTTGTTTCTGTTCTCTTTTGCAACATGGCTAATTTGAAAATGTTTTGCATGATTGCACCATGTATAATTGATATAAAATTGCTTGCCTTCTCAAGGAGGAAGTAAGGAAGGAGGGAAGTGAAGAATTTGGACCTTGATATTTAAAAAAAATCATTGTTAAGATTTTTTACATGTAATTGGGAAATGTTTAATGAAAAAAATAAAAAATATTTGAGAAAGAATTTCACATTTTGATCACAAGGGAGGATTCAATCCATGATTGTTTGGGTATGTGTGTTTGTATTGGAAATAAGGATTTCCCTGTCTCATACTTTTTATCCCCATTCTCTCCAACCATGCTATATTAGGCTATATTTTATAATTTATTGACTCAAACTCCAGGTAGAGAAAATAAAAACAAAATGACATGCATACAGCACCCCATTCCGCGACACAAAACTACCCAACAAAATCGGATTTCGTCTTTTCTAGTTATGCCCGACACTGGGTTCATTTGATAGTTCACTTTCCTGGGGGCTCTGTTTTCTTTGGCAAGGTTTAGGCTGCAGCTGGGTATTTCTGGAGCTCAGAAAGAGGGACAGTTGGATTGAACTGATATATAGAGTTTCCAGTGGTAGTTTAATTAGAAGATTTTATTTTCAATGCTTCTTTCATCTGTAGAGAACTCTGAGAGAGCCCAAAGTCAGATCATTATTATAATACCCTTGAAAGGAAAAGGGATAACAGACATTGCTTTTCTTGATTTATGAGTGGTGGAATTAGGCAGCAAGAGAGTAAGTGACTTGCTCTTGGTCACAGAGCAAGTCAACAATTAAACCTAGGTCTTTAGAACAAATCACCAGTCTATGATGTATTCTTAATTTAATACGTGCCTAATGCTCACCACAAGAATTTGCAGGCCCCTCTGACTACTTCAAATGAAGATTATGAAGGGCTGAAAGGTTGTTCTTTTCTTTTCTTTTTGACATTGCAATGATTAACTTACTGAAGTAAGTTGGAGGGTTTATGATTGGCAAAATCATTTGTTGAGAAGAACCTAACACAATTCAACTTAACCAAGGTTTATTAAACTATGAATAAAGCACTGTCCTAGGTACTCTGGATATATAAAGGAAACACAGGCTTTGTCATATTGGCAGGAAACTTATCAGATGTTACCAATTTTTGTCATTACCCTTCCACTCTTCCTAAGCTTATCGGAGTCTCAAGGCGGTTGCATTGCATAGGATTAGTTTCCAAGGGGCAATGAGAGAAATTGGAAAGACCAATGGAAAGGAATATGAATGTTTATTATTAGTCTTTTTGAGACTTTTTGAGGAGATACTGAACATTTGGTCATAATACCTACACTCAGACATGGAAGTGGTGAATGGAATTCAGTTGCCTTATGTCAGGCAGGAGAAAGATCTCAGAACCTTCCATTGGGAAGACCAGAATGATCCTTTGCTTACCAGTTGGGCAGTACCATGAGGTGACTAATACCAGAGCTAGAAATATGTTGACTATTTCTCAGGCGTGTTGACCCAGATGGACTCAGTGTAAGAGAGTGCTGATGATTCCTTGAAGAAGGAACTAACAACTATGGTAGAAAGCAGTAGCAGTGGTACATAGCTTTATTTCATTGATAGTTTCAGTGACAGAATGACAGAAATAGCAAGGCAGTTCCTGAATTACTCCAAGCAGTTTTGGAATAAGGAGCCAAGACAAATCAAGGTACAATTGGCTGATCAGAGATGTTGGCATGGAAACCCAAGCAACAGAAGCCTTCTCTCATAAGGTAGAGAGTACTGGAGCCTAAATCTTCCATGATCTCAGAATAAGATTGTTATTGGGAATGGACCCTAATCCCTTCTCTAATACTTCACATTGATCAAAGGATTCTATATTCATTTAGCTCAGTGTGTGTGTGTGTGTGTGTGTGGGTGTCTGTGTATGTGTGCTAGTATTGATTCTGTTGTTTCAATTTCCCTTCTTTACTTCATTATTCAGTTCCAATTAAAACTTACCTAACTGATTTATAGTTCCTGACTTGTCTGGTAATAGCATAGGGACTTAATGGGGGCTCAAACCATATATTGCCCTCACCTTTCAGAGTGAGTAGAACGTAAGGGTTATTTATAAAAAGATGAAAATGAACATATTTTATACCTTAAATGAACTTATAATCCAACAATGGTAATGTGACCCAAGGTAGGAGACACAGTTTTTAAAGATGAACTGTATAGTGATGGATAGTGTAGTATAATTCTTAATGAACACAATACTTATATATTGTCATATATATATTTAAATCATGCTTATGATTCCCATTTTACAGATGAGGAAGCTAAGGCAACGTGAGTTAGATGATTTGTCTGTATTCGTACAATTAGTAAATGCTGAAGACTAGATTCATTTAAACCTAGGTTGCTTCTGACTCCAAGGTCCAACATTCTTTCCATTATGTCAAACTCCTTCTACTTCTTTGACCTCTCCAATGAATCAATTTTCAGCTACCCTTATGCTGTTTTTCCCCAGAAGGAACAGCATGGATGAATGGATGGGAGTGAGAAGAGTGTAGTACGATATTTGCAAACAGCAACTGTCCAGTTTGGTTGGCATATAAAGTGTGTGAAAGGGAATAGTAAGAATAAAGACTGGAAAGATTGTTTCGGTCAGCAAGTGGAGAGCTTTAAATGCTGGGCTAGTGAATTTGTATCTTACACTGTATACAGGGTGTCTCCAAAGTCTTTAGTGCAGTTTCAAGTTTAACAGAACCATAGTATTTAATAACTTAAAACTGCACTAGGACTGAGGACACTCTAATCTATATTATATATAGGCAATAGGAAGCCAATCAAAAGGTAGTTTTTTGTTTTTGTTTTGTCAGAACAGTGGAATAATCAACTTGTGCTTTAAGAAGATTCATTTGTCAAATTCATAAGTGGTGGATCAAAGAAGGGGGATTTTGGAGAAATGGAGAACAATTAGGAGGCAAAAAAATCTATTAAAGTAATTAAAGCAAGAACTGATGAAGGCCTAAACTCGGATGAGTTGGAAGTGAGTAGAGAGTTGGGGACTAGTTTTGAGTGATGTGATAGAATTGATAGGACATGGCAATTAATTGGTAGTGCAGGGCAAAGAAGAATTAAAGTTGTTCTCCAGCCATGTCCATGCCTCCTTGCCCATTATCTGTTCTCTAGATCCTCCTCTGGGGCTCTAATCTCGACTCAGATCCACCATAATGCCCACTGCCTACTGCTTTCTGGCTATCTTCATGTCATGCTTCTTCGTCTGCTACACAAATCTTGGGCTCTTGTCCTAAAGCCCTATACTCCTGATTGGTGAGAGTCTTCAATATCTAGCTCTGACCCAAACCCACCATAATGCTCTCCATCCATTTCATGCTGTGCTACTCTGTGTGTGTGTGTGTATGTGTGTGTGTGTCCCATCTTCTTCTACATCTTTCTCTGGGACTAGCCATCAAATAAACACTATCATTCTGGTAAAGAACCTGCAAACAAATTGTCCTATTGTTCCACTTACTATCATTATTACTTAGTCCATAATCCCTTCCCTGTCCCTCCTCTCCATTACATGTGTTGTCCTTTCGTATTATGATATAAGTTTCTTGAAAGCAGGGAACATCTAGCTTTTTGTACTGTTTGGGTGGGAGCTCTGTCCACCCAAAAACTGTTGGGGGTTTGTGATGTTTGTGGTGCAACCATCTCAAAGAATTCAGAGTCAGACTGTCTCTAATCCAAGTATAAGCATCTATTGAGATTGATGCCTTTCAGCAGGCTAAGTTCCAAAAGAAGCAGCAACTTCAGAGAAAGCAAGGTGGATTTTTATAGGGTTAAGATGCAATTACACAACAGAAATAATGAATATTAAAAAGGCAGGAGGGGTTTGTTAAGGGATTAGGTAATAGAGGAAGGCTCCTATTTATGGTTTTGTGGTTAAACATTCTGGTCTCACTGTCCTCCAATTGCCTAGCTATTGTGGTCCTGTCTGGTCAAGATAGATAGTTAGGTATTATGGTCCTGTCTTGGGCTAGATTAATGATATGATTGTGGTTGAGTACAAGAACACACCTGTTTCTATGGAAATGGGTCTAGAGGCAGTAACTAAGTAGAGGCAATAGCTGGGTTCCCATCACATGGACATACCTGCTGTTTCTGTGGGAACTAAGAGTTCAGGGACACACCTGTTGTTCCAGTGAGCAGTGAGGCATATGTGAAGAAGTTAGGACAATGGTGGGGTGGGGGCTAGGTAGGTACTGTGGAGCCTGTTGTTCAGTGGGGCCAGGCCTATAATGAAGTTAGACTATTGGGACTGAGGGCAGCTTTATTAGGATTCCATCATTAAGGGCTAGATGGTACAGTGGATAGAGTGCAAGACCTGGAGTCAGGAAGACTCATCTTCTTGAGTTCAAATTTGGCCTCAGGCATTTCCTACCTGTGTGACCTTGGGAAAGTCACTTAACCCATTTGCCTTAGTTTCTTCACCTATAAAATGAGCTGGAGAAGGAAATGGCAAACTACTCTAGCATCTTTGCCAAAATATCCCCAAATGGGATCACAAAGAGTTGGACATGACTGGAATAATTGAATGACAACAACAAAAGCTTTTTAAAATTAACCCATCCATCCCTCCATCCATTCAAACATGAAAAGAAATTGTTGCTGACTTTAGAGAGTCAAAGAAGTACACATGTGCGTGTGCATGTGTGTGTGTGTGTGTGTGTGTGTGTAAAATACAACATGTACACAAATTCTTTGAGCCAGGATGTCTTTGAGTATGGTGGTGCCATCAACAGATTTGGTAAGTTGAGAGGAAGGGCAGGTTTGGGAGGAAGATGATGAGTTTCACTTGAGGCTGATTGACTTTAAGGTACTAGCAATCTTTCCAAGGTGAAAATATCCAGGAAAACTGCTTGAAATTAAATCCTGTAACTCAGGGCAGAAGCGAAGCCTGGATATGTAGATTTGGAAGTTATCTGCATATAGGAGATATCTACATCCATGGAAATGGACAAAGTCATTATATTACTGAGAGTTACTAAGGGAAGTAACTTTGAGTTAATTCAGGTATGAAACGTGTCTTAGTTTTAGCAATGATGAAGTGAAGATACTCTCTTACTCATACTGTTAGTGAAAAGAAAATCCTCAATAGATTAATGGGTTGTTATGGGTTATAAGCTGTTGACAGATGGTTTTGGCACCACCAGAAGCATCCCAGCATTTGTGCTGTGTAAATCATGAGAGATCAGAGAGCATCCAATTTAGAAAGAGCTAATGACATTTTAGCATCAGAGAAGAACACAATTTATGTGACCATAATCATGAAACTAAATGAACTTTCCCGACTTGGGAAAATATGAGCTGGTCATGTGCCAATCCAGGGGGTGTGGATCAGGAGGTAATCAAGGGTTACAGAAACATGTATTTCCTTTCATCTTTAGATTTACAGTTGATGCTCAAAAGCAGGAGCTGGTATCCAGCCTTTCTTGGACAAGCTCATGTGCTATATTTTGTTATTTCTTTTTCTAGGTCACAAGTTGTAAAAGATGGATCTTCCCCTAACAGCTGTATGGCAGGCTTTCTCTTCTTGTGTTCAAGTTGCTTTAAACCTCTCCCTTCACACTCAAAAGCACAGACATTGGGGAGTCAGATTCTCATCCTTAATGATTATTGGAAGCCTTCCCTTCTCTTGTAGGTAGCAATTTCTGATATCAAAGGAGTGAGATTGTGGCCACATCTACTTTTGACCCAGCAATACTGCTAGGACTATTCCCTAAAGAACTCCAAGAAAAAGGAAAAAGATTCACAGGTACACAAATATTTATAGCTGCTCTTTCTGTAGTGATGAAGAGATAGACATATAGTGGAGAATGGCTAAACAAATTATGATATATGAATGTAATGGAATATTATTCATTCATTCAATCAATCAACAAATGTATATTGAATGCCTGCTATATGCTAGGCATTGTGCTAAGAACTTGGGATACAAAAAAAAGGCAAAGGACAGTGGCTGCCCTCAAGGAGCTTACAATCTACTGTGGGAGATAAAATGTGAACAAATACATACAACGAATTATATGAAAGGGCAGGTAGGTGGTGCGGTGAATAGAGTGCTGGGCCTGGAATCAAGGAGACTCATCTTCCTGAGTTCAAATCTAGCCTCAGATACTTGCTACCTGCGTGACCCTGGACAGACCGTTTAATCTTATTTGCCTCAGTTTTCTCCCATGTAAGATGAACCGGAGAAGAAAATGGCAAACAACTCCAGTATCTTTGCCAACAAAGCCTAAAATGGGGTCATGAAGAGTTGGACATGACTAGAAACAAGTAAACAGCAACAACAACAACAACAACAACAAAATACGAATACATGATGAAGCATTAACATAAGGAAGGCACTATAATTAAGAAAGGTTGGGAAAAGACTTCCTACACAAGGTGAGATTTTAGTTGGGACTTAAAGAAAGCCAGAGAAGTAAGTGGGCAGAATAGAAGAGGGAGAACATTTCAGGCATGGGGAACGGACAAAAAAATCCTCATAGCTGGTACCCTTTTCCCTTGAATTTACTTATTTTATTTTCAACTTAAAAAAAAAAAAACTTTTTATACATTGCCATCAAAATACACGGTAATAAAGTCAGGTTGGAAAGAAAATTATTCAAAAGGAGAAAAATGTCATCTATGATTCTTTTCTGTTGTTTCTTTAGGGGAATTATTCCTTATTTTCTACCTCTGATCTTCCTGTTCTGAGGGATACGATATTTAGATTCTTTTACTCTTGGTGATACTTTCCCCTGTTATTGGTTAAGGTAGGATCAAAACTTTCTGAAACATATGTCATAGAGTCAGAACAGTAGTCCAGATTATAAACGACAAATCTTGTCAGCTTTCTCTAGCACCAGAAAGTATGCAAACTTCTAGAATTCCCATAATAATTTTATTGATTATCCCCACCCCAATCCCTTCAGCCTTTATAACATAGTGGCTTTGATTCAATCTTTCCCTGTGCTCCACATGTTTCTTTCCTTCACTGCCAAGGGCATATTTAGTTTGAACTGCCTTAAAGATAGGTAATTAGATACTCTATTTTTGCAAGATGATCTTGTCCTTCAGTCTTTTGGGGACAATAGTGACAACTTACTATGTGTCATGTCCCGTAATAGATGCTGAGGATACAAATACAAAAGTGCAATAGTCCCTGTCCTCAATGAATTTACATTCTAATAGGAAGTGACTATACATATAGAAGAGCATTAGACAAGGAAGGGGGAATTATAATCTGGGGAGCTGAAAAGATGGGGAGTAGAACAGTAGGACAGTCCATTGGCATCCCCTTTACAGAATCAATGGTAGTATTGATTTGAAAACAGTTCTCATAGCAAAATGTTGGAGCTAGTATATGTGCATAATATTAGGGTGAAGATGAGGATATATGGTCCCTGGTACTTCATGGATGGCTTTGCTTTTTGTAGGTATGGTTTCTGATGGTTTAGTTTGGAAGGTGAGAAAGCCGTGGAAAAGAATAGAAAATAGGGAAAAGATGAGGATGTACAGTCCCAAGGGGTTCAGAACTTAACTTCTTTTGGTTATGGTGCCTGGTGGTAAGATTGCAAGAAATGTGAAGCTGTATACCATTAAATGTCAAAAAGAATGTTAGATTATGAGAACCACATGAATTCAAATATCTGAGAGAGGACTTTAGGCTGAGGTTGTTAGAGAGGGAATCACAGAGGATATGGGATTCAAAGTGGATAATGAAGGTTCAGTAAGATTTAGGTAGTTGGACTGAAAGGATGAGAAAACATTTCAATGAGTAAGAGTGGTTGGTACAGGAATGAGAAAGCATAAAATATGCTAGATGACACTAATTAGTCCAGTTTTACCGGAGGGAGGCCTCATGTAGGGGTGTAGTGGAAAATCCCGGTGGGTCATTGTGAGCAAAGCACATTTTAAAAAATTTCCATGTTAGTCATGTTGTGAAAGAAAACATAAAGCAAAAAAAAAAAAAATCCAAGAAAAATAAAGAAAGTAAAGTAAAAGCATGCTTTGATATGCATTTCCGACTCCATTAGTTCTTTCTCCTAATTAGTGATTTAGAGCATTTTTTCATATGACCATAGATAGCTTTGATTACTTCATCTGAAAACTGCCTATTCATATCCTTTGACCACTTATCAGTTGAGGAATGGCTATTATTTCTCTAAATTTGAGTCAGTTGGTTATATACTTGAGAAATGAGATCTTTATCAGAAAACTTGCTGTAATTTTTTTTACAGTTATGATTACTAACTATGCATTCCCTCAATCCTATTTTCCCCCATGTTTATCCTCTTCTCTCTCTCCTTGCACCCTGTCCATCCTCAAGTATTCTGCTTTTGACCATTGCCTCCCCCAAACCACCCTCCCTTCTATCAACTTCCCTCCTTCTCTTATTGCCTTCCCTTCCCATTTCCCTGTAAAGTAAGATAGATATCTATACCCAAATGAATGTGTATGTTTTTCACTCTTTGAGTCAATTCCAATAAGAGTAAGGTTCAAGTATTGCCTCCACACCCTTTCCCCATGTTCCCTTCCACTGTAAAAGCTCTTTTATGCCACTTATTTTAGATAATTTAGCCCATTCTGCCTCTCCCTTTCCCCTTTTCCTAATGCATTCTTCTTTCTCACCTCTTAATTCTACATTTTTAGATTATTTTCTCATCATATTCACCTGTGCCTTCTATGTATACTTCTTCTAACTGCCATAATAATGAGAAAGTTTTTAGGATTTGCAAGTATAATTTTTTTTCCATATAGAAATGTCAAAAGAAACCCTCATGATTTTTCTTTATTCTTTATCTTTTTATGCTTCTTTTGAATCTTGTATTTGAAAGTCAAATTTGCTATTCAGTTCTGGTCTTTTCCTCAGGAGTGTTTGAAAGTCTTTTTCACTGAATATCCTTTGGCTCCCTCCTTCCCCCCAGAAGGCTTATACTCAGTTTTTCTGGGTATATCACTCATGCTTGTAATCCTAGCTCATTTGTCCTCCAGAATATTATATTCTACGCCCTCCTCTCCTTTAATGAAAAAATAGCTAAATCTTGTGTTATTCTGGACTGTGGCTCCACAATATTCAAATTGTTAAAAAAAAAATGAATTGTTTCTTTTTTTGCTGCTTTCAATATTTTCTCCTTGACTTGGGGGCTCTATACTTTGACTATAATATTCCTGGGAGTTTTCATTTTGGGATCTCTTTCATGAGGTGATTGGTGGATTCTTTCCATTTCTATTTAACCCTCTGGTTCTAGAATATCAGGACAGTTTTCCTTAATAGTTTCTTGAAAAAAAAAAGATGTCTAGGTTCTTTTTTGATCATAGCTTTCAGGTAGTCCAATAATTCTTAAATTAACACTGCTGGATCTCTTTTCCCGGTCATTTTTTTTTCCCCAATGAGATATTTCACATTTTCTTCTATATCATCATTCTTTTGATTTTGTTGATTGATTTTTTATGTCTAATGGAGTCATTAGCTTCCACTTGACCAATTCTAATTTTTAAGAATTATTTTCTTCAGGTGAGATTTTGGCTTGATTTTCAAAATCCTTTTTGAGCTCCTCCATGGTCTGAAACCAATTCATATTTTTCTTTGAGGCTTTGGATGTAGCAGTTTTGACTTTGTTGTCTTCTTCTGACTTTGTGTTTTGTTGTGTCCTCTCACCATAGTAGGTTTCTATAGTCAGAATATTTTATGCCTATTTTCCAGTTTTCCCAGCTTCTGTCTTGTCTTTTAACTCAAAGGGGCTCTGCTTCTGGAGTAGTGTGGGCACTGTCCTTAGCTTCAGGTTTTTGTTTTTTTTTCTTGTGCACCTATTTCAGAGATAATTCTGGGGACCTGTAAGTTTTCATTTCTTCCAAGGTGCCATGATCTAGGAGAGGTGTGTTTATTCCTCTCCTGGCCTATGTTGTGATCTATAAGCAACTACAAGCCTTCTTTTCTGCCCTTGAAGTGTGTCCAGCATCCCAGCTCACCTGTGGCCATAAGGTCTGGTGTTCTAGTGCTTCTCTTCACCCTGTGACTGCCACTCAGATCCAAATATAGGCAATGCACACAGTCCTTCCCTTGGTACTAGCAAAGAGACCCCTGTAATATCCTTCTGACCATTTGTCTGACCTTCTGTGGGCTGAGAGGTCTAGAGACTGCCACTGCTGCCTCTGATTCAGTTGCCCTGAAAGCCTATTTCTGGGTTGCTGGGGGTACAGCCCCTGCTAAACTGTGTTCCACTCTCACTGTGATGTGACAGACCTCTCCTGCCCACCTTCTAAGCTGTCTTGGGCTGGAAAATTGTCTTACTCTGCCTTTTGTGGGTTCTGCCACTCCAGAATTTGTTTTGAGGCATCACTTAAAGTTTTTTTTGGAGGAGCTTTGGGGAAAGCTTAGGCAATTCTCTACCTTTTCTTCACCACCTTGGCAGCATCCCTAGGATCAAAAAACCACATTATAAAATTTGAACAGATCCAAATGGAGAGAGGACTGGATTTGTGGTCCAGAGATAGTTGGGTTCAAATTCTGCATTTGGTTGCTCCTTCTTGACCATGAACAAGTCATTTAAGCTCTCTAACTCTTAGTTTCTTCATCTAAAAAATGGGGCATTAAAATTTGCAGAACTTAAGAAAAGTGGGATCCAGCTATTATGTGAGAGATAAAGTGGTAAGGTGCTTTGCTAATAATTTACACATAACAGTGAAACGTTTGAGACAATAATAGTAGATCTTATTTCTGCCTGTTGCTTTTCAGTTTTTGAGAGAAGCTAGAGTTTCATTAACCTTCCTTGATGAATGTTTGTCATTCATTTTACTAATGATGTATAAACTTTCTGATTTTTTGTTTGATCTAACTTGTATTTTAGTTGTGTTGGACTTCTTGCAACCATATTGATGAGAAAAAAAAAATTTCCACATTCGCATTCTTTGTGGCTTTCTCTCTTGCCTTTGATTTCATTCCCTCTCAAATCTTTGTAATACAGTTTCTGATTGATGCTGAATTGTTTGCTTTATTCTTTGTACTTCTTTTATCACCTTAAAGTTTTGACTTTTATTTTCATTACTGATTAAAGAAATCTGGATTTTCTCATATTCTTTTGTATTAGATATTCCTTCTTTACATGTTTCTTATTTGTTGCTTTTAATTGAGCAATCTAACATAAATTTTTTAAATTAAATATACCAATTAAATAGTAATATATTCTTACAGAATTTCAAGGTTCCTGCCAGGCTTTTACAGCTATTGTAACAGTATCAGGGAACACAATGTCTCTGGTACATAGAATCTTGGCTCTCATTGCCCTGCTTTTCTGTTCCCTCATACTCCACCAGCAACATAGAAAACTGACTGACTTTGAGGAGGTCATTAGCTTGCTCCTCCTCCTCTTCCTCCTCCTCTTTTTCCTCCTCCTCCTCCTCCTCCTCCTCCTCCTCCTCCTCCTCCTCCTCCTTCTCCTCCTCCTCCTCACCATCATTATGGGAGAAATCAGAAGAAAAATGAATTGATAATTTTGCCTTTCCCTGTAATGAAATATAATTATCTCAATCATTTCAGCACTGGTACTTGTTCCTTCTTCAATCTTCTTTGGACTTTAATATAGTTTTAAAAGCACTATTTTGTTGCCACTACTCATGATTTCTTTTTTCTTGATTTATTACTATAGTTAACATTTCTAAATAAATAGTGGTGCTGATAGGAAACTTTACTCCAGATCTTATTGGAGTTTATCTCAGTTGCATATAATGCTTGCTGTTGGTTTTAAAAATATACTATTTAACATAAGAAGGTAGGGTTATATGAATTTTAATGTTTTAAACAGAAATTATTTTTGTATTTAGTCAAAATCTTTTGCTGCATTTATTGCTATAATTATGATTTTGACTATTAATATGGCCTATTATTTTTATAAGTTTTTAAAAAATATTGAACCAATTTTACATTCTTGGCACAAACTTGATCATAATGTACAATACATAATGCACAATCATTTTTGAGGTATTGCTGTAGTCATTTTGCTAATATTTTATTTAAAATTCTTGTTTTGATATTCACTAGGCATATTGGTCTATAGTTTTCTTCCTCTGGTTTGTGTCTTCCTGATATACTTATCAAAAAACATATTTATATCATAGAAAGAATGAGGAGAATCTCTCCTCTTCCTATTTTTACCCAAATGATTTGTGATTATTATGTGCCTTTAAGCATAATATAATTTCCTCACATTTCTCTTTTAATCAACTACTTTTCCTATGGTCTTATTTGAAGCGTAACATATTTTGCTCTGGCACCTTATTTTAACCTTATGTGAAAGTTTTTGCTTCATATGTGTTTTTGTAATCAATGTATGCATAGATTCTAGCTTTTTAAATATATTAATTATTTTCTTCAGTTTTATCTTATTCATATTCACAGCTTCTCTCTCCATCTCATCCTTTTATACTTTTCCATTTCCTTGTTGTTAACTCTTTTTAATGAAGAAGAGATTGTTGAGAAAAAAGTGTGCTCATCACTAAAGGTCTATATTTGATGTAATCTGTGTTTACTCTCTGCTTCCCTTTTCTTCCCTTCTCCTAGCCTCCATCACAGGTTTTTACCCCTTTTTGTCCTTTTTTTTTTTGGAGGGGGGAAGGCAGGGCAATTGTTGTTAAGTGACTCGCGCAAGGTCACAGGACTAGTAAGTGTTAAGTGTCCAAGTCTTGAACTCTTGACTCCAGGACTGGTGCTCTATTCACTATGCCACCTAGCTGCCCTGCCCCCTTCTTTCTTTTTACTTCTCACTCATGCTCCGCCCTATAAAGATGGAATTTCTTTTGTTTATGATAAATCCACCCCCTTCAATATGCCCTCTCTTTTCCCTTTTTCTTCTTCCTGTCCCCACCTGTTTCCTTATACAATTCAATGTATTTCCAAGCCAAATTCTGTGTGTATGTCTATTTATCCTTTTTTTTCCCCATAAGTAGTCTTGCATAGCCTACTTCCCCTTCTCCTATCTTCATGTTTACACAACCTCCTTCTCAAGACTTCTGAATTACTGAAGCTCCTTTTTGGATTTTTAGTCATTATTTAATTTTTTGCTACTTTTTAGTTCATTGTTGGGATAAAAGGGATAGAGTTGGGTTCTTCATCAGAAGTCATCTTTCCCCTTTTTAAGAAATGAAATTATATTGCTTTTGGGTAAATATTCAGATGAGATTCTCCTATCATTACTATATTTTTCTTCTGTGTAACATTTATGATTAGTTCCCCATATTCCTCATTGATTTCTTCTTTCTGGCTAGGTATTCTATTGTGTATTCCTATAATAATATTGTATCTATTTCACATTCTATTGAACCCCTAGCAACATGCCTCCTCCTTCCTTTCCCTGAGGTTTCTCCCAAAACTTCCTCACAGAGGAAAAGTGAGAACATGGTAAGGCTATATAGGATTACTTCTTGAATGATAAAACTTGAAATGAGTTGAGATTTGCAAAGAAAACTAAGAATGATTCTATTAGGGAAAACCAGGAGGTCAAAGAAGAGCTAGAACCATGCTCTGCTCAAGAGACAGTTAAAACTGTTCAATTCTATGTTTGCTTTTTTTTTCTGCCAGGCAAACTCGTCAAGAAAGGAGAGGACAAAAATGGCTTATAGGGGATTGATACACAAAGTTAATATGGAGATAGTAAGAGAGTACCCAGAAGAACAAACCATACTAGATTAATTTTCTTTAATTTCATTATTATTATTGTTTTGGATGGGATAGATTAAGTTAAGATTACCTAGTGACAAAGAAGAAGAGGCTCCAGGACAGAGCCTTTCAGGACACCCATAGTTGATGGGTGTGACCAGGATGAAGAATTAGCAAAGGAGACTGAGAAAGAAAGGACAGATGGGTAGAAGGAGAACCAGGAAAGAGTAATGTCATGAAAACCCAAAGAGAAGAGTATTAAGGAGAAGAGAGTTATTAATAGTGTCAATGGTTCATCAAAAAGGATGAAGACTGCAAAAAATGACATTAGATTTGGCATTGCTTTTAAGAGCCCAGGATTCCTTCCAGGCTCCCATGATGAAATCTACATCTCTCCTTCCCCTTTCTCTCCCCCCCCCCCCAGTTTCTTATTGATTGACTTCTTCTCTGCTGCCTAGAAATAGATCTGCCTATAGTAGATCTCTTTCATTCTTAAAAACCAAAACCAAAACCAATAAAGTACCTTCACTTGATTTTTACCATCACTTCAAGTTATTGTCCTATTGCACTCCTCTCTTTCATAGTAAAATGCCTAGGAAAAGGTAGCTATGTCTTTTGGTTACACTTCCTCTGCTCTCACTCACTTCTCAACCCCTTGTACTGTGTCTTTCATCCTCATCACTAAATAGAAACTCTTCTTGCCAAAGTTGCTAGTGATCTCTTAATTGCCAAATTCAATACCTCTTCTCAGTCTTCATCCTTCTTAACTTCTCTGTAGTATTGGATTTCATTGAACACCCTTTCCTCTTGCATACTCTCTTTTTTTCTGGATTTTCATTGTTTTTTCTCCTTGATCTGTTCCAGCTACCACTTCTCCACCTCTTTTCGTGTATAATCATCATTTATGCCCAGATCCATCCCAGGGATGTGTGTGTGTGTGTGTGTGTGTGTGTGTGTTCTGAACTCTATTTTCTCTCCTTCCTCTTTATCTCATTAATTTAAATAGCTCTCATGGACTGAATTATTATCTTCATTCAAATGACTCTTACATTTAAATATACAAACAGTTTTTTGAGCTCCAATCCTACATCATTTGCTTCCTATTGGGCTTGTCTGTCTCCATCTAGATGTGCCATTAATCAATCCACCCTGAGGTCAACTCAGTGACTGGTAAATCCTTGCCTAGAACTGCCGTATTAGCAGAAGCTCTAAACATGGTTCTCACTTCCCTTCCTGCTCACTCTCTGAAATGCTAAATTTTAACATGGGTTCCCTTACCCTTCCCAAATCTTTCCATCTCCTGCCCCCTCACTTCTTAGCTCCACTTTAGGAGTCATCTCTTTCCATTAGAATGTAAACTACTTGAGAGGAGAGACAATTTTGTTTTCTTACTTTTGTATATCTAACACTTAACACAATGCTTGACACATAGAAAATAATAAATACTCTGTCTATCTGGTCATTAAATAAATTAAAAAAGAATTTATTAAGCCCCTTCCATGAGTCAGACATTGTGGTAAACCCTAGGGATACAACAGCTAAGAATGAAATGATCCCATTGGCATCCAAAACTCAACCTGTTCAGTTATCATTCCTATAAAGCCCACTCTTAATTTTGACTTCCCTTTTCTTAATGAGAACACCCTCATTCTTCCATTTACCCAAATTCCCAGCCTTGGAGTTATTCTTGATTCTTCAAATTACTAAATCTTAATTACTAATTAAATTGCTAAATCTCTCACATCTATTCTCCTCTCTCCTTCTACATAGCCCCCATCTTCTCTCATGGCCCTCTAGCCTTTTGTCTGGATCATTGGTATTCTTAACTGAAATCTCTACCTTCTCCAAGCCATCCTCCACATAGATACTAAAGTGATATTCCTAAAGCAAGGTTCTGATTTTGTTACTCTTTACTCAAAAAGTTCCAATGAGTCCTTGTTAAGTCTAGGAGAATATACAAACACCTCTGTTTAAGCTCTTCACGATTGGGTTCTGGTCTGCCTTTCCAGGCTTAATAACTATTATGCTCCTTTACAGAATCTCTAGTCTAGCTAACCTGTCCTACACGTATGTTCCTCATATGTGACCTGCTGTCTCCCATCTCTTTTCCCTTGCACAGATTGTCTCCAATCTCTGGAATGTACTTCCTCCTCTCCTACTTTTTGGTGTTTATCTAGATTAGATTTTGCATTTAATATTTCATATAAGTGTATGTCATTTTTCCCAGTAGAAAGGAAGTTCCCTGAAGTCAGGAACAGTTTCATTTGTATCTTTGTATCCTCAGCATCTAGCACAGTGCTTGGTGATTAGTAGGCACTTAATAAATGCATATTGATTGATTGACTGTATGATCGGAACCAGAAAGTCCCTATTACTGTTGAGGGTACCAACATCTTTCCTATCACCCAGGTCCACAACCTTGGAATCACCTTCTACTTTTTAATCTCCTTCTTTCTACTTAGTCATTCAGTTGTCAAATTTTGTTGTTTGTGCCTCTAAAGCATTTCTCACATCTGTTCCCTTCTCTTCATATACATTGCCATCATTCTAGCTCAGGACCTCATCACCATTTGCCTGGATCACATAATAGCTTCTTAATTGGTATTCTTTCCTCAAGAAACATAAGTGAATAAATATAGTAAATTATTCTATTTCCCATTTGACTTTGAATAAAATGGAGCCAGGAAAAGTCCACTAACCAAGTTAAGAACCCATTCTATAAATGGCATTTTCTTTGTGTATTTGTCTATTTCATTGACTCATTTTCCAGCAGCGACGTAGACGTTTTGCTGGACATCTCTTATTTGTTCAAGGAGGACTGTAGGTAGGCCCATCTGGTGGGATTGCAAGTTCCCTTTTTGTATTCTTTATTTGAGTGTTATGACATCATTCCTTATAAAGGTAGAGATAGATTATTGTGCACATATAACATAATGAATTTATATGAGATATAGTGACTATCCCATGAGTGAGGGAACAAGACATAATTTGGAGCTGGAGCCTAGAGTGATTTATGAAGGTCATTGTCTTACAAATTCAGATGCTTTCCATATGGTGCTGGAGAAACCCCCTTATGTACTGTATGTATAAAACATGTGTAGCAAATTAGTTTCACTTACATTTTTTCCCTAAATATGTTTTGGTTTAAAAATGACAGTGTCTTTTGTTTATCTGCTTGGTAATGGACTACTTTATTTTTTGAAAAGAAGGGTATTTATAAACAAGAACCAAGGTTCTTTTAAATGAAAAAGAAGAGGAACATTGTCGAGACCTTTGACACATGGACAGGCTAGGTTTTGGTTGCCAAAGCCTTCCATCTCATTGAATTTATTGCTTACCTTCTGTATCACGCTTAGCTTATGTACACTCAAGTGTGCTCAGCATTGTGACCTCGTCTAGTGAGGGGATAAATGAATTGTTCTCTCTCCAGCTGTAGCCGATTATATTTCTATCTAATTGCATTTTTCAAATAAATGGGAAGATGCAACTGCTTCCAGTTAAAAGAAAATTGCTCCACTTAAAGAAAAATGGATGCTGAACTAGGAATAATATTCAAAACTGAAAATACATTAGCATTTAAAATAGTAAGCTTTAGTTTGGCATAATGAAAGATCCAATTCAGCTGGATGTTTCATTGAATCATAGTTTTTAGTAAACTTTGAATATTTAAAATGCATGGGTCCTTGGCTTTGGGAACACGTTAGCCAACTTTTTGGACTTGCAAAAATCAATTCTTGTTTGCTGGATTCAGAGAGAACCCTTTTCCAAAAAAGCAGATATATGGAATATGTTTTAAATGCAAGTGAAATCTAATTTTTAGATTTCAAGGTGGGTTGAATTTTGTGTCATCCTTTTAGGATCAGTTTATACTGAGGTGTAACAAACTCAGGGTTTCAGAATCAAAGACACATGGTTGGAAGAGTAAAATAGCACTTTATCCCCTGCCTCCCATACTTTTGTATTGTAAAAAAAAAAAAATCACTAAATGTATTGTCATTTTTCAGTTGTTTTACTTGTGTCTGACTCTTCATGATCCCAGTTAGGGTTTTCTGGGCAAAGATCCTGGAGTGGTTTGCCATTTCCTTCTCCAGCTCATTTTACAGATGAGAAAACTGAGGTAAACAGGGTTAAGTGACTTGCCCAGGTGACCTCGGTAGTATGTGTCTAATGCTAGATTTGAGCTTAGGTCTTCCTGACTCAGGCTTGTATTCTATCCACTGGGCCACCTAGCTGTCTTGAATGTATACAGAAGAGTACCATCTAATTTGTAGTACTAACAGAAGTGCCCCTATACTCTCTCATTCAGGTTTCCAAATTGTAGCACCAGTAAGTTGTATCCCAAAGAAATAAATCAACTGCTGGTCCTTGGATTGAACAGTGCTAATTATCATGCTCATTGGAAAAATGGACTTTTAACAATAAAAAAAAATATTGAAAACAAATTCCATAGCAGTAACATGGTTTAGCTGAAAGGAAGGTGAATTTCATATTCTGAGACCCAAGTTTGAAACCTGGCTCTGCCAGTTAGCTGTATACAAAATGAAGGAGTTTGGTAAGGTCATTTAAAAAGTCTCTCTTTACCCTAAAATCACACACACACACACACACACACACACACACACATACACACACACATTTTATCTTCTAGTTGGTCAACAAACATGGTGAAAGAATAAATAACTAAATAAGTGGGGACTGAGCTTTTAGGAACAAAGCTTTCTGTCTCTCTCTTATTAGGTTTGGGCGTGTCCGAAGTTACTGGTAATTGGAAATTGTTATTGGGTGATGAATTAACCCATCAAAAATCATTTATTAAATCTTTGCTATGTACCAGGCATAGTGGTAAGCACTGGGAATACAAATGCACAAGTAACACACTTCCTGATGGCTGTCTGCCAGCCTCTCTGGGCTGAGGAAGGACCTGTCCAGTATTTGATGGACTCATGTACAATACACCGAGAACCAAACATGGCGCTCGTATTTCTGTGAAGTAGTCTGGAAATGAACTAAGTGCTGGTTGAGTTATTTTCTCTCTTCATAAAAAGAAAGTAAGGTAATGTTCAGAGGAAATTTTGGTCTCTGTACCAAATCCACCTAGAGAGTCCTTATCCTGAAGATAAAGGGAAAGAGCTGGTCCTTGGCAGCATCGATCATACGTAAATGGGAAATCATGATAGGTAAATATACAATCCTCAAAGGTTAGCACCACGAAGGTGGAGGACTCTACATTTACCTATCATAATTTCCTTCCCTGCCCCTTGAGTAAACAGACAAGTTTTGGGCTTAGTATAAATCTTCCCCCCTTCTTTATTTACTTGTTCTGGCAGCCAACTCACAGCTGTGCTCTCTATCTCTGAAGCAAAGTCGTTTGCAGTGTACTGTAGGATGATTATGGGTGTGAGTAAGCTGTACAGTAGCCGCTCCTTTGGAAGTCTTCCTCCATGTACTTACTGTGTGTTCCGACTGTGTGTGCCACATTGCTTTGCAGAGTTCCATGGGATCCAAGTTGGCTTTGGAGACAGAGGAAGAAGGAAACATCTTTGTAAAGTCTGAACATCTGCTAGAGTCATGAATGGCTTTGGGGATGAGCTCATCAGCAGGTAGGTCAACTAACTACTCAGCCCAGCTATCATCGGCCAGATTCATTACCACTGACCCATTGAGAATTACTAATGTGTCTCAGTGGACACAGAAAGGTTGGCTTTGTCAGCCAAATAGGTACTTTCCTCCTGACTGTTGCAAGGGGTGGGGTAGTTGAAGGTAGAGAGAAAGGACAGAAAAAGGTCATCCTGGAGCATCTGTGGGTGTAGTTTTATTCACTATGGCAAGAGAAAAGCTGTGATTGGCTCTAGGCTTTCTTTCCATTCCCCTGGGGGGAGTTTAATGAATGGGCTTGAGGCAGGGGTCAAATCTGGATCTTATCCTTGTCTCTGTTCTATATCACAATCTCTTTCTGGGTGCCTTCATCTTCGTTTTGCAAAATAAAGAGGAAGATACATCTCCAGTGTCCATTTCAGAGCCTGCCAAACTCATTTCACAAATACTTACTAAGTTATCCTCATCATTAGAGAGGTATGCATGATATGCCCATTTCAACAATGCACTATTCCTGGCATGATAGTTTGTAATCAACTACACAGTAGAACAGTATAAGCTAAAGAAAAATGTCAAAGAACATTTTTAGACTAGATAATAATAACTGACTTTTATAGAATGTTTTAATATTTCCAGAACATTTTAAAAGATCTCATTTGAGCCTCGCAACAATCTTGTATGGCATTAAAGTTCTTTCACATGTTTTATTATGTCAATTTTTCAGATGAGGAGACTAAGATCCATTGTCACACATATAGTGAATGAATGTGGTAGAAGTGGAATTTGAACTCATGTTTTGTTGACTCCTAATCCACGGTTCCATCCATTGCCTCTAATACTTTACTTCTAAATTGAGGGATGACTGTATGTGGTTAGGTAGCACGAGAAAGGGACTTGCTGTTAGAACATCGACCAGATCCCTTTTGGATGATATACGATGAAACAACATTATGTAAGTTCATCTTGGTGGGTTTGGTTTGACCAATGTTTTATTCTAAAGTAAGTTTAATTTTAGATGATTTTGGGTGGGTGTTTAAATAATTTGCTTCTCCAAATTTTTGTAGTAGGTGGTTTGAGTGCAGATTTCATTGGTGTAGGAAACCTTGGTGATGAAATTTTCTCCACCAATGTGGGTCAGCATCTGCTTTGTAATTTATAATCTCAGAGAGTGTCTTGGGACATTGAGAGGTCAAGTGACTGTCCATAGTCACTATGTGTCAGAGGAGGGTCTTGAACAAGGCCAACTTTCTCTCCACTTTCACCACCTTTTAGCCTTTTATATAGAATTATGAAATATTAGAACTAGGAGAGACCTTTTGATTTATCATATTTGCCAAAGGCCAAACAGCTAGTTATATTGTTTTACATTTACTAGTGATTTCCACTAGAGCATTCTTCCTTTTGCTTGCGTTATCTGTTAGGGTCTATAACTACCAGAAAGCAAGAGGTCATGCCTACATGACATGATGACCACTAGCATGTGGCCATCTACAGAAACCCTAGATAGTAATGGCTACTATCATTTGGCTTGGTTATCATCTTCATATTCCCCTGGTGGGAAACCTCATCTTATTAACTTTCCAAATTATTATTCTATTAGGACCTGTATTTCTCAGTGGCCTCAATTTTCCACCCACATTGAAAGCACTTATGATGAATATTTTACAGGCTGTGATTGAAAATATAGTCATGTTCTTTTTTTTTTTTTGAGAACAGCTGGCTTTATTTCTTCTAAGTCCCCAACTTTTTAAAAGCGTGTCCCTTTTCACTTCTTGTACACTAACATTTTTCAGAAATGTTCATTAAATGGATCACTTTTTCTACCCCTTTCAACACTAACAAACAAAATGAGTCAAGTCATGTCAAAAAACTAGCACTCCATTGGGAGAATGCAAGTATAGTGTTCTTTCTGGATGTGATTTAAATGTTTGAGGGGTATACGACTCATTTTGAGGATGCTGTGTGGGCTGCCTAACCACCATTGTAGGGAAAAAGTTCTTTAGGAAGTTGAAAAGCATAATGTAAAAACTCCAGTCTATTGTTCCATAAGTCCCTTTCATAGAAAAGATTTTAGAATTTGAGGGCTAAGAAATGAAAGCTATTCACTGAACAATAGACTAGAATTTTTACATTAGGTTATTAGGTCAGCTAAGCGTCTTGATCAAACAGTTCTTTGCAATATACAAAATAATAAATTCCATTGAGGAATTCAAGTTCATCTGTATGTATTTAAAGCTCATCTATGGATATTAGGCATCTCATTTCTTCCTGTATCTCACCACATATTTTAATATATTTCTCGAGGTTTGTAGTGAGCTTTTCATCCTAAGATTTTTAAAAGTATTAAGAGTAATGAATAAATCAAGCAACACATATTTATTAGGCACCTAGGACATGCCAGGCACTGTTCTAGGCATTATGGATACAAATTGTTGTTGTTATCCAATCATTTCATCTGTGTTCGACTCTTCATGACCTCATTTGGGTTTTCTTGGCAAAGATACTGGAGTGGTTTGCCATTTCCTTCTCCAGCTCATTTTATAGATTAGGAAAGTAGAGCAGAGGTAAATGACTTGCCCAGGGCCACATAGCTAGTAAGTGTCTGAAATTGGATTTGAACTCAGATTTTCCTGACTCCAAATTTGGTACCTTATCCACTATGACACCTTGCTGCCGTAGGTATATTTTTGTGGATACAAATCTGCTGTGATAAGAGCTGGGGATATAAAGATAAAAATGAAGCAGTCCTTGTCCTCAGGGAGCTTACATTCTCTCAGGGGGAAGACTCAATATATGCACATATATACAACATATAAAAAAATAAATGCAAGGTGTTTTTTTGGTGGTGAGAGACTCTATGATCTGGTAATCCAGTAAAGGTTTCATGTAAAAGATAGCATTTCAGATGAGCTTTAAAGGAAACTGCAGGGAAAAATGGTGGAAGTGTGAAGAGAAAGTGCATTCCAGGAATGGGGGACAGCCTATATAAAGCTATGCAGATGGGAAATAGAATGTCATGTGTGCAGAACAGCATGAAGGTCCATTTGTCTGGATAATATGACGGGTGAATAACATATAAGTCTAGAAAAGTAGGTTAAAGACAGATTATGAAGGACTCAAATGCCAAATAGAAATGTTTGTATTTGATCCTATTGGTAACAGAGAGTCATTGGAGTTTATTGAGCAGGAAACTGATGTGTTCAGACCTGTTCCTTAGGAAATTCACTTTGACAGCTAGGTGGAAGATAAAATGCAGGACTGTCCTTGATATCAATGAGCTTATATTTTACTGGAGAGTTACAATACATTCCCAGTTAAATATGTATCCAGGGAGGCCAATGCTGGCTATGTTCCTGTTCTTTTTTTTTTTCTTTTTTTGGGAGGGCAATTGGGGTTAAGTGACTTGCCCAAGGTCACATAGCTAGTTTTTTGTGTTAAGTGTCTGAGGCCGAATTTGAACTCAGGTCCTCCTGACTCCAGGGCCAATGCTCTATTCACTGCACCACCTAGCTGCCGCCCTATGTTCATGTTCTTACTTAAGCAAACATACCAATGTCCAATCTCACTGCTACTGGCCTTTCTCACTTTTAAAGCTTTGGATTCAAAAGGTAGTCTGGGGATGAATATCTCAGAGATGACTGAAAATAACAGAGAGTCTCTCATTAATCATCTCCTTAAATTGGCCCTAGCATGAACTTGGGGAAATCTCTCTTTTTGGGTTAGCTTCCTTTTTCTCAGTTCCAAACTTCAGACTCAGAAGGCTTGGAGAGCTTGTAAATGTCAAGTAAGTGGCCTTATTCTTTAATATTGCTTTCAAATTGTAAAAAGGATACAAACTGATATTAAAACAAGGCATATCGAACCCAAGTTGAGTCTCTTGTCCCTTTCACTTCTTCTTTCCCATGGTCAGTGGTCAACTAGAAAGTAAAATGTTGAAATAGGTAAAGGGAGTTTCCCCAGCATAGTCTGTAAGGAAGTGGAGTTGTAGGGAGGGAAAGGAGTTACGGGCTGAAGACTCACCATGGTCTTCTGGTTTGGTCTAAACAGCTCTCCATTCTAGTCTGCTTTTCCTAGCCTTATCCATTCAAAATGCCTCTCATCTGGTCATTATTCTACTCTCTTTCTTATCATCTGGTTACCCTTTGATTTCTCTGGTATCCCCTTTCCCCACCAGCATTGAGGAAGAACAGAGTCCTAGGGGTAGTATTTCTTCCTTCTCTCCAACTTGGCCATTTGGCATCTCTCCATCTCATTCATGCAGCTTTTTCTTTGAAAGAAATTCCTTTCAAGATCATTAGAAATCACAAAGATCTGAGCCTTTCCTGTGTGGCCTCTGCACATTTTAGTTGGTGGTCTTCCCTTTGTCTTGGTGACAACATCTTTTTGTCAGACAGACAGAGATTGAGAGATAGACTGAGAGAGAGGCAAACAGACAGAGAGAGAGAGAGAGAGAAATTGAAGGAAGGAAAGAGAGAGAGACAGAAAATGAGAGCTAGAGAGATTGAAAGGGAAAGTGAAAGAGAAAGACAAGAGACAGAGAGAAAAAGAAAGATAGAAATAGAGGGGCAGAGGGAGAGAGAATAGAGGAGAAAGAGAGAGAGGGAGAGAGAGAGAGACAGAGAGAGAGAGAGAGAGAGAGAGAGAGAGAGAGAGAGAGAAGGAGGGAGGGAGGAGGGGGAAGGAGGGGCAGAGGCAGATGAAGACACAGAGAGAAAGACAGAGACAGAAACAAAGAGACAGAGTCGGAGAAAAAGAGACAGAAAAAAAGAGCAAAGGAAATTGCTTTTGCCAACTGTCTACTTAGCCCTAATCTTTCCATTGGCACAAACATTTACTGAATTTCAGGGGACCTTTTTGGGGGGGATAAGTTTTCATTTTGCCGTTAATGAGAGTAACAGATTTTTCTGAAATTTAGCTTGGTGTTTGAAATTTTAATGCAGTTTAATTCAACAAATATTTATTATGATTTATGCACTATGTTGGCATTATTTCTTATTTTGAATTGGAAGAACTCATCTCAGAAAATGGGTAATGCACGTCAGATCTATTAAAGATAGGTATTTGCATCCTTAGATCATTTAAAATTATCGAAGTGTTAAAAACAATACAATACAAAACAAAGCAAAATCCATCCAGGTACATTTCAGTAGATAGGTTGGGGACTTGTTTTGTACCATACTATCCCTGATAATTTTCTCTGTGTCAAGGATGATGTCTTTTGGGCATAACTTATTTCTATAATACCAAGTAGCTCATGAGATGGGAATGCCTAGTTTGTTCATTTGATCAATGACACTTTGCTTCTGCCAACCTAATGGTCTTGCTATTATTGCTTTTCTTCTCTGAAGACTTGAATTTATTTGAGTAGATCTAGGCAATAGCTTTCCAAAGTCTGACCTCATGGTTGTATATCATCATGTATAACTATCAGAAGGATCTTGTGAATGAGTTCGAGCACTGGTAGTGTCATTATGTTACTGTGGTAGCCTCCTTATGGTAACTGTGCATACAAGGTTGAAGCCCTTCTGTTGGTTTGATGGTGATGCAGTGGTCATTTTTCTTTGTCCTCTTCTCTCTCCAATCTCTCTCCTCTTCCAGCTCTCCCCAAGGGGATGTTTTTGAAGTGTGTGAGGGAAGCCTTCTGCCCAAAACATGAGATGGAAGTGGCAATAGCTTTTTCCTCAAAGTTATTACTTTCTGGCTCATATTCTTTATACAAAAAGGAAAGAAAATAAGTCTAGGGTTATTTCCATAAGATTTATGGGAGATACTTCTGATCTCTTCTGTCTATTTGTGGCTCTGCAACTTTGACTTTCTGACCTCTGACACTGAAAAGCACTGTGATCTTAGGGAAGGCACTTAACCTCTGCTTCAGTTTCTTCAACTATAAAATGAGGATAGTAATAGTACTTACCTTCCAGGATTATTGTGAGCACCAAATAAGATAATATTTGTAAAACACTTAGTACAATGCCAAACATAGCAGATGCTTAATAAATGCCTGCTTTCTTCCATCTCTATTTTCTTCCTTTCTGTCCCTCCCTCCCTCCTTCCCTTTCTCCCTCCCTTCCTCCTTCCCTGCCTTCCTTTTCCTTCCTTCCTTCCTTCCTTCCTTCCTTCCTTCCTTCCTTCCTTCCTTCCTTCCTTCCTTCCTTTCCTTCATTCCTTTCCGTCTTCCCTACTATTATATGCAAGGCACTAGGGATAAAAATCATTGATAATTTAATCAATCAACACACTTATTAAATGGTGCTGGGGACGCAATGATAAAAATAGAACACTTCCTGCCCTCAAGAAGCTTACATTCTATTGGAGGGAAACAACATATCTAGAAGTCCAGTCAGCAAGCATTTATTAATCACCTATGAAATGCTAGGCATACACGTAAGTGCATACCAAATATATAAACTCTATGTATGCACTCATATCTCAGTAGAGGGGGATAGTAGATCAGGAAAGACCTCATATAGGAGGTGGTACTTGATATGAACTCTGGAGAAAAGCCATGGCTTCTAAGGAGAATGGTATTTCCTAACACAAATCTGTGTAAGTCCTGGGGCACATTTTTTTAGGTGCCCTGCAAAAAAATTCATTACCCAAATCCTTCCTTCTTGAGGCCTATCTTCCTATCTTGAGGCTCTACAATTCCATATGTATGAGTACTCTCTCTATAAGCTCATGTCCCAGTCCCTCCATACCCGAGTACGCAGGTTCTGGAGTGATTTTGGCCAAGAAAATTCATCACTTACCAAATGGATGTGAAGGCCATAATTGAAGAAAGACCCTACTCATGGCCATTCCAGCTTGGAATTCTCAGATCCTGTTCTCCACTGTTGCTGTGGTTTGGCCTTTATTCTCCAAGAGGAGCGTGACATCAGGAAGATGAAACCATGACTGAACAAGTGGATTGGATTTAAGTGAGGGAGGGCTATGCAAAGTCCCCAGCTTCACTATCTCCTCTGGAGCCATCTGGGTCCAGTGGCCAGATACACATCAGGACAAGTGGAGATGGCCCTGGATGCAGTGGGGAGTTGGTTGCTTGGGCAAGGTTTTATACTTCTTGTGTCAAACTATTAATAACATTTTTTAACCCTTCTAGAATTCTTATTCTTTAAAAAAAAATTTCCCCTGTCACTCTCATTTCATTGATAAAAACTATTTTTAACCCTTTAAAAATAAACTCTTGCTTTATTTCCTCCAGGAATTTAAGTTGAATTTATGCCCAAGCTGGATTTTTCCTTTGAGCCTTTGCTTGTACATATTTTAGAGTTATTCTTTTCTTCTGGATTTGTGTCTGAAGTATCCCCATCACCATAATAGCATTTTATGGTGGGATTCTCTTATAGTTTGCTCAGTCTCTTAGCCTGCTTCTTGACTCCCCTCTCCTTTTTGTTTTAAGAGAAAAACAACCATCAGGAACCCTTCAAAATGAAAATTATTTTTATTTAAACCAAATAACCTATCGTGGATGTGATTCGTATGATTATTTTTAACAAAGTAAGTCCATGTGTTTTACAAGTTTTAGCTATTTCAGTTAGAAATGCAAAATGTGTGTGTTTGAAATAAAAAGGAGCTATTTTTGTTAGACATGAGAAATAAAATATTGGATGCTATGTCTAACTTAACCTTTATATTCCACTTCCTGTTTATTCTTAGTCCAATAAAGAAGGAAAAGCTTTTCTGGTTTTGAAATTGAGATTTATGTTCTTGATTTGGCAAGAATTAATTCATAGATCATAGATTTAGAGCTGGAAGGGACTGTCATGCCAGCATACTCTTGTTTGTATATTTTAATTGTTTAAAAAAATAGATGAAATCTACAATATTCTTAGGAATTGGGTGGTCAAAAGTGGACTAGATGATAATAACATTATATGGATTCACATAAAGTTGGACAATTCTACTGAAAGAAATTAATGATTCTATCTCAGCTTAAAGGGAAATATTTTATGAAGTGACATTAGGGCTCTGACTTCGGTTCTATCATGTTAAATAATTTCTTTTTTTTTTTTTTTTTTTGCTTTTTGGAGAGGGAAGGCAAGGCAATTGGGGTTAAATGACTTGCCCAAGGTCACACAGCCAGTAAGTGTTGAGGGACTGAGGCCAGATTTGAACTCAGGTCCTCCTGACTCCAGGGCCGGTGCTCTATTCACTGCACCACCTTGCCACCCCTTAAATAATTTCTTTACTCAGTGACTTGAGTGAAGAAATGCAAAGGATGCCTATAAATTTTAGAGATTACACAGAGCTTAAGGGGATCCTTAATATGATAGGCAAAAAAATCAAGATTCAAAATGATTTGAAAAAGAGAGAGTTATAATTTTTCAAGGTCTACTCTAGCTCAAAATTTTATGATCTTAGGACTTCAGCAATCTGTGACAATGGACCAAAACCAACAAGATGAAATTAAAATAAATAAATTAATACAAAATGCTACATTTAGTGCTTAAAAAAATTCAGTTATTCAAGTACTAGATGAGGGATCCCTGTTTGATGGGAGTTCATGTGAAAAAGACCTGGAGTTTTAGCTCACCATGAATTACAACAGCTTGATTCAGCTGCTCAAAAAACCAATGCAAGCACAGTCTACAACTGATCAAATCCAAACTTCTTAGAGCACATCCTCTTAATAAAGAGATTTGCTCTATAAAGCTTGGACTCAGTCAAAAGGCTGCACTTAAGGACCATATGTGGCCTCAAGGCCACAAGTTTCCCACCCCTGGCCTACATTAATTGAAATGTTCTTGACACACATGCTTCCACTAATGGGACCATGCTTCCAGTATTTTATTCCCTTCTGGGAATGTAAAAAGCGAGGGTGTTGTGAAATGAGAACGAGTAAAACCTAGGTTCAAGTCTTTGCTGCCTCCTTATCTCAATACCCCCAAATAGCTCTTTAAGACTGTCAGGTGCCCATTTGCATTGGTGGAGGGACTTTCCTTACTGGGAATCTTCTATTGCACAAATGAAATCTCAGGTCTCCTTACCCCTCTTACCCCCCAATAAGTGAGGGACATTGACAAACCAGGGGCAATCTAGAAGATGGTGGGTTTCTGGAAATAGCCCACTGAATTTAATTTGGAAGAGAGAAGACTAAGGAGAAAAATGAAGGGCAACAGGTAGAGGCAGATATATGTTTGTTCTGTTTCTCCTTAGGGAGAAGTAGTCTGCTCCCACTTCTTCATTTTTACAGATGAGGAAACAGGCCTGGGGAGATTAAGGAATTTTAAAAATCTACAATTTTATAGTATTCTGTACAGGTTGTGTCAGAGGTAGGACCTGAACTTTAGACCACAGAATCTGTGATCTTTCCATTGTGACGTACTTTGTCTAGGATTTTGTGACCTCAGAAGCAAGGGAGCATCATGATATTAAAGACTATGATTTGGCCCCACCTAACTTGTGATTGATCTCCTACTATTCTTCCAACATAACCCCCTGCTTCACATAAGCTCATTTTCTTTCTTTCTTTTTAAAGTAATATTTAATTTTCCCCAATTACATATAAAAACAATTTTAACATTCTTTTCTAAAAGTTTTGAGTTCCATATTCTCTCCACACTTCTCCCCCCATCCCTCTCATTGAGAAGACCAGCAATTTGACATAGGTTATACATGTGTGGTCATGGAAAACACATTTTCATGTAAGTTATGCTATGAAAGAAAACAAAGACCAAAAAACCAAACAAACCCAAACCCAAAACCAAAAGTCAAAAATAAAGAAAGTAAAGAAAAAGTATCTTCAATCTGCATTAAACCTCTACCAGTTCTTTCTCTGGAAATGGACAGTGACTTTCATAAGTCCTTCAGAATTATCTTGGATCATTGTATGATGAGAATAGCTAGATTACTCACAGTAAATCATCACACAATGTTGACAGCAACATTGTGTACAATGTTCTCCTGGTTCTGCTCATTTTACTTTGCATCAGTTCATGTAAATCTTTCCAGGTTTTTCTGAGAGCATCTTACCTGTTATTTCTTATAGCACAATAGTATTCCATCACCATTCTATATGACTTGTTCAGCCATTCCCCAATTGATGGATATAAACTGAGAACTAGAACTGTGACACAGATCCAAGTATGGGCAATGTAACAGAGTCCTGCCTCCAGTGCCAGGAAAGGGATCTCTATAATCTCCTCCTGACCAGTTACCATTTGTGGGTTGAGAGGACTGGAAATTGTCACTATCACCACTGATTCAGTTGCCCCCAAGGTTTGCTCCTGGTTTACTGGAGTCAGTTCTGCACTGATATTGCCTGTGCTGGACTGTGCTCCTCTCTCACCCTGGTGGAACAGACCTTTCCTGCTAACCTTCTAATTTGTCTTGGGCTGGAAGATTGTTTTACTCTGTCCTTTTATAGGTTCTGCTGTTCTAGAATTTGTTTAGAGGCATTTTTCATTCATTCATTCATTTATTTATTTTTAAATAAATAAATACATTTATTTATTTTCTTGTTTACATCATTCATTTCCATGAGATTTTGAGTTACAATTTTTCTCCCCATCTTTCCCCTACCCAACACCTCAAAACAGCCATCCCACTGTATAACGCGTCCCCCAATCTGCTCTCTCCTGTGTCTTCCCCCTCACCCCTCTGACTTCCCTGTAGGGCAGGATGGATCTCCCTACCACAGTGCCTGTGTATATTAATTCTCAGTTGGATGTAGTTAATAATAATAATAATAATGATAATAATAATATATGTATACACACATGGTTTTTTCAGCAAGAATGTTTGAAAGTCTTCCACTTTACTGAATGACCATATTTTCCCCTGCAACATTATACTTAATTTTGCTGGGTAGGTGATTCTTGGTTTTAATCCTAGCTCCCTTGATCTCCAGAATATCATATTCCAGGCCCTTTGACCCCTGTAGAAACTGCTAGATCCTGGTTATCCTAATTGTGTTTCCACAGTATTCAAATTGTTTCTTCTTGGCAGCTTGTAATATTTTTCTCCTTGATCTGGGGACTCTGAAACCTGGCTATAACATTCCTAGGAGTTTTCTTTCGGGGATCAGAAAGCTTTTGAGATTTTTTTACTATCTGGCAAATTTGACTTTTTAAGGCATTCTTCTCCTCATTGGCTTTTTGGCCCTCTTT
>CM053592.1:33177428-33209836 GCA_028646515.1 Pseudochirops corinnae | reverse complement strand
CAGTCTTCTGGTATTTAAATGAATGCACTATCTATATTTCTTATGTAGAGAGCCTGCTCCATTTTGTGATTAATAACTATATCAGCATATTTATAGTTACTGTAGGCATTGTGAATACTGCATTGCTGATACAGTACCCTCAGAGACTTCACCCTAACTTATGGTAACTGTCCAACGTGCTTTCCAAATTTTCATCTCTGAAGGCTAGGTCTTAAATTAGGCAATGGGTATCTAATTAATAATTTCTAAAATGTTCTGTGGGGTGAATGAAGGAAGGATTTATTAAGCACCTACTATGTACGAGGCATTATATTGCTTTACAAGTATTAACTCATTTCATCCTCACAATAATCCTGGGAGGTAGGTGCTGTTATTATGTACATTATATAGGTGAGGAAACTGAGGCAGCTCGCTAAGTGATTTACCCAGAGTGACACAACAATAAGTGTTTGAGGCTGGATTTGAACCCAAGTCTTCCTGGCTCTGGATCTAACACTGTGCCAATTTTAAACACTGGATTTGTCTGTTTGCCCATCTAGAAGAGGGGGTAGAGAAAAGTTGCAGAGGAAAGCGAAATCCAAGGGACAAAGCCATTGATCCCGCTACCTGCTCAGTTGCTTATCTGCTCCCTTTCTAGGCAGAAGTCTGAAGGTGGCTTTTACCAACACTCTAACAATTTTCTGGATTGTATGGCAAGAGGAAGTTATCCACCAGGAATTCTAGGAAGCCTCTATTGTCCACCTCCATAGAATCTCCTGGGACAATTACAGTGAAGGAGCAGGGGGAGTGTCTCTCTCTTAGTCATTGCTGACAAGATTCTTGCTAGGGTTCTCCTTAATAGGCTGATCCTTCACGTGGAAGATGATCATCTACCTGAGAGCCAGTGAGGCTTCAGAAAGGGCTGAGGCACAGTTGTTATGGTGTTTGCTTCCCAACAACTCCAAGAAAAGGGCCAGGAGCACAACAGAGGGTTGTATACAACTTCATCAATCCAACCAAGATGTTTGATACTGTCAGACATGAGGGCTTGTGGAAAATTTTGTCAAAATTCCATTGACTAGAAAAGTTAATCAGTATTGTCTTTCGGTTTCACAATGGCATGCTTTCATGGGCTCTGGACAATGGCCAGTGCCCTCACACTTTCCCAATCACCAATGAAGTGAAGCAAGGCTATGTGCTTGCTCCCATGCTTTTCAGCATAAGGTTTTTTCATCAATGTTGTCCTTCAACAATGATGAAAAATGCGTCAAGGTCATATACTGCACTGAGGGTAAATTATTTAACTTTAATAGGCTACAAACCTAGACTAAAATGGAGGGAGTATTGGTGCATGATTTTTTGTTTGCAAATGACTGTGCAGACTCAGAAGCAGAGGTGCAACAAAGTATGGATCAATTCTCTGCTTTTTGTGTTAATTTTGGCCTAACATCAAGAAAACAGACGTTCTCCACCAGCCAGCACCACACCATCCATATGTGGAACTATTGGTCACACTAAATGGAGGAATTTTGAATGCTGTGGATAAGTTTACTTACCTTGGCAGTATACATTTCAGGGATGTACACAGAGATGATAAGGTTGACACATGCATTGCCAGAGCTAGTTGAGTGTTTGGGAGGCTCCAAAGGAAAGTATAGGAGAGGAGAGCTATTAGATTGCCTACCAAGCCAAAGGTCAATAGAACCGTTGTGCTGACCACATTGCTGTATGCCTATAAATCCTGGACAGTATAGTGTCATGGCAGGAAGCTGATTGACTTCTATTTGAATTGTCTTTGGGAGATTCTGAAGGTCACCTGGCAAGATGGGGTATCAAACACTGAGGTCTTTTCTCAAGCTGACCTGCCAAGCATTCAAACTCTGTTGCAGAGAATGAAACTCCAGTGAACTGGCCATGGTATTTCAATGCCAAATGTATGTTTGCCTAAAAGATTATTTTATGGAGAACTCATGCAAGGCAAGTGCTCAAATGGAGGTCAGAAGAAAGGACACAAGAACACTCTCCAGGTTTCTCTGAAGAACTCTGGAATCAATTGTGTGTCATGGAAGATGATGGCAAGGGACCGCCCAGCATGCCATGCCCACATCAAAGAAGGCACTGTGCTCTATGAACAAAGTAGAATTGCAGTTGCTCAAAAGATACATGAGATGCACAAATTTCAAGACATCTCCACTCCAAAGGTTCTTGTGGTCTATTTGTGTCCAACTTGTGTTGTGGTAGAGTCTTCCAGAGCTCATAATGGTCTGATCAGTCAGTCAAACACGCTGTACCTTGACTCCAACATAGGAGTGTCATTTTGGTCCTTTCTGAGAAGGAATGACCAAAACTAACCAGCCAAAAATCATTGGAAGCACTGTTCGAGAACTGGTGGCCCCAACACTGAGATTTAAAAAACCCACTACTTTAATTTCCATTGCTCTAGACATAAGACTATGCAATTTGGGTTAAATTTTGCCTGTGATACTTACAAGCTATTTGATTTCTAGGCAAGTCACTTAAAGAAGACCTTATTAAGCACCTTTTATGTACCAGTCAGAGTGCTAAGCACTTTACGTATATTATCTCTTTTGGGGGTCTCTTTTTTTGGAGGAGGAAAGGCAGAGCAATTGGGGTTAAGTGACTTGCCCAAGGTGACATGGCTAGTAAGTGTATCAAGTGTCTGAGGTGGCATTTGAACTCAGGTCCTTCTGACTCCAGGGTTGGTGCTCTATTCACTGCACCACCTAGCCACCCCCATATATTATCTCTTTTGACCCTCAAAACAACCCTGCTATTATTATGGCAACTTTATAATTGAGGAAACTAAAGAAAACAGAGGTTAAGTTACTTACACAGGAACACCAAGCCATTAAGTGTCTGAGGCTGGATTCTAACTCAAAAGCAGCTGTGTGGCACAGTAGACAGAGTACCAGGATTGGAATCATGAACACTTGAGTTCAAATCTAGCCTTAGGCATTTAATAGCCATGTAAGCCTAGATAAGTCACTTAACCCTGTTTGCCTCAGTTTCTTCATCTGTAAAGTGAGCTGGAGAAGGAAAAGGCAAACCACTCCAGTATCTCTGCCAAGGAAACCCCAAACACAGCCACAAATAGTTGAACACAACTGAAATGACTAAATAATAATTCCAGGCCCGCCACTCCATACACTGAACCAATCATTTTCAGTCATGTCTCAGTCTTCATTACCTCACTTGGGGTTTTCTTGGCAAAGATGCTGAAGTGGTTTGTCATGCCCTTCTTCATCTCATTTTACAGATGAGGAAACTGAGGCAAATAGGGCTAAGTGACTTGCCCAGGGTCACACAGCTGCTAAGTGTCTGAGGGCAGATTTGAATTCACAAATATGAGTCTTTCTGACTCCAAGCCTGGCACTCTATCTACCACCTCATGCACCACCGTGGGACCTCTCTCAGCTTTAGTTTTCTAATCAGTATAATCGGGTTAGTATTAATACATACATCATCTGGTTATGAAAATCGAATGTGCCGTGCAATCTTTAATGTGCTATATAAATGTTACCTGCTGTTTCTATTACCATCTCCTCTCTGCCACTGAAAAGGCCTCTTTTACCAGTGGTCTGCCTTCACAGGGAAGAAGGCCTTTTTCTGTTCTGTTTTTGAGTCTTTATCATTTCAATATCCCATATTTGACTAGTTAGTCATTGCTGACAAGAGTCTTGCTAGGGTTCTCCTTAATAGGCTAATCCTTCATGCAGAAGATGGTCATCTACCTGAGAGCCAGTGTGGCTTCAGAAAGGGCTGAGGCACAGTTGCTATGGTGTTTGCTTCCCAACAATTCCAAGAAAAAGGTCAGGAGAGAGGAAACATCTCACCCTCAACACACAGTAGAATTGTCTAAATGTTATATAAACTCCATGGCAAGTGGACTTTCACTATTTTATGTTTTTTTGAGCATCAAAGGAGATAAGATGTGTTTTTTCTAACTTGACATGAAATTAGGTGTTTCCTTCTTTCTACCACAGAAATCCAGTGACCAGAAGCTTCAGCCTGTTCACAAAGACAACAATTCCATCATCAGAGTTTATTTGCCTATGACGAGTCCTCAGATCTTTAAACAAAATCATCCCCTGTCTCTGGGAAGGAAAATGCATGACTCCCTAACAAGACCTTTGTTGATGGTCTGACGTGCCTCCCCCCATCTCTCTCCTTGCACACAGTCTACTGCAAAAAGTTTAGAAACTTGTAGTTTTAAAGCCAAAGCATGGGGGAAAGAGAGACAGAGCCCACTGATCATAAACAGAAAAGAACAATAGTAATCACTTATGGCTGGAATGAATGAATTCCAATAAAAACTCCCCCCAAAAGCAAAGCACCATCACAACAGGGATGGAGGTGAAAATTACAGGAACTCAGGGACTGGATTTGCTAAAGAGGTTTGGCCAAACCTATGAAAATGGAAATCGCCCAACTTCACACAGCTGGGCCACAGACCCCAAAGGGAATGCATTATTATGATTTCTGCTGATCTGATTAGTGTATTTGCATATTGCCTCCTGCCTTCTCAGCCCCTCCCAGCCAGTGGGTGTCCAGCAGATCAGTAGGAACACAGCTCTGGAGTCAGAATAAAGTAAGCACTACGAAAAGTCTCTTTGTCTTTCCCTGAACAATTAAAACAACATGCAAAATGTAGGTTATCAGAGTGTTCTAGCTCAGTGCTGCATAACAAACTCTAGATTTTACTTGGTTGTATTCCTGAGATTCTAAAAGTTTGCAAATTGTAGCCCTTGCAACTATTCTAAAGACTATTTCTAAATTATTCTTCACACTTGGAGGAAAATGTAAAGTAATCTCTTATGCAATAGGCAGAAGCCTAATAAAAAAGCCTTAGCAACTGTGTAGTAAAGCTTTCTCCCCCTGCTCAGGTTCCCTTTCTTTCAGATACTAAAAGTCAGAAAAGCACAGTTTGCTGAGATGGGTTTGTCTCTCAGGGACCAAATCAAGTGTGATGGTGATATGATTCCAATCTTATTGGGCTCAGGAGCAAAATCCTAAGCTAATGCACAAATTAAAATACACCAATGTAGGATCTACCGAAAACCAGGCTGAGTCCAAAGAAATCACAGCAATAAAATACATAAAAGAATCAGTCAAGTATCCTTCAATCCCAAATCCATTACAGTTTTGCTGGGTCAAACTTGCATTTCTTAGACAAGTAATTCCAAGTGAATCTACCAGAATATAGGGTCCAAACTTTTCATCTGGACTCAGTGAAAAGAAACTGGGAATCAGAACCACAAACTTGAGGAAGGAAGAAAGAAAGGAAGAAAGGAGGGAAGGAAGGAAGGAAGGAAAGAAGGAAGGAAGGAAGGAAGGAAGGGAGAAAGGAAGGAAAGAAGGAAGGAAGGGAGGAAGTTAAAAATAAATTAAAAATTTAGAAAATTTAGGATTGAATGAACAAATGGGATTGAAGGAAAGGGGGTGAGTCTTTGGAAACAATCAATATTATGTAATCAAAATCAATCGCAGAAACAAAGTAGTGATTTAAAAGAACTAAATAGAGAAAAAACCCAAGCCTATGAATCATAATTTTAAATGTCAATGGATTTTTTAATCCAATAAAATTAAAGTAATAGGGGTGGCTAGGTGGCGCAGTGAATAGAGCACCCATCCTGGTGTCAACCTGAGTTCAAATCCAGCCTCAGACACTTAACACTTAATAGCCATGTGACCTTGGGCAAGTCACTTAACCCCAATTGCCCTGCCCTCCCCCCTCCAAAAAACAAACAAAAAAAAAATTATAGTTATAGAATGGAAAAGAAAACAAAATCCAATAATCTGTTGCACATAAACAACCCATCTAAAAATAAAGACATATGAAATGAAAATTAAAGACTAAACCTTTTATTATTCATCAGATACAGCAAAAAAGCCAGCATAACAATCATGCTCTCAGACAGAGGAACTTAAAGATTCCCAACTGATGAACCAATCAACAAGTATTTATTAAATATGAACTATATCTCAGGTACTGTGTTTGGTTCTGGAGTTGCAAAGAAAAAAAAAGGAAACAGCGCCATACATTCTATGCTCTTTGAGAATTGCTTGGGGCATTAAAAGGTTAAATGACTTTCCCAGGGAAATACAGCCAATACGTTTCAGAGCCAGGTCCTGACTCCTAAGGCCAGCCTTCTATCCACTGCATTACAATACCTTTCATGCCAATTTTTCCATAGAGCAGATAAAGAATCCTGATGAAGACTTAATGGGAATGGCTAAAGGAGAAAACTGTTATACTTCTTTATCTGCTGAAATCTATTAAAATGGAAATGTTTGTTCATCAAGTTTAGTTGGTTATATTAAGTTTTTAGTAATTCTTTAAAAAGAAAATCAGTGGGATTTGTGGCCATGATGAAGAGCTAAATGCATGTGAAAAGAATGAAAACACCGTGGGCTAGTGTGCATTATGGAGATCTAAAAGTTTTTGTTTTATTTAGGGCTTTTTTTTTTAAACTTTACTTCATGTTCCTCCAAAGACTGGATACTCAGATCAAAGTAAAGAAATACTGTCCAAGAAAAATGACAGATTTTTCACAGAATGGTCAGTAACCATCAATAGCTTACCTGGTTATCCAAGTAAAGATTGAACATAAACGATTTATTCAGTATAGGGATATCCCAGAAGGAATGGCTCATATTAATATGGTAAAGGCTGAATGATTTGAAGCAATTGCTCAAGGGAAAACTCTAAGAGAACATATATTTAATTCATTATTTGTATCTGTATCATCTGTAAGGAAATAATAAAGGCCAAAAGGAAGAGAACACTCATGACTGAATCTTTCTCATTCTCCTATGGACATCTCTCCCCCGCCCAACACCTCCTCCACTTATTGGTCAGCTACCAGTATTCCAGGTCTGAAGGCTGTGGTGGCTTCACCATCAGCTGGCTTCCTCTGGGAAACTCGACTTTCTCCCAAATACCCTGGGTTTTGAGTGAGAAAGAACTCATTTTTCCTGAAATCATCAGAGACTAAGTTTGAATGTTTTTAGAACAACTTTTTACTGTAATGGAAAAAAAAATAAATGACATACATAGGTAATAAATTACTATTTATTAATCTTATCTCAAACTAACTATAATCTAACCTGTTCGTTTTCTACTTGCACTTAAAGATGGCCTTTGTCATGGGGAACTGCATGAGTGCAGGGGCTGCTGTTCCTTCACAGCAAATTTAGAAAGAGTTGGAGAGGTAAACACAGAACAGGAAGAATAACACACTCCCACCCAAAGAAAGCTGATTGACACAAATTTAAATAACCTTTTTAAAACCTGTCTCTCAGTTAATTGTCTCAATATCAAATTCCCACAGTCTAAGCCCAAATCACATCCTTCCACAAGCCCATTCTAACTCTGTTCTTGATCTTGGTACTGGCCCTGCTTTCACTCCATGCACGATGCTGTTTGTCTCGAAAGATCTGGAAACTTCCTGGCAGTGATTGCTCCTTGTTCTTCAGATGTAAGAGTTTTAGCCATCGTCTTGGAATCCATTGACACTAAGGACATATCAGGCCCTGTCTCTGAACCCACAGGGAGGAGGAACCCAGAGAAAAAGTCCAATTATCAAAGTAATGGTCCCTTGCTTCTTCTCCTTGACTTTGTCTCAACACTGTCTAGAGAACCTGGTTGAGATTAAACACCTGATGTTAAACAGATCCCCTTGTCAGATTCAGGCTAGTCCACTCACCTGGCAAACAGTTTTGTTGTCCTTATTTCTTATTTTATCTCTAGGATTCCTACCACAGAGGTAGATTTTTCTGTATGACTGGAATAACATCTGAGGCATTTTCAAGAACTATTCATTTAAGCAAATTCTCCCTCTACATCAGGGGTTCTCAACCTTTTTGTGTATCTTGGACCCTTTTGTTAGTCTATGCAGCCTATGAACCTTTTCTCAGAATAATGTTTGTAAATGCATAGAATAACACACAAAGGGAACAAACATGGTTATGGAAATATCTTTTTTTTTAATAAAGTCCTGGGAAGTGGAAGCAAGATGGCAGAGAAAAGAGAGGAGCAAACCTGAACTCTTCTCAAAACCCCTTTGAATACCTTTAAATAATGCCATAAAACAATTCCTGGAGTGGCAGGGCCCACAAAAGGACAGGGTGAAATAATTTTCCAGCCAAAGACAAGGTCAGTAGTGTCAACTGGACCAGAACTGGCCTCTAACCTGTGGGTGGTAGGAGCTGAACAGAGGAGGCCAGAGACAGGAGAGTCAAGAAACCAACAGAAGTTTAACTTCAGACTGACGAAATGCTCACAAGTAGAAGTCCTCCTGAGGAGGAGGCTTAACATGCTGGGGCAAGGGCAGTGCTTTATATACATAAGTGGACTGGACCATGATATAATCATTCTTAGTCACTCCCATGCCAAGTTCATTGGTGGACAATGAAGGCATTCCTGGGTCCTGTAGGAATAGTCTCCAAGCTTACTATCTCACAGATACAAACAGAACCCAAGTTAGTGTGGTGGTAACAAACTAGGTGGTAACTGTACAGGAGTGCAGTACCTGGTTCAATTCACTTAGCTGTCACAAGAAACGGAAATTATAAGCATGTCAAAAGGTGTGATGAAAGGCTCTCAGGTCCCTGCAAAATAAGGAAAGTTCCAACTAAACAGTTATTGATTATCATGAAACATAAATCCCTCAACAAACACCTGGTGCTGGTCAAAGCAATACAGTTTGCAAGAGGGTGAGATTATCCAGAGCACAAAGGATTGTTCTTATGCCAAGTTCACTGCAACGTCTGTTTGCTGGACCTTAGCTATGGGAAACAGGGTGTCTCCAAATATCTTAGCAGCAGGAAAGGTCTGTTGCATCAGTGCAAGAGAGGAGCACAGTCTAGTGCAGGCTACACCTGCATGAACCAGGCTCCAGAAAACCAGAAGCAGGCCTTGGGAGCCACTGAATCTGCAGTAGCAGTGGCTGCTTCCAGAGCTCTCAGCCCATAGACAGTAAGGGGTTTGAACCACTGATTAGAAGGAGATTACAGTGGTCTCTTTGCTACCACTGAGGCAGGATCTATTGCTTTGCCCTTACTCAGATGCAGATCACAGACCTGGGGCGGGGGGCAGTCCCAGAGTAAGAAGGAGCACTAGCACTCCAGAACTCATGGCCACCATGGAGTGGGTACATTCATCACAGTTCCAAGGCAGAAAAGAGTGCTGGTGATCCCTCACCAGAGCACAGCCGGGAGAATAGGAAACACTTCTCCCTAGATCATACCGCCTTTGAAGGACTGAAAACTTACAGGTCTTTAGAAGTCTCTAAAAACAACTGCACAAAAACCCAGCAGCTTGGGGCAGAGCATCCTCCACCTTGGAAGCAGAACCCCACTTTAGCAAAGAGTTAAAAGTCAAGAAACAAAGTGGAAAAATGAGAAAATAACAGAAAAAATTCCTACCATAGAAAATTACTATAGTGACAAGGAAGATCAAAATACAAACTCAGATGAGTATAACAAAGTCAAAGCTCCTACATCCAAAACCTCCAAGAAAAAAGAGTGATCAGCTTGGTAAAGGAGACACAAAAAAATACTGAAGAAAATAACACCATTAAAAACATACTAGGTCAAACAGCAAAAAAAAAAAAAAAAAAGCAAGAAAAAACAATGAGGAAAAGAAAAACCTTGAAAAGCAGAGTTAGCCAAATGGAAAAAAGGCACAAAAATTCAGTGAAGAAAAAACTCTTTAAAAAGTAGAATTGGCCAAATGGAAAATGAGATACAAAAGCTAACTGAAGAAAATACTCCTAAAAAATTAGAATTGAGCAAATGGAAGCTGATGACTTTATGAGACATCAAGAGATAATAAAACAAAATCAAAAGAATGAAAAATAGAAGACAATATGAAACATCTCATTGGGAAAAATAACTAACCTGGAAAATAGCTCCAGAAGAGAACATTTTAAAATTATTGTACTACCTGAAAGTCATGATCCAAAAAAAAAAAAAAGAGCTAGACAACATCTTTCAAAACTTATCAAGGGAAACTGTTCTGATATTTTAGAACCAGGGGGTAAAATGGAAATTGAAAGAATCCACTAATCACCTCCTGAAAGAGATCCCAAAATGAAAATTCTCAGGAAGATTATAGCCAAATCCCAGAGCTCCCAGATCAATAAGAATATATTGCAAGGAGTCAGAAAGAAACAATTCAGAAACCATGAAGTCACAGTCAGGAAAACACAAGGTTTAGCAGCTTCAACATTAAAGGATTAGAGGGCTTGGAATATGACATGCCGGAGGGCAAAGGAGCTTGGGTTACAACCAAGAATAACCTACCCAGCAAAACTGAATATAATCTTTTTTATTTTGGGGGTGGGAGGGGGAATGGATATTCAATGAAATAGGGGACTTTCAAGTATTCATGATGAAATGACCAGAACTGAATAGAAAATTTGACTTTTAAATTCAAGACTCAAGAGAAGCCTAAAAAGATAAACAGGACAGAGAAAGCATAAGAGACTTAAGGTTTAACTGTTTACATTCTACATGGGAAGATGATACTTGTAACTCATAAGAATTTTCTCATTATTAGGACAATTAGAAGGAATATATATAGACAGAGGGTAGAGATGTGAGTTGAATATGAAGGGATTATATCTTTTAAAATAGAATAAAATTAAGGGGTGAGAGAGAAATGCCCTTGGAGAAAGGGAAAGAGAGAGATAGAATAGGGCAAATTATCTCACATAAAAGAGGCAAGAAAAAGCTTTCACAGTGGATAAGAAGATGGGGGAGGTGAGAGGGAATGAGTGAACCTTACCCTCATTAGAATTGACTCAAAGAAGGAATAACATACATACCCAATTAGACATAGAAATATTTCTTATTTTATAGGAGAGAAGGGGGGTGATAGAAGGGAGGGCAGATTGGGGGAGGCAACTGTCAGAAGCAAAACATTTTTGAAGGGCAGAGTGAAAGGGGAGAGTGAATAGAATAAACAGATTGGGAAATCGAATGGAGGGAAATACAGTTAGCAACCATAACTGAAAAAAAATATTGAAGCAAGTTTCTCTGATAAAGGCTTCATTTTTCAAACATATAGACAACTGAGTCAAATTTGTAAAAATAAGAGTAATTCTCCAACTGATAAGTGGTCAAAAGATATGACCAGTTTTCAGATGAAATAATCAAAGCTATCTATATCCATAAGGAAAAAATCCAACTCTCTATTGAATGGGAAAATGCAAATGCAAACAATTCTGAGGTACTACCTTATATCTATTAGATTGGTTAATAAGGCAGAAAATAAAAATCACAAATGAGGGAAAGGATGTGAGGGAAAATGAAACATGAATATACTGTTGGTAGAGTTGTGACCTGATTCAACCATTAAGCAGAGCAATTTGGAACTATGTCCAAAGGGCTATAAAACCATGCATACCCTTTGACCTAGCAAAGCCACTACTAGGTCTGTATCACTAAAGAGATAAAATAAAAAGGGAAAGGACTATATGTACAAAAATACTTATAGAAGCTCTTCTCTGGTGGCGAAGAATTGGAAATCAAGGGGATGCCCTTCAATTGGGGAATGACTGAACAAATTGTGATAGAATATTATTGTGCTATAAGAAATGATGAGCAGGATCCTCTCAGAAAAATGTGGAAAGACTTAAATGAACTGATGCAAAGTGAAATGTAACTATGTACACAGTAACAGCAACATGGTAAGATGATCAACTATGAATCACTTAGCTGTTCTCAGCAACAGTGATCCAAGATAGCTCTGAAGGATTTAGGATGAAAAATGCTATTCATCCCCAGAGAAAGAACTGATAGTATCTGAATATAGATCAAAGCATACTTTTATTTTACTTTTATGAATAAATAAATAAATAAAATAATAAATTCCTGGTCTCCAGTTTAAGAACTACTTAATTAGATGAAGCTCAACTTCTTCACCCATTATCCTAAACAACAATTAGGCCTACCTTGTATCCTTATTATGTAGTTCTGTCACAAAGTTTTGAGGTCTCTACTATGTGACTTTCCAACTCTTAGGATGTGTTTCTATTTTTTTTTTTTCCTGTTTCAAACCTTGGACTTCCCTCCAAGTTCTGATTTCCAGCCTGAGGGTACTCTTGGCCCTGAATTTATTGGCAGAAGGAGGGAATAATACACATTGGGACCAGTGAATGCTCCTATCTTTCCTGGCTCAGATATAACCTAAAACCAATTTCCTAAATTATTTAGATGACTCATATTCTCACATGTCACCAGGGAAGTGAACCTTTTTATAATTTGATTTTCCATTTTCACGTAAGAAATTCCCTCCATGAATGAAGTTTGGCAGTTGACTCCTGGGGTGTGGCCTGGATGCCCACCCCTTTGTGCTCCTCATGTTCCTCATGCTACCTTGCTCACCTAATCTGAATTCATGCTGATGAGGCTGGGCTCTCAGAGAAGGAGTAACCACAAATATGGAGCATAAATCCTCCCACTACTTGCTCTTGGAGTGGCTCCTGAGCCCCCACTGCTGGACTTCCCATTTACAAATTATCAGTCACTCATACCATTATTAACTTTTATGCAGAAAGCATTAACTTAATAATTTAAAAGCATGAATAATCGATGTGTTACAATATAAAAATACAGAATCTTTGCCTTATTGAAAGACCTCTGAGGATCTGCCCCACTTCTTCTGTGGCATCTGGTAAGACCTTTTTACTTCTGTCTGGTTGCCATGAAACAAGCTCCCTTCAAAGAATGCCAGTCTTTGGTCCTGCAAGCCTTCCGTGAGGGGACTTATACAGTGATCAGTGGGTGTGATACTGGGAACAAGATAGGTCAGTTAGTTTCATATCACAGTAAGCAATGGGCTACAGTGGGCCTGCCTTTGGTCATTGAACAAACAATTCATTGCGTCAACAAGTATTTATTAAGGGTGCCAAGGACTGTGCTAAGTACTGGGGGTACAAAAAGAGACAGATGAAGTAATCAAAGCTATCTATAGCCATAAGAAAAAAGTGCTGTAACTTTCTATTGATTGGAGAAATGCACATTTAAAGAATTCTGAGGTACTATGTCATACCTATTAGATTGGCTAATAGGGCAGAAAAGAAATATGACAAATGTGGAAGGGGATATGGGGAAAATGAGATATTAATATACTGTTGGTAGAGTTGTGACCTGATTTAACCATTCTGTAGAGCAATTTAGAATTATGCCCAAAAGGCTATAAAACCATGCATACCCTTTGACCTAGCAATGCCACTACTAGGTGTGTATTCCTAAAGAGATTTTTTAAAAAACAGAAAGGGAAAGGACTACATGTACAAAAATATTTATAGCAATTCTTTTCTGGTGACAAAGAATTGGAAGTTGAGGGGATGTTCATCAATTGGGGAATGACTGAACAAATTGTGATATGTGATTATGATGGAATACAATGTACTATAAGAAATGATGAGCAGGATGCTCTCAGAAAAACCTAGAAACACTTACATGAGCTGATGCAAATGAAATGTACTGTGTACAAAGTACCAGCAATATTGTAGGATAATCAGCTGTGAATGACTTAGCTATTCTCAGAAAAAAAAAATAATTTCCTGCCCTCAAGGACCTCACAGTCTAATGGAGGAGAGAACAAACAAATTAATATGTAAGCAACAAAATAGATGCAGAATAAATAAGAAATAATTAACAGAGGAAGGCATTAGATTAAAGCAAAGTTAGAAAAGACTTCTCAGGCAGCTAGGTGGTGCAGTGAATAGAGCACCAGCCCTAGAGTCAGGAGGACCTGAGTTCAAATCCAGCCTCAGACACTTAACACCAGCAGTGTGACCTTGGGCAAGTCACTTAACCCCAATTGCCTTGCCTTCACCCCTCCAAAAAACAAAAAAAAAAAATTAAAAAGTAAAGACTTCCTGTGAAAGATGGGATTTTAGTTGGTACTTAAAGGATGCCAGGGAAAACTATAGTTGGAAATGAAAAGAGAGATGTTCCAAGCATGGGGGGATAGACAGAAAAAAAAAGTTGAGAGTCACTCTAGTGTTTTGTTGGTGGAATAGCCAGGAGGCTAGTGTCACTGGTCAAAGAGTACCTGGTAGGGAGTAAGGTACAAGAAGACTGGAATGGCAGGAGAGCACCTGGTTATGAAAGGCTTTGAATACCAAACAAAGGATTTTATATTTGATCCTAGAGGCAATTGAGAGCCATTGGAGTTTATTGAATGAAGGGTGTCACATGCCAATGTCTACTGTTCTGTCACTGAGCTGTTACTGCTTCTGGGTCCTTAGTTTCTATCCATTGTCAACTCTCCAAGGGTCTACTACTACCCACATGTCAGGGTAGAATGACTTCCACTATGAGGACCTGAGGTCTTTTGTTTTATTCTGGGACAGTTTTATTGACAGTCTGAAAACTACTTCATTGCCACTGTTGATGTTTGACTCTACTACACTATGACAAGTCTGATTACTCCCTCCAGCCCCCATGCAGAAGGCTGATGGAAATCTGGACTACTATTGCCCTCCTGTGTTAGGCAGGAGTATTGTGGGTGCTCCTACTGCTGGGATGGGACTTTCCTCCTATGCTGGGGGTAAGATACAAAGTCACACAAAAAGCAGCAAAGGCAGAGATTCCTCTAAGCCAGGACATGTTCTTTATTTTCCTTGTGCAAGCTGGGGTTGGGGATAATGCTCCTGGGGATCTGAGTTCTATGACCTAGATGTTTGAGAGACAGACAGAGACAGAGAGACAGAGACAGAGAGAATTGCAATTCACAGTTCACAGTTTGGGGGTAAGAGTAGAAACCTTTTAAACTAAATGAAGCACCCCTCATCTGTTCTCAGCCAATTAAATGGGGGAAGAATTGGTACATTTGTCCATATTCTCAATTCCAGAAATGTCTTTAGGCCTCTGGGGAAAATTTAGCCTTGCTTTTTCAAGTTCCTCTCCAATGGCTTTGTACCAGAGATTCAAAACAAAAGTCCATGTGGCAAAATTATGTTTGGTCTCTCAAATTCCAAATTTGAAAGACAAACAAACACGACTCATACTATTTCTTCAGCACAGTTGTTAGACAATCTTAAAATTCCAAGGATCTGCTTTGGTTTACATTCTCTGCCAGCTGGTGTTCCTCATGCCACCTCTCAATGACTAGCTCGGTCTATATACAATTATAGGAAGGAGGACAGTTAGTTTAGCTGACTTTCCAAAAAAGTCTTTCAAAACCAGTCTACAAAAATATGACCCCCTTAAAGGTGGGAGGACCCTTCTTTCATGAGTCCCCCGCTAGGCAACTAGATGAAGATGTCCAGTCACAACACAAAGGCATTCAATTAGAGCGAAATCTAAGCACAACTAGTTCTTCCAAATTTGTTGTTTCGTAGTAAGGAGAAAAACCTTTCTCCATCACCAAAAATTCCATTTCTTTAGGTTGCTTTGATGGGGCAACTAGGTGCCCTGTAGTCAAGAAGAGCTGAGTTCAAATCCAGCCTCAGACACTTAACTAGCTATGTGACCTGGGCAAGTCACTTAACCCTGTTTGCCTCAATTTCCTCATCTGTAAAAATGAGCTGGAGAAGGAAATGGCAAACCACTCCAATATCTTCACCAAGAGAACACCAAATAGGGTCACAAAGAGTCAGATACAAATGAAAAACAACTAAACAAAAATCAAAAAATAACTGGATTTTGAGGTAAATTGAGTTTTGAAGAGATCCATAGTAGAACTTCGAGGAGTCTAGAAGGCTCAGTATAGTAAAGAATCTAAAAAACAGCTACTGCAACAGTCACAATTATCTTCAGAGTACACTTGTATTGTTCTTCTCTTGTTAGAATGGGAGATGATGACCTTATGATGGGTAAAGCCTCTGTGAGTGGATGCTTAGAGAGACTACTTAGGTTTCCTCATGAAAAGGGGAATCAGAACCTCTAGAAGAAACAGACACTCAGAAGAGCAGATGGACATGGATCCAGAAAGTAAGAGAAAAAATGATGATGGGAAAGGCAAGGGAAGTAAAAAAGCACACAATCAAGGACAGAGGAACATTCCTTCCACACAACTATGATTTTGTCCTCTTTGTAGGTGTAGCATGTTCGGTGGCCACATCCCAGTAAAACCTTCTCAGCAGATGGGCTAAACCTGGTTGAGGGTAACCAACAGGACTCAAACCCCTCAGTGAGATAAGGAGATGCCTGCCGCAGGCATGAGATTTCTGCCAGTGAAATAGGTAGACTTGAACAATTTGTTCCACTGTCCATGAAGGCGGCTGAAGCAGGTACTATGAAGCACTTAGAGCTTGGTCAGTCATCGAAGAGCCAAGGTCATCCACTGCATCCTAGGTCATCACCAGTCATCTTGACTTTTGTCTTACCACTAGACTTCAATGACACTAGAAGAGAGTGAAGCTGACAACTTCGTGCAACTCTGACTCACTTAAATCCAATTCACTTCACTTAAATCCAATTCATGAGCAAGTCAAGACCCATGATGTCACTGGTCCTTTCCAAAAACAAAGGATGAACAACAATAATTTCGGTCCTCTCAATCATCTAAAGCAGTGGTTCTCAACCTTCCTAATACCACGACCCTTTAATACAGTTCCTCATGCTGTGGTGACCCCCAACCATAAAATTATTTTCGTTGCTACTTCATAACTGTAATTTTGCTACTGTTGTGAATTGTAATGTAAATATCTGATATGCAGGATGTATTTTCATTGTTACAAATTGAACATAACCCACAGGTTAAGAACTGCTGATCTATAGGAATCAATACTTCTAAAAGTGGAGCATGACAGAAAAGGAGGGTCACAGAGCAGGATCTACAATTCACTGTATAGAAGAGGGAATCTAAAATTGGACCTTAGAAAATTTAATTCCATGAAAAATACAGATGATAAAGAAGGGCTAAATAATTTAAGGGTCATAAATCAAAGAATAAAAATTTAGAATAGACATCAAGAAGAGATAAATAATGAAGAAAATAGGGGAAAGGAATCTTTTTTTTAGAAAAAGGCACAGAAAATGAATTTTTAAATTAATAAACAAAAGAGTCACTGCTTAATCTGGACTTTGAAGGAGTGATGGGGAAAGACATTCTAGATGGTAGGAACAGCACAAAGACTTGAAATCTAAAATGAGCATGGAGAATTTGGGGAGCTATGACAAGAGTACTCTGGTTGGAGCATTATAGGAGAAAATGTTTGATGAGCATGGAGAGCTAAGTTGTAGATAGCCTCAAAAATCTAGTTTAAAAATTGAGACTTTCTTCTGTAATTGCATTTGGGAGAGAGGCATCAGAAGTTGTTAAACTGGTCAATTGGTGAAATTGTTGCTATTAAGAACTAATCTGGCAGCAAGGTAGCATAGATTTGAAATTGGAGATAAAATAGGCAGGAAGAACAGAAATAACTCTAAAAATTCAGGCATGAGGTAGATCCTCCTTTCCTTTTGTTTCAGAGGATGATAAAATCTTCCTCTTTTACCAAGTCTTCCTCCTTTAGTTCCTTCAAAAACTTATTTTGTTGGGGAGGCTAGGTGGTGCAGTGAATAGAGCACCAACCCTGGATTCAGAAGGACCTGAGTTCAAACCCAGCCTCAGAGACTTAATACAAAAAACTAGCTATGTGACCTTGGGCAAGTCACTTAACCCCAATTGCCCTACCCTTCCCCCTCCAAAAAACAAACAAACAAAAATATTTTATTACCTGTCTTTCTTGGTTGTTGTTTTGTTTACTTTCTTAGATTTCTGTTATCTGGAGAGTTTGGAAATCAAAGATGTTTCAAATGCCTCTTTTTTATTGAATATCCTTTTTTTTACTAATATTCTCAGATTTGTGGGGTATGTAACTTTGGCTTCTATCTTCATCTTCTTTGTTCTTTGGGACACATTATTCCATTACCTTCTGCATTTTCTGGTAAGTATAGAAAAGTCTTTTGTGATTCAAAACTCCTTTCTTTTACATTTTAAGATCTTTCTTCTTGTCACTTGCATAATTTTCTGTTTGTCATTGGAAGGGTTCAATTTAACCACTATGGGTTTTAAAGTTTGCAGTGTGGTCTTTCAAAATTTTTTCTGAAGGCAATCTGTGGGTTCTTTCAATTGGTACTTTGTTTTCTGTGTTCAGAAGTTCTGGGAAGATTTCTTGTTTTACCTCTAGAATTGTGATGTTCAGGTTTTTTGAACTATCACATTCTTCTGGGAATCTTATAATCCTTCTGCTGCCTCTTTTGGTATGGAGCCAAGATAGCAGAGTAACAGGAAGAAGTACAATTATATTCCACACAAGAAGTATCAAATGTGGGATGTGAGTCATATTGCAGCCCACAACACTAATCTAGCCTGAACCAGATTAAAATGTAATTGGAAAATGCTTAACAAAATATATAAAAATAGGATAGATCACAGATAATGTTAATATGTGGTTTTCTAAGTCAAAATGAGGTCCAGAGGGATCTTTATTTATGGTTTAGTGGGCTCTGTTTTTATTTGAGTTTGACACTACTGTTCTAGGCCATAGCTCCTCCACACAAATATTGGAAATACATCAGAACAATCTGTTTTTTACTCAGAAGGCAAATTTTAATGTTCGCCTAAATATGCTATTTATCTTGAGTAGTAACATTGAAAAAATAAATTAAATTAGTGATAATTTGTATTAAAAGGCATAAAAATACTTAAAGAACAAGAGATAAAGATAAGGTGATATTTCAATCAATTAAAATTTTCGTTAACTATGTTCTCCACAATGTCTTACACAAAATATCATTCCTCTATTTTCCATTTAAACAAAGTTTATCTAAATTAATTCATGCTCATGTTAATCCCAGCAGCTCATTAGTTCATTCCTTTTTTTATTAAAGGTAACATAAAAAGGTATATAAAATGATAAAATTCCAACATCAAATTTAAGCAGGGAGCCAGGTGAAGGTCAAAGCATTTCTATAAGTCAGTTCTCCAGCTTGGTTTTTTCTGCAGGCTAGAACATTTTCATCCTCTTCAATCCTTCTCATCTTCTTTGTTTTATAAATAGTACCAAAAGTAGTCTTCCTAGTTTCTCTATGGAAAAATGATGAGATATAGGAAGAAGGGGGATTCATAATATCCATAGGTGAGCTTTAAGCACACATGGATAAACTTTAATTCCTCACTGGGATTTCTTATTTTGTACTGTAAAAAGAACAATCCAAGAAAAAAAATAGTGATACATTTTTTCAATCCAAGGCAGAAAAGGTAGAAAATCCAAGATCTGTAAATACTGCAAATAGCATCTAGCCAAGAAATGGCTGCACCAGCCTTTGAAAAATAAGGAGAGTTGATGCACCAGAGCAGCGGTTCTCAACCTGTGGGTTATGTTCAATTTAAATACATCCTGCATATCAGATATTTACATTACGATTCATAACCGTAGCAAAATGACAGTTGTGAAGTAGCAATGAAAATAATTTTATGTTTGGGGGTCACCACAACATGGGGAACTGTATTAAAGGATCATGGCATTAGGAAGGTTGAGAACCACTGTACCAGAGGAAGGAAGGGATCCAGATCCAGCATAGAGGTCCCCAATCTTGAACAGGAATAATCAGCTCTTGGGTAGACTGATGAGAGGGCCTGTGTGATGGAGTGATGTTCTGTGGTAGAATTGTCACATGCTACATAAGGAGCAAGTTTCAAATCAAGTAGCGGCTGTGTGACTCTAACTTTAACAGCAGTCAATTAGTCAATAAACATTCATCTACTATGTGCCAGACACTGCTCTAAGTGCTAGGAATTTTAAAAAATCTTCAATTACAACCTACAGGACAATATGAAGCTGTCAGTGGAATAACCAGGATAGGAATCAGTAATGGCAATGGGAATTTGAAGATATTCCCTGTCCCCTAATAGGCTGAATGTAATCACATCCAGCCTGTGGTGGGAGGAGTTTGCTGAATGGGTGGAGCAGTAAGGGGTACAGCAGGAAATGAGTCAGGGCAGTTAGTACAGAGGGAGAGGATGCAGGCAAGACAGCTAAGATTGTGAGTGTTTGTTTGTGGAAAGATTTTGGGATGGTTTTGCCTCCTGCAGTGATAAAGCGTATTAACTTCTTTATTGCTATGATGGATTCGGTTTTCTGGGGCTGATTTAGCTTTCTGGTATTGAGATTTGGCTTTCTGGTGCCTGAATAAACATTTTGCTTCTGTCTTCTATACGGAGTCTGTTATATTTTGTGATTCAGAACTATGCCAGCGTAGTAATAGTCTCCATAGGTGCTGTGCCTTGGTGATACAGAATCCCAGACCAAAGTGGAACCTGCAGTTCTGTCACTCTGAATCATCAGAGCTTTTTTGTAGTTGAATCCTGAAGCAATCTACTGAAACTTGAATTAGGGCAAGCCATTGCTTAGACCCAAGCTTTGGTCAAGAATTGACAGAGCTCATACATGAGGAGAGGAGGGACAAGGCTAGCAATTAGATTCTGCCATAGATCACACTACTTTGGGAGTCCCCAGCCTGAGCTGTCCTTGAGATACTGGAATAACATAACACTCAATATCCTAAGAAAGCAGCAGCAGGATCCTGGAGAACAAAAGTTCAACTCAAACATTCCCTCCAGAAATACACAGAGCCCAGCCCTAACATAGACTCCAAAGTCAGAAAGTAGACTGGAAGACTGAGCAAAGAAAAAGAATCCCAGCATAAAAAGCTATAGTGGTGACAGGGATACTCAAGATACAAACTCAGAAAAAGAGAATGACTCCAAAATATCTATAAGCAAAACTTGAAATAAAAATATAGTTTAGGCTAAATTCAAATAATATTCATGAAGGAGATGGAATAAGAGGCTTTTTTAAGTTTACAAGTTTAATAAATGAAATGAGACTGCTAGGAGGTGAGAAACAGAAAAATCACAAAGAGATTTAATAATGGCACAAAAGATACAAAACCTTTCCCAAGAAACAAAATCCCTGAAAATAAGAATGGACCAAATGAAAAATAATGACTCCTTGATATAACAAGAAATATGAAAACAAAATCAAAAGACTAAAAAAAAATAGAAGAAAATGTGAGTTATCTTATAGGGGAAAAAAATTCATCCTGGAAAAGCAGATCAAGGACAGGGGATTTAATAATTACTGGACCACTTAAAATCCATAACCAAAAAAAAAAAACCCCAAAACCTTATACATCATATTTCAAGAAAAATGAGAGAAAACTACCCAGATCTCTGAGAACCGAGGAGCAAAATAGATGTAGAAAGAATCTGCCAGTTACCGCCTGAAAGAAATTGCCAAATGAAAAGTCCCAGGATCATTATAGCCAGAACACAGAGCTTCCAGTATGAAGAAAAAAGTACTGAAAGCAGAGAAAGAATTCAAGCATTGAGCAGCCACAGTTAGGACCATACAAAATAAAACAGTCACAGTCATAAAGAAGCAAAGAGCTTATTACACTATATTCCAGAAGACAAAAGATTTGGGCTTACAACAAAGAATAACTTACTCAGAAAAAGTAAATATAATCCGATGAGCAATAAAATGAATATTTAATGAAATAAAGAACTTCCAAGTGTTCTTGTTAAGACCAGAGTTACATAGAAACATTGAAGTACAGACACAGGATTCAAAAGAAACATTAAAAAGTACACATGAGTGAGCAGATACAAGATGCTAAACAAGGATAAACTGTTTACATTTTAACATGAGAAGATGATAGATGTGTCCCCTCACAACCTTATCATCATCAGGGGTCATAGAAGCATTCTCATTACACAGAGGGCCTGGGAGTGGTTCTGTTACCTTTTGATCATCTTAAAAGAGGAATAGGGAGGAGTACACTGGGAGAGAGAAAAGGGAAAAAGAAAGAAGTGGAGAATTGTCCTGTATAAATAGGGGACACACATAGAAGTCTACAGAGGCACAGGAAGCGTTGGGGGGAACAAGTGACATTCAAACCTCATCCTCTTTCAAACTGATCAAAGGAAGGAAGAATACACACATACACACTCACACAATTGGATACAGAAATGCATTTCATTCAAACGAGAAACAGGAGGGAAAGAGGAGAAGTGTTCAGAGAGAATAAGAGGAAAGATAAATTAAGAGAGGGACTAGTCCTAAACAAAACAAACTCTAAGGATGTGCAAAATACTTATATTAGCTCTTTTTGCAGTGACCAAGAATTGCAAACTGAGGAGGAAATTATAAGAGGAAATGACTAAACAAGCTTTACTGTTCACTTCTATATTCAATGATATTCACAGGCTTATGACAAATGACAGATTTAAAACTAGAAGGGACGTTAGGAATCATCTATTCTAACTCCTTCCTTTGACAGGTGTGGATGCTAAGGTCTAGAAAGTATAAGCGATTTCCTCAAGGACCCATAGGTAGTAAATGATAGAAGCAAATTTGAATTCAGGCTCACAGGCTCCAAGTTTAATGTTCATTCTGGGACCTATAAGTCATTATCCATCACAGAATCTGAAGAGCATGTATTTGGTCCTGAATAAGGCACTATGGATATCACATCTGCACTTCAGAGAATTTTCCACTTTAACGTGCCTATGTTTTAATTTTTAAAATAGTTTATAATTTAATATTGTGATGTGATGGTTTGTTTTTTAAATCCTTTGAAAAAAACCAGTGCTGAAACTGATAGGAAAGTTTCCGTGAAACACCTAGGGATCTGTTATCATTTCCAACCCCTCCTTTCCTATACATTCTCATATTCTCTCATTTATCTTCCTACCTACTCATTATGAAGCCTATATAGTATCTCTATTAATATATACAAGAGTATATAACCTGAACCCCATGTTATATACATGGATTTATTCAACTAAATATTCTCTGTATAAATTATTTTCTTTTTGTCAAGTGTCACACTCTGAAACCACTGGGATTGCAGCCGGTATTTGTGGTATGCAACAATTATTTTCAAACGGTACTCCAAAGGTCTGAGTTCTGCGAGCTAAATTCCATTGTAACAAATTCTATTTGGTGGTAGAGGTGGGAGAGCAGTGTAAAGATGCCACGCAAGACAAGGGAGATCTAAAGTGGCCCAGAGAGGCAATGGATAGACTGCATTATTGGACCTGGAGCCAGGAAACTCTGAGTGCAAATTCCACCTTCAACACTTACTAGTGAAGTAATATTGGGTAAGTCATTAAAGCCCTCTGGGCTTCAATTTCCTCAGCTATCAAATGGGCATGATAATGACATTCACCTTGCAGGACTGATATGAGAATCAAATGAGATAAAGTATATAAAGGGTTATGCTATGTCAGCGTTTGATTGCTAGCTAAAGTGATGGGGTATTCGATATGCAAGCCTAGGCAGAAGCATTTACCTAAAAAGAGGATGTCAAAATGATGTGGAAAGTCAAACAATGTGGGAGAAGAAGGAACAGGAATAGAGGCAAATGACCTACTTCCTATTTTGCCTCGGACTGCACTAAAACTTTTATATTTTTGAAGTAAATACACCAGTGGAAAGACTAGCTGAATTGGTGAAAAATTTAAATATTTTAGCACTTGGGCTGGAATCATGCTGGAATGAATTCATTATGATCTATTTCTCAGAGGTTTTGTGACAAAGCACTTGGTAAATAAGAGAGGGCTAAGCAATATGAGATATTATTTTTGTTATGATTATGCTAATAAAAATTATATTTCTACTAAGAATTAAAAAATGAAAGGCAGCATCTTCTAATAATTTAGACCCACCTCTCTATAGCAAATTACCAAGTGAAGAAAGGCATTCAGATCTCTTTACCCCATCTGCAAACTTGTAAAAAAAATTTTTTTTGCTATATTTTATTGACATTTTCATTGATATTTCAATATATTGAAGTTTATTTTATTATAGCTGGGAACTTAGGTGGGAGAATGTAGATGTGTCAAAAGTAATTGCTTGCCTTTCTTACATTCATAAACAGCACAAAATGATCAACTTCTTCAGAGAGTGACTATGCCATGGACAATGGTTAAAGGAAGCGGTTTTGTGCTGTAATAATAGCCAACATTTATATAGCTTTTTAAGATTTGCAAATTGATATATATCGCTTTGCAAATATATATATATATATGTATATATATATATATATATATATATATATATATATATATGTTATCTCATTTGACCCTAGGAGAGTATTATCTCCATTTTACAGATGAGGAAATTGAGACTGAAGAAAGTTCCATGACTGAATCACATAGCTAGAAAGTGTCTTACGTGGGATTCAAACCTTAGTCTTACTCCAAGTACAGTGCTCTTATCATCTGTATTTTCTAGCTACCAATTGGAATATTGGAATGTTTTTGTATGGAATTAATGAAACCAGCAAAATCTCCTTGATGTTCAGTTGTTTTTTCAGTCATGTCCAACTCTTCATGATATGATTAGGTTTTTCTTGGCAAAGAGACTGGAGGTTGCTATTTCCTTTTCCAGCTCATTTTACAGACAAGGAAATGGGGGCAAACAGGGTTAAGTGACTTGCCCAGGATCACATCATTACTCTGAAGCCAGATTTGAATTTAGGAATATGAGTCTTCCTGATTCCAAAGCTGGCACCCTTTTCCACTGAGCCACCTAGCTACCAAGGTCATACTCATAGTTTCCTAATATTGATAGACTAGATTTGTGATTTCATTGGTTTAGGGAACTCCTTGTGAAGAAAGCCTTAACAAATGTAGAATGGTATTTGCATTACAATTTAGTCTTAGGGAGTTACTTGAGGCACTGAAAGATGCCATTACTTCTCTAGGGTCACATAGTCAGTCCATGACGGAGACAGGACTTGAAGCTCCTAACTCCAAAGTAAGCTCTCTACCCTTGTCAAAATGTAGTCTCCTATAAAGGGATTTGACTTTTAACTTTTTCAGAGTAACTTACTTCCAAGTAGTAGTTTAAATTAAAAATATGCCAATTATAAAGATATCTTATACATACACATATGTGTATATGCATGTATGTATGTATAGTGAATTGTTTTCTGAAGGCAATCATTTCCTAATTTACAGAGGGAGAGAAGAATGAGTCTCTTCTCCATGCCCCTTACTAACGCCTACTTCTTTCCTCTCATGCGGCATTGAGCAAAACCAATCTGACACCCAGCAAAATAAATTCCATTGAGGAATGTTTGGAAAGTGTCAGAGGTAAGGAAACCAGCTTCTTAGACTCCCTTCAGCAAACTTCCAATCCCAAGTATGAAATTCTTCCATGTGACTTTCATAAAGTCATAGAAATGTGGATGTGAAATAAGAATTTTCTCCATAGTCAATCATGGGCTGAGTTTGAGGAAAGAGTATGGGGGAAGAAAGAGTATAATAGGAAGTGCTTTTCCCTCTTATATGTGAATGACCTGCTCTCCAGAGTGAGAGGAAGAAATAACCCATCTCCACTCTCTTGAAAATATCCAACCACATTTTGCTTGTGATGAAATTACATTGTAAATTTGCAAAGGCTCTGTGGGTTGTCTACTTAGGCAGCACAAATCAGTGATCCAATTCTTTTCATCAATCAAAAAAGGGCACAGTTTGTGCCTGCTTCATAAGAAAAGTATAGCTCATGCTCTTTTTTTCTGTGGTTTTTGTCTATATGTCCTAGTTAGATCTCCCTCCCCTTAGGACTCAACACTCTGCCCAACATAGCAGTCCAGGTTTAACCTGCCCAGTTCCATTACAATTTTGACTTCTTCATATACAAATTCTCTCATGACTTAAAATGTCTAGAAATGTTTATGGCAATTTTTTGTTTATTCTCTTTCTTCAAAGCCTCTACTTAAGAAACATGAGGAAATTAGCTCCTCACTTGCAGCCACATGGTTGGGAGGGAAAATTTTAAAGCAAATTTTATTGAAAGGTAGGAAGAAATAAAACAGGACCAACAACAGCTTTCTTGGAAAAGAACAGAAACATTCCAATTAGCAGCTTTCTCCCAAAGGTCAATGTAGACTCCTAACCATAACCAATTGACAGTTTCCTTCCCTGCTGTATCCAGCTGATGTTGCTAGTCCTTGAAGTTGTCTGTAGGTCCCAGAGGGTAGCATCATGCATGACTGTACAATGGGTCTCCCAGGGCAAACACAGATTACGCAGTTTCATGTTGTCACCAGTAGGTACTTTCAGGAATTATTGTTCTCACACCCAGTGTTGGGGAACAAATCTTTCTTAAGCTGTGTATAAGCTTCATCACTGCAGAAGAAAATGCCTCTTCTCCTACAAAAAGGCTCAGTTCTTTCTGTATTCCATCATGAGTGCCAAACTAGGAATCTTCTCTCTCTTTGCTTGTTCCTGTTTTCTACTGTTCCTGCCAACCTTCAGCTTCATAGAAGCTCCCCCAGAGAGCAGGACTCCATCAACTCTCCATCTCCAAAACAATCTCAGTCATGCACTCCAGATTCAGATATGGATATATAGACTACAAACCTTGACATACATCCTTTCTTTTTAAAAAATATTTTTAATTTATGAAATAAAAAAAACATTTCCATAACACACAACAATAAAAAAAAGTGCACATGCAACTGCAAATCTACTATGTACAACTTGCTATTCTTTTCAAATATACAACAAAATTGTCATGTAAATTTCTTTTTTTAACTCCTTCCTCCCCTACCCTAGAAATGGCTACTATTAGACACAAATAGGCACAAATGTATATGTGTGTGTGTGTGTGTGTGTGTGTATAAAATAATTCAATACATGCTTCTATTTATCAGTTCTTTCTCTGGATGCAGATAGAGTCTTTCTTCATATGTCCATCATAGTTAATTTGGGATGAGAATTAATTATTTGGTAATTTTACAATTTACAATAATCAAAATGACTTATTCACTCAAAATCATTCTTAAAACAAAAATGTTTACTATATAAAAATTTCTCATTTCACTATTACTTTACGAAGGTCTTCCCATTTTTTCTCTAAAAATCACTGAGCTAATCGTGTCTTATAGTATAGTAGTATTCTATCACAACCATATGCCACAACTTGTTCAGCCATTCTCCAATTGATGGGCATCTCTGCAATTTCCAGTTCTTTGCCACCACAAAGAGAGCCACTATAAACATTTTAGAACATGTAGGTTCTTTTCTGTTTTCCAGAAATAGACCAAGTAGTGGTATTGCTGGGTCAAAGGGTGTAGGTACTTCAGTAACTCTTTGGGCATAATTCTAGACTGCTCTCCAAAATGATTGAATCAGTTCACAATTCCATCAACCATGAATTAATGTCCCAATTTTTCAACATCCCCTCTAATGTTTATCACTCTCCTTTTCTGTCATTTTATCTAACCTGGTAGGTGTGAAATTATATCTGAAAATTGTTTTAATTTGCTTTTCTCTAATAAATAATGATTTAGGGTATTTTTTTTTCAGATGACTATAAATTGTTTTGATTTCTTCATTGGAAAACTACCTGTTTATATCCTTTGACCATTTCTCAATTGGGGAATGATTTCTATTCCTATAAATTTGACAAAATTCCATTTTTATTTTAAATATGAGACCTTTATCTGATAAACTCTCTCTAGAAAATTTCCCCCAGTTTTCTGTTTTCCTCTTGGCTACATTTGTTTTATTTGTACAAAACCTTTTAAATGTAATCAAAATTATCCATTTTACATCTCTGTTATTTATGCATAAGTTGCCCACCTTTCCATAAGTTTGATAAGTAGTATGTTGCATGTTCTTCTAATTTTCTTGTAAAATTTCTCTTTATAGGGTCATTCATCCATTTTGACCTTATCATGGTAAAGGCTGTAAGATATTGGTCTATACCCAGTTTCTGCCATACTACTTTCCAGTTTTCCCAACAATTTTTACCAAATAATTAATTCTTATCCCAAAATATTGTCTTTACACTTGTCAAATACAATGTTATTATGTTTATTTGCTGCTGTAAATTGTATGTCTACTCTATTCCATTGATCTACCTTTCTATTTCTTAGCCAGTACTAGATAATTTGATAATTAATGATTTATAATATAGTTTAAGATCTCATATCACTAAATTTCCTTCCTTTACATTTTTTTATTACTTTCTTTGATATTCTTGACTTTTTTTACAAATGAATTTCATAATTTTTAAAAATTCAGTTAAAAATTGGTTATTTAATTGGAATTATATTGAATATGCAAATTAATTTGTGTAAAATTGTCATTTTTATTAGATTGGCCCTGCCTACCCATGAACAATATTTCTCCAATTATTTGTCTGATTTTATTTGTATAAAAAGGTTTTGTTTTGTTTTTTTATAATTTTGTTTATATAGATCCTAGGCTTGTTTTTTGAGGTGTGTTACTATCTCTTCTCTCAGAGTTTTGTTTGTGACATGGGAATGCTGATGATTTGTGTGAATTAACTTTATATCCTGCAACTTGATTAAAATTGTTAGTTGTTTCAACTAACTTTCTGAGAGTTTTCATTCTTTCTATCATAAAAAGCCCGAAGGTGTATCCCTTACCAAAGGGGCAAGCATCCCCCCCTTGGTCAGCAGCTGACAAAGCACCCTTGTTTCACCATTTCTCAGGTGCAAATGAATTGTATACCATGGGAAAGAGAATCTGCATCAGGGTGACCACAGATTCATTAAGATATTGAACTAGACATGTTTATTTTAAGTACCACAGAATCATTCAAAAACTACTGGACAAGATTATTTAAATCATAGAATTAGAGGTAGAAGGAGCCTTGAAGGCCATCTAGATCCCATTCCCTTGTCTTTACAGATGGAGAAACTAAAACTGAGAGAGGTTATGTGCAACTATCTAGAGTCACACTATGCAAGAGGTCACCCTTTCCTAGAGTACCTAGAAATCACAAACAGGTTTTGTCTACAGTCAAAGATAGTAAGGTATCAGAGGTAAGATATGAACCCAAGTCTTTCAGACTCTATATCTAGCACTCAATCCACTGTACCACCTAGCTGCCTCTAGACCCAGGTATGGTAGAAAGGGGCAGGAGTCACACTGAAGAAAGCACACATGCATTTGAGTATTTTACTACATGAGAGTCCATATACTGGCAACATCATACATCTATGTTTAAACAAAATGAAAAAGGAAAGATTCCTATTTTCTACGTCTTTTTCTCAATTCGTTTTAAAAATTCTATTAAACAATCAGTCAACCAACAATATATTAAGAACCTAATATGTTCCAGGCCTTATACTAAGTACTAGGGATGTGAGTAAAGGTATAAACAGCCCCTGCTGTCAGAGAGCTCACAGTGTAATGGGAGAGAGGACATGAGAACAATGATGCACAGATAAGACACATGCAGAATGGATTGGAACTGATCTCAGAGGGAGGACACCAAGATTAAGAGGACTGGGAAAAGTTTCTTGAAGAAAGTAGGACTTTAGCTGAGACCTGAAGGAATCCAGGGGGCAGAGAAGAGGGAGAGCTCTCCAGGCATGGGGGGACAGCCAGTAAAAATGTAAAGATGCATCTGTTTTTGTATAAACTCACCTTGCCCCTCATCATTGGGAAAAGAGAAAAAAAAAACTTTAAATGACAATCTTGGGTGGCACAGTGAAGAGAACACTGGCCCTGGAGTCAGGAGGACCTGAGTTCAAATCTAGCCTCAGACACTTACTAGCTGTGTGACTCTGGGAAAGTCACTTAACCCTAATTGCTTTGGCCCCCCCCCCAAAAAAAGAGACAATCTTCTTCTACATATACTTTACCTTTCTTTTCCAATGTACTCTTTTCTTCTTGAAAGGGGGAAAACAAGGCAATTGGGGTTAAGTGACTTGCCCAAGGTCAAGTGACTTTTCCAAGGTCACACAGCTAGTAAGTGTCAAGTATCTGAGGTCAGATTTAAACTCAGATCCTCCTGATTTCCAGGGCTGGTGCTCTATCCACTGCACCACCTAGCTGCCCCTTCCAATGTATTCTTTATCTCCTATGAATAAAGTACTATGACTCATTATAAAAATGATAAGAAGAAAGCCCTTAATCTCTACTCAGATCCTATGACAAGGCCTCATCATGACTTAGGGGCTGAATGAGTTCTCAAGAGAAAAATGCTTCAAGCATGGACCTAGTGCTAGATTGTTGTCCATCACCAGAAAACACACCATAAGGAATGATTTGTTAACCACAGGGGCTCAAGAAAAGTGCATGTAGGTGAGAGAGAGGGAGAGAGAGAAAGAGAGAGAGAGAGAGAGAGAGAGAGAGGAGAGAGGGAGGAAGAGAGAGAGAGAGACAGAGACAGAGAGAGAGAGACAGAGAAAGAGAGTCACAGAGAGGCAGAAAGAGAGACAGAGAGAGGAGAGAGTTGCCATCTAGATGGGTGATTTCAATGGCTTGTGGGAGCAGTTTTCAAACTATAGTCTATGGACCCCTGGGAATCTCTAAGACCATTTCAGGGGGTCCTCAAAGTTAAAAATATCTTCATAATAATACTAAGATGTTATTTGTCAGAAGAAATCATTGTTAAAAACACTCCACTCTTTTCCAACTATATCTTTAGGAAGCTGGATTTTCTTCATATACTTCAAACAAAACAATATATCACTGCAGATGAAATACAAAAACAGATATGAGAATCCAGTTGTCTTCTATTAAGCTAGACATTAAAGAAATTTGCAAAAATGTGTAAAATAATGCCACTATAATTTTTTTTTGGAAAATATAGTTATTTTCATTAAAAGTACACTATTTATATTAACATGAAATGAGTTTATTGTTGATTTTTAATGAATTAATAAGTATTTTTAAAAATTTATCAGTTTCAATTCAAATATAGTAAATATTGATAGGTGTAGTCCATATAAACAAAAGCTCTTTGTGGTCCTCAGTAATTTTTAACATCATAAAAGGTTTAACAAAAAGGTTGACAACTGCTGGTTTAGGGAATCTCAGTGGTAAGGAAATTCTCTCGGACAATCCAAGTTTACCAGGGACCCTAAGACTTGAAATGACTTGTCCAGGGTCACACAGCCATTATGAGACATAAATGATACTTGAACTCAGGTCTTTCTGATTAGAAGGTTTTCTTTATGCAATATACCACACTGCCTACACATGGATTTATGGAATTATAATTGACTCTAATATAGTACACTGCATATGTAAATGCTAGACAGATAAATGAATGAATAAGACTTAAGGACTGGTTTTACCATTTAACCATCTTTAAACAAGCACCTGACCAAAATATTTGTGCCTTTCTCTAGTTCTGGCTATTTACACAAATACACATAATTTATATGTGCATGTGGGGGAGGGGTGTCTTCTGTGGAGAATCCTATCTGAAACTCCTTCCATTTAGATCTCAGTAAATACTTCTCAAATTTTTTGATGACTTTTTTTCAATACTTTTTATTATATTGAAAATATATTGATTTTTCCAAAGGAAGAGATATGAAAAGTTGCCTCCTCCACAGATGTGGGGTAATATTGATATAAAATATTGCTTATAATTTCAAACTTTTTCAATATATAGTTTAGTTTTACAGAATTGATTTTTTTTCCTTTCCTTTTAAATCTATGTTAAAAGAAATAGCATTTTGATGAACCAAGATGGCAGCATAGGAGCAGCAAGAAATCACAACTCTGACACAGCCACATCAAATACTCAAAAAATATGACTCTAAACAAATTCTAGGGCTCTAAAATGCACACAGATATATTTCCTGCTGAAGGCAGCTCAGCTCAAAGTGACCATTGCAACTCTGAGAGCAGAAACCAGCCCAGCCTGAAACTGCAGCTTTTGCCCCAGGGTGGCTGGATGAGCTGAGCCCCACCACAGCTGGAGCTTCAGGAGAGTGGATCTGCAGCAGCTGTGGCAGTATCCAGAAATATCAAGCCATAAGAATAAAAGGACTAAAGTTAGTGGAATTTGGCTAAAAACCAGAGAAGAAAAGCAGATCTGGCCAAGCCACCTCCAGGGCAAAGAAGTGGGGAGTGGAGGTTCTGCACCCACCTCCACATTGCCGCTTCAGAGCTCCTGGCCTGCAGACAGCAGGGAGGCCAAGCAATCATTCAGAGGCCAAGTGCTCTCATGTTGAGCGGCCCGGATCCGGATTGAGGTCTTGGGTGGTGGTCCTGGGGTTTTTTTTTTTCAGCGAGCTGGAGCTGGGGAGGGACCCAGCAATCTCCTAAAAGCCCTCGCAGCTGGGAAAACCCCAGTGATTTGGGGCAGAGCTGTTCCCTCTGGAAGCAGAGTTCCACAGAACTAAAAAAAAAAAAAACCATTGAATGGAGACCATGAATAAGCATAGGAAGCAAAGTAAGAACAGCAACCAAACTCTAGATTCCTTCTTCGGGGAAAAGAAGGAACAAAGCAGGGAAAGAGAGGAAGACAACACAGTCAGAACTCCCCCACCAAAAGCTTCCAAGAAACATGAAGATTGCCTAAAAGCTAGAGATCAGCTGAAGAAAGATTTTGAAAACCAAATGAGAGAAGTGGAAGAAAAATTGGGAAGAAAAATAAGAATGATGCAAG
>CM053592.1:33154098-33176928 GCA_028646515.1 Pseudochirops corinnae | reverse complement strand
CAAAATGGAACAGGCTCTCTACATAAGAAATATAGATGGTGCATTCATTTAAATACCAGAAGACTGAGTCCCAAAACCAGAAAGTCAAAGCCAACCCAGTCGTGATGAAGTTGGCACATGTGGTCAAATACCCACATCCTCAAGCCTTCAAACAGGACAGGCTACCTCGGACAGAGATCCTCCTCTCCTCACGCACGCAACTGCTCAGCGTCCAGGCAGCTTGGTCCCAGCAGCTCCGGCCCCTGGCAGTTCCTGCCCCAGGCAGTCCTCAGCAGGAGTCCTTAGCAGAGATTCTGGCCCGCTCAAAGCAAAAAGAGTTCGCAGCTGCAGCCGCTGCCTCTGACGTCGCTTCCAGTCCGCACCGCACGGAGACTAGCTTGGTTCCGGCATTCTCTTGCTCCACCCCTTCCTGCTACGTCAGCAAGCTCAAGGGGCGTGGAAGATCTTCAAATCCTAGTATTGTTACAGGTACCGACCCCCATAACAGGAAGAGCAATAGAAAAAACATTAACTTAAAGGCATTAGCTAGCTAGGACTGTCTTACTCTTCATTTTTAAAGCTTATTACATAAAGCTCTGAGAGAGCAATAGCAGGGAGGCTTTTCTGCTGGGTACTAGGGCCAGAACAGGTTCCTGCTTTTTCAGAGAGCCTGCAGCATCCAAGTCAAGGATTATCACTGGGTCAGAAGCTAAAGGTGGTGGTGATTCCTTCCATGACTAGTGGAGCAGTATCCTCAGAGGTTCAACAGAGCACCTTCCAGACTCTGGGGGGAGTCAGTCAGTCGGTCAACTCTCCTTTATTAAATACTTACTATGTGTCAAGCATTGTGTGCTGAGAAATGTCTGGCAGAGACCAAATATGAGTGTCAGCAAGAGCAGCAGGCCTGGAGTGTCAACCACTCACATATAGACCCTGGCCACCTATGCCCTGGGCATGGACACATACCTGTTCCTTACATATGCACCTCTTTATATGAGTCTCTGTGTATATTCCTCTTAGAGATACTATATATATTTGTGAAAGGATTTACACCAGATTTATGAATGAAATATTTAGTTGCTATGTTTCTCTATGGTGTATTGGGCTAGGAATTACTATAAAAGATGACCAACTTGTTAGTCCTATCATTCATTCATCATAATTCCATTTTCTGAGAAGTCATGTGTGTCTTATTGAAGACACAAAAGTGAAGGGCAAAAGGTTAGTGAGATGCAGGATTCTTGGCTAAGTAAGAAGGCAAATAAAATTCAGTTTCATATGGATTGTAAGAATCCAAAGCATGTTTACGATGCCCTAAAGGCTATTTATGGGCCAAAGACCTATGGTGCATCTCTACCACTCAGTGCTGATGGAGCCACATAAATTAATGATAAGGACATGATTCTGGAGAGATGGGGTAAATATGTCCATAGTATTCTCAACAGACTATCGTCAATCAATGTTGAAGCCATTGACCATATACCTCAGGTGTATGTCAGTCTCTCTCTAGTGAAGAAGAGGTTTTGAATGACATTAGGCTTCTCTCATGTGGCAAAGCACCTGGTGTCGATTCTATCCTAGCTGAGCCTGATGAGGCAGAAGGTCCACTGCTCATACAAAAGCTGACTAAAATTTTCTGGATTATATGGCAAGAGGAGATTATCCACCAGGAGTTCAAGGAAGCCTCTATTGTCCATCTCGGTAAAGGTAAAGGAAATAGATTCTCCTCTGACACTCACGGTGGAGGGGTGGGAGGTGGGGGGTGGGGTTGTCTCTTAGTCAGTGAGGGGGATCACCTGGCTTCAGCCTTCACTAAGGAAGTTCACAATCTGTTTCTGACTTAATAGATAATAGAAGTACATGGAGGTTAAGCGATGTAGTTCACACTCCACAGACACTGAAGTGTTAGAGCCTGTATTTAAAACCTCCTTGCTTATTCCAAGGCCAGTGCTCTAGCCACTATACCATACAATCATGCTGCCTTTTAAGATTTCTTTATTGCTTGAAAATTTTATAATCTTATGAAAATGAACAGACTAAAAGAAGAAAAAAACACAATAAAATAAAGCCATGATAGATCTTGAATTAACCAAATTAACTTGACATGTTTCAAAACATCTACTCAGCAAGGAAGTATCAGTTACAATATTTCAAAATTATATTCATACAGTATATAACTGACCCTTATGAGAGACAACATGTAAAATATCCAGAGAATTCGTCTCAGAGTCGGAAAGATCTGGTTTTATAATACCTCACATTATACATGAACCTGGGTTTAAATTCCACCCCTTACACATATGTGGTTCTGGGCAAGTCACTTAACTGCTTGGAGCTCTGAGAAAGTATAATGGGCATCATATTTCTTGCCTTCTTAATGGGTGGGAAAGGGGGTTGGAAGGAGGGAGAGAATTTGGAACTGAAAATCAAAAATTAAAAGAAAAAAGGAAATTCTCTAGAACTCTACATTTCAGAGATGGTGCTGAACTTTATTGGCAGAGAGTTTTCTCACGTGGAAATTCCCTCTACCAGGGTGACCCCGCATGCTTTAGACTTTCCTCTAGTTCTTTCCTCTGTTGTTATTATTTTTTAATAACTTAGGTTGTCTATCTTTTATTCTTCATTCTCATTACTCCAGTGGTGTCAAATTCAAATGGGGCTAATAAACTGCTCACGAGGTTCCCTACTGACTGTTTCTTGACTTCAAAAACCACAAATTAACATTATCTATTTTTATTATATTTCTATTTTTTTCTATTATCGGCTGATTACATTTTAATCTGTTTCAGCCAGTGCTCAAGAGTGTTGTGAGCCACAATTTGACCCATGTGCTTGACCCTCTCCTATATGACTGGCTCACCTCCCTTTCTACATCATTGATATTCTCTGCATCACTCGTTATCCAAATCATCATCGCTAACATGCCGAAACCTTTCTATATTTGCTAGGAGTCTTTCCTTTGCTTTTTGGGTCTCTTTCAGCGTAATACAAAATGATATCATATTTGGGTCTTCTTTGCCAGTCATTGTATTGCAATATACATAGCCATACAGCATCCCTTGGAGACTCTTGACAGTAAAAAATGGGCTTTGGTGGCCAGAAAGAGCTTGGGATCATTGGAAATGTTGTGCAGTCCCCTAAATGAAATCCAGTGTGCTTTCTTCCTGCCCTTCCATCCTAAGCTGTGCTCCTGATCCAGCTGGTTTTAAATAGTTATAATTGTCAAACTGCTTATGATCCCTCCAAAGAGATCTATCAGAGTGCTATTTATTTTATTACCTTTAAGTTGTCATCATCATCACCACCACCACCACCATCGTCATCCTTACATTGTTGTTATTAGGTTGTTATTATCATCTGATTGTTTTCGTTGTTGTATCAGAGCACCGATGGCCCTTAACAGTCCTTTGATTCTTGGTGGGCTCCGACATTAGGAGAAAGCCAGAGCCTCGCTCTCTGGTTTCTGCCCAGAGCAACAGGGCAGAAATCCAGGATCAGACTACGTGACAAAGAAGGGTAGTAAAACTCCAAACAGATAGATGAAAGGAGTAAGGCACTGACCCCTTTTAATTTAGAGATATGAAAACCAGAAGGGACAAGAACCATGGCAAGGCCATGAAGAGTGAAAGGTAATGCTTCCCACCCACATCAGCCTTGTTCTTGGAGAACCCCTCCCCAGTCTCTTCTCCCAGGGTACACTGGCACACTTTCTTATAACAGCTTTTCCAAATAGCCACATGACAGCCACACACTAATGCTCAAGGAAACAAAGGCTCCCTTGTTATGTTTATGTAAAGTTTCCATTGTAACTAAGCTAAGACTGTAAAATAACCAATCAGTAGGGCATTTTTTTTTAAAGAAAATCATGTGCAATTGAAAACAGGCCACAGTGAAACTTTGTTTCAGTAAATTTAACCAAATTCCCTGTAGCACTTTTTTAGTTGGCTACAAGTAAAAGAAATCAAATTTTCTTCCCCAGCCTCAGAAGGAATTTTAAAGTGTTTGTGTCCCCAAGGGTTCCTCTTTCTATCCCTGCCTCTGATTATCTGATGATCTCATTCATTCATTCAGCAAATATTTATTCATGTCCTGCTGTGTGCTCTCTGCTCAGCACTATGGAACGGGGATGAGTAAGGTACAACGAAACTGTAACTATAATACCTCCCCCCAAGGAGCTTACAATCTAGTTGGAGGAAAAAAACACATTACATGAGTTTATAAATTTAAAAATGTATAAATAAAATGTGTATATATTTATGAATCTCTGTGTATGTATAGAAATATATACATAGAGGTAAAATAAAAATAATGGAATATATGTAAATATATGTATATGCACACGTTTTGAAATTTCATTTATTTTATATTTCATTTTATTTTTATTATTATATATGTGAAACAATGTGAAACTTTCATTCATTCAAAATATTTATGAAATACCTACTTTGTAAATGTCAGTGTATCAAATATTATTATGAAAGGGAGAGATTAATGAGTGGCCCTTGCTAGGGTGAGCCACGCCAGCATAATGGTAACTCCATTGACCCATTACTTGATGTAGGAACTACAGTGCCTACTTCTCAGATAAGCATCTTTCTAATTTTGAGAATAGACGGTGCGAGTATATTCTCTAGAGAGTAGCTTCTGTCAATTCCGTAAATTAAAAATACTACACAGGATCCTGATAAAAGATGAAGAATTAAAAAAAAATTATTGAGATATGATGTCTCCAGTTACCAAATGCAATCCTTGACCTTCTGCAGCAAAATAATGCCTTTTAAACCTCCCTGCTCTTCCTAGCCTTTTCATTCCTTTTTACATCTCCCACTCTCCATTCTCAGCTAAGGACATCACTTCTTAACTTTACCGGAAAAAAAAAATTATGTCCACTTGCTCGGAGCTCCTTTTTCCCTGTTTCTTCTCATCTCATTGTCTCTCTTATGTCTTTCCACTATCTCCCTTCTCCCTGTCTCACATGAAGAAGTAGCCCTTCTTACCAAGGCAAATTTCTTCCATGTAGCCTTACATCTATTTGTTCTTGTAGATTGTCCCTACTCTCATCCTTGCTCTACTTTTTAATATCTCTTTACCAGTTGACTGCTTCAGCACTGTGTACAAGCACACCCATGTCTCCCCATCCTTACAAAGATCTTTACTTTATCTGGCCCTTTTTACTAGCTATCATTCTTTTTTTCTCCTCTTCTTGACCAAATTACTTGAGAAAATGATGTCACATTGTCTCCAATGTTCTCTTGTCGTTTCATTCTAGAATCTCTGATATTTGGGTTCTGACTTCATTACTCAATTAAAGCTGCTTTCTCTAAAGTTATCAACGATATGCATACATTTCAAATAATGAGCCAAAGTTTAACACTAATGATTTTGAAATAAATGATTTTAGGGGTAATTATGATTTGAGGTGGAGTAATATAGAGCCTGCCTAAGTAACCCAGCACTTCCAAATGAAAGAGAAATTGAGACTGCTAGTCTCAGTGTACTGTCTCACCAACTTATAAGCTTAATATTATTTCGTAAATTTAATTCTGTTTCTTAATCTTCATCCCTCTTGACTTCTCTGCAGCTGGTGAGTTGATGATCCTTTTTTTTTTTTTTTTTTTTTTAGGATAATCTCTCCTCTCTGTTTTTCTGATACTACCGTCTTCAGGTTTTCCTCCTACCAATCTGACTGCTCCTCCTCTGGAGGAGTGTCATTGAAGGTTCAGTACTGGGCCTTTTTCTTTCCTCACTCTGTATGCTTTTGGTGTTGTCATCAGCTGCCATGGGCTCAATTATCATCTCTGTAGAGATGATTCAGTAAGATATATATGCAGACCCAAGTTTTTGCCTGAGTTTTAGTCTGGTGTCAGCAACTTCTCTTTCAACATCTGGAGCTGAATATCCCATATCCATCTCAAACTCAACATATACAGTACAGAACTCATAATCTTTCTCCCCAAATTTGCCTTTCTTCCAAACTTCCTTATTGTAATTGAGTACGTTACCATCCTCCCCAACATTCAGGCTTCAAATCTCATTGGCATCCTCAATTTCTCATTCACATTCATCTCATGGATCCAATCTGTTGCCAAGTCTCATCACTTCTATCTTTAGATCTCTCAACATCTCTCAGCATCTCCCTCTATCTACTCACACAACCACTATCCCAGGGCAGGGCTTCATCACTTCACTCTTGGATGATTCAATAGTCTTCTGGTTGTTCTTACTGCCACAGATCTCTCCCCACTCCAATCTATCATCTACTCAGACAACAAAGTGATTTTCCTAAAGTATGCATCTGACCATGTCATCTCACTTGGTCAATTAAGTCTAGTGGCTCTCCTTTACTTCCAGAGTGAGGTATGAAATGCTCCACTTGGCATTCAAAATTCTTAAAAACCTGACTTCTTCCTAGCTTTCCAATCTTACACTTTACTTCCCTCCACATACTCTATAGAAAACTTGGGATACTGGCCTTTTTCCTATTGACTTTCAGAATTTCATATTTGATATTTAACTGAGACTTTTAAATTTGTTAGTGTTCTAGGTATTTTTTATGTCTAGTCCATGGATCTTCTCTTTTTTATTGATGAAAATATTTAGAAATATTAATTTTCCCTTCAGTATTGCTTTGACTGCATCTCATAAATTTTGGCCTTTTGTCTCATTGTTGTCATTAACTTTAATGAAGTTATTCATTTCATGTATAATTTGTTCTTTGATTTACCAATTCCTTCAGTTTAAGTCATTTTGTTTCTAATTAATTATTAATCTTTGATCTAAGGGCCCTTTATTGAATATAATTTTATTTCATTATGGTTGGTAAAAGATGAATTTAATATTTTTATTTTTCTGCATTTGTTTGTGATGTTTTTTTTTAAAAATGTATTTATTTATTTTTAGTTTTCAACATTTGTTTCCACAAGATTTTGAGTTACAAATTTTCTCCCCATCTTTCCCCACCCCACCCCAAGATAGTGAGCCTACTGAATACCCTTTCCCCAAATCTGTTCTCTCTTATTTCTTCCCCCGCCTCCTCCTAACTTTCTAGTAGGGCAAGATGGATTTCTATACCCCAGTGCCTGCACATCTTATTTCTCAGTTGCATGTAGAAAACAAATTTTTTTTAATATTTGTCTTTAAAACTTTGATTTCCAGATTCTGTCCCTTCTCCCCTCCTCACCCATCCCCACTGGGAAGACAAGCAATTCAATATAGGTTGTACATGTGTAGTTATGCAGAATGTTTCCATAGTAGTCATATTGTGAAAGACTAACTATATTTCCCTCCATCCTATTTCCTCCCCCCCGCCCCGAAATTGTATTTTCTACTTTGACATGGGGGATGTGTGGCCTGAATTTCTGTCCTCTTCTGTTCTTTTGCTGCTTTCACGGCTCAGGTTAAGGACCCACAGCTTTCAGTGCTCCTAAAATGCCATGATCTAGGGCAAAGTCTATTTACTGTTTTACTGATCTGAGTTCTATAAGTTCCTGACCCAAGTTTGAATCTACAGACTTAGATCCTGTTGGGAATTTCAGTAGTCTGCTGATGGACTCAGTCACTATTAGCCTTTTGGGAGGTTGTTCACGTTCGGAGTGCCTATTGCTGAAATTCCTTTTGTCTTAATCTTCTGCATTGGCTATTCCACTGAAGACTCCCATGCTGGGCTAGAGGCTATAACTGAGTCATCACTCTTTGTTCTTGGGACCAGAGCTATACAGCTAAGTTTTGCTTACCAAACTTGTTGCTTGCTCAGTATGTAACTAGGACCCACACTCAGGATCACTTCTCTTTGCCTCGGACCTGGCACCCAAAAGTGGGTAATGGGTAACAGAGCAGTGAGGTGGTACCTAGTCCTGCACCCAACATTATTAGTTCAGTGATGCCTTGTTGTCTCTTACCTGGTTGTTTCATGCCCTGATGCCCAGTCTCAGCTCTCTTTCAATTCTTGGGTACCAGAATTCTCCCTGCTAAGACTACTCCTGGCCACACATATCCTGAATGTCTGTAGACTTCTCTATCTCTTTAAGCTGCTTTGGGTTGGGGGAAAAATGATTCACTTTGACTTTTTCTTGACTTTTCTAATCAGAATTTGATCTGTTATCTTTTTCTATCTCTTCTTTACAGAGATGATAGGTAGGGAACCAAGCTGTACTGCTTCTTCTTTCTCCACCTTGATTCTGCCTTTGTAGTTATTTTAAATGGAACTTCTGTTTCTTTCTCTTCCTTCTCAATATTCTTGAATAAAAACAAATATGGGGTTTGTGAAGTTGTCCCCCATATGTAGCATAGGGGTGTCATTTTGTATCTCTAAGGGAGGCAGAACAGACAACTATAGCTTCTTCTACCTCCACCTTTCTCCAAGGGAGACTTTAGAAGGTGAGGCCAGTGGCTAGCCTTTTTGCTTTCCTTAGAGAGGGGATACCTCTCTAGAATTATATCTAGGCTAGAATTATATCTATCTTCTCCTTTGAATATTGTTAGTCTAGGGGATTGATTTTTAAATTCAATCTCCTGATTTCTGTTTCATTATTAAGAATAGGATCCTGAGCTTGACGTCTTGACCCCCTTTCTAAATCAAATACCCATTTCATAACAAACACATATAGAAAGTAACAAAGAAATTCATTTATTCAAATTGGTAGCAAAGCAGCAATCAGAGAAAGTCTATGTAAAAGAATATATGCCCAACAATAAAAGTGAAGGAGCTCTCCTATTGGGATATTACCCAAGAGGAAGTTGCCCAAAGACTCTAGTTTAGAAAACTGGGGATAGGAGCAGAAAGGGGTATTGTCAATTTCTCTCATGTTGATTTTCTTCTCAGTCTTTTTCTTTAGCAAATTGAAACGAAATTGGCATCTTGCATCTTCTCTCTCCAAATTGGAAGCCAGAAGCACTTGAAGACCAAAGAGACTCAGTGACTGAAAGAAAACTCAAAAAAGAAAAGAGACTGGACCTTTCTCACTCTCCTCAACTTCTTCTTCCCACCTTTCTGACCCCATACAGACATTGGATGTTGGTATCCACCAATAAGGAGAAAGTCCCATACCAATGGGCTTTGGGACTGGGGTTATACAAAAAACCCAAACTCCAAGGTTGTCTCTCTCTCCATTCTCAGATGCTATCTCTAATAGCAGATAATTAATAAATGTAAGTGGAATAATATTTCTGTTCTTTTCTTAAAGGATTCAAAGGGACTCATTACTCTTCCCTTTGAACAAGAGGTCACATATAAAATCAGGACTTTACAAATTAAGAGGCTGATTATAAAGTGACTCAAGCTCTTTGAGACAATATATTACCTTGAGGAGACATACAAAACCATTTCATAATGTTTATAAGGATATGATACTTTATAATCTTATAAAAAACTAAATAATGACTTTTAGCTGAAGGGAGATGATAAAGAAAAGATCTGTCCAGTTGATTGCTATAATAATCTCTGAATTCACATTTGAGTAAAAATCTCTCCCTGTTTGGGTAATCATGGAAAGCACTTGCCTTCTATTGATATTGCCCAAAAGGACAGTGATTAGATCTGTGATTCTGTTGGTATAGACAGTTCCTAGATGAGGAAACTACCTTTACTAATGCATGTCAATATCTCCTTTGCCATTTAAAGACTTAGAGAGTTGCATAGATCAATAATTTTCAAAGTGTAGTCCATCGGCTCCTTGAGGGGCAATGAGACCCTTATGGGAGTCTACAAGGTCAAAATTATATTCATAATAATACAAAGACATTATTTGGTATTAAAATTCTCCTTACCTTTCCAAATATGTCTGTGTGCAGCCAGATTTTCTTCATAAACATCAACCAAAACTATATATCACAACGGATTGAATACAGAAGCAGATATGAGAATCCAGCTGTCTTCTATTAAGCCAGACATTAAAGAGATTTGCAAAAATATGTAAAACAATGTCATTCTTTCACTAAATTGTTTTGAAAACATATTTATTTTTCACAAAAACATGTTATTGATTTTACCATGTAATGGATTGATTATTTTAAATGAATCAATAAATATTTAAAAATTTATCATTTGAAATTTCTAAACTGTATCTATCTATCATTAATCTACCTACCTATCTATCTTGCATAGCCTTTAAGTTTAATCTGCATTATTAACAATTTCTCTGGAACTTTCCTATGTCTAGACAATAAAGAAAACTATAAATTAAGCCTTGATTTGTAGTATTTCCTGATTTCTGTAGTGTGAGTGCTCACAGTGAAAATTTAACAATTAATTGAAATTTAAAATTAGTTAGAAATCTGGTATGAATTGACTCCAGCACTCCTTTTGAAGTTGATGCTATAATTATCCTGATTTTATAGATGAGGACCCTAAGGCAGACAGAGGTTAAGTGATAATAGATTGAAAGTTTACAAAGAGCTTTATAAATATTAGCTCACGATATCCTGGGATGTAGGTGCTATTGCTATCACCAATTTAAAAATGAAATAATTGATAGAAATAAAGGTTAAGTGACTTGTCCAGGGTCACACAGCTAGTAAGTATCTAAGCACTTCAATGCAGTTCTTCCTTACACTATACCACCTCCATTTGGAGATGAAGAAAAAGTCTTCATGCAGAGCTTCATCTGGACCTGGGAATAGTAAGATAGCTTTTTTTTTTGAGATGGATAAAGGGCTTCACTAAATTCAATCTAGAGACATGAAGAATCTGGTGTGCCTAGAAGATGAAAACAGTCTTTGCTTTTCTCCCTGCCATTCATGCATGATGTTTATGGGTCATGCCCATGAAAGCAGTTGATTCGCATGATCAGTACTCACTGATGTTTTCCTGCAAGATTATTCTCCGACTTTGGTATTTCTCTAAAGCTCAAGTGGCTTCTTCTGTTGAAAAATTATTTTTGTTTGCTGTTGGGTGGAATGCATTCACTAGGGGGAATGGCAGCTTCTGGGAATTGTGGTAAGTTTGAAATTTTAATCATATATCACCCTCCTCAAGGTATTGCTTGGTAAGACAGTTATATTTAGTTTGGAATTTACTCACATTTTACCATAATGATATTCTGAGTGCTAATTTGATTCTGAACTCTTGATGCAAAGCCCAGATACTTTGATACCATAGGGGCTACAAATGGAATTTTTGGCTCTCACTCATTTTTAAGAGTGGAAGACCTTATAGTCCTTAATTCAGTAAAGGGTTTCCTGGTTTTTGTGAATTTAATTCTTGGTCCAATGCTCATAAAACTTTTTTTTTTCACATGCTTGCAATATTGACTCTATTTCAATTCAATTTCATGACTTTTTATGGAATAGGAGAAACACTGTAGCATCTCATCATCATCTATCTTTATTGTCTCCCTTATCAGAATAGATATTGTTAAATTCTCCCCAAGAGTAGACATTGTTCAGTTCTATGCATTCATATCTGCAATGCCTACAAAAATGCTTGGCAGATATTTAACACTTATTTAGTGTCTGTTGATTGACTGAAACATTTTTTTTATTTCCCAATTCTTTAAATTAAAAAGTGACAAGTCATATATTGTGTTTATGTTATAACTTTAATCAGAATATTTGGTTAGTAATAATAACCCACTTTATGTAGTGCCTTAAGGTTTTCAATTCACTTTACATAGATTATCTTATCTGATCCTCACAACTATCTTGTGAGGTAGCTGTTATTATCATCCTCTTTTTTCAGATGAAGAAACTGAGGGAGGAAGAGTTTAAGTGACTTGCACAGGGTCACACAGCTCGTAGGGGAGATTTGAATTTGTCTCCCTGACTCCAGGTCTATACCTGTTTCTTTTACCATGCTAGATTATAGAGAGCTTATGGAGTGTAGCTTTTTTGTTTCTTTGCTTACGAAGTGCTTACCTTAGTGGTTCTATGGTACAATTCTCACCTCCCACTCACAGAACCTGATTTAGATTAGTGGCCAGTGTAGCATCCTCTTTAGCCAGTGTGGTGGTCTAGTGGATAGAGTACTGTACTTAGAACCAGTTCTAATCTTGAGTTCAAATCTCAACCCAGATGCTTGTTACCTTTAAGACTCTGGGCAAATCAACTTCTGTGTTTCAGTTTCCTCATATGTAAAAGGGAGATATCTCATACTTATAAAGTGCTTTCCAAACCTTAACGTGCTACTCAAATGCTCACAAAGTTGTTGTGAAGATCCACTGAGATAAAATATGTAAGGCACTCTGCAAAGCCTAAGGTATAATTTAAGTGCTAGCCATTATTATATAATTTTAACTTTGAAATCCAGTGAGGTATGTTTGAAATGAACCTATGACTAAATGGGGAATTGAGGCTGTCTGGTGGTTAGATTGTTGTGGAAACTGAGGCAACAGAGGCAGTGAAAAGAGCAGATCTGTGTGTGTAGAGGGAGGTATATGCCATGGTGCGAGTGCCATTTCTTTCCTTATTTGGTTTAGCTCTTGAGGACTTATAGAGGGTCTCCTTCTGAAGGATGCCAGACAGGAGAAGGGAAAGGGGTGAGCCTTACCCTCCAGGGAAGATGAACTGATGATATGAAGTGCTTGAACCTGAGACTGCTTCTAGAAATGAGAAACACTTACTGTAATGGCCAGTCTTCCTGTGTTTGAGAAATGTGCTTTGGGCTACCACACCTTAGACCTAGCTCTAATATACCATTTGACCAAGGGATGACAACTGAATTGGAAAAACAAAAATAAAATATATACAAAGAAGGATTAAGGGATTCAATGTCCACACAGTGTGATATTTATCCCATCTTCCAAGTTTTGTCTATTGAAAAATGTAATTTGGCTGCAAAAATGACACTTAAGGAAACATCTGAATTTATTCTTCTTGAAAGTAATTTATAGCATCACTAAAGGTGAAGAAATATGCCGAGGCCCATTCTTGGAAGCAAAAGGTTTTTCTTCTGAACCAAATCAAATTGATAATTCATTTGGCTCTGGTCTCCTTTAGTAATCTTAGCAATCCCTCTTGGTGATCAAGGCCCCCTTAACAGCTCAACTGGTTAGGAGGCTAGGGGCTGCCTGCTAAAGGACATCAAGAAACAGGCAAAAGGGGAAAGGGTTTATCTTCTTGGAGAGAATACAGTGACTGACTGACCTGGATTTCTAATCTGTTTGGCAGTTATCTTTCTCATTATACATGGATAAATCTTCATTCTGGAATCAATCAGTGTTGTTTGAACTTTGGCAGCACAAGATAAAGTGATCCCTTCCCTCCTCCCCCCCCCCAATTTCTCTATAAGGCTCAAAGGAATCTATACACTGTGCACAAGGCTTGACTTGTCTTATGATAACTTATGGTGATAACAGCATACAGTTCAATAGTACCTTACCTTTTACCAAGCTCTTTATTCAGAACAGCCTTGTGATAATATTTTCATTCCCATTTTATAGGAAGAAATGGAAATTCTGAGAGGTTGTAAGATCATAGAATTATATATTTAGAGCTGGAAGGGACCTCAGAGGCCCTATAGTTTAATCCCTTCATTTGGTAGTTGAGGAAACTGAGGCTAAGACAGTTTATGTGACTTGTCCAAAATCACACTGCCAGTAATAGTCTGTAGTGGAATTTGAACCGAGATCTCTTGACTCCAAGTTTTATTTTCTTTCTACTGTGCCAATCAACCCATTAATAATATATTCAGTTAATATGTCAAATATTGAAATTGCAAATATTTTGTGAAGGAAATGTAATATGACAGGAATATGAAAATCAGAAAGAGTAAGTCAAAATAAAGTCAAGGAAAGTAATAGTTGGAGTGTCAGCTCAGACATGATGGAGCCCTAACTAGCTGACATATCCAGTCATATTCACTATCAAATTTCTATACTGGAGAAGGCTACAGTTTGATATCAATATTTATTCAATTCAACAAAATATTTTAAACACATATTATGTACCAGACAGTGTGTTAAGAGTTGGAGATACAAATAAGGAAGAGAAAGATAGTCCCTGACCGAAAGGAGCTTACAGTCTAATGGGGGTAGGGGGACGAGAACACACAAAAGGAAGCTGAAAAATGGAGGTGGATGGATAGGGTTGGGAGCAGGGAGTAGGATGTAAAAACCAAGCTGATCTGTTAATAGAAAGTGAAAATTTACATGCAAAATTCCGAGCTCTCAATAAAGGAAAGCAATGGGAGGAATTTGTTGTTGTTCCCTCTAGACCTCCAATCATAGGGGGGAGGCAACAGAGGGAGTTGAGAAGGTGTTGAATATCAAAAACTGAGTCAATCTGTATGGTGATAAGATTCTAGGTGATCAGTTTATCCTTGGGGAGGCATGGTGTTTCCTGTAGTGGAAACCAAGCAGAGCAGCTGATGGAAAATGGAGAGTATTTCTTAAAAATAATCTATTTCTTTTGGTGGGATTCCACATTCGCAAAGTACCATTTTCATCTTAACTGTTTCCCCAATAGGCTTCCAAAATGGAATGATGATATATTAAGAAAATGATATGGCTCTCTGGTCTACTTGGCAACTATATTTCTCATTATAAACTAATAAATACACAGTTTAATTGTTAAGTTAGGGTTACTCAAAATGTAGCCAAGATCATTGGTACAGACTTATCAGATAGGTGATATAAAATATAGGGAGGCTGAATTGTTTCAGAAGGGATTCATCATCATACCTAATCTTAGAATACTGACAGGCAGCCTGCGGGGAAGTGTTACCACTACACAGGGGATATTGAGGGAGAGGAGACATGTGCGCAATTATTCTCCCGGGTCACCTTTCCATTGGCTGACATCAGGGAAAAAATATAATTAAGTATTCACCTTAGAGATATTTTGGGGGTAATATTGTCAGTGCAGTTACACATTTCCTGAACCCTAGAGTCTTACCTAAGATTGAATTGTCTTCCAATAACAATTGAAATGGCTACAAGACTTTACAACAGCACAGCTTTCAACTGCAGGAGTGGAGAAATCTACTCTTCACCCTTAATCTTCATGAAACATGCCACTCCAACACTCTCACAGTGGTGGTACAGTACAGCCCACCTGTAAGTGATTCTCTGCTTCCTTCATACAACTCTTGGTTTTTCATATTTAAATGTTTTCCTTGTTTTCTGTTTTTTTTTTCTGATATAGCTCATAGGCTCCATGTTGCCCTTGTTTTCAGAGTGCTGTATCTCCTTCCTATAGTCTCCTTATTTTCATGTTGTCTCTAGTGAAACATCCTAAATAGGGATGGGAGAGAAATGAGCACTGTCACCTACCTCCTTTGCATGGTTCTCTGGACTGTATTTCTCAGTTGATCAAATAATACTGCTACCAACATTTCTGTCAGCAATCTAAGACCTCCCAAACCTCATGGTTATTTCTCAACTCCACCTGCATGGGGGTAGGTCATTTCCACCTCTGCTGAGGGAATTCAGGGGGAACAAGCCAGTTTGAGATATGAAATGTGAGAAACTGGATGAATTTTCCAGATCCATGGTAATCCTAGCTCTTATATCACCTAGTTTAGTTGTCTAGTGATAGAGAATGAGGTTGAAATACTGTCATCTAACATCTGGGATGGTTTGCTTAACCAGATGTGAGTGATTCTGGCAGACCTGGATTCCAGGTTCTCACAATGGTATCTTTGTTCTCCTTTTGTCTAGCTGACATCTCTCCTACTCCTGTGCCCAACTTAATACTTTTTGGATGGTTTGCATTACTTTCTTTAGGTATCAGTCTCCATCTAGTAGGATTGGTATTTGTAACATCTTTGAAATATTTGAAATGCATATAAAGAGAGAAAATCATAAAGGCTTGACTCCTGAGGGGTAAATTTATGTTTTTCCTGACAAATTGTCATTGATACGGACCGGACCCAGTCCTGTTGCCAGTGATTGATATAGCCACATAAATACTGCTTAATATTCTAGTTTGTTCACTTTATGTAGACCCTGGCCTGTGAGTCATGGACATGTAGAGCCTTCTTCAGCTTTCATAATACTATTATCTCCTAGTTTTTCTCTTAACTGAATGTCTGCTTCTTCTCAGGCTTCTTTGCTGAAATATCTGTCTCCTGCTCTCTTCAGATGCATGTTCCTCAGGGATCTATTCTGAGTTCTCTTTTCAGTTTCCATTCTCTTGTAATCTCCTCAGGTCCCATGAGTTCAAGAACCATCTTGTGGAGATTGATACATTCTACCCTAATTTCCTAAAATCTTGTCTTGGATTAAAAACTTTGAAGTCTCATGGACAACTCAAAACCAACATTTCCTAAATAAAACTTATTTTATTTCTCCACAAACCCATCTCTTTTCCAAACTTCCCCATATCTGCTGAAGGTACTACCATCATTCTCAACACCCAATTTCAAAACCTCACAGCTTCAACTTTCACTCTTCTCTGTCCCTCATCCCTTAAATCTACTAAATTGTCAAGTCTTATCGTTCCTAGATCTCCTAGAACTAGCTAATATCTCTAGCAACTGTCTCATCTTTATGGAGATCTGACCATGTCACTCTCCTACTCACACTCCAATTGCTTTCTATTACCTTTAGGATACTATGGAAAACTTCTCTGTTTGACATTCATAAAATCTAGCCCAGATATGCCTTTCCAGCCTTAATATAATATCACTCCCCTTCCTGCACTCTATGGTCAGTCTGGCTCTCTGGGCCACATGGAACACTCCATCTCACATTTCCATCTTTGTACTGTCTATTCCCCATGGCTGGAATGTACTACCTCCTCATCTCCATCTCTTAGAATCCTTACTTTCCTTCAAAATTCTATTCGAAGTGTTGCCTTCTTCAGGAAAGCTTCTTTTCCCCTTCAGCTGCTACTGTTCCCTTCCTAATTTATCTTGTGTATATTTTCTATATAACTATTTATGTATGTAGGAGTAGTAGGTGACACACTGGATAGAGGGCTGAACATGGAATCAGGAAGGCTTATTTTTCTGAGTTCAAATCTGGCCTCAGACACTTACTAGCTGTGTGACCCTGAGCAAGTCATTTAACCCTATTTGCCTCAGTTTCCTCATCTGTAAAATGAACTGGAGGAGGAAATGGCAAACCACTTCAGTATCTTTATTAAGAAAACCTCAAATAGAGTCATGAAGAGTCAGACGTGACTGATATTAAGTGAACTACAATCACAAATTTATGTATAGCTTGTCTTCCCAGATAAGGGGAAACAGAAATGGTTAAAAAGTCTCACAACTTTGAGCTAAAAGCAGGAGAAATCCACTCTCCTTCTCCTTCAACCTCCTACCATGTATCACATCCCCACAATGGCAGCATTAAAGCAGATCAGCTTACTAAGAAGTTGGTTCTCTCCCTTTTAAGTGCTGATGCAGTTCATCACTCTGGGTGTCACCCCTGTCCAGAGTGCTGACATTGGCTCATAAATTTTTCATGTCAAATTTGGGTGGTATGATCGTACATGAATGTAGTGTTCCTAGAGTCTGATGGTTCCTGAATAAGCTAACTTCTAAGGTTTAGATTTATGAGGCCTTGAGACCAGACCTTAGAGAACTGTGAAACCTCTGTGTTATACTCTGCTAAATATTTTCCTGAAAATTTAGCCAAATTTTGAGTCTCTGTAATGTATAGCCTTGGTGGTCTAGCAGAATGAGTCAACTCTTTATGACTTATAAACTTTGGTAGATCAGTTAATTCATATAGTTCAGTCATTCAGTCAGCAAGAATTCATTAGAAACTTACCAGTTGCCAGGAATTGTGCTAAGTGCTGGGGATATGAAGAAAAGTAAAAACAAAAAACAAGACAAATTCCTCCCCCCGCCGCAATCATTCTCTGTCCTCAAGAAGCTCAGATTCTAATGGGAGAGACAACTTGCTATACATACACATATACACACAAACACATGTATATATGTACATATATGTATACTCCCTCTATATATCTATGTGTGTGCTTTAGATGAAGGTAATTTCAGAGGAGAAGGTATCAACAACTGAAGAGTCAGGAAAGGCCTTTTGTAGAAGATGAGATTTCAGCTGAATCTGGAAAGAATCTAGGAAAAGAAAGAGCCAGAACTGAGGGGGCAGAGTATTCTAATCATGGGGGACAGCCAGTGGAAAAGCATGGATATCATCGATGTTGGCATACCCTGCAATGGTGTATCTCTCAATCTATCCTGTGTAATTCTTATATAGGTCCTCCCTCAAATTCTCCTGAGGACACTTGACCAATGCTATGGAGGGTTTATTGTCCTCTTCATATTCTGTGCCCATGGGTGTAGGACATAAGCTGGCCATCTTCCATTCCTCTTTTTTTTTAACTACCTGACCAAGTCACCTATTCTGAATGAATATTTATTTCCTGGATCATATTTCTTGCCTACTTTCCCCCCCAAACCCTTCAAAATATCTAAAGTAAAAAATAATATTCTCAAATGTTCTCTTCTTTGTGCTATTCTAATAGATTTATTATAATACATATATAATGCCTATCAGAGTTATTTGGATATGTCATTCCCCTACATTAAAAACAAACTTTTATCAAATATCAACAGTATATACAGAATTCTTTACTAGATGCAAGGGGAGGAACAGAGTTTAGATAAAACATTAACTATCTGTGTGTAGCTTGCAATCCAGTAGACTAAGACACCACCACATAATGACAAAGTACAGTAATATATGATAAGTAAATGAAATAAACTGTTTTATAGAACTTCAGATATTATGTAAATGTTAGGAATTATTATTATGTTAGAGCTACATGATATAATTAAAAAAAACAACTAGATTTAGAGTCAGAAGAACTGGGTTTGGATGCCCAATGTGCCATTCACTCCTTGTGTAACACAAAGCAAATCATCATTGAAGCCCTAGTTCCTTATCTGTAAAACAATGGGACTGGAGTAGATGAGCTCTTTGGTACAACTCCCTCCCCACCTCCAACAGTTCTAAATTTTATGATGCTGATTCTCTCAGATATAGACAACGCAAAGTTCAAAGTAAGATACCTTGGGGGGAAGTTGTTATTGATCAAGAGGATAAGAAGAAGCTTTGTTGTGGTGGAAGCATTTGAATTGGACTTCAGAGGATGAGTAGGCATTTTACAGGAAAAGAAAAGGAGGAATGGCAGGCATTCCAAACATAGGAAATACTCTTTGCAAAGGCTGAATTCAGACATGAAAGCAGGGATCTTACCTTATCTAAACTTTATATATTTCTCCCACTGACTAATACCATGTTCTTCATGATAGGAATAATAAAAATGTTTTTGAATTAAATTCAATTTAGTTCCTTCAATAGATCATATAGGAAATTCCTAACTCTTACCAACTCGGTTGCTTTCCTCTGGACATAATCCAACTCATTAATAACCTTCTTAAAACATAATGTCCAGGACTAAGCACAATAGTCCAGCTGCCCTATGTCATAGGGCATGCCATATGCCTATGCCTATGCCTAGAGCAAAGTTGGACTATCATATGGACTATATATGCTTATTGGGCTTGTGTTGATTCTATAAGTTCATGTGCTATCTGTTCTTTTAAACATTAAGAAAACTCTAAATTGAACACTCCAGTGTTGGGCAGCACCCCTCCAAGTCCCATAACCTTCAGTTTTTGTCTCATGTCAGGTATTATGACAATGCCCAAATATCATAGTCATTAGTTATGGGCATAGATTTCTAACCCAGCTTTAGCTTTTGAAACTATTTACATAATTTAGGAAAGGTTTGTGTGCCTAAAAGCTCTTTTGGTATTTTAATCTAATGAAACTGATAAAAAAAAGTAACAATAGCAGGCAAGATGTGAAAGTACCTTCTATCCTCCTGGCTTTTTGGATTCACTAAACCACAATGCACTATTAATTTGACAGAGCCTCCCAAGTCTATGATGTTTCATAACGTGGCTCTAAATGATTTCTGTAACTGCAAAGAAAAGCCAAATTCTGGAAACCTTCCCACCCCCTAAAAAGGGAGCAGCTACATGGTGCAGTGAATAGAGCACTGGTCCTGGAGTCAGGCGGACCTGAGTTCAAATATGGCCACAGACACTTGAGACTTACTAGCTGTGTGACCTTGGGCTAGTCATATAACCCAACTGCCCTGACTTCCCCAGTCCAAAAAAACCACAACCCTATTATTTCCCTTATTCAGGACACTATATTATTAATGGAAGCAAAAACAGGTAGCATGGCAGAATGGATAGAGAAGTGGTCTCAGAGTAAAGAATACACAGATCCATAGAGTAGTGACTCTGTCTAAGTAATTTTGTCTCTCGCTACTCTAGGCAATAATAAAACTTAAGTTGCTAAGCAGATGCTGATTTTTCAGTGGTTAAAGGAGTTTCCTCCTTGGGACTTTCTGATGCCACTGAAATTGCAGCTATGGTTCTTCCTTACACCTCTTTTTCCTGAAATGATGTCATTAGGGTTTTTTTTTTTATTTGGCTGCCTTTCAACATTGCTGACTCATATAATTTGTAATCCATTATAACACTCCTTTCCCCCAAGTCTTTTTTTCTTCTCATGAGCTGCTTGCTAGTTATACATACATTCTCTCATTCTATATTTGTAAGTTGATTTTTGAACCCATTTATTCTTATCAAATTTCATGTTGTTATATTGGACTCTAGCCTACTAAAATGCTTGAATTCTCATTCTATCATTCTATGTATTAAGTATTGCTCTAACATTGTGTCCTTCACAATGTTGATAAAAATTGAGCTTTATCTGACTTAATCATAAATGTATTGAATGAATGAGGGTAGGTACTGAATCTTGTGCCATTTTGCTAGTGATCTCCTTCCAGTTAGGCATTGATTCACTAATCAAGACTCTTTGGACACAGTGAGCATGCCAGTTTTGAATTTACCTGACTGATTTTTTCTTCTTTATAGTGTGGCTGTTACTGTAGAAACTTTTCTCCTAGTTTTACTACTTTACTTTGTATTAATTCATGAAATTCTTCCCATAAATCTCTGAAACTCCCCTTTTATCAATAATAGTTTGTTAGTATACTATGTGAATCATCAGCTATTCCCAAACTGATGGGCATGCCTTTTATTTCCAGTTCTTTGCTATGTAAAATAAAAAGATCTGTTATTTTTGTGCATATGGGTCCTTTTTCTTTTTCTTTGATCTCTTTTATGGTCCTGGCAATGCTATTCCTGGGTGAAAGGATATATACAGTTTAGTGAGTTCTGGGGAAAGTTCCAAATTGCTTTCCAGAATGGCTGGACCAATTCACAAAATTCCATCAAACAGTACATTAATATGCCTATTTTTCCACAAGCCCTTCAACATTTTTCATTTTTCTTTTTGTCATCTTTGCCAATTTGATTGGTTTGAGGTAGAATCTCAGAATTGATTTAATAATTTTCATTTTTGTAATGATTAATGATCTGAAACATGTTCTCAAATAAATATTGATTAAAGTGGATTTCTTTTAGAACTGCCTTTTTATATCCTCTGACCATTTATTTATTAAGGAAGGACTTTTTAAAGTAATTCTTTGATAGGCTGATTGGTTAGGCTGTAAAACAGGCCTGCACAACTTATGGTCCACCAAATGATTTCAGGTAGCCCTTGAAAAATGTAGAGGGAAACATCTTTCATCTCTGTTATGTGTACTCCTGGTTTTTTTATTTTCAACAGATATTATGTACCATATTAAGGAAAGGTTTATTTGTTCCTATGTATTTTTCATGTATTTTTATTTTTTTATTCATTTAAAAATCTTATTTAATATTTTATTTTTTTCAATTACATGTAAAACCAATTTTAACTTTTATTTTTCAAATTTTGGGTTCAAAATTTTCTCCCCCCTCATCATCCTTGCTCATTGAGAAGACAAGCAATTTCACATAGTAACCTATGTGTATGTATAACTACATCTATAGTCACACAAAACACATTTCCATGTATGTCATTCTGTGAAAGAGAACACAGACAAAAAAAAGCAACCAAGAAAAATAAAGTAAAGAAAGAGTATCTTTGGGGAGCCAAGATGGTGGCATAGGAGCAGCAAGCTACCACAGCTCCCAAATAGCCACCCCAAATAACCATAAAATATGACTCTAAACAAATTTCAGGGCTCTAAAACACACAAATACACCTCTTGCTGAAGGCAGCTCAGCCTAAAACTGCGGCATGGGATGGGGGGGGGGGGGGCGGCCAGGACAAGCCGCAGCTGCAGCTTCAGGAGAGTGGATCAACGGCAGCTGTGGCAGTTTCCAGAATTATCAAGCCATAAGAAACAAGGACTAAGTGAAGGGTGAGTGGATCTAAGCTAAAACTGGGGGAGAAAAGCGGGTCTGGCCAAACTGCCTCCAGGGCAAAGAAGTGGCAGAAGCGGAGGCCCAGCAGCCGCCTTCACATAGCTGCTTCAGAGCTCCTGGCCTGCAGACTGCAGGGGGGCCAAGCAATTGTTCAGAGGCCAAGTACTCTTGCATTGAGCAGCCTGGATTGGGATTGTGGTCTTGGGTGGTGGTTCTGGGGTGCATTTTCAGTGATCCAAAGCTGGTGGGGGCTGCAAAAAACCGACAGCCCCCTAATAGCTCCAGCAGCTGGGAAAACCCTAGTGATTTTGGATGGAGCTTTCCCCTCCGGAAGCAGAGCTCCACAGAGCTAAAAAAATCATTGACTGGCCAATCATGAGCAGGCAAAGGAAGAAAAGTAAGAACAGCAACCAAACTCTAGATTCCTTCTTTGGGGACAAGAAGGATCAAAGTATGGAATGGGAGAAAGACAACACAGTCAGAACTCCTGCACCAAAAGCTTCCAAGAAACATGAAGACTGTCTAAAAGCCATAGATCAGATTAAGAAAGATTTTGAAAACCAAATAAGAGAAGTGGAGGAAAAATTGGGAAGAGAAATAAGAATGATACAAGAAAATCATGAAAAGAGAGTCAACACCCTGACTGAAGAAAATAACACCTTAAAAAC
>CM053592.1:33127374-33153598 GCA_028646515.1 Pseudochirops corinnae | reverse complement strand
TACCCTCTCCTTTTTCCTTTGTAACCACTTGTTTGCATCTATATGACAAATTGCTTAGCAACAAATGATGTTAGTTAGATACACAAACCTAATGAAATGTATAAAAGATTCTCCGTCTCTGAACTCGGGGCTGCTCCCCCTTTAATTGGCATGGAGTAGCCCCAGCTGGTAAATTAAAGCTCCTGAAAACTTTTTAATTCAGACTCTGTGGTCACTTTGTTAAGACTCATCAAATCAAACCATTTCAATCCTTGACTTCCAGAAAACAGAAATTGTGAAGGTTTTGAGATGTACTGGACATTGTGAACTTCAGTGTGTAGCAGGAACTGCCTGGAAGACTGGAAATGGACCTGGGAACTGTCTGCCTCCAAATCCAGGTGACTGTTTGGTGGTTTCGGGAGCTGGGACCATGGAAGGGGATCCAGGGAATCTGAGAAACCAACCCGAGTCACCATGAAGAAAAAATCTCTCCTTGTATATTGAATGCTATGATGATAACATGGTTTACTATTGACCTAATGGTGTGGGTGTGTATGTGTATTTTCTAATGATTATATTTAGTGATTAGCAATACTTAGTAACTGATTGCTAAAAAAGTGACTAAGTTAACCTAGTTCACCCCATGAGTGGAAGACTGACTTATTCTGAGATGACTGAACTAAGTAAGGAGGCAAACCTCCTTAGGGATACCAGATGATTGTTCTTTTGTTCTTTGTTCTAAATACTGTGACCACTTTGGTGAAAACTATGTGGCCCTTTTAATGATAAGCTCTTGTGAACACTATATTGTAATTTTCTGTGATAAGATGCAATGTTGTGAATACTGTATCTTGATTTGTTGTGAATGTTTTCCTTTGCTTTGTTCTTGAATAGAGTGTTCACTATACTGTGTAATTAGATCCTTAAAAGCTATTCACAATAGCATTCTTTTGGGAAGCTGGCCTTGCAGGGCATTATAGCTTCCAAGTCTCTACTAAAATTCTACTTCCTACAGGAAGCCCTCCTCAACTCCTCTTAATTCCAATTCCTTCCCTCTGTTAATTATTTCCTATTTATCCTGTATAAAACTTGTTTCATATATATATATATAAAATATTGTAAGCTCCTTGATGGCAAGGACTGGTTTTTTGACTCTTTTTTGTATCACTAGCGCTTAGCACAGCATGTGGAACATAATAGGTACATAATAAATATTTATTTATTGATTGAAATGCACTCTCTCTTCACTTCTAACTCTTAGAATTCCTAGTTTCCATCAAAGTTCATCTCAAGTGCTGCATCTTACATGAGACCTTTTCTGATCCTCTCATTTGCATGTGCCTTTCCTTCATCTCCCAATTTACCTTGTACTTATTTAATATGTTCTTAGAAGTGATGTACATGGTGTACTCTTCCTATCCCCAAAAGAATATAAACTCCTTTGGGTCAGAGACTATTTCTTTTTTGTCTTCATATACTCAGTGCTTTACACATTATTTTGCATATGGTAGGTATTGATTAAGTCTTTGTTTATTGGTTGATTTTTCCAGGGTACAAAGACAGGATATGAATATAGACATTTTTTACTTCACCTTTTCATTATGGTTCTCTTACCTTTGGAAACAATGATTTTTGCTTGATTTTTCTTGGGGATGTTTTTAGGAAAAATACATTGAAAAACAAGGAACTATGTATCTACTCTCATGTCACACTGTAGGAGAAACAGGATACAAAAGGCCTGTAATTGCATGAAACACTAAACTATTACCAAGTAAAGATCAGAGAGTGAAGAAAGTAAGAGTCTTGGGAATACAGACCATTTTGTTTTCTGTTTTATACTTTTCCTCAGTAACTAGACAAAGAAGGTAAAATTGATTGAGTAAATCAATCAAGTCACCTCACGCCACTTAAAGTGATAAGATGCCTTGATACCTTAATGTGATAAGAACAAGTTTCAATCAATCAACCAATTAGATTAAGTGAAAAATGTCCTTGGTTGACTGGGAGTGATGTCAACAGAAAGACTAGATTGACTTAAAAAAACTAAAACCTTCCAAAACTCAATCATATGTAGCCTATGGATTCATCTATAAAATAGAAGAGCAGTTCAGAACCCAAGATGCTGAAGCATCTACAGGATATTTCAGCTTCCTGTGAGTAGGGAAGGAGGAAAAAGAATCCCAGTGAAACCCTCTGAGAAGGATTTGCTTGAGAAGGAGAAGACTGCTGGCTTTAGCCTTGGTCCCTTCCCCACCCTCTTGCCTATGGGAGGGCCTTGTGGTCTTTGATAAGTCAAGAGGATTTTGGATTTCCCATCTTTCTATCAGCATCCTAACCTCATCCCCTGGAACAGCAGCAGCTGATGGTAGTGTCTCCGTTAGGAGTCCAAGACACACTAGCCTGCAGTTCCACAGTTCTGTAAATAGATTAGGAAAAAAAAGCTATACCAAGCCTAACTGGAACTTTTTAAAGAGAATAGCTTTAAAAAATTGGGAGAGGGTGAGGAGACAAGCAGGTATATTTTAAAACTAATTCTTCTTATTGTACCACCTTGATAAATATCCCTTTAAAAACACACTTAAATCTGGCTGATTAAATTATTCTTAACCTATAACCATGTTGTAAATTGTACTGGTGGGAGCTCATGAGCTATAGTACTAGAAAGATGTCTCCTTAACCCCTCCGGGGTTACCCTTAGAGCTCTGACAGAGTTTGATTCACTTTGATTCACTCAAGTCATCAAGGAAAATAGGGTTTGGAAGAAGCAATATAGAGTACTATGTACCAAGTATTCCAACAGCAACACATCATTAGGCTAGTTGTCTTGAGTACAACAATGACCATTCCTTTTGTATTTGAAATGATCAGGATACAAATAATATACAATCAATTAATTACAGGTGCATTAAACAGCTGGAGCTTATCTTCGGCCAGGGTAAGAGGGGTCTTATTTAGTTACCCCTCACTTTTGTCCATCAACTATACACCAGTCACTTCCTTGTTTTGGTACAACTTTGGCTACCTTAGATATATGTCTTCTTTTCTTATTTCTACTCTGCTTCTAGCCCTGGTCTAAGTGAGAGGGTTTCATCTTGTATTTTTGGCCACTCAGGAAGCAGATAATTGTCTGAACTCTTTCCTGCAGTCAGACACTATTATGGATAGTTTAAATGATAATTCCCTCCTCCCCTCTACCCCAATTCTATGGAATCCTTTGAATTCATTCACTGCTTTATTCCCATCCTGCCTATTACTCATTATGCTCCAGGATAACTCGAAACCACCTCTCTTTCATCAACTGTTCAGCTGGGTCCCTGGCACCATGAGTCTAATCATTCTGGTTCCTTCTATCATAAGCTATCATTTATATAGAAGATACAGAAAGTGAAATCCTGTCTATACAATTTTTAGAAAAGACATATTAAACAGATTTAGAGCTAAAAGGACCTTGGACATCACTGAGTCTACCCCTTTCATTTTATAGAAGAAGAAATTGAGGCATGAGAGATTAAGGATCACATAGCTTAAAAGTGCTTAAGATTAGATTTGAACTCAGATTTTTCCTTATTCCAAGTCTGGCACACTATTTATGATGCCACACTGATTTCTTCATAGTGGCACTTTGATTATTATGGCACTACTGGGCTTTGACATACAGGTGCTGTTGAAAGAACTTTTGAGGCACTAAAGAAAGTCTGTTATATATTACCAGGGCCTACCTCCACATGGAAATTTTTTTTGGATGGTATCTTTCCCTTAGGCCTTTGGCAACTGGGTGGTAAGAAACTCAACATGTGTTTTAGATCCAAAAGTGAATGGATAAAATGGCCTTTGGTTAAGTCCAGGTACTTTCAACATCACATATTATCTTCAAACATATAACCCAACTTTAGATTCTTGTTGCTATGATGGTCATAAAATAAGTTGGAAGAATTTCCTGGTTGTGATAACTTAGATGGGCATAGGTACTAGATACGCAGGTACTAGACCTGTGATTTTATCAGTATAAGGAACTCCCAGGTAAAGAAACTGGCTCTTCTATGCTTTTGTATGCTTTAAAATTGCCTAGAGTGGGGGTCAGAGCCAAGATGGTAGATTAGAGGCAGCAACTCAGCTGAACTCTTTCGACATTCCATTCCAAACAACTTTAAATAATGACAAGTCAAATTTTGGAGTGGCAAAGCCAACAAAAGGTCAGGGTGGAACATTTTTCCAGCCTAAGAAAACTTAAGAGGTCAGCAGGAGACATCTTTGATGCTGGGTAGAGGCCTATCTGGATCACACAGGGGACAGCAACAATAGCCATAGCAACAGCAGCAGCTTTGGGAACTTTCAGCCCAGAGATGATAAGGAGGGTCAGAAAACTGACCAGAAAGAGGCTACAGGGACACTTTGCTGACACTAGGTATAGCAAATGCCAATTGGCAGTTCTGGGTTGTTGTTCCAAGACAGAGAGAAGTGCTAGTACTTGTGCCTGCAAGGGAATAGGGGCCCTTCCTGGGTAAAAATTAGAACATAGATCAGGAGACCAGTGACCATACATCTTCCAGGATCACATCATCTTGAAAGCACCTGCAAAACTAGCGGTGAGAACAGCAGCATGAAAAGCCTTAAGCCTGGGACAGTACCTCCTCTCCTCAAGATGAGCAGAGTCTAACTTTAATATTAAGCTTAAAATTAAGAAATAATCTGGGAAAATGAGCAAACAATGACAACAACAACAACAACAACAAAAAAGAACTTAATCATAAAAAGCTACGATGGAAGGGAAGGCCAAGACAAAATCAGAAGACAATAATATGAAAATAATTAAAACTAAAACCTCAGAGTAAAATGCTAATTAAACTCAAGCCCAATAAGAATTCCTGGAAGAGTTAAAGAAAGAGATAAGAATGGTAGAAGAAAAATTGGGAAAAGAAATAAAAGTGATGAAAGAGAATTATAAAAAGAAAATTAATATATTGGTAAGAGGCACAAAAAATGAAGAAAACAACATTTTAAAAAACAGAATTGGCCTAAAAGTAAAAGAAACACAAAAATTGACTGAAGCAAACAACCCCTTAAAAAGAACTGAACAAATGGAAAAAGAGGTGCAAAAGCTCACTGAAGAAAATAATTCCTTAAAAATTAGAAGTGAGTAAGTGAAAGCTAATGACTCCAGGAGATATCAAGAAACAATAAAACAAAGTCAAAAGAATGAAAAAATAGAAGAAAATGTGAAATATCTCATTGGAAAAATACCTGACCTGGAAAACAGATTGAGAAGTAATGAGTTAAGTTGTGTTTTGGGTATCTTTATCAAGAGGTGATTGGTGAATTCTTTCAAGTTCTATTTTGCCCTCTGGTTCTAAAATATCAGGGCAATTTTCCTTGAGAATTTTTTGAAGGATGCTTTCTAAGTTCTCTTTTTGATCATGGCTTTCAGGTAGTCCAATAATTTTTAAATTGTCTCTCCTGGATCTATTTTCCAGGTCAGTGTTTTTTCCAATGAGGTATTTCACATTACCTTCTATTTTTTCATTTGTTTGTATTTGTTTAATAGTACCTTGACTTATCATAAAGTCATTTGCTTCCATTTGTTCCAATCTAATTCTGAAAGAATTATTCTCTGCAGTGAGCTTGTGAAATTCCTTTTCCATGTGGCAAATTCAGCTTTTTAAGACATTTTTTTCCTCATTGACTTTTTGGGCCTCTTTTGCCATTTGAGTTAGTCTATTTGTTAAGGTCTTATTTTCTTCAGTATTTTTTTGTGTCTCTTTTAGCAGCCTGGTGACTCACTTTTCATGATTTTCTTGCATCATTCTCATTTCTCTTCCCATTTTTTTCCTCCACTTCTCTTACTTGATTTTAAAAATCCTTCTTAAGCTCCTCCATGGCCTATAACCAATTCATATTTTCCTTGGAAATTTTTGACACAGGAGTTCTGACTGTGTTGTCTTCCCCCTGTTCCATGCTTTGATCTTTTTTGTCACCAAAAAAGGAATCTAAGGTTTAATTGCTGTGCTTGCTTTGCTTCCTTTGCATGTTCATGTTGCCACTCAATTACTTGACTTTTGAGCTCTTTGCCACAGTAGAACTCTGCTTCCAGAGAGGAGAGCTTTGTCCCAAATGGCTGGGGTTTTCAAAGCAGCAAGAGCTATTAGTTGGGTGCCCCCTCCACAGCCCCCACCAGCCTTGGCTCACTGGTCACACACCCCAGGACCTCCACCTAAGACAGAGATCCAGATCTAAGCAGGTCAAAACAAGCATGATTACCCTCTGAATGATTGCCTGCTCTCCCTACAATCTACAGGCCAGGAGCTCTGAAGCAGCTATGTGGAAGTGGCTGCATGGCTGCAGTGCCTCTGCTGCTTCTCACCTTCTTGCCCTGGGGGTAGTGGCTGGACTGTGCTCCTAGTTCCCCTGTTCCCCCAAAGTTCCACAATGACCTTTCACTTTGTCCCTGCCATTTATGGGTTGATAATTCTGGAAACCACCACAGCTGCTGGTGATCCACTCTCCCAAAGTCCATTCCAGCCACTGCTTGTCAGGGCTGCCCTGAGGCTAAAACCTCAGGCTCACGTGGGGCTGGGCTTGGCTCCCAGCATGCTGTGATGAGCTCTTCCTGTCCTCCTGTTGGGCTGCCTTCAATGGGAGATTTGTTTTTCTCTGTCACTTTGTGGATTCTGTAGCTCTAAAATTTGTTTAGAGTCATATTTTATAGGTATTTGAGGTGGTTATGGGGGGAGCTCACAGAGTTTTCCTGCTTCTATGCTACCATCTTCTAGACATTGCATTTCAAGAAATAATAAAGGAAAACTGATCCAATATCTTATATCTAGAGGGTAAAATAGAAATGGAAAGAATCCACTGATCATCTCTTGAAAGAGGCCCTAAAATGAAAATTTGACATTCAAACACAAGACTCAAGAGAAACATTTATAGAAATATTTATATCAGCTCTTTTTGTAGTAACAAAGAATGGGAAATCAAAAGGATGCTCATGAATTGGGAAATGGCTGAATGAATTGTGGCATATAATTGTGATGGAGTACTATTGTGCTATAAGAATTTATGAAGGGGTGGCTTCATTAAAATATGTTGAGACCCATATGAACTGATGCAAAGTGGCATGAGAAGAACCAGGAGATCATTGTGCATGGTAACAGCAACGTTGTAATGATGATCAACTGTGAAAGACTTGGCTGCTTTGATCAAAGCAATGATCTAAGAAAATTCCAAGAAACTCATGATGAAAAAAAAATACTATGGACCTCCAGAGAAAACTGATGAACTCTGACTTTAAATTTAAGTATGATTTTCTCTATTTTTCTCTCTTTAAAAAAAATGACTATAAATTTTGCTTGATTTTACATGTATAGTTGATAGCATGTTGTTTGTCTTTTCAGTGGGTGGGGAAGAGTGATTGGGAGGGAGAGAATTTGGAACTCAAAAATGAAAAAGAAAATTTTAAAAATAAATGAAAAAATTCTTTAAAAATTTGTTTAATGTACTAAGAGGTTAAGTAATCTACCTAGCGTTACACAGCCATTATGTATTAGAGATGGGAATTGAGCTCAGGTCTTTATGGCTTAAAGGTCATTTCTCTGTCAAATACTAGGCTGCCTGTTGTGATAACTGGTTCCCTGAAATTCTTATTTTAGGACTTGGGCAATGGTTCTTTGATAGGAAATTTCTATTCATGAATTAAAGGCAATGAATAAGGCTAGCCTGATCTCAGGAGAAAAGTCAGGAAGATTGATAATTATGCTGCTTACAGGAGGTGGTCATTAAAGAGTAGCTGAGAAGGTGAAGACTTCTAAAAAGTGATGCTCAGGAAAGAGTAAATGAAGAAAAGGAGTTGGCCCAGTGGCTGGGAATTTTTGCAATGGGACTTTATCAGAAAAGAATTATCAATGACAGAGGCAGTTTAGCTAGCTAATCTCCTCTCAGGAGAATAGAGTGGAAAACAGAACCTCATTCATGAGTATAACAGTTGATTGTTCAGCACTTACTGATAGGAGCTGGCCACCAAAGTTACTGATAAGAGCATGGAGAAAATGGGAATTGAACATCATGCTTCTATCAACTATGAAGAACAAGGAAAATTTTGTAGTGATCTTCAAGGAGGGTGTGATGTTTATCTTTCTATCACAGACACATAATTGTTATCTTTTCCTAAAATACAGGCTATCTTCCCAGTAGAGAGAAAGGTGAAAGGAGTCAGGGAACTCATTTTCACTTACTAGGTTATCAGGGAGACTATTCCTATAAAGAAAATGTGAAAAAGGATTTTAAGGTAAAAACAAGGACCAAAAAATGGACTTAAGAAAGGTAGTTTCAGACATCAGCCAAAGGATCATCTGATACTAGAAATAAAGATAGAAAGGGCCTTAAAATTGAAAACAAAATAGGTCCCCATCAGAGAATGGCTGAACAAATTGCATTATGCAAATGTAATGGAATATTAACATACCTTAAGAAATGACAAATGTAATGGCATCTGAGAAACATGGGACGACTTGTCCAAAATGATATCTAGGAAAATGAATAGGAGCAGACAAGCAACTTAAATGATATCAACAATAATAAGAAAAAAAAAATCAACTTTGAAATCCTTAGAACTCTGTGCAAGGCAGCAAAAGACTGATGATGAAATGTGGCTTCCACGTCTCGATAGAATGGTAAGGTACCCAACAGACAAACAGAAATATGCATTCTCAGACAAGACCAATGTGTTAATGCTGTATTCTATTGATTTGCTGAAAGGGAGGGATTCTTCTTAGGGCAGCAGTGGGGGTAATAGTAGTTTATGGTTTAGTAACAGCTATGCCAAAAAAAGAGAAACAAAAGCAAATTTTTAAAAAAAGTGCACAAAAGAAAACCAAAAAAAAGGCATAGAAGTAATAAAATGGAAAATAGGTTTACAAATAGCATAGTGAGGAATCCAATTAAGACATCTCAAGACCATGAAGGATAACAAAAAGGGGAAAAAAATGCTAAAAGAAGTATGTCAAGATTTTCAAAACTTTTTTTTGGAGAGTGCAATTGGGGTTAAGTGACTTGCCCAAGGTCACAGGGCTAGTAAGTGTTAAGTGTCTGAGGCCAGATTTGAATTCAGGTCTTCCTGACTCCAGGGCCAGTGTTCTATTTGCTGTACCACCTAGCTGTGCCTCAAAACACCCCATTTGTCCTGCCCCCCAATATCAAAGTCCTTCAAGAGCTTCCTGAAATGAAACTGTTGAAAACAAAAATCAGAAAAGAATCTGGACCAGTCGAGAGGATATTTGTGATAGAGGTAACACAATTGTGAGACTGCTGAGGAATTAAAAGAGGGGAACATCCCAATGGGATCAGGGAAAAGAAATCACAGTATTGTAATCAAGAAAAGAGAATTCAGAGTATAAGAATTACTAATCCAAGACGGGGGTGTATCACTATGGTACAGAAGAAAGAGTACTGGATTTGGCATTTGAAGATCTATGTTCAAATGTTGCCTTTACTCCTTAATCTCTATGTGACTTTAGGCCAGTCACTTAACCTTTCTGGTCCTCAGTTTCCTTACTTGTGAAATGAGGAAATTGGATGAGATGACTTACAATGTCTCTTTCAACTCTAACCCAAGGCAGATATGCCTGTTTTTCTCATCTTATGTTACTTTGGAAACAATCTCTATGATGGTGTAAGAATGAAAGCAAATTCACATACTGAAAATCTTCAGTCTCAGTTAAAACTATAGGAAGGAGAAATTACTTGTTTATAAAGATGGAAATTAGAAATCTGGAAAAGAAAAAAAAACACCTCGATCCATAATGACTGAAGAGTTGGTTAAGTTAACAAATCAGAGTGATTAATTTGAAGGAAAAACCAAAGCTTCATGCACAGCTAAGGGACTTACATTGAAGATACAAGACTATTCTGCAAGCACATGGAAAGAAAGCAGAAGTCAAAGAATTTTGATTAGATCTCCAAAAGATGAAAAATATGTATAAGACTCAGATAGATGACCTCTTAAGATAAAGACTGAACTAAACTCTGCTGAAAAGTAGTTTTACAGAACATCAAAAGAAAGACTGAATATGTAGATGCAGAATTCTAGTAACTTTTACTCTATTAAAGGATTAAAATGTGATTTTCTTATAGAAAAAAAGATTAATTTTCACATATATTGAAAATACCATTGTTAAAAATTTGAGAAAGGAACAGGCAGGCTTTTGTAAGCAACGTTATGCAGCTGCCCATATATTTAGTATCAGAATAATTGTCTAAAATATATCCTATTATTTGCTTATTAACTATGAAATCAAACATTTGATTTGGTAGAATAAAACACCATCTTATGCTCTTGTTCAATATGATATCTTCTATGCACATGATACATGTAAAGTTTATAAAAGATTCCTTGAAAGATACCACAGAAAAAACAATTTTGCATATGATTATACTCTCAACATTAATGAGATATATGCCATTGGGAGATCAATTATTGCCAACAGTGTTTGCCAGTTTTAAGCCCAATCTAAATGCAATAGGCATCCCCCAAGGCCCTCTAGCATTTGTGGGTGATGTTGTGCAGGTTGTACAAAGTGCCAAACACATCGGAGCACCTTAAATTGGACGCATAATCACTTAAGAGAGTCTGACCTAAGTATCTAAACAGGAAAAACCAAATGAATGAAGTCAGTCAGTCAACTAGCATTTGTTAAGTACCTACTTACCTGTGCCAGGTACTGTGAAAATTGCTGGGCATACAAAGCAAGCTAATAAAGCTCCTGGTATCCAAGAATTCACAGTTTAATGGGGAATCAACATGCAAACATCTACCTATCAACAAAATATATACAGGATAAATTGGGGGTAGTTACAGAGGGAATGGGTTCTTGCAGAAGGTGGAGCGTTAGCTTAGACTTGAAGGAAGCTAGAGAAATCAGGATACAGAAACAAGGACAGACAAATCTAGTCATGGGGGCAGACATCTAAAATGCTAGTAGTCTAGAGTTGGTGTGTTAGGTGCGGGGAACATCAAGGAAGCGGCTAGGACATACAGTAGAAAGAGTGCTGTACCTCAGACACTTACTAGCTGTGTGACCTTGAGTAAGTCACTTAACTCTTTACCTCAGTTTCCTTATCTGTAAAATGAGCTGGAGAAGGAAATAGTAACCATGCCAGTATCTTTGCCAAGAAAACCCCAAATGGGGTCATGAAGAGTAGAACATGAGTGAAAAACAACTGAAAAAGAAACAGCTGAAGTATCAGTGGATCTTAGAGTATGTAGATGGGAGTCAGAAGTAAGAAGACTGGAAAAGTAGACAGATCTGAATGGTAAATATGAATAAAAATGCCCATTTTCCAGACTGGCATGCTATTAATGGATGTTAAACCCATACAGATGGTTCATCAGTACATATATATTAGATGGACACTATAAGTGAACAACAACCTGGGTTCAAAAATGAATAGGAGAGAGTGAACTAGATTCTATAAGGCACATAATACAGTACTTTCAATGGTCCCAAAGCAAAACTCCATCTTCTTAACAATAATAGTCTTTGATTGATGCTCTGTGGTTATCAATAATGGGATACCATAATATCTGAGGAATAAAAATTTTGGGAGGGAGTCACCAAGAAGGCCATCATGGGTTTGAGTGTTCTGTAGTGTATTACTGAAGATGGTGTGTGTGCAAAAAGTAATGTAAAAGGGTTACATGCTCAGAAAATAAGATAGAAGCCCCAAGGCCACATGTGGCCCTATAGATCCTCAAGTGTGGCCCTTTGACTGAAACCAAACTTCACAGAACAAATCCCCTTAATAAAAGGATTTCTTCTGTAAAACTTAGACTCAGTCAAAGGGCCACACCCAGGGATCAAGAATGCCACATGTGGCCTCAAGGCCACAGACTCCCCATCCCTGTATCTATCATATAGCAAGAGTGATGGAATGACAAATTGCATGGTCCCTGTGTGTTGTATTGATACTCATTGAATGTCAAGGTATTTAGAGGAAGGTCCCTAGCATTATGGTAGGTGGGATTTGAACCTTGCCTTCTGACACTGAAGCTAGTGTTATTTCCTGTGTCCCACAGTGTCCCCTTGGGGGAAACAAATGCTTTTGCTAAGGTCTGAAATTCAGGTAACATTCTTCCAATTTTAACAAACATTTCTAAGTATCTGTGACATGCAGGGCACAAACATATTTATGGTCATTGAGAGGTCAGGAAAATAGATTGTTTAGCTTCTTGCCTGGCTAAATTGGTCTTTCTTCATTGTAGTGGACTCTAACTCCCACTTCAATGAACGTTCCAAATATTTCTCCATCACATCACTGGGAACCATCACCAGAATCTTTCATTACACGAGAAGCTATGCCAGAGGTAAGCATGTCCAAGAGTGGACCACAAATATTCTCCAAGGTTTTTGGATCATTGGTTATTAATTGAGTGTTGACAGTGTATTCAACTCTGCAAAACAAGCAAGAAGGAACATTTTCTACCTTCTGGGCTTGCAGTGTGAGCCAGACTGCAATGCAGACTGAAGTAATGTGACCATAACACCTAAAAGTGGGAGCTACTTTAGCCTTATTGTCGAAATGTTTCTGACACACCCTTCAGTTGCACAACTGTGAACAACGGCATGTATTTTTCAGAAGTATTTTGAAAAGGAAAAGGTTTTTGCTTGGTGAAAAAGAAAATCCTTCTTTCCCCATCTCAACCCCAGCTAGCATAAATCGTAAATGAAATTTCTTTCCTTATAGATAGAAGTAGGGAATCAATCTTGAGAGTAACTCTGGACATGGATTTTATTCCTCAAGAGGACTGCGGGTAGCCTGGAGATTTGAAGATCCATTACACATGATTTAAAGTGCTTCTAGATGGAACTGAAGTTCTAACTGTATTCTATAATAAGGTGTCATTGAGAGTTTATCTGTCCTAACAGACTTAGGTTTAAGGGTGAAGAACAAATGAATACATTTAAAAATATTTGTTAAATGCCTTGTATCAGGCACTGTGCTGAGCACTAGAGTGGCTTCTTTGCTGAATTTGACAACTGATGTATCCAAGATTCTTTCTTCTCCCTCCCTCCCAAACCATTTCTCCTCACAATCCTTCCAAGGTGATGGATTCTGCCTCTCCCCAAGAATAGAAATGTAAGGAAGTTTAGAGAAGAAGAGGCAGATTTTAATACATTATACTATGGAGAACTCATGGGATGGTATGGAAAAGAGTTACGTGGGATGAGCAGGCACAAACGGTATTAATTGCAGCAGTTTCCTAACCCTGCTGTCATTCAAGTTAGACTCATTTTTCCTTTAAAAATAATTTGGTCTAGGGGTGGGGAACTTGTAGCCTTAAAGCCATATGTGGCCTTCTAGGTCTTTGGGAAAGGCCTTTTGACTGAGTCCAAGTTTTATGGAATAAATCTTTTTATTAAGGGGATTTGTTCTGTGAAGTTTGGATTTAGTCAAAGGGCTGCACTTGAGGACCTAGAGGGTCACCTGTGGCTTGAGGCCACAGGTTCCCCTGATTTAGACCATCCTTGATTTTTATTTAGCTCAGGGGATGAAAGGATCAGACTGTTCACAAATCGGTGGTTCTCAACCTTCCTAATGCCGCGACCCTTGAATACAGTTCCTCATGTTGTGGTGACCCCCAACCATAAAACTATTTTTGTTGCTACTTCATAACTGTAATTTTGCTACTGTTATGAATCATAATGTAAATATCTGATATGTAGATTTTTTGTTAAAAATTTTCATTGTTACAAATTGAACATAATCCACAGGTTGAGAACCGCTGGCTTCCATCATTTCCTCGTCATCTGTATGCAAAATAGCCAATGGGGATTCAAAGAGTACTTTGAACCTTGGTTGGTGAGTCACCATGGGCAACTTGGTCAAGCAGATAGCTTGAAGTATCCCAAGGTCTAGCCTTGTTGAATATTCTTCTCCTGCACTGTTGAATGATTGCTGAGTATCTCATTTTGTTCTGGTGTTGAATCTAAACTACCAGGGACAGGCCTGAGGCAGGTGTGGCCCAAAACAATTGGCATAGTCTGGTAGGTTCGGAACATAATTAGCTTCTTCAAATGGGGGATGTACGATGCAGAGGAAGCAACCCAAATTGGCATGCTACTTCTAGCATGCCTCTAGGGATTGTGGTTGCTTATTGTGAGCCATTTTACCCCTATGTCTGACCTTCCTCCCTCTGCACTTCTGGGAGATTAGATGGTAAACTGATTGTGGTCTTTCATCAAGAAAAAATTGGAATAAATTATGTCTTATGTCCTCCAGCTGTGTTGGGCCTTCCAGTCTGGCCATTTAAGCCTCTTCCCAGTTCTTTCTTACACCTGGGGCATCTCTCAAGAACTTAGTTTATTTTTAAAGTAGCCTGAAAGAGCCGAATTTTGGAGGATGGAAAAAGAGATTTTTCTCTTATTAGAAAAGAGCAAATTCAGAAAAACCAGTCATGCTTAGCCCATTCTGGGACTAGATTCTTTTGTATTACTAATGGTTATGATCACCCAGTTGACTCAGTGGAGGATTCCTGAACAGGGGCCCATCCAAGCTTTAAGTGAGTTGTATTCGTGTAAACGATTTTTTAAACTGGTTTTTGGAAATGACCATGCAGCTGAACTAGTAGTCCTATAAATGTATATGGACCTAGTCACTCACTGAGGATAGCATAAGGACCCTGACCTTGAGAGAATGCAAACCAAGCAGACCCCTGTAATTTTAGGATTGTAACAACTGCACTGCAATAAATATGTGAGTTTTGTTTGTTTATTTAATTAGGAATTTGAGAGTTCAACTACAGTTCTGCAACCTGGATTTTGTTATGATTCATTGGTACAAGCCGTTGAGGTGAACCTTTAAAAGTACAATGTTAAATTGTCCCCAGAAACTGTTCTGGAATTGGGGTATAGATGAATGTACCGATGACTCCCTATTTAATTAGTGAAGGATGGGGGATGCTGCATCAGTTTTAAAAATTTCTACTCTTACCACCAAAGTGTGATCTGTGAAATAATGTAAACTATTACTTGTCAAACTCAAATAGAAATGGGGGATCACTAAACCATACACAACTGTGGGTTGCATATTGACTCAGAAAGTCACAAATTAATATTACATATGTTTTATGGTATTTTTGGTTATTTAAAAAAATATTTCCCATTTACATTTTTATGAGGTTTGGGCCCCACTCAGAGTGTTGTGGATTGTAGATGGTCCACAGGATATCTCTATCTTAGAGCTTCCACACAGAACTCGGGCCCCATTTCTTCAGCAGCAATGTTTCTGCTTGCACAGGGGAAATAGCGTAAATCCATGGGCCAAAGGGAATCTCTGGCTTTGCTGCTTTTTGAGTTTAGTCTTTTTTTCCAGCACTGGAGGACAGAGTTAGGGACCAGCAGTAGCATCACTCACAATGCTTCTGCTGAACACAGGAGGACAGTGGTCCCATAGGCCTATTGCCATTTTTTGAGTAGTGGGGCAAAGTGAGGCTTGTCATAGTGGGGTAGAGTCAGGTCCAAGCAGTGACAGTGTGAGTGCTCTTGTCCTGGCACAGAGGGTAACACCTGACATCATGGTCAGCAGGCAGAGCAATGAGGAAGGGAGAAGTGGGCACAGACATGAGCCTCAGGAATACTGGACAGACTTGCATCCAGACCACCCCCAGCCTTGGGCAGTCTATTCAAAGAATTTATGCTCACCCAAGCCTGAACAGAACACAATGGCTGCCCTGCCAGGATGGTCTCTTAGTCTAATCTCATCATCAGCAGTATCCTTCAAGAGACTAAACTTTTAAAAATTGGGACTTTAGAGAAAGGAGGGGACTCTGGATCTCCCCAAATCATTGGTTATTAGTAATTAACAATGGGTGTCTTTGCACCTGTCAGTGCCCACTCTTCTGCCAACTGTGTTGCCAATACTACTGGGAGCTTCTCCATTGTCTGTTCCCACTGGGGCCCAAGTCTCTGCCCATTGTCCACTGCTGTCCCCTACCACCGGGGCTTACAAATGTACTCTCTCTGCCTCCCCAAAGCCCTGACCAAAACCCCTTAAGCCCATGTCTTTGCCTATTGACATCCCCCACTTGCCAGCCCATTTAATTCAGAGTCATACTGCATTATGTAATGCTAAATTAACCATTTATCTGTGTTTATATCATCTTCCTCCTTCACAGAGTACAACTCTGATAGGCTGGCCACATTGTTCAAAGGCCAAACACCTGCTTGCCAAAAAGACTGTTTTATGAGGAACTCACACAGTGCAAGCATTCACGTGGTGATCAGAGGAAGTGATACAAAGACACTCAAGGTCTCTCTCAAGAACTTTGGATTTGTGTGACATGGGAGACTCTGGCACAGGACTGCTCAGCATGGTGTGCCCACATCAGGGAAGGTTCTGTGCTCTATGAGCAAAGCAGAATTGAAACAGCTCAAAGGAAATGCAGGATGCACAAATTTAGAGAATCCACCTCAAATGTTCACGTGGACTATTTGTGCCTGACCTGTGGTAGAGCATTCTGAGCTCCTATTGATCTGATCAACTACAGTCAGACACATTGAAACTTGACTTTAGCATAGTGATGTTATTTTGATCCTCTTCTAGAACAAAGGACAACAACCAACCAACCATGTCATCCTCCTACAGGAATGGAAGCCCCTTGAAATCAGACAATATACTTTTTCTAAACCTTATATTCCCCATAGTGGTCAACAGTAGGTGCTTAATTAATGTTTGTTGTGTTATATTGCATTTTGGATATGAAAAAAATAATTTAGAATTATTGTGTGATAAATGAAGGTCACTGACCACAAAATTCTCTATTGGCTGATTGATTTTCATCAGAAATCAAGTATAAATTCTGAATTTCAAAGACAAAAGAATAAAGATATCCCAGGCCAAATGTAAGCCTGTCTTACAGAACAAGGATTAAACAGCTGTTGATGGAAGTTCCCCTCCTTGAAACAAAAGCCTTGCGACTTCTGGCCACTCAATGAAGAGATTTAAGATATGTTCTCTGTGCAGTGTTGGCCAAGAATCTGCTACAGTAATAGAAAAACTCCACAAATGATTTTAACTATGATGTGTTTTGTGGAGCAATTTACTGCTTAGCTGACTCTTTCCCTTTCTCCTTAATGTAGGTTCTCCAGGTTCCTCAGGACCAAAATCAAACCAGATACTGAACTCTCCTATCAAAAGTAATATTTAGTTAATTTTGCATTGAGTTTTAAGTCTTCCTCTATCTCTAGTATATAATACCAAACTATTTTAAACCTTTTTCTTGATATTGCCTGGGATAAAAATACTCTGGCCTCTGGAAATGTCAAGGAATTTAAGCTATGGTTGTTGCAAGATATTGTCTCAGAGGCCTTTCCAAGTAACAAGATGGCTATTTGGATGGTTTACATTTTGAAATTTCCCTCCAAGGGCATAGGTACTGAAGAGATTCACTTTGGCATATGCTTCAACCCAGGCCCTTTCCAATAGAAAAGCCTGAGGTTTGTGAACTTAAAAAAAAATTGATAACAATATTTCAATACGTTTTATTTCTTTTTTAATCCTATGTATTTTATTTTATGGATTTAAAAACATTATTCTGAGAAGCAGTGCCAGGCTTCATTAAACTGCCAAAAGGGTCTATTACACAAAAATGTCAAGAGCCTCTCTTCCAAACAGCAGTAATTTAGGATACTGCAAGTCTCATGACAACATGTGAGACTCTCAATCTCTTTCTTTCCCTCCCTCCTTCTCCTCCTCCTTCTCTTTTCTTTCTTTCCTTCTTCTTCTTCTTCTTCTTCTTCTTCTTCTTCTTCTTCTTCTTCTTCTTCTTCTTCTTCTTCTTCTTCTTCTTTTTTCTTCCTCTCTCTCTCCCTCCCTCCTTCTCTCTAACACACACACACACACACACACACACACAGAACGATCACTGAAGGAAGTTCAGTAGATCTGGATGGTTCCAAATGGGGGAAAAGGAGAAAAAAATATGGTTTTGGATAATTTAAAATTCCTCCATTGACAGTAAACCATTTCTATTCCATTCCTGGCTTTATTTGTATGTTTTTTTGTTTGTTTAGAAATGAAAACAACCAGTTCCTATGTAGGAAAGCAAACCTTGGTTTCTAATTTCATTTTAGCAACCCTGTTGATTCAGTGTCCTGAATTTCTTAGTGTCCTCCTGACTAAATTAATATATGTTCTGAAGATTCACTCGATGCGTTCTCTGTGAACTTCCTTTATTTCTTTAAGCCAGAAGAAGAATTGGGTACTCAGTCTTGTAGCAGAGTCACAATACGAATATCAACTTTTCTCCTCTCTGTCATTACTTAAATCATGTATTAGTAGTGTTATCCTCTGGAGTTTTTAAATCAGGGCTTTTGCATCAGGACTCATTGGTGGGAAGTACCATTTTCCAAAACAGCAAGAAATTGCATTGCAAAAGGATTCTATATTCTAAGTCCATTTCTTATTTTCAGATTTTTGGGAGGTGGTGGTGGGGTGGGGTGGGTGGGGAGTGAATAAACTAGACTATTTCCATTATTTCATCAGAACAGGGTATGCCACAGAAGGAAACACCCTCTACCGATGCAAACCAGCTGTTGCTTTGTATCTAATGGTCTTAGTGAGTTGATCAGAGCATGGAGAAGATAGAGGACTATAAACAGTATTGTCTAGGTGGGACCAGAACTCAAGTCTTTCTGACTCCAAGCTTAGGTATCGACATAACTGATCAATAGGAATTTCTTCAGTTACTTCGGTGTAACCAGAAAGTGGTACTTGAGCTGAGCCTTAAAAGGAATTAAAGGTTCCAAGAATGCATTCTAAGTATGAGGGGCATCAAGTGCAAGGGCATGAGGAATGAAATCTTATGTCTGAGGAAGAGTAAGAGGGCCAATTTAGCTGTGGTAGTGTTCATAAATGGTAATATTGGCAGGTAGGTTAAGGCCAGATTGTGAAGACCTTTAAAGGCCAAATGGAGGAGTTCATCTGATCCTAGAAATGAGGAGCCATGGATGTTTATTGATTGGAGAGTGACATGTTAGAAAAATCACATTGGTAGCAATGTAGAGAAGAGATTGGAGTGGAAAGCAAATGAAGGTAGGGAGAGCAAGTAAGAGGGGAGAAGGGGACACAAAAGAGAGATAACATGAAGGTAGAGTGCGCACACTTATGCGTATGTATGCATGTATGTGAAGTGAGTGTATGTAAGAAAGAAATAAAGGATGATGATGAATTTTGAAGCCAGGGTAACTGGAAGGGCAATGATGCCGTCTACCAAAACAGAGAATTTAAAAACAGGGATGAGTTTGGGGAGACATAATAATTTCAGTTTTGAATTTTGACATAAGGTTGAAATGCCTATAGGAGATCCAATTTGAAGTGTCCAACCAGCAGTTTACAATGTGGGATTGGAATTCAGGGGAGATACTATATAGGTCTGTGTCAGCTGCATAAAGGTCATGATTAAACCTATGTAAGCAAATTTGCTCACTGAGAGAGGGGGTAGAGAGAGAAGAGTAGAACAGTATATTATTGTACACCCCAAATTAGAGGATTCAGTGTGTGTGATGATCCTGCAAAGGAGGGTCCGAAGGGTAGGAAGAGAACCAAGAAAATGCAGCAGACCCCAAATACAGAGGGCTGGAAAGGGTATATGCCAAATGCACAAAGAGGTTGAGAAGGGTGAGGATTGAGAAAAGCCAATTAGATTTGTCAATGAAGAGATCTTTGCCTTTTCTTCTCTAACATGCTAACTGATGAGGTGAACAAAATCCCTTCCAGACTGAATGGTGGAGGAATCCTACAAAGGCAAAGCTTTATGAAGAGGTCCGTTGTGAATAGGATGAAAGGACAAGGCTATAGTCATTATGCTTTTCCTTTAACAACTGTGGATATTTCCTCCAGATGGAGTTATTTTTCTTATACTTAAATTGGATTATCAGTGTTTGCTTTTCAACAAATATGGTAGGCATGATGCGCATTGGAACAAGATAACCAACTTCCACCTGTTGATTCTGATGTCATTAATGAGGCTGAAAATGTTAGCCTGGGGAGCTTGTAGGGCAATGTTGGGGGGAGTCACTCTGAAAATCCAAAATAGCCCCAGCTAGAAAACATTTTTTTCCTTGTACATAATGAAATCCCATCAAATGGTTTTCTTTGGGGCTATGCTTTAATAGCTTTCAATGAAGCATCAATTCTAGCAAGTCATTCCCAGTATGGAGAGCAGGTACCTTTAGGGTGAGTGTACTCAGTGAACTAGAACTAAATATGTAGCTTACTGCACATGAACCATGCAGAGACGTTGGGGAAGTTGTGGATGTCACCAGCTCAAGAACCAGAAGAGAGAAATGAGAGTTGTGTTTCCTGCAGACAGGTAATCTGCAGGGGCAAATAAAAGAGATCTGGGTAATTCAAGCTTTTGGTTTCTTTAGTTGACGTCTGAGAGTTCCAAAGCATTTATAACATGAGAAGTCCGGCACTCTGGGAACCCATTCCAAAGTGAAAGAATGTCCAATATTTCTCTGAATTCTCTCCACCTGTAATGATGTTAATTGTCCACATTCTATGTTTCTCTGACAAAATTGGATCTGATAAAGCCCTTTAGCTACTGTCCTGAGCTTCCTAGCACTTTAGCTAAAGCTTAGCAATTAGAAAGTGATCCTTTCTAGAAAGTGATCCTCACTTTGACCCTTCCACTTCAGACAGACTTGGAAATGAAAGAGCAACAGAAGATATTTAAATTTATACTTTCCTGGGACAGGCTTTCACAGGAAGTAGAAAGAGTTATTATTTTGCACACTTTCCAAGCAGTTGGGAAAAAGGAACTGGGCTTGGAGTCAGGAAGACCTGGGTTCAAAACCAGCCTTAGACACTCACTAGCTATTTGGCCCTGGGAAAATCACTTAACCGCTCTCTGCCTCAGTTTCCAAAACTATAAAGTGGGAATAATAATAGTATCTCCCTCCCAGGGTTATTGTGAGGATCAACTGAGATACTAAGGCACACCACCTGGCATACTTTGATTACTGTAATGGTCACCACTATGCTCTCACTCAACTAGACTCACAATTTTGGACTCATCTTGACTGACTGCCTTGATCCCACATCATGCATCTGTGCAGAATCTTGCCTTTTCTACCCTACAACATTTCTTGTATATGTCCCTCTTTCTCTCTAGTCAAACAGCCACAACTCTGCTGTGGATCCCATCATTTCACATTGAACTATTGCAATAAACCCCTGTTTGGTCTTCTGGACTCATGTCTCTTTCCACTCCAACCTCTCCTCCATTCAACTACCAAAAGATTTTACTAAAGCACAAGGCTGACCTTGTTATGCTCCCTACCCAATAAACTCCAGGCGCTCTCTGTCACCTTCAGGATCTCATATAAAATGCTGCCTTTGGCTTTGAATGCCCTTCACAGCCTAGCTCCTTGCTGCCCTTCCACTCTTTTTACAGTTTACTCCCCTCAATGTACTCTATGATCTAGCAATACCAGCTTCCTTTTGTTCTTCCTTGAATGATTGAAACTGGGTTTCTTGAGTCTTTGTGCAGCTCTTCCCCTCACTCCCTTCTAACCTTTTTTTCTTTGCCTTTTCTTTCTCCTTTTTCAATTCAACAGGCACTCATTAAGTTCCTAGACCATATACAATCTCTATGGAAAAACCACTGGGTTTCACACCAGACACACACCCATTCTCCCATAGCTAATTACTCTTTCTCAGGTGCAGGCAATGACTCACAATCACACTATCTTAGTCTCTTGCCCTCTGACTCCATCCATGACTGACTCATCCATCAGTCATTCAGTCATGACCTCATGCTAAGCCCTTCTATTCTTCACTATCTCCTGAAGTCTGTTCAAGCTCATGGACCTAATCTACCTAATCCACGTGCATCAACTGAATCACTCAGACCCCACTGCAAAATCCATCCATAGACCCAAGGACTAATTTTTGGTCCTGTCCCTTCTATCCATCCCCAGCATCATGACTATGTCCTAACAACCTCTTTTAGACACTATGACAGATAAATGGGCAAGATATTTTGACTTTAGATGTTCATTGTTAAACTCCTTTCATCATTCCACACAGGCCTTCTCTTAATGTCTGGTCCTACATAACAATTAAGAATGAGTTGAAAGGGGTGGCTAGGTGGTGCAGTGAATAGAGCACTGCCCCTGGAGTGAGGAGGACCTGAGTTCAATCCAGCCTCAGACACAATACTTACTAGCCACATGACCTTGGGCAAGTCACTTAACCCCAATTGCCTTGCCCTCCCCCTCCAAAAAGTAAAAAAAAATTTAAAATGAGTTGAAGATGGAGCTCTCTTAAACAGAAACATTATAAAGCCCTGCTGGGAGGAGGATAAACCTCAAACTGGGTCTGCAGTCATGAACAAGAGACCTCCAATATCCAGAGGACAGCCACTCCTTTGTCACAAGTAGCAAGGTACTTTGATTCAGGGAAAGACAAGTGCGAGGGAAGTCAATCCACCACCAACCACCATATTGATGTATTATCTGTCTTTAAACCCTGATGGGGACAGCCTAGGACCCTGAAACTAAGGGCCTTGGGAATTGTGGTCAGTTACCAGACCTGCTCTCAGTCAACCCTTAGAGAAATCAGTGAGGAAAGAAACCAATAGTATGTTGGTGAATATTTAACAACTGGGGGGAGAAAAGGACATGGTGCACTTTTAAGTTTAATTTGTTTTATTAACATTTTCTAAATCGCTCTCTATAATCCAGACAATTAACAAAGCAATGCATCAAAGACTTGATTTGTAGCGTTTGCTGATTTCCAAGGCATAAGTATTCACACCGAAAATGCAGCAGGCCAGCCAACCCTACCCAATGCCAACCATATGCCACCCAGAGGGCAGGTATACCAACCTAGCTGAAGCAGGACAGGATCCTGAAGGAAGACAGGGGGCAGCATATGCCAGGAGAGTCAACCCGCCATCACCACCTTGACCACCATGTCCCCTCAAAGCCTGAGCCCAGGAGCCCTGGGAGTAGTGATATTAAATAAATGCCATTTAAGATGAGGCATTAACATCTGCTTCTCTGCAACACCCTAAAGACCATGGGATTTTCCATCTGACTTGCCGCTGAAACTTTCCATATGTTTTGTTTTCCCTCTTTAGAATGTGAACTCCTTGAGAGCAGGGACTGTCTTCCTTTTTCTTCATATCCCCTGCACTTAGCACAGTGTTTTACATGTAGGAAATACTTAATGAATGTGTGTTCACTCAACTCATACACTGGTTATTTCTGCTACCTTCAAATACATGATCTGTAAGAACATTAGTGTGTAGTCAAGTGGTTCTCATCAACAGTGAGGGTTAATACACTCAGTTAAGTCTTCTTGAAGAGACTGTTAATAGTCTTGAAAAGTGTGTGTGTGTGTGTGTGTGTGTGTGTGTGTGTGTGTGTACACATGCACACGTATTCGGTATGTATCTGATACTTTTGCAACCATGAATACAAATGGAATGTTTTAGGAAATTATTTCTAGTATTTTCATGGTCAATTTGATCATCATGTTGTTTGCAGCTTGGCTGAACAAACATTCTTTATTTCCTTCTGAAAACATTTCTTAATAGACGGATTGGAAGAAATTTAAAGGGAATGTGTTGATAGTTAACTGTATTGGCAACAAATATTAGAAGCCATTTAAAGCCATTTCATTGAAACAGATTCAGATAGCACCAAGGTTATTTTTTTATTATGAAAATTCACTTTATCTGCATCATTCCTTCATTAGAAAACTCTGCCTTTAATTTGGTTAAATTAAGTTCCCACTCCTCCAACATCAAATCAAAGTTCCAACTGCTTTGAAGTAGTCACTTCAATAAATAAATAAATCACTTAACATAATATGAAATTAACCTGGATCTCATTAATAAAGGAACAACGACCACAGTACAAAGAACACTTGACATTTCTGGGTGGGCGTATGCTAAGAGATTCTGGTCTCCAACAGCTGATACTCATATAGTCTTTGAAGATGTGTAAAGTGCTTTACATATGTTATCTCATTTGAGTCTCTTGATAGCCCTGTAAACTGAGATATAACCAGTGACTGGTGACTAAGGCTTGCCCTCAGGGTACTAAAATTGAGAGTATTAAATACTTATAGTGGGTGTAAGTAGGACATACTTAATACTAAATACTTATGTAGCACTTACACTCATTCTAGGGTAGAAACAGTTTAATAGTTAGTAACAGTAATTAATTAAAATGGGATGCTACCAAATGACATACATGCATTCTTCCTTTCTCTCTGTGGCCATACCTTAGGTAGGCCCCTCCTTCATGTACTTCTACCCTAGCTCTCCCCTCAGAGTACTCCTCAGCAGTGGCCTCTAGGCATCCTGGGATAGTAACCTAGTCTTGTGGTCTCTGCCTGGGGACCTTATGTCCTGAAGTCTCTCTCCTCCCCAACATAATACATTAGTCTTTAAGTTGTTTTGAAGGTGGTTGCCTCATGTGTCAGGATTGCTGCATATGGCTCTGCCTGAGAAGTAAGTACATTGAGAATTCTTAGCCCTGTTTTATAGATGAAGAAATTAAGATTCAGAGGGTTGAAGTGACTTGCCCATGAATACATAAATACTCACAGGTAATACATCATACTACAGGTAGTACTTGAATCCCAATCTATCCAAGTCTAGACTTTTAAGTACCAACCTATGTTGTCTCTCCATATAGGTCACACTCTTCTGCAAAACAGAAAAATGAAAGTCTGGATACTTATACATATGTATCAGGTTATAGCAAGTGACATACCACAAGTTTGCTTCTCTCTGTCTTTGTTTACAAAGCCAAAACTAAATTGGTATTTGGCCATGATTCAATTCATTTTAGAACCACTCAAAAGGTAATTTTATGGAGTGCAATATGATATAGTAGAAACTTTGCATCAAGAAGGTTAAGAGACTTAACGTTTTTGATCTCCAATTTCTCCTTCTTCAAACCAGGAATAGTAGTACCTTCCCAGAAGGTTGTTACATGGATCTAATGAAATAATATATGTAAAACATAGGATATTCCAAAAGTCTCAGCACAATTTTAACCTATGAAAGTGGCACTAAGACTTTTGGGACATCAAAAAGTGAGAACCTAAACCTAAAGACACTGAAACCTAAAAGTATTACTGTATATAAATTCTTATGAATTCATTTTTATGAATCCAGATCATTTGGATGCCAAAGTGATTTTTTTCTTGGAAGTTTGAATTATCTGGTGTCTTCTTTCATCTTTTCATGTCCTTAATGGTTCTCTATTAAAGGATATTGCTTAGGTATTCTTGCCCCTGTGATAGTACTCGATTCCATAACTCTAGACCACCCTCAGCCCTAGCATCACTTAATTCCTACTTGTCACACACCTTCGACAACTCTGTCTGCATGGCTAGAAGAAAATGGGAAGGAAGGAAGGAAGGAAAGAAGGAAGGAAGGAAGGGAGGGAGGGAGGGAGGAAAGAAGGGAGGAAGGCAGGAACCAAGGAACCGAAGAAAGGAAGGAAGGAAGGAAAGAAGGAAAGAAGGAAGGAAGGAAGGGACAAAGCAAAATGGAAGGGTAGAAGTACATCAAGCAGTGGCCCACCTAGTGTATGGCCATAGAGTGGAATGAAGAAAGAAACCATGTCATTTGGCAGGTTCCTGTTTTAATTAATTACTGTTACTAACACTATTTTAAACTAAATTGTTTCTACCTGTGTAATGAGTATAAGTGCTGAATAAGTATTTATTGTAAGTTTCTAGATCACTGGGAAAAGACTGTCAGAATGTGATAGAGGATAGGGGATATAGGAAAACAGATCCCAATGGGTTTAATCCATTTCTTCTAACCAGACGTCTTTTAGTCTCTTGATGTTAATAATTTTGTTTGATCTTTTTTTAAAAAAGAAACTTTTTTTTAAAAAGTCTAACTACTTGTCCACAACTTAGAGTTCAAAGGGAAAATGAATTAGGGCATGTGTTTGCTTTGAGCTTTATAGGAAAACAGTACCCTGTGAGACATGCCTGTGATTCTAGTCAAACGACATTATTTTGGCCACTTGACAAAATTTTGAGTCAAGGTCTCAGTATGTTTTTACTCTTTCTTTCTTTTCTTTTCTCTTCTCTTCTCTTTTCCTTCCTTCCTTCCTTCCTTCCTTCCTTCCTTCCTTCCTTCCTTTCTTTTTCTTTCTTTCTTTCTTTCTTTCTTTCTTTCTTTCTTTCTTTCTTTCTTTCTTTCTTTCTTCCTTTCTTC